>CM025790.1:94761028-95961028 GCA_014635995.1 Sarcophaga peregrina
AAAAGTACAGGGACTGAAGAGGTAATAGAACGACTCAGAAGACAAGCTGCAGTGTTCGGAAACCCAGAAAGAATTATTACAGACAGAGGTTCGGCGTTTACATCAAACAAGTTTCAAGAGTTTTGTGAATCCGAAAATATTCAGCATCTTATGATTGCAACTGGAGTGCCAAGAGGGAATGGCCAAGTTGAGAGAATACATAGGATAATTATTCCTATGTTGACCAAGCTCTGTGTAGAGAAACCAGATCATTGGTATAAATATGTTGACCGTGTACAGAGAACTATTAATAGTACCGCTCCGCGGAGTACTGGTATTGAACCGTTTAAGATACTGACTGGACTGAATATGAGGAATAATGACAATCCTGATATAAAATGTTTATTAGATGAAATTTTTGTGAAAGAATTAAATGAGGAACGTGATGCATTGAGGAAAGAAGCTAGAGAAAATATACTACGTATTCAGGAAAGAATAGGAAGAGCTTCAATAAAGGCAGAATTCCAGAGAAAGTTTATGAAGTAGGAGAATTGGTCGCAATCAAGCGCACCCAATTTGGTGTTGGTATGAAGTTAAAACCGAAGTATCTTGGTCCCTATAAGGTTGTGAGGAAGCTTAATCATGGTCGTTATGAAGTAGAGAAAGTTGGAGAATGTGAAGGGTCTAGGAGATGTAACACAGTGGCCGAGTACATGAAGCCGTGGAGCACATCATTCGGGTCGAATGATGCGTCAGGAGGGCCGAATGTGGGATCGCATCCCAAAGGATTAAGACGATCCCGTAGGGTTAAAAGAAAACTGAACTAAAATAATAATAGTAAGCGGACTGAAAAACATAAACATGATAAAACGTAAATACTTGATCGAGTAGGAAAAAATAATAGTTATCAATATAAAAAAGACATATAAAATTTATTATATATTTGGCTGCCAGTCAGGCAATTCAGCTTTTTCTATTTTAAATTAAAATAATTATTTGAAATATAAATTGTTAAATCTTATCTTTGTTTGTATTTATAAATTTAAATAAATAAAAGAATTTAAATCATTAAATTTAAATCTTAATACTACATTTCTTTAGTTAAACTATTTGAATAGCTTTAATTTAATGTATAAAATGTATATACTTTGTAATATTTATGGAAAAATAATTAAAAATTTAAGAATATATTGAAAAATCTAAGTGTTCCTATTATTTTTTCCGCACGTTCATTTTACATTTTTTTAACAATTTGGCAGAGCTGGTCAAATATTTTTATTTCTTTAGTTAAACTATTTGAATAGCTTTAATTTAATGTATAAAATGTATATACTTTGTAATATTTATGGAAAAATAATTAAAAATATAAGAATATATTGAAAAATCTAAGTGTTCCTATTATTTTTTCCGCACCTTCATTTTACATTTTTTTAACAATTTGGCAGAGCTGGTCAAATATTTTTATTTCATTAGTTAAACTATTGGAATAGCTTTAATTTAATGTATAAAATGTATATACTTTGTAATATTTATGGAAAAATAATTAAAAATGTAAGAATATATTGAAAAATCTAAGTGTTCCTATTATTTTTTCCGCACCTTCATTTTACATTTTTTTAAGAATTTGGCAGAGCTGGTCAAATATTTTTATTTCATTAGTTAAACTATTTGAATAGCTTTAATTTAATGTATAAAATGTATATACTTTGTAATATTTATGGAAAAATAATTAAAAATATAAGAATATATTGAAAAATCTAAGTGTTCCTATTATTTTTTCCGCACCTTCATTTTACATTTTTTTAAGAATTTGGCAGAGCTGGTCAAATATTTTTATTTCATTAGTTAAACTATTTGAATAGCTTTAATTTAATGTATAAAATGTATATACTTTGTAATATTTATGGAAAAATAATTAAAAATTTAAGAATATATTGAAAAATCTAAGTGTTCCTATTATTTTTTCCGCACCTTCATTTTACATTTTTTTAAGAATTTGGCAGACCTGGTCAAATATTTTTATTTCTTTAGTTAAACTATTTGAATAGCTTTAATTTAATGTATAAAATGTATATACTTTGTAATATTTATGGAAAAATAATTAAAAATATAAGAATATATTGAAAAATCTAAGTGTTCCTATTATTTTTTCCGCACCTTCATTTTACATTTTTTTAACAATTTGGCAGAGCTGGTCAAATATTTTTATTTCTTTAGTTAAACTATTTGAATAGCTTTAATTTAATGTATAAAATGTATATACTTTGTAATATTTATGGAAAAATAATTAAAAATATAAGAATATATTGAAAAATCTAAGTGTTCCTATTATTTTTTCCGCACCTTCATTTTACATTTTTTTAAGAATTTGGCAGACCTGGTCAAATATTTTTATTTCTTTAGTTAAAGTATTTGAATAGCTTTAATTTAATGTATAAAATGTATATACTTTGTAATATTTATGGAAAAATAATTAAAAATATAAGAATATATTGAAAAATCTAAGTGTTCCTATTATTTTTTCCGCACCTTCATTTTACATTTTTTTAACAATTTGGCAGAGCTGGTCAAATATTTTTATTTCTTTAGTTAAACTATTTGAATAGCTTTAATTTAATGTATAAAATGTATATACTTTGTAATATTTATGGAAAAATAATTAAAAATATAAGAATATATTGAAAAATCTAAGTGTTCCTATTATTTTTTCCGCACCTTCATTTTACATTTTTTTAAAGAATTTGGCAGAACTGGTCAAATATTTTTATTTCATTAGTTAAACTATTTGAATAGCTTTAATTAATGTATAAAATGTATATACTTTGTAATATTTATGGAAAAATAATTAAAAATTTAAGAATATATTGAAAAATCTAAGTGTTCCTATTATTTTTTCCGCACCTTCATTTTACATTTTTTTAAGAATTTGGCAGAGCTGGTCAAATATTTTTATTTCTTTAGTTAAACTATTTGAATAGCTTTAATTTAATGTATAAAATGTATATACTTTGTAATATTTATGGAAAAATAATTAAAAATATAAGAATATATTGAAAAATCTAAGTGTTCCTATTATTTTTTCCGCACCTTCATTTTACATTTTTTTAACAATTTGGCAGAGCTGGTCAAATATTTTTATTTCATTAGTTAAACTATTTGAATAGCTTTAATTTAATGTATAAAATGTATATACTTTGTAATATTTATGGAAAAATAATTAAAAATATAAGAATATATTGAAAAATCTAAGTGTTCCTATTATTTTTTCCGCACCTTCATTTTACATTTTTTTAACAATTTGGCAGAGCTGGTCAAATATTTTTATTTCATTAGTTAAACTATTTGAATAGCTTTAATTTAATGTATAAAATGTATATACTTTGTAATATTTATGGAAAAATAATTAAAAATATAAGAATATATTGAAAAATCTAAGTGTTCCTATTATTTTTTCCGCACCTTCATTTTACATTTTTTAACAATTTGGCAGAGCTGGTCAAATATTTTTATTTCATTTAGTTAAACTATTTGAATAGCTTTAATTTAATGTATAAAATGTATATACTTTGTAATATTTATGGAAAAATAATTAAAAATATAAGAATATATTGAAAAATCTAAGTGTTCCTATTATTTTTTCCGCACCTTCATTTTACATGTTTTTAACAATTTGGCAGAGCTGGTCAAATATTTTTATTTCATTTGTTAAACTATTTGAATAGCTTTAATTAAATGTATAAAATGTATATACTTTGTAATATTTATGGAAAAATAATTAAAAATTTAAGAATATATTGAAAAATCTAAGTGTTCCTATTATTTTTTCCGCACCTTCATTTTACATTTTTTTAACAATTTGGCAGAGCTGGTCCAAATATTTTTATTTCATTTGTTAAACTATTTGAATAGCTTTAATTAAATGTATAAAATGTATCTACTTTGTAATATTTATGGAAAAATAATTAAAAATATAAGAATATGTTGAAAAATCTAGTGTCTCTATTATTTTTTCCACACTTATATTTTACATGTTTTTAAGAATTTGGCAGAGCTGGTCAAATATTTTTATTTCATTTGTTAAACTATTTGAATAGCTTTAATTTAATGTATAAAATGTATATACTTTGTAATATTTATGGAAAAATAATTAAAAATTTAAGAATATATTGAAAAATCTAAGTGTTCCTATTATTTTTTCCGCACCTTCATTTTACATTTTTTTAACAATTTGGTAGAGCTGGTCAAATATTTTTATTTCATTTGTTAAACTATTTGAATAGCGTTAATTTAATGTATAAAATGTATATACTTTGTAATATTTATGGAAAAATAATTAAAAATATAAGAATATATTGAAAAATCTAAGTGTTCCTATTATTTTTTCCGCACCTTCATTTTACGTGTGTTTAACAATTTGGCAGAGCTGGTCAAATATTTTTATTTCATTAGTTAAACTATTTGAATAGCTTTAATTTAATGTATAAACATGTATATACTTTGTAATATTTATGGAAAAATAATTAAAAATTTAAGAATATATTGAAAAATCTAAGTGTGCGTATTATTTTTCCGCCCTTCATTTACATTTTTTTAAGAATTTGGCCAGAGGTGGTCAAATATTTTTATTTTATTAGTTAACCTGTTAATTAAATGTAAATAATTGCAATATTATGCGAAAATAATTAAAATATAGAATATATGAAAACGTTAAGTGTTCCTATTATTTTTCCGCGCCTTATTTACATTTTTTTAAGAATTGCAATGTAGTAAAATTTTTATTTTGAGTTAACATGTATGAACCTTAATTTAATGTAATACTTGCAATATTATGAAAATATTCAAAATATAAGAATATATTGAAAACTTTAAGTGTTCCTATTATTTTTCCGCGCCTTTATTTTGCATTTTTTAAGAATTTGGCAATCAAAAATGCTAGTTACGTATATTTATGAATAATAATTAAAAAATTATAAAAATATTATTTTGTATAGTTAAGTGTTCCTATTATATTTCTTTATTATTTTTATTTGTAAAAATTGGAAAGCGTTACTATATTTATGGAAAAATAATTAAAAATATAAGAATATATTGAAAACTTTAAGTGTTCCTATTATTTTTTCCGCGCCTTTATTTTACATTTTTTTAAGAATTTGGCAAAGCATTACTATATTTATGGAAAAATAATTAAAAATATAAGAATTTGAAAACTTTAAGTGTTCCTATTATTTTTTTTATAACCTGTATGAATACCTTTAATTTAATGTAAATACATTGCAATATTTATGGAAAAATAATTAAAAATATAAGAATATATTGAAAACTTTAAGTGTTCCTATTATTTTTTCCGCGCCTTTATTTTACATTTTTTTAAGAATTTGGCAAAGCTAGTGAAATATTTTTATTTTAGTAGTTAACGTGTATGAATACCTTTAATTTAATGTAAATACTTTGCAATATTTATGGAAAAATAATTAAAAATATAAGAATTTATTGGAAAATCAAAGTGTCCCTATTATTTTTTCCTGGCCTTTATTTCAAATAAGTTATATTTTTTAAGAATTTGGCAGAACTAGGCATTTATTATTATTTTATTAGTTAAACTATTTGAGTACCTTTAATTTAATGTATATATGTATGTACTTTTCCTTTGAGAAAAAAGCCCCTTAACAAAATATTTAGGAGTGATCGGTAAAAAACTCTATTAAATCATATGAACAAACAACAACAAATGTAGTTTTTTCTCCTATTATGTCTTTATCAATAAGAAAACAAAAACAATTAGAAAAACAAAATATTTCCACTCCTCTCGCAAATTATGTAGTTTTACCGGGTAAGTATAGGAATACTATTCATTAAACATTTTAATACAATATGAGTTAGAAAAACTGTCATGCATTCGTTTTCGTGCTCCTGCAATTGTTTTTCATTCAAAGTCCTAATGTTTTTTCAGCGACAGTAAACATTCAAGTGCAAAACGTTCATGCATTCGACTTCATGCACACATAAAGTCGTTGACGTTGTTGTTAATGCATTCTTAGAAATTACGGGATATTTACGGTCATCTAGCACACCAGCCAATGTAAGTTAAGCATGCACAAAAAAAAACACTTTCATACATTCAGCTTCATGCGAAGATGTTTCTGGGTTGTGTTGTAACACAAAAGAGTGTATGCATTAGTCGTTTTAAAAACAACACAACTTTTTTGTATAACAACATACGCATTGCTTTTGTATACATATTGATTGGCTTGAATCGAACAGAAACAACATGAATGTTTGATGGATTCTATCAGAGATCAGCTAAGAATTGCTTTTCGCAACTGAAAAGTTCCCCTGAAATTTATCCAATAGTTTTATTCGACCTTTTCGACTATAATTAAATAAAAATCTTTTTATTTAAGTTCCCCTGAAATTTTAATTGAGCTTAACACTCACTTAAACTCACTACAACAATATATAAATAAAGGTTGCAATAAGCATGCGTACAGCTACGTGAACAACATACTCATACCCTTCGAAATATGTTTGATTCATAAACCTAATCATTTAGATTTATAACTTTAGAAAAATATTTTCAATATCTTCTCATACTTGATTTGAGTGGCTCGAATCATTCAACAAAATGCAGCAAGTAGAGAAAGCACACTACCTTCTAGGCACTGGAATCTATGTGTTTTTTAATGTTCCTAAGCGAATCATACTTTTTTGTGTCGCTTGCGTTTACCCATGTTGTGTTAAGGAGAATAGAAATCAACAACAACATCATACGTGTTGTTAAGTATGAGTGTGATGTGTTACTTCAAACTTCATTTTCAGCATTCAATACCTTCTCATAGTTGATTTGAGTGGCTTAAATCATTCTACAAAACTTACAGAATGTATAAAAACACGCACAGGCAAAAAATAAGAGGGCACAGCAAGCAGAGAAAAAACACAACTTTCTAGCCAATAGAATCTAAAGAGTATTTTAGTGTCTATAAGCAAATCATACTTATTTTGTGTCACTTGCGTTTACCCATGTAGTGTTAAGGAGAATATAAATCAACAACAACATCATACGTGTTGTTAAGTATGAGTGGGATGTGTTACTTTAAACTTTGAGGAAGAGATTCTAGGTTGCAAGATATTTTAAGGAAAGTAAGAGTGAAATTCATTTTTTTGAATGAACTCATTGCTGACCTCCGACTGTGTGCGTGTGTCTTGTTTTTCTACCATACCACACCACCATACCTAAACAAAACTTAATTGTTTTTTTGTTGTGTTGCTACTGTTTGTGAGAGAATTGAGAGGGAATAGTAAAACTATTTTACTTCTCCTTATCCAGAGGCACACAGTCACTAATAAATAAAAAAATATTTTGTTGCTGATCAACAAGTATTAAATTTGCATAGGCGTAAAAAGAAAAAAGGCAAAAAATTAAAATAAGTTAAATTAAAAAAAATAATTTAATTTTAAAAAAATATATTTTAAATATTAATAATATAAAGGCAACAAGTTTAAAAAAGAAATTAAGAAGGAAAACAGTTCAACGCAATTTCAATCACTCAAAAACCTTTTACGCAGGCCTTTTGATTGAACTCATGCAAATAAATAACATTACTGCAGCATTACTTTTACAGTAGTGTTAGTGGTTTTTTTTATCTTAGATAAAAGGTTGGTTTTTTCTCTCTCTCTCTCTCTCTTACTTCCCCATTTTTGCAAACCTCAATGGCACATGCCTACCAGTGTTGAAGAGGTCAGTACTTTAGTACGTACTTTTTCGGTACTTTACAATTTTAAAAATATCTTAATACGTACGAAAATTTTTTTTCGCAAAAGTACCATTTCATGCAAAAAGTACTCTTTCGGTTTTGATTCAGTACCATTTCAATTTTGCAACACTGTTACACACCATTTGGTTTGCATGTTTTGTAACAAATAAAATTTTGTTTTTTTTTAAACTTACAAAATAATTTTAAAACTCACCTTTTTCAACTGCTCACTCTTCTCCACCTTTTAAGCGTTGTTACGATGCGCGTTTTAAAAACATGCATTTGAATATATATGTATATGTACATACATATATATGTATGTACACCATGCGTGTACATAAAACTACGCACACAAAAAAAAAGCACATTTTTTACATGCATGGGCCCTACACTAACAACACACAACATTTTCTTCTTTTTTTTATTTACTTAAACTGATTTTGCTTCTTTTCTTATTTATTAAAAAGCTTTTGTTGTTGTTGTTTTTTATTTTCATATTTTGGGCCTTGCACTTAACAACAACACTTCACAATTTCACTTCACTACACACTTTGGTATTTTCTTTCTCTTAAGTACATCACTTGCTGATGTACTCCATTATGAACTTTTTAATTTTTCTTTTTTTTATTGAAAAGACGAACCCGAAAAATTTAATTAAAAAAAAAATTACATATTAACAAATAATTACACGCACTTTTTATTTCATAATATACTATTTTTTCAACATACACTAACACATTTTTTATTTGCAAAAAAAAAAACTTTATTTATTATTTTATTTTAAATTTTACACCGACCGCTTTTTTACTTACATCGTCTTTAACACGAGAACTTGTACTAACCACTACCGGCTTTGTAGTTTTTTTTTTTTAAGCAATTAAATCACATAACATATCAATTAATAACATAGCGATTACAGGACAATAACAACAACAATCAGATCAAATATCATCATATACTCTCTTTTACTTTTAATAGGAACAAAGAAAAAATGTCTCCCACAATAAATTTCATAAAATGTTATCAAATTACCACAAAAAACTTAACATTAATAACCACTAAAAAACAACAACAACATTAACAAACACAGCAGTTTGTTTGTCTATTACGTTTGTTCCCCTTATTTTAAAAAGGGAATATAAAAGGAGAACAGAACATTTCATAATAACTTCACGAAATGTTAATCAAATTACAGCACAGATCAACATGCCTGATAATTGCATTGTTGTAAAGAGTAAACAAATCAATGTTATTTTTGTTTGTCACCAAACAATGTTGTGAAGATTTCTTGCATTCCTCTCTGCTCATTATCCATCAATACATTCGTGTTCGTTTTTTTTTCTTTTCTCAAGCCAATTCACAATTATGTACATACAAAAACAATGCCTGTGTGGTTATACAAAAGACACTCTTTCGTCTCACGACAGACGAAAAAGCATTTTCGCATGAAGCCGAACGGATGAACGTTTTTTTTACGCGATGTTTACTTACATACATTGTATTGAATATGGTCAGTGTGCTTGAAGACCGTATTTCTTATTTTGAATGAATGCATGAATAACAAAGTGAAGGAATTTGCGTGTGCATGAAGTCGAATGCATGAAAGTTTTGTTGTGCATGCATTGGATTTAACTTCAAAATTGTGTGTGGAAGAACATTTTCTGCTGTTTTTCTACACATAAAATGTTTACTGTGTGTGTGGAATAAGATTAGGACTTTGAATTAATAACAATAAATAAAGAAGCATGAAAGCGAATGCATGACAGTTTTTCAACTCACATTTGTATTAAAAGGCTTAATGAATGAATGAATGAGTAAAATTCGTATGCTTACCTTGTAAAACTACATACATACATAATTTGGGAGATATGTTGTTCTTTTATTTGTTTTTGTTTTTTGTTTTTGTGTTTTTTCGTTTGCTATGCCTTCTTTTCTAATCAGTGTAGAGAGAGGAAAGTGTGTTGTTTGCTCTATGTAATGCAGAATGCAAGAAATCTGTTTAACATTCCTTAACCTTGAAACAAAAATAACATTGATTGATATTTGATTTACATTTCGTTAAATTTTTTTTTGGAATGTTCTGCTCGCCTTCCCCTTGTTTTTTTTGTGTTTTTCTTAATAAGGAGAGCAAAGGCAACAGGTTGTGTTTGTTCATGTTATTGTTTTTTAATTGTCATAGTGTTTATGGGTGGTTATTAATGTTAAATATTTTATGTTAATTGTTGCTTTAAAAAAAAAACTACAAAGCCGACAGTCGGCAGTAGAAGTTTTCATGTTAAAGAAGATGAAAGTGAAAAGTTCGGTTGGTGTAAAATTTTAAGTAAAATAATAAATTAAAGTTAAATTTAATAAATTAAAAGATGTGTTCATAAAATAATACCTATATGTAGGTACTATGAAAAAAAGTGTGTGTAATTATTTGTTAATAATAAATAAAAGTTTTAATTAAATTATTTGGGTTCGCATTTTAGAAATTAGAATAAATGAAAAATTTTTTCTCATAATGAAGTACATCAGCATGAGATGTACGTAAAAAAAAGCAAATGTGAAAAGAGAGAAGTGAAATAGTGAAGTGTTGTTGTGTTAGTGCAAGGCCAAAAAATATAAGTATGTTGAGTTGTTAACGCATGGCCATATGAAAGTGCTTTTTTTTTGTGCGTAGATGCATGCACAAGCATGATCTATATACGCTTTGTTTTCACATGTGTGTGTGTGTGTGTGTTTAGAAGTAAAATGCATTATTCCAATAAAGAGAAGGGTGAGCGTTGAGTGGGTGAGCAGTTTTTAATAGGTGAGTTGAAAAAGTATTTTTAAAGCAAACACAATAAAATTCAATTGTTACTATGCTTGCAAAACTAATGGTGTGTACGTGCCATAGTGGTTTGCAAGAAAGAGAAAGATATAAAGTTTTGTGTGTTTGCTGGAAAAACAAAACACTAACACTACTGTTTAAAGAGTAATATTGCGGTAATGTTTTTGTAATTTCAATGTTATTTACTTGAACACCAAGTCAATTAAAGATTTTAAGAAGAAAATTTTGCATGAGTTTAATCAAAAGGTTTGATTGATTAAATTTGTATTCAAATGTTTTTCTTTTTAATTTAATTTTTAAGCTTATTGTTGCCATTATATTATTAATATTTTAAATATTTTTTATTTAAAGTTAAATTATTTTTTTTTTTGTTTCTTTAATTTATTTTATTTTATTTTTTTTATCGTTTTTCTAGGTCAATAATCCAGACTGAAGGGCTGTAATGACCAATTATGTGAGTATCATTTTTCTTTTTACACCCATTCAAATTTAACATTTGTTGATCTAGATTCTAGAACAAAATATAAATTTTTATTTATTAGAGTGTGTGTGCCTCTGGCTAAGGATTAATATAATACTTTTTGCTATATACAGGGTCCGCCAAATCGCTTTTTTTTTTTTTTTGAAAATGCTTTAAAAAGAAACTACTGAATATTTTCTCAAATTTATTCTTTTTAATTTGAAAGTACAATCCTTCCGGTTAATAATGGAAAATAATTTCATTTAAATGGCTACCTTGGCTGGCCATGCTGTGGCCTCTACACGATCGGTCCAATTTTTAAGCACATTATCGATTGTGTGCAGCTGTATTTCACCAATGGCTTCACGAATATTGTGCTTTAATGTGTCAATTGTCTCTGGCTTGTCGGTGTAACACTTATCTTTGACGGCACCCCACAAATAATAGTCCAACGGTGTCAAATCCTAGCTCCGTGGTGGGCAAAGGACATCAGCTCTATGGCTGATCTTCAAAACAGGACGCAAAACATCGAGTGTAGCTTTGGCTGTGCGGCACGTAGCGCCGTCCTGTTGAAACCAAATGTTGGCAATATCCAAGAATGATAAACTAAAGATCAATGACGTCACGCAAATTGTATTCCTATTGGCTAATGATAATGTAAGTTATATTGTAGGGCTGCCAACTACTTTCACGTAGTGCACATATTTTTCAGAAGAAATGTTAATTTGTACATATGAAAAAGACTTGGAAACCTTTAAAATAGCCCAACTACGTCATCTAATAGGAAATCATGTGCAAGGCGTAATCTATAGTTTATCATTCTTGACCAATATCCTCCTCTTCAATTTTAGTGAACAAAAATTCGTTCAACATGGCTGAATAATGATCGCCATTGACTGTAAAGGCCACTCCTTGCTCATTTGCGAAGAAAAATGGCCTCTCGACCAAAATCCGCATCGAACAGTGGAGGTTTTCTGTGCCCCAAATGCTTGTTTACATACCCGCCAACATCAAAATGAGCTCTTCATCTGAAAAGATGATTTTTTTTTTTGACAATTTCGGTCGATCGCAGGCCCATTTAGCAAATCGAAAACTCATTGGATGATCAATATTCATTCAACGGAAGAATAAAACTAATTATCTGTCAAATCAGACATGAGCTAAGTGTCACCATTAAACGGACACCAAAATTTTAGAAAGCCTTCCCGTGGAACACTTGCTGTATCTCCGTTATTTGGAAAGGAAAAAATTTATGACGTGTATACACGTCATGTCCAACCAGAAACCCTTGTTATGACGTTTATAGACATCACTATCCGTCAAAGGGCTATACTTCAGTACCATTTCATAATTTCAATTTTACAACACTGTTGAAAAGTAGCCATCATGCGATTTCCTCCTATTAGATAATTTCTTGTAAGGTTTTCTTAAATCGATGGTGTATGCGAATAAACAACAAACCAAAGTGGTCCTCAAAGCCAACATAAACCATGCGAACGATCATGATTGAATGGGAAAAACGTGAATAAAAATTAGAAATCTATGTACGAACTTTATTACAATTACATGCTTGGAAACAGAGTTTTGTAAAAATGTTAACAAATTTAAAAAAAAAAATTATAAAAAATTTTATAAAAATGGTTTAAAAAAATCTTAAACAAATAATTACTGTCATGTAGTAAAAGAAAACCCCAATTAAAAATCATGCCAAGTATACTCCTTTATATCATGTAAAATTCTGCCTGCATGCGATTCCAATATCCATTCTATGCTAATAATTTGTAAACGAGTTAAATTCTCTGAAAATCGTTCTTTTAGCCAAACCAAGAAGGCCGTTTTATCTAATTCCTTGGGATTTATAAAAATAAAAGACACTTTGGAATAACAATCGGTATCTGCATTTAAGTCTCTATCATCTAGTATAAGGCCACCATGCCATTGATAATTCAGTTTCGCTCTTTCAGATGGTAAATCCATATTATAGAAATAGGCATACTTTGTACGAAACCAATTGCGATTTACGTTTTTATAGATTAACTCGTCCAATTCTTTTAATTCATTATCATCTAAATCAGGTACATCTTCATCCTTTATATGATCGCATATGCGTTTCAGTTCCTTGAGGGATACAAATTCCGTATAATGATCACCCCATTTATCATAGAATTTCGAAAAATGTTCCTCAAGGTTTGGGGTCATGGCCAACATGTCTCTGGGTTTTAAAATGATTTTTTGTTTCTCACAGCTACGTAAAAACCAATCCATGGAAACGATATCATATTTCTTCTGGTTGCATAAAACATTCACGCGATATGTGCGATCACCAGCTACCACAAAACAAGTGGAATTATTTGGTAAGGGATTCTCCACAATTTTACCACTATTTTGTACGACTAATTTTTTTAAATATTCTGGTGTATAGCCTCTAGTCAAAGAGGCACTCAGTATACAAACGCTAAAGCCTTTCAGCAGTGTAGAAGTAACATCCACCTGCAGAAAAAACAAATCCATTAAAACTTTTACAAGCTTATAAGGAAAGAAAGCTGCTGTTACTTACCGTAGAGGGATCAAATTGTTTGGCGTATGCTTCCAATGCCAGTTTACGTTTCTCTGCGACAGTTATTCTTTTGCGTTTAACCCGTTCACCCGTAAAGTCTTCCAAGCTAACGTTACGCTTAACAATCTTTTTTATAGAACCTCTACCACTGCTCTCTTTAATTTGATTATACTCATCTAACGATAAGGCTTCATGCCATAGTTTATCCTTGCGCCAAGCCTGTATACGTGGAAAATGCAAACACATCGGCAAAGCAAAAGCCCCCGATGGATTTAAATCGGTGGCTTTAATTTGTAAAATAATCGAATTTCTTGGATCTATCCAAGCATCAGGCCGTCCTTCGGCATTACTTTCTCTATAATGATACCATATTGGTGGTGGCTCTTCAGTAACCAAACGCCAAAGCGGTTTTAACGTATTGTTAAGCTCAATCCGTTGCCGAGTAACATTGCTAACTTTGCCAATCGAATATACATCAAACTGTTGATGAGATATGTATTTCACAACACCAACAAGAAAAGATTCAACAAATGTACGCTGTCGGTTAAAAAATGCTCCCATAACGATTAGATCAAACTCGGTTGTCAAGCCATCGATGTACTGTAATTAGTTGTAGGAAAATGGAAATTAAATTATATTTTAAAGGAAATATTTTGATTTTTTCTTTAGAATAAAGACACAATAAAGTTGCAGCAGCTTAAAGATCATATTATAGCCATTGATCGCGTCATAAGTTGGTCAAAACTATGCTCCTAACTGAATAGATATAAGCTAGGTTAGATTAGCGGGCAGCTTGCCGTTCACAGGAAAGTTTACTTGGTGGCCCAAATGGCCCACCCAATGTGAGGTGAGTTTCCTTGTCATTCTACACATCGAGCTCTGAATGAAACCGGTCAGTTCACTCAGTGGCACATTTACCATAACGCCGAGAACTTTAAACTTTCTGGCACTTGAAACCGATGACGTCTGTTCTGAAGTACAGGGCACCCTCATAAAAGGTGTTTTACCGATTAATTTTCCTCTATATCATAGCAGCATTTGCAGTAATCCTAGTGGACCAGGCTGAGCTTTTCAGCGAAACTCCGTTAGAATTCCTGCTAGAATGCAAACCGTTGATCTTGTTGAACTCAAGTAAATCTCTGTTTCTCCTACAGTTCACTGAGGATACAACAGTTTTGAAATTCGGTAACCAGATATGTTGGATCTGGTTTGATGATTTCCATCCTATTTTTTCTAATTTTGAAAACTATTCCTGCATGTCCCCATAGTCTAGAAGGTAGTGTGTTGGGTTATTAGACGTAAAGCTAGGGCTAGACATCAAAATAAAATACAAAAAGTATTTCCTCTCAATAGATTTCTGGCAAAAACTCTGAGAGTAAATAAAATTGCCATGAAAAGTTTCTCAAAAAAATTGTCGTTCGAAGTCGGCTTTAAACTGTAGGTCCGATCACTTATGTATAAAAATTAACACACACAACATAAATGGTGTGAGAAATTAAATCAATAATCCTGACTGAAGGGTTGTAATGTATGCTATGCTACAGTTACCCGGAACTCAATGCAGGCGTGTGGTGTGTTAATTTATACGGAGTAGAGAGACCATGTAATTCCTGACGCCCTTTAATTTGATGAGATAGGATCCCAGTGCTTTGATTACTGCTTGAAGGTCAACAGATGTGATGAAGTAAGGTAAGACCTTGTTTTCAACCATGCATGTAGCTTGCTCAATAGCAAAAATCTCCGACTGAAATACGCTGGTCTGGTTAGATAATCTGTATGACCCACAGAGTGCCAGTTTATCTGAATAGACCCCAGATCCAGTTCCACATTCCATTTTTGAGAAAACGCTGTAGATCATTATATCACCCTCAGCGATGGTATCTTCAGCAAACCATTTTTCCCATGTGGGAGAGTGAGTTTTGTATATTAATTGAAAAGAAATCTCATTTACCATGCAGTCACTTTTAAAATCTGAGGGATTTGGTTCTACTTCATGCAGTATTGAGAAGTGGCCCAGCCTAAAAGTCCTGAAAATAACTTTTTCTTTAACTTTTCATATCTGTTCTGTTAACATCTGAATTTTATCTTAAATTTTTCGATTTTTCACAAATAACTAATGGATCACAGTGTTAAGACATATCGTTCGAACTCTGGAAAACTCTGAGAATTCACAGTTCTATCCTGGTAGAAAGAATATGACTGATACGTGAATTGAAACACAGTGGAAATGGAAACCAAGGAAATTCTCAATCATTAATCTGAACAATCTAAAAAATTTGAGACAATTTTTTACTGAATGATCAAACGTATACCTGAACACTTTAGACTTAAAATAAATAAAATTTTCAGCTCCTGTAAACTATATTTTAATAAATAAATAAAACTTGAAATACTTACATCCGCTTTAACCTTATACCATCCACTGCCATTCCTACGTCCAGGACTATAGGTAGCACTTTGATTTTTTAGCACTACACCTTCTTGGTTTTGATCCAAAGCCTGTTGAAATTTTTCCTTAAAGTCCTCAGCAGAAGTTACCTTAACAGCTTTCATTAGACACAATACGCCCTCTTGCTCCTTAATTAAGTTTTTCAATTTAAATGTTCTTTGTATGAAAGGTAACTGCATCATTGATTCACCATTCCAATACAAGAGATCATAGACCACAAAGCATGGTTGCCAACTACGATCAGCTTTTAAATGTTTTACGTCTGTATTTTCACTTTTCTCACGATATTTATTGTGATAAGTGTCCCATACCATCATCTCACCATCCAAAATGATTGAAGTCATACCAATGGGTAACAGATGTTTTAGTTTTGATGTCAATTTATTTTCATCGTCATAAGATG
Source organism: Sarcophaga peregrina (assembly GCA_014635995.1). Lineage (NCBI taxonomy): Eukaryota > Metazoa > Arthropoda > Insecta > Diptera > Sarcophagidae > Sarcophaga > Sarcophaga peregrina. The sequence goes on from CM025790.1 coordinate 94,777,440, forward strand.
AACCAAAACTTTCAGTATAATCCACACCATTACGAGATATATACTTAAAACGATTATCTTTGTAGTGCAATTGGAAACGTTCACCGTCCATTTTTGTTTCCATATATAAAATATCTGTTGACAATAGTTTTTCAATATTGCCCGGAAATATTTCACATAATTGTGGTCGTACATATTCAAAGGGTTCTATGTTAACTGGTAAGTCTAAAGCACCTAAACTTGTAGCAGATGATGTCGCTGATGTAGCAACATTAAATTTATTGTCCGCCAAAGTGCAACATAATTTTGAAAGGCTGGCACATATTTGAAAGAATTGTTTAGCTTGAGGATGCAAAATTCCAAATATACGCTGTTCTCCGATACCCAAATGCATCGATTTTAGCAACAGTCTTACAAACCACATTTGCTCTTCGGCAGATGCAACTTCGGAAAGTTTTGTTAAAATTTTTTCCGTATCTGCAAAAGAGAAAATAAGTTTAATTAAAGCCGTTCTTTTTTTTGCTATCAGCATCAACGTTATCCTAAAAAAGCACGATTTGGTACGGGTTGTGGACAGCATTAATGCCCCCCATCTTTAAAATATTGCCACTAGAGCTTGAAAAAAGTATTCCAAAATTTTAAAACAAGAATTGAAAACCTACAGCATAGCTGTAGGCATTATTTACATAAAAGCGCAAATACCTGGACCTAGATTTTGTACCCAACCTTAACTCATGTAAACATCTTATTACCAGAAAAGGTGGAATAGACTTTTTGATTGAACTGCCGATTAAATACTGTTCGAATCCATATTTGAACCTGCGTTTCAGATTCTTATTCGTCATAAGACACAAAGGAATGGATGAGAACTTCCGAAACGAAATGGTATACCCATCTTTACGGATGGATGGGTTGAAAATTGAAACACCGAGGCTAGGGTTTTCTGTATGATTTCGTATTAGAACTTCAGTTTAAGTTGAATGATGACTGTAGCATGTTTTTCGTAAAGAAGTTTCCTATTTTGAAGCCTCTTGATGAGAGGCTTATGTGATCGTTGGCGATTGGGTCAGTCTGGCGAGTTGTAATCTTAAAGACTTCGCAAAAGTCTTTGGCCCATATCGCATCTGTTACGCCTTACGATTACAGCACATAGTAGTATACATTGGGGCTAGATGTAGGATGCTCTCGCTAGGTTAACTCCACTTTCTGCGGGAGACCTAATGGTTACTCCTAATACTCCAATCTTTTGTCTCCATGATCTTATGGGAAAGTTTACCAGACAGAAGGAGCGGAAACGTTTAGAGGATAAATCGTATTGTTTTGTATCAAAGATTCTACGGCCTTTTGTAAACGATATTAGACCAGATTTATAGCTGGATTTCGAGCACAGCGTAATACTAGCTACAGTATTTCTGTTTATCTTGGCTCTCTAACTATTACAGGATATGGTGCTTATTAGAAACATTTAGAAGCTATAGAACATCTGTAGCCAGCAATTGACAGGAAGAGAACAAAAACCCTAGCTAGTACATACTTGGCAAAAGCCGATATTCAGGCTATCTTGAGATTTATGAGTTGGTTAAGCAATGCTTGCTCATTTTCACGAAGCTAATGCGTTTTTCTTTGTATTGTTGCCCTATGTCTTCTATTCACTCTTTTCCCACTCTATCTCTCCTTTGCCTCTCTCATTTTTAATCCTTTCATTTTCGTCTTCTGTGACTTTAATGGTTAAGTGACATTAGGGTGTAAATTATATTTGTTTCATGACAGTAAACTTCCTCAATCCCAACTACCTACCCTGTTTAAGGAATTCCAAATTTATACCTGTCCTCATGGCAGTACACATCTTAAAACTTGACTATACCTTCCCTATTTACAGGATTTCAAGTGGTTTACAGTGGTTGGTTAGGTTAGAGGACGTGTACTTGTCTATTGAGACAAATACAGTACCCGGAAGTATTATTGGTTTATCAGCAAAGCAGCTGGCTTAATCGCTGATATATATAACACCGAATCAAATCCGCAAATACCAAGACGAGAATGATAGGTTTTTACAGTATCCGCGTCTAAATATGCAATTTCATATTCAAAAATAAAATTGCAAAATACAGTCCCTGTGTTGATGCCCTTTTAAACAATGCAGAAGAAACATTTAAACAAACAAGTCTCTTGGTACTAAATCTTATAGCATTAATATAATCCTAGGTACAAAGGATTGAAGTCGCCGTGGTCTAGTGGGTAGTGTGTTGGCTTATTAGACAAAAGGCCCGGGTTCGAATCCCAGGTCAGACATCAAAATGAAAAATATTTCTTCGGCGTCTTCCTCTCAGCAGATTTCTGTCAAAGACTCTGAGAGTAAAAATTGCCATGAAAAGCTTCTCAAAAATCTGTCGTTCGGAGTCGACATTAAACTGTAGGTCCCGCCATTCATGTATAAAATTAACGCACACAACATAAGTGGTGTGAGAAGCTAGGCCGTAATCCTGATTGAAGTGTTGTAATGGCCAATTATGTATGTATGTATGTAGGTACAAAGGACTGCAAATATCTTTTAAAAAAAGGAATAGATTTATGTTTGATTTTCTTTATTATTACTTACTTGCTCGATTCTCACTGGCTATAGTATCCAGCATTTCATGGACTTCTTTTAAAGTCAAATCACTATGTTGACTAGTGCATCGGGTTTTTAAGACACGATAGACTCTCTCAGCATAATCACCGCGTATGCCATTGAAATTACGAGCTTCCAATATTTCAGCATCTTTTGCTATTTAAACAATGAAAAGAAAAAAAATTATTTATAATCCATTCGATGCAATATTCTAAGCCTACTTACATTGCAGACCCACTTGCAATACTTTAATATAAACTTTACCCAATGTTGGAATTTGTAGGCCATACGCAGGACGTGCCATATCGGCATTGGGTATTAAACAACGTAAAATACAATAATAACTACTGCGGCCATCCTAAATAAAAGTAATTAGAATACAAAATCACAAATAAGTATTCCCCTAACCTCACCTCTTCCATTTCGGGTTTCCATTGTTGCTCTTCGCGGAAAGCCTCCCGATGTTTACAAAACGAATCATAATATTCTTTAATAATTTTAGCTTTTTTCTCTTTATTATTTGTATTCTTAATTTTACTTAACATTGAACATATTTGACGAAATTTAATAGTATCGGCTATTTCCATTTTCTACAAGGGCGGTGTAATACAATCACCGTTTGAATTAAAAAACAAAAAATAAAATGATGAAATTAAATGTCGGAACAACGGTTTATAAACAAACCACAGCTGTTTTTTTGTTTTCATTACAATCGCCAGAGTTGCCAAGACTTTGATTAATGTTTTTCTGTTGGAATACTAAATAAAACAAGTGAAATAGTAATGATTAACCTATTCATTAGTGTAGTCGCGCTCTCCCACCCTTTTTATTGTGTCTGGTCTGTGTGATTCCTTGGCTTCCCATTCCGTCTTTCCTACATAGCCTCCTTTCATCCTAACCCCTCTATTATCCTTCCGTTAGGACGTTGTACAATAAGTCAATTCGACGTCCTGGCAGTGTACTTGTCTTGATTGATAGCTACACGTCCTCTAAGCTAACCTAACCTAATCATAATTATTTCAACTTCTTACTTCTTAGGTCCGGCATACGTAGAATCCGTCATGTTTTATACTTTAACTTTTTCAACCAACAGCAGTTGACTGCCATCTGTCGGCAATCAAACAGAGATGTGATATATGCCAACCAGGATATATAATTATATGGTGGAATACATAATATTGGCACGCGTTCTACGTGTTTTCGCTTTCTACGCGGCTCTCAAAAAAAGTATAATTAATGTATTTATTTAGTGCAAGTTACACGCTCTAAAGCGTTGGATGCCTTAACGCATAGAACGCGAAATGTAGATCTACTTTCCACTTTTGTAAGCATCACAAGCAGCGCGCGTACAAAACAGTTGATTTTGACAAATTGTCTTGTTTTAGGTTAGGTTAGAGGACGTGCACTTGTCGGTCAAGACAAGCACAGTACCCGGAAGTCGAAATTGACCCATTGTGCATTGTCCTTAGGGTAGGAAGGAAATAGAGGATATAGGAATGTAGGGAAGGGGAGGGAGAATGGGAAACGGAGGAATTATATGTAAAGAAACAGACACAAAACAAAAGAGATTGAGAGTGCGACTACACTTATGAAGCCCTAGCCCAAGCTGCTAATGAATCTGAGGAGAGCCTTAATGTCGGCTCTCGACAAAGAACTCAAGTTCTCAAAGAAGGCCTTGTTTTAGTTTGTTTTAACTTTAGGAAAGTTTCGGCAAAAAATCAGACACATCTCGTTTCAAGTACAAAGGACGCACTCAAAATCGTCTACTGTTCTTTTGGAGCTTATTGTGACACAAAATATTATATTCACAAACTCAATTTATTGTATAAATTCTTTAAAATTTTTAATTTCATTTGCCATTTTTGTATGTTGTTAACAGCTGATCGAAACAAACTTGGGCGGGTAAAAAGCGTTGCATGTAACTTGAACCGTAGAATGCGAAGAAAGTATGAAATGCGTGCAACGCTTTGACGCGTGCTGTGGACCTCCAGGTTAAGCCATGCCCATTGAAGCGACTACTTATTCAACTTAACCTTACCTATCCCACTCGGGAATATAGTTTTCTCTCACCACTGCCGAATTATTATAGATGACAAGAAAAATTATGTTGAAATAAATAATATTAGCTCCTTATATAAAAAATATTCATGCAAACTAATTTAAAAGGAGATAGGCTATTATATCTTTAAAGAAAACCGTTAATTTTTTCATAATATATCTTTCCATAATTCCCATATTGAAAGTATTGCTTTCTAAAACAAACTCTTTCATCTGGCATCTCTCTGTACGACATAACAATAACAAACGTGTTGTAACGGCCACTGGCACGTGCTGTTGTTTTGTTGTTTTTTGACAATTGAAATATTTTTCTATATATTTACTGTCATTCGTTTAAGACATTTAGTTTTTGTTATAAAATTTTCTGTGTGAATTTTCGCTATATTATACAAATTATAAACGTTAATAAAAAGCAAAAAAATAAGAAGAATTCTCTTAAGCGCTTAGGAGGCTTGTACACCGAGGGGTGTAAAGAAAAGCTGCAGAAGAGAGAGGAGAAAGAGAGGAATCGTATAAAAATATAAAAGGAAACGATTTATTAAAATTATACAATCATTATACATTACGTACGTTGTTGGTGGTGTTTAGAAGGCAATAAGAAATTAAACAAATAAAATGTTTATATTGTTAAGAAGTGCTTGGAAAACTGTAACAAAAACCCATGCAGTACGTGTCATTAAGAAGTTCCATCATAAAGCTTTCAGTGATAAATATCTGTTGTTAACCAATGTGACAATATCGTTAGGCCTCAGTTCGGCCGGTGACGTTTTAGAGCAACAATATGAGAAGTATTGCGGAGAAATTGAGAAATGGGATCCGAAACGTACCTCTCATATGGCTGTGTCTGGCATGACCGTTGGCGTTATATGTCATTATTGGTATCAATTTTTAGATGCCCGCTTGCCTGGTCGCTCCATACAAATGGTTGTTAAGAAAATACTACTCGATCAATTTATCTGTTCTCCCGTTTATATTTCGGCTTTCTTTGTTACGCTGGGCGTTTTGGAAAGAAAATCGAAAGAGGAGGTTTGGGAAGAAATGAAAGAAAAGGCATGGAAGCTATATGCTGCTGAATGGATGATATGGCCAGTGGCCCAATTTGTTAATTTCTATTGGTTGCCTTTAAAATATCGTATATTCTATGACAATATGATAAGTTTAGGTTACGATGTTTATACGTCTCAAGTGAAGCATGCTAGTTAAGAATCGAACAAAACAATCAATTTATGTTTTAAGTTAGAATTTGTTTGGATAGTGGGTGGGTGGGTTTATTCTGCAATTTGATTCATAAGGAAATTCTATTGATTTCCAAATGGATCAAAATGCATAGTAAACTCATCCAAACTGCCTAAAGGCGAGAGCTATGTATAATGTGATTTTAGTTGTTTGTGTAAATATTTTGTTTTAAAAATTCAAAGACATTAAATACCTCAATAAATTATATGTATCTTAAGCAAAATAAACAGTTAAACTGTTGTAAAATCATTTGTAAGTTTATAAAAAAAATAAAACGAATAAACGAAATCGAATTCGAAAAAAAAAAATTGTTTAAAATGCAGTCTATTGAGAATCGCATACAATTTATCAAAGGCCATAACAAAAAGTTTTAAATCCCAGGCACCTAGAATTCGCTTCGATTCTAGCTCGAATATTCAGAAACTGAACATTCATTCGTGAACCATAGTTTCGATTAGATTGAGATATTCCTGATTAAATATCTAGGCATCCAATAGGAAACATTCTCTGCAGGTTATGTCTCGTTATGGAGATCCTGACTTCCAGCATATTCGTTATAGAAAGACAGTTTACTTACATTCAGTGTACATACATTGAACCAGGAAAGAGTTTTTAAAAAACGTATTTTTCAATTGAGCAACCCACTGCCAAGTCTAAAAATTATAATTTAAAATAGTGTCGTCCTTCCCTAAATCTTCATTTTCTTGTTTTAGGCCTTTCCAAATTGATTGAATTTGGTTTGCATTTGAAACCTAGGGTACTGTACATACTAATGTATTACATTGGTTTGAAAGTAGCAAAACAGCAAGAAAGAAAAAAAACTCCAGATTAAGCTTTTCTCACATAAGAATTGTCAACCAAAAGTCTTCTTCTTTTTTTATTCAAAATATTTCCACAATTTGTTTTTATAGCCTTTTTTTTCCAACTTCATATTATTTTTAAATATTCCTCTCATAATTTTCCAATTCTAATTGTAATTCATACTTGTAACGCCCATTCAATATTAATTTTTACGGTTACCACGGCGACGCATTGATGCCGTACACTTGGGACAATACCATTTACCTTTGGGCGGTTGTGTTATACCAACACAAGGATAATGAAACCATTCATAAGGACAGGCGTCATTATCACAAGCAACCATATCGCCATAGCTGACTTGATTACAAGTACAATAGCGTGGTTCATTTGGATCATAAGACCATTCACCTTCCGGAGTCTGTTCAACAACCATGCCGTTTTCGTTAAGCGTAATATTAGATCCTGGCGTCAGAGCTGTTGATGTTGATGAACTAGAAGCTGATGCCACTGATGATGTGGAATTTAAAGCTGCTCTATTCGTACTAGTACTTGAGGCAGCCGATGATGAAGAGGCCGTAACATGTTGTCCAGCCGGTACTAAGGAAGGAACATTAAGAGTCGATGTATTGGCAGTCAACATATCAACAGAATCTACGCTTAAAGATGAGGATGAAGAAGCTATATTCAAGTTTGTTGGTGTAGCTGCAGGTACCACATTTGTGGGCGCCACAGTATGTGAGATATTGGAACTGACTTTTCTATAACGAAACAAATGTTAGTAATTGATTTATTTTCATACAACATGAGAGCAAATACTTCTGAGCATACTTCTTCTTGCTTTTTTCTGTAGAATTACCAGTTAAACCAACAGCCGATGCAGCAGCTGCACTGGCCAAATCACGACTTATCCAAAACTCTGTAGGACCACCACCTGCTCCATGTATGGCTTCATAACTAGCCTTTAAACTGGCCGTGCGTCTGCCTTGTTGCATTTGTTGAGTGGCTACTATGGCTTGGGAAGCTGCTGCTGCTATAGCTGTTGAGGCTGAACCACTTAATTGCTGCAAGTTATAGGTTACAGCTGAAGTTGTACCTACAGCCGTTGCACTTGGATTCAGTACAGCACCCATACTCGGTGTTATAGGTCTGACTACTGCAACAGGTGGTGTACTTGAGGATATGCCAGCGCCTATATTAGTTCTCTTTTCGGGTATACTACTTTGGACCGTAGAAGTGCTATCTCTTCGTTTTTCTGGTTTAGGCGTACGATAACGATTATCTTTGGTGGCTCCAGTGGGCGTAGCAGGAACAGTTACTCCGCCCATGCCAATGCCTACTCCACCACCGATAACAGCACTGTGACTATTGGTGCCTGAAGGTGCAACTGCAGCACTTAAGCCGCCATAGTAACGATTTTCCTTCTGACTAAGTCCAGCAACACTTAGCAAGGCTGTAGCAGCACTACTGCCACCATCCATTTCTAATGATCGCTTTTCCAAAATCTCCGTTATGCCATTATTATCCGCTTCCAGTTCACATTTGAATTTAAACAATTCACTATCTAAACGCCGTAGATATCTCTCGACCAATTCATGAATCTGTGTGGCTATTGTTACTTTCTCATCAGCATCTTCCAGAACTTTATAATATTCTTTACGCAGGTTTTGAAATTCTGCATCGGCAGCTTCATCTTGCAAATCTCCACGTTTGCACTGTACGAAAAATGTTCGGGTCTTTTTCTCCAACGAGTCCATACTGTCTGCAATAATTTTTAATTCATTAAAAATGTGTTTTTTGTTTAATAACAAATTAATATACTTACTCTGAACAGATAAGTCCAATTCTCTCATTTCGGTAAAACGATCCCTGAGCTCTTGAGGCAAGTGCTCTATCACTGTAAATGTTATTAAAAAAAATACTTATTAATTGCAAAAGTCTTAAATCAATATTAACAAACAAATCAATTCAACTGGAATTTTTTTTTTTTTTTGTTTACATTCGTTTTGTTGTTGGCAAAACATAAACAATTCACTTTAACCTCAACACTGCCCTTTTGTTATTGTTTACATTCTTATGAGACTCCGCTAGTCATGTTTTGACGGAGCACCCATTTTTGTTTGGCATGTTTTTCGGTGTCACTGCTTTTTAATTCGTACTTACTTTCTAAATAGTCCTCTAAGTACAACATTTTTTGTGGTTTATGTTATAGTAACACTAAAATATCTTTCTAATTAATTCATTTAATTTTAAAAACAGTTTTTAATAATTATTTCATAAATTTTCTGCGGAGCTCATACACCTTACGACTGTTTTGTTTAATAATTCTCTCTTTAATGAAGACTACAGGGTTGTAGTAATTTGCAATAAAAAATTATAGCAAAATATTATAGTGTTGCCATATTGTACTATAAATTTAATAAGTAGACGATATAATATTAGGGCGTTGAAGTTCTTACAATTTGAAGGCCTACCATTATATTGGTGGTCGTAGACTAGTTGTGAAACTAGAAATAAATTATTGATGCCAATGCGGAATTTGACACATTAATAATGTATAAACCACGTTCACAACAACAATTTGAGGGAAGAAAATTAAAAACAACAAACTGAATGCGGTTAAACAGTTGTTAATAGCTACACGAGCGGTTTTCTTTTATTGCAATTGAGATATTAAGTTGTGGTTTTGTAAGAAACTCGGTCTTGAACTCCACTTCAGGTTGAATAATGACTGCAGCGTTTTTCAGGCAGAGATTTTCGCAATACTGAAAGCTATTGAGGCCATAGCTGGTGGCCCATCTTCGGATTCGGAATCTTACATGATCTTCGTTGACAGTCAGGCTGCCCTTAGGGCCATTGCGTCGGTCTGGTGTAAATCACGGCTCGTTCACGAGTGCAAAGAATCGTTGAGGAGTTTTGGACCGGACTGTATCCATCTATGCTGGGATCCGGGTCACAGCGGAATACTGGGCAATGAGACGGCGGATGCCCTCGCTAGGTTAGGTGCGCTTTCAGGTGGCGATTTGACAGTTAGTCCTGACCCCCCAGTCTGCCACCTCTATGGCCTCATCGACGGATGGGTCAGGAGGGAAGAGCAGAGGCGTTGGGGGAACGGATCGGGTTGTTCTGTTTCTAGGCATCTATGGCCTGCTGTGGACAGCAAGAGGACAGAGTGGGTGCTGGGCTTAGTTAAGGCCAGCTTAAGGTTGGTTGTCGGTTTTATCACGGGGCACTGCGAGATTAGGTCGCTGACGGGGATGAGGAACAGATCCCAGCCGGACTATTGCAGGGTATGTTGCGATGAGGAGGAGTTGGAGACTGTTCTCTACATCACAATGCTCCCGAACACTGCACTGCCAGTCTAAGAATCTTGTGAGTTCCTTTCTGCTGACTGAAATCATCCCTGAGCTGGGTACTAACTTAGTCTACACACTGTCCAAAAGTAGACTCTTGCCCTAAAGCTAGCCTCCATTTTCGAAATATTTATAAAGATCGCATAGCCTTCTAGTAAAAAACCAACACCTCGGTAGTGCCTTTCTATCTGGGAAGCTTGTCGAGCTTTAATGCCCTGATTTTCTAGTCTGTAAAATCCCCAGAGACGTGAAATGTTCTAAACTCTAGGATGACTCCCTTCAATTAGACTTAAAAATTTCGGCAGTACCACAAAAATTATCTCCACATGACTAAAGATTTTCCCAAAGTTAAATCTTTTCACCTTCCTTTTGCTATACTATTCAACAATATGTGCAAGACCTCAGACACATTTCAACTTGCTCATGTGAAATCACCGCCTGCTATCTATAGCGCTGCAAACTGCACAATAAGCATAATTTTGCTTTATCATTCTTTCTGGAAGGAATTCTCCCTTCCAGAACCGTTAAATATACAGACAGACACCAGGATACCGAGAAAGCCTTAACTTGATATAATTGGAGACACCTTGAATGTCTAAAGGAGCCAAGTGTGTAGAGTTTTCTTAATGTGACAATCAATATTGTGCAGAATAGTATCCATAGATCCATCCTTTATGTAGAATTGTTGAGATACACCGAGTGCGGGACCCTGTCGCACCTATTTTTTAAATGCAGATCGATTATTCTTGCCATTGTTTTTAACAAAACCTATGAGAAACATATCGGTCTTAAATATCCGGGCCTTGAGTGATATACTCTAGCGTCTTTGACGATATTTTTCATTTACAAAATGGAATTCATTACCACACTTCCCAACTAATTTGAGATGAAGATGCAATATTATTAACATGTATTTACCATGATAACTAAACTGTTTCCACATCAATCACTCTATTGTTTAATTGAATCGTACGACTAAAGAAACTTGCAGAATACTACGTTGTATTGTGATGATTAATTTCTTTGAATTGCAACTGTTAATGACATTGATTATTAAACAATTATTTTCCATCATCTATTTATAAATATTTCTAGTTTTATTTTTGATTTTTAAGAAGCTTTACATTACTTTTGCATTCTTAAGTAAAGGAAAAGAATACAACCGTAACTGCATGTTACATTTGTGGCAGCTTAAAGTAACAATATGCCGCAATAATTTCATAATTTTTAATACTCTCGTTGAAGCCTTCTTAATAGGGTCCATGCCCCTGCGCACGGGTAAGATGAGCGTCTTGTAGAGTATTAATTTTGTCCCACGAGAGAGGTCTCTGCTACTCAATTACCTATTGAGACCATAGTAGCACCTGTTGGCAAGAGTAATCCTGCGTTTGATCTCCAGACTGACATCATTTTTGGTAGTAACGGCGGAGCCAAGATAAATAAATTCCTTGGCTGTATCAAAATTATAATTATCGGCCGTAATCTGAGAATCAATACGCAACACGACTCGATTTGTCGATAACATATACTTTGTTTTGCCCTCATTTACTGTCAGATCCATCTTCTTAGACTCCCGTTCAATAGCGCTAAAGGCAGCAGTAACATCTCGCTTGGTACGCCCTATGATGTCGATGTCGTTAGCGTACGCAAGCAATTGGACACTTTTTTGAAAGAGGTCGCATGATAAGGGGTCGCCTTGTCTGAAACCACGCACGGTACCAAAAGGTTCGGAGGTATACCGAGCTCAGACATTGCGGCATAAACACGATCCCTTACGGGGCTATCGACATTCACTAAACATGCTCTTCCTATTTATAAATTCAAATCCATTTCGTAAAATGATCCCACAGCGCTATTGGCACCACAAGTGTATTGCCACTGCAAATGTAATAAACAATACTTTGAAACTTTTAATCTATACAATTAAAATAATAATTTATTTACAATTAGCATGGCATTGTTGTGTATTCCAAACATAAGCAGTTCATTTTAAACCCAACCGTTTATTGTTTACATTCTTGTAAGGCTTCGCTAGTTCCATCTTGAAGGTGGTTTCCATTTTGTTCGACAGAATTTTTTGTGGCTTCTCTAAGTTTAACATATTTGCGTGTTTTATATTCTATTAACAGTAGAATATATTTTTAATTAATTCATTAAATTTTAAAAACAAATTTAAATAATATTACAAATTCTCGACTGGCTCTTATCATCTTATATTCGTTTTATTTTCTGCTTTACTTTGTGTTTACTACTTCTCTTTGAAATGGAAAGCACAGAGTTGTAGTAAACTGTATTAAAAAAAATTATAGTTCGTGCTCCAGCTTTGCCAGATTCAAAATAATTTAAAAACATACCAATTGATATGCACAAAACTACCGATTTTAAGATAATAAATAAAATATATCCGAGAAAATTCAGAAAGAAAGACCGAAGACCGATGAGTGTTCGTAACAAAAACGAATATAGTCGTGACATCATCTCGACTACAGTGGTAGTGCTTACAGGTCATTGCATCATGGGTAGACACACGGAAAGAATGAGGCTCCCTTTTAACGACTTCTGCCGTGGATGCAGGTCCGCTAAGGAAGAGGATACTGTTATCCACTTTATTTGTCAGTGCCCGTCTCTTGCTAGGTGTATATATAGGTTATCTGGCTCCCTATTCCTCGTCATCTATTGGTGTCAAGGATATAAACTTTCTGCATGGTTTTCCAATGCGGGCTAGCTGTGCTTTTGTTGCGCAGTTTTTGCGCTGACCTACTTTATCTTTTTTTTTATAAAAACCAACACTCAGGGGATGGCCCCTACTCATGCAGTGCATTGTGCAGGTTTAGGAAAATAGGTTATAGGAAGGTGGAAAGAGGGAGTAGTGTTTGTGGACATTTGACTTAAACCTACCAATATTGCAATTGACGGGAAAAACCTTCGCAGGAAGATTATTCCACAAGCGAGCAGTGTGGGCAAAAAATGAATTCTCCCTGTAATGCATTGTGCGGTTCACTGGACAATCAACCATAAAAGGATGTGCTCTGCGAGAAGCTCGAATACCACATAAAAATATGTGATTATCGGGAACCAAGCCCCTTATCTCTCGAGAACATCTCCCATTAAAGTACCGATAGAACAATGAAACACATGCCACATTGCGACGATGCTCCAACGAATCAATAGAGTTGGATACCCTACTGCCATTAATAAGCACCTTCGCCCTCTCCTGTACGAGGTCGAGAAGCTTCAAAATAGACTTTGAAGCACCGGCCCATACATGAGAGTTGTACTCCATCCGGGGTCGGATAAAGGTCCTGTAAATAGTAAGAAGGTCGGATGGAGTGAAGTATTTTCTGCACCGTTTCAAAAAACCAAGACACTTGAATGCTTCCTTCGACACTCGAAAAATGTAATCGTTCCAACGAGCATCACAACTAATTCTCATGCCCAGAACATCAAGAGAATCCGCCTTCTCAATATTTACATTATCCATAGATACAGATGACAGAACACCAGCGCCAGCATCACGCCGGTGTGTCAAAAACCAACGTTGAGTCTTGCGCGTATTGAAATCGACCCTGTTCAGTACAGGGACTACGTTCACCCGAGGTGAACTTAAGTGAGCTTTATGATATCAGAGCTACCACTCCGACCTAACCTAACCTAGTCTTTTAAAAGAAGAATAACGTAGTCTAGTAAGTAGTGCATTGCCTTATTAGAAGCATACAAGTGATTCAAACCCCAAATCAGGGTTTTTTACAAAAATAAACAAAATTGCCATGAAAAGCTTAATCGCTATTCATATATAATTGGTCATTACAACCCTTCAGTCAGGATTATTGACCTAGTTTCTCACACTACTTATGTCGTGTGTGTTAATTTTATACATAACCGGCGGGACCTACAGCTTAAAGTCGACTCCGAACTACTGGTTTTTGAGAAACTTTTAATGGCTATTTTATTTACTCTCAGAGTTTTTGCCAGAAATCTGCTGAGAAGAAATCGCCGAAAAAATATTTTATGTATTTTTATTTTGTTTTGACTTTCGTTTGTCAAACGAAATATTTCCCTATACACTTTGCAAAACTGTTTCAACATCTGGCCACACATTTTTCTCTCTTATCAATAGTGTGCTATAAATGATACCAACCCTGTGTTGCTACCAAGAATAGAAGAACAAAACAAAAAAACACAATAACTGTAAAACTAAATATGGCTCCAATAGGAAATTATTGTTGTATATGAGTTGTTTTTGTTCTATTTGTATAACTAGAAAAAATATATTCGTATTATCCTGACGATACAGTCAGTATTCGTCATTTTGCTATCATTCGTGTCGGCCAAAAAGGGAAGTAAGAATATAAATGTGCTCTCTGTATAATTTTTTATTACAATTTTAAAGAGCCGTCCCGTTATAATATAGAGATAGAGAGATATAAAGTGATAAAAATTTTGTATTACCTATAAAGTGCTTTTAAAAATCCAAAAAAATATGTTTTTAAAAAATGAAGTAAAACTGAAAGAAAGCTTTCAATTTCAATTTAAATGTCAAAAGGTGAATTAAATTTTTGTTTTATTCATTAATAAAGGAATACAATATTTAGAATATTTAGAAGTTTTAGTGAATATTTATTCGGTTATAAATTAAGTGTCTGTGAATTTTATTTTACGAGTATAAATTACTGTGTAGCAAATGTTAAGAAAAAGTCGCTGTTTATAATTGGAAATTTTAAATCGTTTATTTATTTGGTAATTTACAAATTAAAAAAATAATGTCTAAAGTTTTAATGCCACAACACAAGGCACAACGGCATCAACAACAACAACAACAACAACAGCAGCAGCAGCAGCAAAAACAGTTACAAGAGGAGCACAACAATCAGAAAGAAAATACTACAACCACAACAACAACTACAACAACCACAACAACAAAACAGATAATGATGGCCGCATCTACGCAAATAAAGCAGGCAAAAGAAAAACGAAGGTTTACCACACCCAAACAAACTCACAACCAAAAGGAACTGACGCTGTCACCACCAGCGTCATCGCCGGAATCGCCGACACGCATTATTGACTTTGATGACTTCACCTCGACCAGCAGCATAATGGATTTCCTAAAGCAGGAACAAAAATGCGCCTCAGGTGACTCGGGCAATGGTCATGAAAGCGACATAGACGCTGAAAGTATTTTCCAAGAAGTCTCACGTTTGGCTGATAGCTCTGATACCCGTAGTGTGGATGAACTATTAAGAGAGGCTGAATTACTTTTGCAGCATCATAACTATGCTGATCATTTTTCTACACACAAAAAGAAGAAATCCGTAAAAGTATCGAAATCTACACAATCAACGATACAAATGAATACGAAATATACGAAAAGTATAGAGAATGTTAAGCCTCCTTTAAGCCAGACCAAATTATTGAATGGCTACTATACGCCTATAGCCGTTAAAGATAAGCAAAAAGTTGCACGTACACCCGAAACACCTACACCAACAAATTCCAATTCGAATTCAATTGGCTTTAGAAGCAGCAATATGTCCTTTAAGGCCTTTGTCGATAATTTACCCTCAGAATCGGTTATATCGGAAGAAAGTGTACCCATGGACATGCATGGCCATACGACCACAGCTTCGATAAAATCTTCATCGTCTAGTAATAATACTACAGGCAAGGATATTACCACAAAACAAATGGACGGTGATGATACCGACGACGGCACAGATACGGTGAGTGAATTTTTTTAACTATATTCTCAGGCATATTTGTTTAAAGATTATTTGGCACTTGTTTAAAGTATACATTGGGGATGCCAGCAAATAAACATTTGAAGAAAATTCTCATCATTTTTCGCAATATAAACGAAACTGTGTGACAACAATTGACAAGTTTGTTCGTTCGTTTGTTTCTTTTGGTCCTTTGGGTAAAACTTTTTGTAAAATTTTTTTCTCTTTTTCTTTCAATAAATAAACAAAATGCTTAAAATGTTTAAAGTGACTAACACAAGATGTGTTTAAATATTATAAACATTTGTAAATATGTTTGTAAATATATAGGCATGTGTGTTTTCAAAGAATTAAAATATGCATAATTTATTAAAAGATATGTAATTAGGCCCCTCATATGTTTATTTACTTCTAATGCCGTTATTTTAAAATCGTATGGTTGAAGTGGATACTCCATAAAGGATCATAGGTCCCTCAGTAAAATTTTCGCGTCTTCCTAATTCTTCCTATACATCTAGGAGCTGGACATCTCTTTCTTCTTCTCTCCTTACTTAAGAAACTCACATGTTCATAAATTTTTATTTTAAATTTATGGTCCCCCCATAAAATTTGAGCTTCTTCATAACTATTGCCCCTGCTGTTTACTTAGGCTTCAATCTGCCTGTCCACGTAGGAGCTGGACATCTCCATCTTCTTCTGTCCTTAGTTAGACATCTCACATGTTTATGTTTTTATTTTAAATGCGTGTGATTGTAATATATACAACGTTCCTCATAGAAGGATCATAGGTCCACCAATAAAATTTTCACTTCTTCCTAACTCTTGCCGCTGCTGTTTACTTCGGCTTCAATCTGTCCTATCCATGTAAGAGGTGGGCATTCCCTTCTTTTTCTGTTCTTACTTAGGCCTCTCGTTTATTTATTTAATTCTTATGCCGTTATTTTAAATGCGAATGGCTGTAGTGTATACAACGTTACTCCAAGAAGGATCATAGGTCCCCCCATAAAATTTTCACTTCTTCCTAACTCTTGCCTCTGCTGTTTACTTTACTTTCAATCTGCCTGTCCACGTAGGAGCTGGGCATCTCCATCTTCTTCTTCTTAGTTAGGCATCTCGTTTGTTTATTTAATTCTTATGCCGTTATTTTAAACGCCTGTGGCTGTAATATACACAACGTTCCTCATAGAAGGATCATAGGTCACCCAATAAAATTTGCGCTTCGTCCCTACTTTTGCCCCTGCTGTTTACTTCGGCTTCAAGCTGTCCTATCTAAGTAAGAGGTGGACATCTTCTTTTTCTGTCCTTACTTAGGCATACATCTCACATGTTTATGCGTTTCTATTTTAAATTCGTGTGGCTGTAATATACACAACGTTCCTCTTAGAAGGGTAATAGGTCCCCCTATAAAAATTTCGCTTCTTCCAAATTGTGTAAGAGCGTCCCCTTCTTCTTCTGTTCTTATTTAGGCTCCTCACATGTATTTATTTTAAATGTGAGTGGTTGTAGTCTATACAACGTTTCTCATGTAAGGATCATAGATCCTCAATAAAATTTACGCTTCTTCCTAACTCTTACCACTCCTGTTTACGACGGCTTCAGTCTGTCCTATCCATTCAAATGCTGTCTTCTCCTTCTTTTTCTGTCCTTACTTAGGCATGCATCTCACATGCTTCTATGTTTCTATTTTAAATTCGTGTGGCTGTAATATATACAACGTTACACCAAGAAGAACCTCTTTTTTTAAATGCGAGTGCTAAGGCAAAGGTCATAGATCCTTACTAACAATTTTGTTTCTTCCCAACTCTTGCCACTGCTGTTTACTTCTGGTTCAGTCTGTCCTATTCATGTAAGAGTGGGGCATTCCTTTCTTTTTCTGTTCTTACTTAAGCAACTCACATGTTTATATGTTTCTATTTTAAATTTGTGTGGCTATAATATATACAACGCTACACCAAGGGGGATCATTGGTCCCCCTATAAAATTTTCGCTTCTCCCTAATTCTGTCCTATCTGTGTAAGAGCGTCCCCCTTTTTTTTAAATGCGAGTGCTAATGCAAAGGTCATAGATCCTTAATAACAATTTCGTTTTTTCCCAACTCTTACCACTTCTGTTTACTTCGGGTTCCATCTGTCCTATCAATGTAAGGGCAGGGCATCCCCTTCTTCTGTCCTTACTTAGGCACTTCACATGTTTATATGCTTTTAGTTTAACGGCGTGTGGCTGTAATATACACAACGTTCCTCATAGAAGGGTCATAGGTTCCCCAATACAATTTACGCTTCTTCCTAGCTCTTGCAACTACTGTTTACTTCGACTTCAATCTGTCGTATTTGTGTAAGAGCGTCCCTTTCTTCTTCTGTTCATATTTAGGCTCCTCACACGTTTATAAACGTTTATAATGCGGGTGGTTGTAGTGAATACAACGTTGCTCATGTAAGGATCATAGATCTTCAATAAAAATTTCGCTTTTTTTCAACTCTTGCCACTGCTTTTAAATTCGGCTTCAATCTCTCCTATCCATGTAAGATCTAAACGTCCCTTTTCTCTTCTGTTTCATTGCGGGTTCCATGCTATTGAATCTCCAAAGATAATGTTACTTTGGCTTCTAAGCAAATGACCGATACATACATAACATGATTGGTCATTACAACTCTTTAATCAGGGTTGCGACCAAGCGTCTAATGCCGCCTATGTTGTGTGTGTTAATTTTATACAGGAGCGGTGGAACCTACAGTTCAAAGTTATCTATGTTTATGTTCTTTAATTCCTTCATTCTATGTATGGGATAGACTATTCGCTTCTTTGCTATTTCCAATCATTCGTTGATTACTAGGCACTGTTAATCTACTTGTTTTAGTGCAAATCAGCCCTTTATTTTCAGCCCGCAAATATTCAAATTCGTATGAAGTCACGAGTAGAAATTTTTTTCTAGCCGTGTTCATACATTATCTGATAGTTTGTATCTCCACCCGATCTAAGTGACGCAGATATAATTTAGTTTATAATTCTTCTATATAAAGATCCAAGTTTGATTAGCTTGCAGTTCATAGGCAAGTTCACATGGCGGCTCATATGTCTCATTGTATCAATTAGTGCGGGGTTAACCCCTTGTCAGGATCGGTTTGTGGTGGGTTTGAACCATCCCGAGCTCCGGATAAAACCGGCCAGTTCTCTTAGTGACACATTCGCCATCATGCCCTGATCTTTAAATGTTCACATACATACATAATTGGTCATTACAACCCTTTAGTCAAGATTATGACTTAGCTTCTCACACCACTTATGTTGTGTGCGTTAATTTTTTACATGAGTGGCGGCGGGACCTACAGTTTAAAGTCGACTCCGAATGACAGATAGCTTCTTACACGACTTATGTTGTGTGCGTAAATTTTTATACATGAGTGGCGGGAAAAGCATGAGTGCTTTTCATGGCAATTTTATTTACTCTTAAAGTTTTTAACAGAAATCTTCTGAAATCTTCCGTTTTGATGTCTGACCTGGTATCTGAACTCTGGCCTTCAGTTTAATAAACCAACACACTAACTATTGGACTATGGCGACTTTAAATGTTCTGTCACTCAAAAACCGATGCCGTCTGGCTTAAAGTGCTGGGCGTTCGAATAAAATGTGTTGACCGAGCTTGTCAGAGATACTGCCAATAGCGCAGGGACTCGTTTGAAATCCGTTAGAATGCGAATCGTTGTCTTGTCGAACTCAAGCAGTTCCCCGGTTCTCCCACTGTGTACTGCTGGACATAGCAGTTCTAGGTATGTTGGATCACTCACGGTTTGTTGAATTCCATGGTGCTTTTTCCAATTTGGCAAAGTGCTCTTCCAGTGTTCCATTAGAATTCCTTTTAGAATGCGAATCGTTCTCTTGCCGAAGTTCCCTGGTTCTTCCACTGTTCACTGCTATACATAGCAGATCTGAAATTCGACAACCAGGTATGTTGCATCACCCACGGTTTGTTGAATTCCATGCTACATTTTCCAATTTGGAAAAGTGCTCTTGTGGATGCTCATATATCCCCTGACATCTCCGGTCCTTTTTGTGCCAGTTCGTCTGTCTTTTCTAGAATATAGAGGTCCACATGTAATTTAAAATGTCAATAATTTTTTTCCTTAACTTCAGCTTAGATTTACTGTATCTGTTTGATGTTAATGACTAAGAAAGAAATTTAGGCCTAACTGAGTCTGTCTAACAGTTGGTTAACAATTTCAAAACCAGATGTTTTTGTGTTCTAATTCGATAACTATGTCAGTGCTTGTCTAAATAATTATTATTTCACTTGAGTAAACAAACAGGCATTTCGAAAACAGTTGCTTATTCCATTGCTCGCTCTAAAAGTGAGTATTTGTGATAAAATTTCGTAACTGTTTGGCGGTTATAATTGATCATTTAATAATTTGAATTTGTCTAAAAAGTAATTGAAAGTGAAAGGTATTGCCATTTAATTCTTTAAAACTAAAAGGATATTTTCATTTCCTCTTACTTAATTGGTCATTACAGCAGTTCAATATCCTTCATTATCCTGACCAAGTTCCCATATTGTATGTGTTAATTTTATCCGTGAGACTTATAGTTTAACGTCCACTCTGAACAAACCGAAAGAAAAAACACTTTTTTTTTGTAACAAATTTTCGTTGCCCATGGAGTAGAAAGCATATTTCAATAGTAATTGGTCCCAATCAATAACAGTGCGACCAGGCAGGCGCTCTATAGGGTTGTCATTTAATATTTCCCTCATTTCTGTTGCCCTAACGAACTTCAGGATTCATTATTGATAACTACTTGCCTAGAATTTGCTAGTGCTTGCATTTCCCCTCCAAATCTATATATTGGGCTTGAACCAATTTCTATTCAGAGTAAATACCTGGTTAGAAGCCCTAGTACGCCTTTCGTACTCCTCTTCTCACATCATAAAATGGTTTTTGACTCCACCAACGGTGGGAAAGCTCTTCTACTGTCATGCTCAACTACGTGCTGATTGTCCTAAAATCCTATCCTGTAGGATATGTAATCCAGGAAAAGGTGAGCTCATTTTCCTGAAAGAGTTGATACATTTTGGATAGATCCTAGTCCCATACAAATCTCAAGTCAACCTTATAGTAGCTAAGTGCTCACATGACGGAATATCTAACAACTAATGTTTACTATGTCGAGTCCTCTTGACTTTCTTTTCGAAGAACATTATTGTGCCTTGATACCTAACAGAAGCCGTCTCATCCGCTTCAAAGTCTCCGAGAAGTCTTTACAGTCATAAACTATTTGTGGTAGTTACACCAGTTCGATTCTATAGTTCTCAGGGCTGCTTTCTGTCATCGTAAGGAACCCCATTAAGAGAGGATATGTCCGCCAGAAAAATATTTCAATTGAAAATCAATCTAAAATAAGGTTTCAGTTTACTTTCAAAAAATCTAAAACCGTTCTCACTACAGTAGAGTAATCTTAGGGATCGGAGATGTAGCCGACGACGTTAGTGTTGTGTATATAAAATGTGTTCTATATAAAAAAATGAATGTTATCGACCGATTTTAGGTTAAAAATACATGAAATGCCTCTTAGAGTGGCCATTTTGTAAGATGTTAGACACAGTACACCTGCTCTACTGTATCCATATGTCAGTCCAAAGTGTTTTCTTTCGAACTGTAGTTGTGGGATACCTGTTAATAGAAACTATTGTCCTGTTAAAGTTAAATCTCGGTCTGGTTAACCCCAAAAGCGGAGCTAGTAAAAATATGGGTTTGTGTCTTTACTTTTTAAATTTGAATTTATTTATGATGTTTTCTTTTCGACAAAGAAAATGTCACCCTCTTACAAGGTGCAATAAAAAAATTTGGACCAACACAGTCGTAATGTCATTTTTTATTTTAGAAGAACATAACACAATAACACAGATCGCCAATTTTTCAACTTTATTTTTTGAGACCTTTTTTTTATAACAAACACTGTTTTAACACTGTTCTAACACTGAAGGCAATTTTTTATATTACGGACACCATGTAGCTTTAATAATGTAATCTTTTCTTAAGGTTACTTAACAAAACAATGAAAAAATTAACTTCAAATTGGATAACAATCCAGGCGACTTTTTTTAAATATCATCTGGTAGCCCTATAAATAAACAGAAGTCATCTCCTTTACAGGGCATTATCAGCACTCTCGATTTATACAGGGCATAAAATGCAATGCCCTCAACCGTTGGCAAGTATGAATTATTTAGAATAAAAGATACCACCCTTTTAGAGGGCGATACATTTTTAAGAAACAAACGCAAAATTGCATTTTGCCTTAATAAAATGCACATTTTTTGGTAGAAAAGAAAACACCATAAAACATAGCACCCTTTTAGAGGGCGAAACATTTTTAAGAAACAAACGCAAAATTGCATTTTGCCTTAATAAAATGCACATTTTTTGATAGAAAAGAATACACCATAAAACATAGCACCCTTTTAGAGGGCGAAACATTTTTAAGAAACAAACGCAAAATTGCATTTTGCCTTAATAAAATGCACATTTTTTGGTAGAAAAGAAAACACCATTAGACACTAGTTGAACTGTTTGAAGCTTATCTTTCGTAACACTTCTATAAGTATTTGGGTTTAAATAATCCAAGTAATTAACTTATATTTTAAATATAAATTCTCATTTCTGGTTTTCACAATAAATATATTTCGTTTTTTTATTTGATTTGATGTGACTTAAAGTAATTAAACAACTAAAAATAATTTAAATAATTTTGTAATCTACATACAATATAAATATTTCATATTATAATTTAGTTTTTATTTTATCTTTTTTTTTTACTTAAACGCAAAATTCTTTATTTTAACCTTATAAATGAAAAGTACACTGGCATTTGATAGGATATATAATCTTATAATCTAAGTATTTCATGGTCTAACCAACGTATCTAAACAATGGCCTGGGCAACGGTATCAACAATAGTATAACCTTCAATAGCGGTCCCTAGAATTTGATCGGGCGGTAAGACAAAACCAAACTCACCACGATCCCGTAGTTCAACGGTGTAAACATATTTTGTACCTAAAGCAGCACGTGTCCAATCATCTGAACCACCGCCAGCAATGCCTAAAATTTCATGAGTAACGGATGCACGATATATTGTTACCAGTTTTCTTTTCAATACGCTGTACCGCTGTATTTGCAACACGTTGCAATGCTGAGGCATCCTTCACTTTGACAGCCTTGTAGGCCCACGGATAGACCATCATTTGTCCATAGCTATGATAGGTTAAATAAGATTCCAAATTATATTTCCTTTTACTTAAGAACTTAACAACGGCATCCGTTTCCAATTCTGAAGCTGGTGATGTACCACGATATGTATCCCTACAAGGATTATTTGTTGATCCATAACCATTCCAGCCAATATCAAAGTTACGATTTAAATCAACACCAAAACAATTTGTATTTTTCGATGGTGAACGATTTTTACGCCACAAACGATTTACATTGCGACTATAGACATAACCATCTGGATTCATAACGGGCATAATATACCAGGTTTTCTTTTTAATATAATCGGGTTGTTCAGCCCATTTGGACATCAGTTGATAAAGTATGAAAGTAACCGTAGCAGGGCTAATCCATTCGCGTGCATGTATACCACCATCTATCCAAATTTTCTTGTAATCACGTGGGTTTTCGGAAATTCTGGAAAAATAAAAATATGTATATAGGGCTTTAAAATATGTTTCTTGCTAAAATATATATTTAAAGATCGAAAACATATAAATATTAGCATAATATCCTAACCTTCATTCGATTGTTTCAATTCAATAAAGTCGGAACTTAATTCTTATACCCAAATATGCAACCAATAATCTCATGATTATTGAAATTTGTTTCGTAAATATTTGGACAAAAAAGTAAATTTTGAAGTGTTAAATATCCCATTATCCTGCGTCTTCGAAAAAGTTCTGCTACAAATTGCCGGCAGATATCTCATAACAACGCATAGAAGAAAGCATAACTCTCTGTTAATAATAATAATTATATCTGGCAATGCCATGACTTTTTTGAACCTGATATTTTAAGCTTCACTCTTTAGAAGGCATTGTTAAAATCGCATTCTCCTGTGTAATATCCTAACCTTCATTCGATTGTTTCAATTCAATAAAGTCGGAGCTTAATTTTGATCTCATGATTATTGGAATTTGCTTCGTAAATATTTACACAAAAAAGTGTATTGAAGTGATAAAAATCCTATTATCCCGCCAGCAGTTAGCTCATAACGACAAATAGAGGAAAGCATAACTCTCTGTTAATAATAATCGTATCTGACAATGCCATGACTTATTTTGAAGCTGATATTTTAAGCTTCACTCTTTAGAAGGCATTGTTAAAATCGCATTCTCCCTTCAAGGTTCAGAATATTGCCATCAAATCGTGCTTTTCTATTAAAAAATCTTAAGAATTGATGTTAGACTTAGGAAAGAACGTATAAAGTTTGGGGAGTCAATGTTATAACTTGAACTGTAATTTTTAAAGATAAAATGCTTCCTGGAACATAATAGCCCCGGAGGCCGAACACCTTCGGCTTTATACACACATAGTACACGAACATCAACAATGTTCTTTTAAAAAAGCGTAAAATTGCATCCAGTTGCTTGTCAATTTCTAAAGAAGAAGGTTCATGTCGCTTTTTTCCTATGTTTTGTTATGTGACGTATGTACTCGTCATACATATATAGTTGGTCATAAAACCTTTTAGTTAGGGTTATGACCTTACGTCTTACACTAATTATGTTGTGTGTGTTAAAACATTCGCTGCCAAGCCTAAATTATATAATCATTCCCATAGCCATTTATATTTTGGGTGTTATTGTTTACCAGAACCCTATTATTACTGTCCGAGCTATCCTGATAAACCTCCATTATGTATTGGACTTTGTTACAAATCTTAGCAAAAAAAATTTGCTAATTCAAAAGCCTACATATTATAATATATTTAAAGTAAGACGAGTATACTCGTCTTGGCAGTGCGGAATGCCCTGTCAAAGACGAGTGTACTCGTACTTGGCAGCGAATGTGTTAATTTTATATGAGAGGCTGGACTTACAGTTTAAAGTTGACTCCGAATGAAAGGATTCTGATAAGCTTTTTATGGCAATTTTATTTACTCTCAGAGTTTTTGCCAGAAATTCGTTGACGCACTCACAGGTGACCTGATAACAATGTCTGAGTGGGGCCGAGCGAACAGTGTAGATTTCAATGCGAGCAAGACCCAATGTTGTTTTTTGACACACCGGCGTGATGCTGGCGCTGGTATGCTGTCATCTCTATCTATGGGTAATGTAAATATTGAGGCGGCGGATGCTCTTGATATTCTGGGCATGAGAATTAGTTGTGATGCTCGTTGGAACGATCACATTTTTCGAGTGTCGAAAGAAGCATTCAAGTGCCTTGGTTTTTTGAAACAGTGCAGAAAATACTTCACTCCATCCGACCTTCTTACTATTTACAGGACCTTTATCAGACCCCGGATGGAGTACAACTCTCATGTATGGGCCGGTGCTTCAAAGTCTATTTTGAAGCTTCTCGACCGCGTACAGGAGAGGGCAAAGATGCTTATTAATGACGGTAGGGTATCCAACTCTAATGATTCGTTGGAGCATCGTCGCAATGTGGCGTGTGTTTCATTGTTCTATAGGTACTATAATGGGAGGTGTTCTCGAGAGATAAGGGGCTTGGTTTGCCGATAATCACATATTTTTACGTGGTACTC
The DNA here is from genome assembly GCA_014635995.1 of Sarcophaga peregrina. Classification (NCBI taxonomy): domain Eukaryota; kingdom Metazoa; phylum Arthropoda; class Insecta; order Diptera; family Sarcophagidae; genus Sarcophaga; species Sarcophaga peregrina. The sequence continues at coordinate 94,802,945 of CM025790.1, forward strand.
GAGCTTCTCGCAGAGCACATCCTTTTGTGGTTGATTGTCCAGTGAACCTTACAATGCATTACAGGGAGAATTCATTTTTTGTCCGCACTGCTCGCTTGTGGAATGATTTTCCTGCGAAGGTTTTTCCCGTCAATTACGATATTGGTAAGTTTAAATCGAATGTCCACAAACACTATTCCCTTTTTCCACCTTCTTATAACCTATTTTCCTAAAACCTGCACAATGCACTGCATGGGTAGGGGCCATCCCCTGAGTGTTGGTTTTTATAAAAAAAAAATCACCGAAGAATAATATAATTTTTCGTTTAATTGGAGATGTCTAGCCTAGGGTTTGAACTATGGGCTTACATCTAATAAGCTGACACATCATCTACAAGGCTATGGCGACTACTACTGCAACTAGTATACACGTCATGAACAGTTAAAGGGTTAATGTATGTTTTATTTTTATATTTAAGCTTTCTTTTTATTTTGCCCAATCTATTCTCTCTATTTCTTGGTGGACACAGTATCCTCTGGGGGGAGGTGTTGGGGTTAGGTCATATAGAAAAATATATTTTTAAATGGTTTTATATTGTATTTTGTGCTATTATAATTGAATCTCTTATTTGTCTAACGTTTCTGTATTATTTATTTAAAAATTTACAAGTCAAAAATAAACATCGGCTTTGCATTTATTTCATAATACGTATGGATCTTTGAAAATATTTGTGAATAAATTCAATAGATAAGGTTGGAGTATGATGCTTGCATAATATTTACTTTCTTTTTATCAAGCCAATGTAAATTGTTAATTTCATTTTATTTAAATATTTTCAAATATAATTTAGTTTAGCGGTTGATATTTCGTAATAATTGTTGTGGTCCATTTAAATTATTTAAATTATGCATGAAATTTATAAATCTTCTTAAAACAAGTTCAAGCCTAACCATTCGTGATAATTTGATTTGATTTTTTTCTTATTTACCAATAGATTATTGACCTTAATCCAAGCGTATAATTTGGATTGGTTTGGTTTGGTATGAGTAGCATCGCATTTTCCAAGTTTATTTTTGTAATTTCCAATTAAAATCTGTTGTATACACTATGTGTGTGGGGGCATTACGTGGTACATAATCAACTATAATTGTTAATTGCTCCTATATAATTGGAATTTTGTAGTTATTGTGTTTGACTACTACTACTACTACTACCATCAGCAACGACTACATCGATTACAATATAAAAAAAAAGTAGTGATTTTATAGCCATCAAAATAATTGATCCCACAAATTAGGTGTTGATACAAATAATATAATTAACGATGGCATTCAACAGACAAAAACTTTCTCCTTAAAGTCATACAAATAAAAATGTTATGATGTCTGTTTGAAATTTATACAAAACAATACAGACAACAGACAACATTTCTGTATGAAACAAAACTCTTGAGAAATATGAAACGCCATGATGGGGACACACACCATTTCCGAATAAAATATTGCATACAAAACATACTGTGAATAGGCCTTCACTAAACATTGTTTAGTTATTTGGAAAAATATTTCGTAATTATGTATACTTGATTTAAACCTAATAATAATGTACCTGGCAACCATTAATGGGGCGCTTTGTTTGAAACTGACTGTAGTTATTTCTATGTAAAATAACAACAAAAACATTTTTTTTTTTTTTGATTATACTATACAGTAGTGGAGTTTTGCTATCTTTCGGAAGTTATTTAAAATTTTTTACTTAAATAGTATGCAAGCATAATTACATTATTGTACATAAAATTCAGATTTAATGGTTTATAAAACTTTTTTATACCAGATTTCCTTAACAGTTTTTTTTTTCTTAATTTCAGTTATTTTTACTTAATTTTCATTATAATTTAATCGCGTTTTTAATATAAATTTTAGCTAAAGTTTAAATGTAAACGATAGTCTTATTATACGTACAATTTTATAAAACATACTAGCTGACTCGGCGAACTTAGTCCCGTACAAAATTGATTTTTTTGTATTGCCCAACACTGGTTACACTATATATTTATTGTAAAATGCTGCATAAAGTGCTAATGTAGTTGTAGGTGTTGCTAATAGACATACATATTATATATGTACGTAAGTAGTTAAAAACAATCGAATTAACCTACTTATAGGTATCTCTTAAAGGGCGAAAATTGCCACGCCCATTTTTGATGAGTTTGTCCCTAGCAACTCTATGAACTTACCCACCAAATTGCATTCGTCTACGATCACTATGTCCCTAAATGTTCAATTTTAAAAGTTTGCCACGCCTACTTTTTCCTATTTCAAACTTGTTTTTTTTTTAACCATCTAAATCTGATAAGCTTTCGAAAAAAAAAATAATTGTTAAAATCGATTCAGTAGTTTAATAGTTATAGGTATCACTTGAAGAGGTAGGGTTGTCACGCCCATTTTTAATGGAATTGTCGATAGCGACTCTAAGAAACTTACCCACCAAATTGCATTCGTCTATGATCACTATGTCCTTAAATATTCAATTTTAAAAGTTTGCCACGCCTACTTTTTGCTATATCGAATTTTTTTCTTTTAACCATCTAAACCTGATAAGCCTTCAAACCAAAAAATTGTTTAAATCGATTCAGTAGTTTAAGAGTTATAAGTAACACTTGAAGAGGTAGGGTTGTCACGCCCATTTTTTATGGAATTGTCTATATCGACTCCACGAACTTACCCACCACATTGCATTTGTTTACGATCACTATGTCCCTAAATATTCAATTTTAAAAGTTTGCCACGCCTACTTTTTGCTATATCGAATTTTTTTAAGCCATTTAAACATGATAAGCTTTCAAACCAAAAAATAATTGATAAAATCGATTCAGTAGTTTAAGAGTTATGGATAACACTTGAAGAGGAAGGGTTGTCGCGCCTATTATCAATGCAATTGTCGATATCGACTCTACGAACTTACCCACCAAATTTTATTCATCTACGATCAATATGTACTTAAAATTTAGGGATATAAAAAGTAGATATTGTCCGATTCTCAGACCTACCCGATATACACACAAAATTTCATAAAAATCGGTCGATCCATTTCGGAGAAGTTTAAGCACTAACACCATGACACGAGAATTTTACATATAATAGATGTATTCATGCAATCAATTATAATTTCCAAAAAAATATTAACTCAGTAACCATAAGATAGTTTTCGAAAGATATTTGATGCGCGGAATATGAATCCTAATTCAGAATTTCTCCAAGACCCTAGGTGTTCGAGGTATCCCAACCAAAAATTGCAATAAACTCGGTTTTCTACGATATTCTGATGAAAATTATGTCTCGTAATATCTAAAATGGGTAATCGTATCATTATTACATACACTCTCGGAGGTATCGTTAAATGAACCAGAATCCAGACGAATATCACAAAAATCTTCATTTAAAATGGCGGAACCAATATGGCAGTCGACAATCTGATTAATTTTTATAAACCTGGATCCGCCATTTTGAATCTGAATGAATTTTTAATTTTTATTTAATTTAAATTTGACTGAAGATTTGTAATCACCAAAAACCTCTAAATAACAATTTTCAAGTAAATCTGATTAATTTTTATAAACCTCGACCGCCATATTGGATCCGCCGTTTTGAATTTTTTAAATATGAATGAAATCCTGCAATCAGCGACTCCAAAAACCCCTGAGTAACAATTTTCAACTAAATCTGATTCATTTTTAAGGACATCCGTAATGTGTTCCTTTTTCTTTTGCAACCCTTGGTAGAAATCCATCCCCTACTTTAAGGGTGCATGCAATCAATTTGGCTTTGGGATCATTTCAAGAGCTAAGGTCAATTGTCAATTTCTGACAATCTGGCGATGGTTCTAGCACATCAGTGTTTAGCTCTACAATTTTTTAAAAATGGCCAAAAACGCTATTTTTAGGGGATTTCAACCCCCTTTTTCTCGAAAACCTGACGTGGTTAACCACATTCTGTTTGGAATTATTTAATATCTAGATTACAAAAAATTCACCGATGTAGCACCGATATGAAGCTTGTGCAAAAGCCTTCAAGTCCTATAAATTTTAAACACAAACTTTTTGTTTAAATTATTTTGGCAACAGTGTTTAGGATAAGATAACAAAAGAAAAAACTTTTTCTACATAATTTCTAATGCCTGCATGTAAAAGAGCAATAGATTTTGTTTATATTTTTAAAACACAGTCAAATGCCAAAAATATAAAATAAAAAGTTTTTTATTTTTTTATTTTTTCAAAACATCTACAAAGTATTTGTTAAATAAGTTGAAAAGTGAAATACAAACAAACCTAAAATAACTTTGCAAGAGATTTTAATAAGAGCGTTCAAGAATATGCTTGAAATTGCTTAGAACCATTTAATATGCGTTTAAAATTGAAACTGAAAAGTCACTAGCCACCTAGAAACATTCACAATGAAAATTTGATTAAATTCTTGTATTAGATCCAGTAAGAAAGTTCTAATCATTTAATCTTATTCTTCCTAAAGATATGGTGCCGTCTGACCTATCTGTCATTTCTCATGCATTCATTAAAAAACATGGTGAAGATTTTGACGCTTCCTCCCGGGTTCGAAACTGAGATTGCTAGAGCTTTGAGCTAAGAGCGAACACTTTAATCACATATTCCAGTTCATTTCGAAATCCGTAGGGATTGATAAAGCCACTCGCATTTAAACTGTGCTACATAGTTAATTTTGAAGTTGAAGTCGCCATAGTTTAATAGGTAGTACGATGGTTCATTAGCTTAAGATCAAACATCTTGATCAAAACTTTTACAAAAAAAATTTCCAGCCTTCCTCTCAGCAGGTTTCTAGCAACAAGTTTTTTTTTATATTAAACCAGCACTCAGGGGATGACGCCTACTCAGGCAGTGCATTGCGCAGGTTTATGAAAGGTGGAAAGAGGGAAGATGCGATGCGAACGGTAAGGAAACGAGTTGCTACTGGTAACTATAAAATGGCCAGTACTATACCTCCACCATTAGACGGTCTACAACAATCGTCCCAAAGAACCCCGCATTTTCTCACACCATTTATGTGTGGACCTACAGTTGAAAATCGACTCCGAACGAAAGATTTTTGAGAAACTTTTCAAAAAGAGAAAGAGAAGAAATCACCGAAAAAAGACTTTTTGTATTTTTTATTTTGATGTCTGGCCTGGGACTCCAACCCGGGCTTTACGTCTAATAAGCCAGCACACTACCTACTAGAATAAATAAAATTACCATGAGATTGAAAAGTTTCTTAAAAATTTGTCGTTTAGAGCCTACTTTAAACTTTAGGTCCCGCCACTTCTGTATAAAATTAACACACACAACGTAAGTAGTATGAGAAGCTAAGTCGTAATCCTAACTGAACGAGTGCTATGACCAATTAATAATAGTTCGTTAGAAGTCTCCATATAAAATTGTAAAAATAGCAGAAAATTGAAAAATATCTGCAGAAATTGCTTGCTCATTAGAGCAAGTCATCATAGTCCTCAAAGCAAATTCATACAATTTGAAAGCGTTGTCCTAGCATCAAACCTTACTGAACACGAATACCAACATAGTTTGACATTCTGCACCATTCTCGATGGTCCTCATGCCAATAAAGAAATAACCCGATTTAAAACAGGCATTAAGGAATTGCTTTTTACAGACCAAACTAAATAAGAGCTTTGAATGGACTAGTGAAATTGACTAGTGTCCAGTGTTGACACTGAAGTAAAATGTCTAAATAAAAGCGTTTGAATTGTATCTTAAAAGTGTATCTAACCTTTTAACAATTTTAATAAATAGAAACTAAAAAGTAAGTCCTAAATCACTTGGTTGATGTGAAAGCAGCTAAAACTGCATTACTCTTAAACGATAAGGAGTTCTTTGCATCTAACCTTTCTTTTTAATGATCGCTTAAAATCGGAGTTTCTAAACATAAACTAATGAAGCTGCGATATTTTTGGTTTGCTTCATATTATTTTGTGTGAGTAAGAGAGTTTTTTTTTTTAAGTCACCGTAGTATAGTAGTAAGTGTTGGCTTTTTGGACTTGAGGCCATGGTTTAAACCTCAGGTCAGAGATCTCCAACAAAACAAAATATGAAAAAAAAATATCTTCGGCGGTTTTCTCTCAGAAAATTTCTTCAAAAAATTAAATTAATGCATACAATATAAGTGGTGCGAGAAACTAGATCCTAATCTAGACTAAAGGGTTCTAGTGAATAGGGCTGCCAATCGGGAAATCCCGAATCTCGAAATCCCGGGATTTTCGAGATTCTCAAATCCCGAATCCCAGGATTTTTAAAAACTTGTCCCGGGATTTTTCGGGATTGTGAATTCATATGTGTTTTGATCCTTCAAAAGGTCGTGAAAAAATTTCTATAGCACTCGACTTCGATAATGGCATCTCAGATGAGGAAAATCCTATTTCCATTGCTAAAAAGTTATTTGATGTCATCGAAGTTTTGCATTCTTCAATAAACGAATTTGCATTCTCCTATAAAACGAATTAAAAGGGTAACTGATTTAGATACTCAACTGTCCAAAGAAGTAGATTTATTTACATTAGGAGGTCGTAGAGGTGAATATTTACAAGCTGCATACAGCTATCTTGGAACTATTTTACCAACAAATGCCGATTGCGAGAAGTGTTTTTCAACGGCAACGTATACTGACAACAAAATTCGTTCTAACCTATCAGATCACATGTTAGATGCTTTAATCTTTTTTTGGATTCCAAATAACTTTCTTAAAACTAATACATCGCAATTTACAAAATCCTGAATCCCGGGAAGTCGCCGTGGTCTAGTGGGTAGTGTGTAGGCTTATTAGACGAAAGGCCCGGGTTCAATTCCCAGGTCAGACATCAAAAAGATTTCTGGCAAAGACTCTGAGAGTAAAAATTGCCATGAAAAGCTTCTCAAAAATCTGTCGTTCGGAGTCGACTTTAGGTCCCGCCACTCATGTATAAAATTAACGCACATAACATACGAAGTGTGAGAAACTAGGTCGTACTCCTGACTGAAGAGTTGTAATGGCCAATTATGTATGTATGAATCCCGGGATTTTTAAAAATTAATCCCATTTGGCATCCCTACTAGTGACCTACTATGTATGTCTGAGAATTTAGGTGCTCATCTCTCTGATTTAGGTGTGATTATTAACAGGTTATGTTCATGTTTACCTAAAAATCCCGGAAATCGTTGATAGAATGTTGTGAATATGACTCTACCTATTTTATACTCTTGGTTTCATAATAAACTAAAAAAAAAAACTCAAATGATTTATTGTTTATCGATAATTTTATATCGACACGCTAAATGCATTACGTACGTACACATTTTTTTTGTTTGTTTGTTTGTTTCTGCTATCATTTGAAATTGCTGTTGTTTTACAACAAAAAAAACTTTGCATGTTGTAAATAAAAAATTAACAATTTTCTTTTGTTGTTTGCTTTTTAAACACGTTAAAATAACATTTTTTAATTAAATGACATGATTAACTAATTAAAAAATTTGTGTCTGTTGTTTTATTGTAATTTTGTAAATTGCATTCCTTTCTTTTTGTCATCGTTATAAATTATAAATTTTTTTTTTCACTTACCTTAAAACTTTTAAGTCTCTGCCTTCTACGGTTTTACCAATCGTATACAAGCGACAGATGTTGGGAAATTTACCACGAATTTCACGCATAAAACTGTAAATGACATCCAAGTCATGATAATCCTTCCAGTGAATACCACTGCGTGCGGCTTTTTCTAAAAACAGTCACAAAAGGATAGGAAGTAAAAGAATTTTAATGAGAATTATTTTCGTTAAAAAGTATTTCATTAAAGGTTTTGTGTAAACTTTAATTTTAAAAATTGAATGCAGGGATGTTATTTTGTATATTTTTTTTGTAAAAATTCATAGCTAGTTGTTGTTTCCGAAGGAATTTTGTGCGCTCAACACTAATCTGGATTTATAAAAATGAATAAAATTTCCTTGAAAATTGTTACTCGACGAGGACGAGGTCAAGGTTTATAAAAATTAATCAGATTTACTTGAAAATTGTTATTCGACCGCCATATTGGATCCGCCATTTTGAATTGTTTTTAAATCTAAGTGAAGATCTGCAATCAGCGACCCCAATAACCCACGAGTAATAATTTTCAAGTAAATCTTATTCATTTTTAAGGACTTCCTTGACATAAACCCACCACCTATATTTTAAAATCGCATGCAATCATACAATTGACTTTGGGCTAATTTTAAAGAGCAAAGATCGATTGTCAATTTCTGACAATAGCGATTGTACTAGAACGTCAGTGTTTAGTTTTACAATTTTTAAAAAATGGTCAAAAACCCTATTTTTAGGGGTTTCAACCCCTTTTTTATTTCTCGATTTCTAACAACAGCGATGGTTCTAAAACGTCAGTGTGTAGCTCTACAAATTTTCAAAAATGGCCACAAACGCTAATTATAGAGGTTTCAACCAACCCCCTTTTTCTCGAAAACCTGACGTCATGGAAAGTTCAGCAAAATGCCTTCGAAAATACCTGGAGCCATCTTATTTGCAAAACCCATGCAGGGCTGTGTAATTAGAATTGTTTGTATTTATTACACTTTCGTCAGTATTACAAGCTAGCTTCTCACACTATTCTTTTTGTGTGTGTTAATTTTCTTCATGAGTGACGTAGCTTACTGTTTAAGGTCGGCTCCGAACTATTAATTTGTGAAACTTTTCATGGCAATCTTATTTACTCTTCAGCTTTTGTTAGAAGACTGCTGCTGAGACCAATCTTGCCTAATAACTTAAAACATTACCTACTAGCCAACGGTGGCTTTAAATGAAGTCCAGAGCGTGCTCTTTCCAACCGTGGTAGTTTGATAACTGAAATAATTTTCTGAGTTTAGATTTTGAATTTTAAAACAATAGATTTTTGACCAAAAATATATCAAAATTCTCTAGATCAGTGGCCATTTCGGAACGTATAAGAAATAGTACAGCATACAGACTACCTGCAAATGGTAGTCCAGAGCGTGCTCTTGATATCTGAAATAATTTTGTGCCTAGAAAATTTAAAAAAAATTAAAAATTAAATTCTAAAAAGTCTAACGGAGTCAAATCGCACAATTTCCGAAACCATTTTACATCACCTCCACATGACCATGCTATGAGGTACATAGCGCTGTTGTAGGTGAACCACTTGTCGTTGGTACCCAGAGGAACCAATTTAGGCAGAAAGAAGGCCAGTTGACAATGAGGGCCTGGGATACATCGTTCGCAAAGGAATGTGAATCGATGGCATTGAACATTCTTAGATTTCATGTGGATTTTTTTCGCCCATTGAAGGACAATATTGTTTCTGCATGCGTAAATCATTCAGTTCACTAGGTAGGTTCAGTTCCAACTGCTCGAGAGCCCATTCAGCGAACACACATCATAAGGTATGGTCGCTTATTATCTGTCTGAATAAATGGCAGCTAATTTGACAAATGCAGCTTTAACTGCTCAAAACTCTCGGTATGATCGAGAGATGACAAACCAGAAGTTCATAATTAATGATAGAATAGAGTATAAATGTGGTTCAGACTTGTAACACAGCGACTAACTCTCAGAACACTTCCGGCAAAAAAGCTGAGAGTAAATAAAATTGTTATGCAAATTTATTCAAATCTGTCGTTTGAAGTCGATTTTAAACTAGAGGTCGTGCCGCTCATGAATAAAATTAACAAACACAACATGGGTGCTGTGAGAAGTTAGGTTGTGAGTCTGACTGAAGGCATTGTAATGACCAATTGTGTATGTATGTCTGCAAATTTGGTTTAGGATTTTTGACAATTTAAATAAATTTTCTTCTTATTTTGTGTACTTATCTCTGCATATGGAAGTATTTAATATTTCTCTTTAAATAATCCGCATATTTTCCTACAGTTTAGTGTGTACTACATATTTGTTTAAATTCTTAAAAAAGAAAATCATACTTACTCGTCCGTTGGCCCGGTTCACTTTGTGTTAGATTTACGCCCATCATTTGTTCCATATCAATCAGTTCTTGTATGTTTGTATTCAAAATCTCTGGCATAAGATTGTGTGCATTTAGGAAACTACGAGCTCCTTTCAAATGGTCTTTCGTAATGGAAACATCTAAAAATTTTGAATTTTCCTTCCAAACTGTGCCACCTAAAAAGGTCAATAGAAGCATGGAAGAATTTTATGAAACCCGAGAAAATATATGGAAGCACATAAATTTCAAAATTAATCTCGAAAGATGAATTTCAAGGCAAACATATTGCCTCTCTATGGTATATTATTTGAATACGTATGGCTGGCTTACCATATTTATTTTCCAATATATCAGCAACTGGCATCATTTGACGACGCATATTATCTGATATATTATATATACGCCATAATTGTGCTTCATCATAGCGCACTGGTAGCTCATTTACATCGAGAACATCTTCCATATGCTGCTGCTGCTCCATGCCTTCGTCTTCTACCGCCATTTCTGCTGCTGCTGCTGCATCATTTTGTTTGATTTGTAATGGATTTTCATTGATTTCCCTTTCGTAGAGCATTTTATTTCCGGTTCGTATATTTCTATCAGCTATTGGTGTAATTCTTGTTATATCGAAGGTTGTTGCAACATTTATTAATGCCACCGTTAGTTGTATGTACAACAGCAATGCCATGGTATTCCATCTTTTACTTCTTAACATATTAAACGTTTATTTGTATTTGTCTGTATATGTGTGTATGTATGTTGGTAGTTTTATAGCAGCAATAATAATTTGAAAAAATTTCTAGTTTGATGAACGATGAAAATGAGAATTTTGTCGTTGTCAAAATTGCTTTTTTTTATCACGTAGTACAAGCAGGCAACAACAAATTGTGTCTGTAATAACAAAAATGAAAGAAAAAACCAGAGTTGTTTAGTTTTAAAGACGATTTGTCATTAAAATAATGTTTATTTTAAAGTGTATTAAATTTGAGCTAAGACTGCGCTCAGTTTGTGTAACTGAAAACTTAGCTCTTAATTCAAACTTAAGCTAAGGCGTGGCCTATATTATTAGCGTTTGCCCACGTCTGAAAGGTTAGTCGCATTGAATTCATATAACGGGACCCAGTATTTTTAATGCAGTTTTCTAGAAACATACATACACAATTGGTCATTACAACACTTCAGTCCGGGATTATTGATCTAGTTTTTCACACTACTTATATTGTGTGTGTTAATTTTATACATAAGTGGCGGGATCTACAGTTTAAAGTCGACTCTGAACTATAAATTTTTTAAGAAACTTTTCATGGCAATTTTATTTTTACTCTCAGAGTTTATACCAAAAATCTGCTGAGAAGAAATCGCCGAAACAACACTTTTTGTATTTTATTTTATGTCTGGCCTGAGACTCGAATCCTGGTTTTAAGTCTAATAAGCCAGCAATCTACCTGCTAGACCACGGCGGTTTTCTAGAAAAGAAAACCTGAAAAAAATCCAGGACTCTGTTTGTAATGGCATTAGAAAGTTGCTTAGTATCAGAGAGCAGCAATAAGTATTTAAAACGCTGAAAAGATTCGAGTCATACTCATAATTTTTTTATACTTATACGCATTCATACTTATTTTAATATCATACACATACTACTCATATTCAAAGTTAGAAATACTTATCGTAATCATACTTATCATTAATCATTCTACTCTCCATGACTCAAAGTATACATGAAGCATAACATAAGTATGATTCGCTTACGAACACTACAATATTCGCTAGAAGGTTGTGTGTTTCCTTTGCTTGCTGTCTTTGTGTATTCTTCTGTAAATCTAACAACAACTAAGACTGTAAATTTTGATGAATGATTCGAATCATATATACGTATTGTAAATATTTTTCTAAATTTATGAATCTTAATGAGTATGAGGCGTATGAATCAAACATATTTCGAATGTTATAAGTTCGATGACTTCTCATATTCAAAGTTAGAAATACTTATCGTACTCATACTTAATAATACGCATGATTTAGTTGATTTCGATTCTTCATGATCCAACAAATACACGAAGCACAAAATAAGTATGATTCGCTTACGAACTCTACAATACTCGCTAGAAGAGGTTGTGTGTTTCCTTTGCTTGCTGTCTTTATCTTTTCTTTTGTAAATGCAACAACAACTAAGCCTATAAATTTTGATCAATGATTCGAATCATTCGAATCATATATAAGTATTATAAATATTTTTCTAAATTTATTAATCTAAATTAGTAATAGGCGTATGAATCAAACATATTTCGAATGTTATGAGTTTGATGTCAACGTTGTACTCATACTCATTGCAACCGGTACTTATAAATCAATGTTGTAATGAGTACAAGTGATTCAGAGTAGAGGATTGTCGAAATTTCATGAGTATTTATGAGTAGGGATAAAACGATTCATTCCTGATCTCTGGTTAGTATGGCAATTATTTAGAATAAGGGAGGGACTATAGAATTTCAGCTAAGTGTGTGGACAACTATGTATTGTAAGCTTTTCTTTGTGGAGTTTTTAGAAAAAGCACTAGGCGTTAGTAAATGAAGATCTTTTCTAACGTCATACTAAAGTTTTCTGTTTCTGCTGCCTTGATCCTTTCGAGATGAATTCAGTACCTTGAGTTTGTGATGTAATTTTATGTTTATGGCAGTAGTGGGATGCAAAAAACATTCTCCGAATCTTATCAATACATCGTTAACAACAACATTTATTTTGTAATGTCTTGCGACAATAAGCCGGTGGATCTTTTTGTGGGAAAATAGTTTCCATTTCAAATCTTTCTGTGGAAGAGGTGTTTGAAAGGATATACTCGGTGAATGTATGTTCTGTACGATAATTGCAATCAGAAATGATTCGAGTTATTTATCACATTATCGAGAAGTAAGCCGACCGTGCATCGTAGACTCAAATAATATTTCTTTTACTCTTCTTAAAAAGTTTAGAGTAATTTTCGACCCTTTTTCTAGTAGTTTTCTGATCATTTATTAGTCGTATTTACCTTCGTTTATGATTCTTTTTCGATTTGTCTTTCAGTCATCGTTTAATCGCATACGAGTCTTTTATGAGTAGTTTATGAGTCCTTTTATTGTCATTTATCAGTCATGTTTGTATTAATTTGGATTCGGTTTTACGAATTTATTATTATAATTTGAGTCATCTATTAGCTGTATTTTTAATTATATTTTACTCTCTTCAAGTGTTTTTAGTTGGTTTTCTGAGTTCTACGTTTACACTGGCGTGATTTCCAAAAATCATGTCCGCATGACGTCAAAGACATCAAAGTTTATGTAAAAAAAAATTTTTTTTTTTTCGTTAGAAAACGAAGAAAAAAATTTTCTATTTAAAAACATTTTACTTTATTTCATAGTCATCTTTTACATAAATGAAGATTTATACAGAGAGGGTGTAAAAAAAGCAGTGTTTAATCATCTATCTGGGGAAAATATGATCATAGAATACTACGTAATTCCAATCATTTTTAAAAAAAAACCTGCATGATTTGTTTTTTGATTAAGAGTGTTTCTTCTTTAGTATAATAATGATGATTAATTTTCGATTTCTACAAAATTTTTTTATTGGATTTTAAATCGAACTTATCTTACTCATTGGCGCGAATCGTTTTTGAGTCCTGTTTTAATCGTGTAACTGAAAAAGAACTTTTTGATCAACAAAAGTACTATAAAAAGACTCAGAAAAGGTGATTTTACTAAAAGGAATATTCCAAATTGAACTTGAACTGGCGGGAATCGAACCACACGATCCTCACACTAATAGTCTAACACTAGACTAACCATTCTAGACTACTATGGCACTTGACCTTTGTTTTAATCTAATGTTTCTAATAGTAAAAAAAAATTATTTAAAAATAAATAAATAAATTTAAATAAGCTAACTCATGAGTGGACTTAGTTAATCTCTAGGTTTTTATTTAATTTACAAGTTTTGATGATTATTATCGTTTTTTGTAAACTTCACGTTGTTAGCGTGTATTTTTTTTTTTTTTTATGAAACTAGCACTCAGGGGATGGCCCCTACTCATACAGTGCATAGTGCATATAGCCTGTGTAGTGTACTATTTCTTATATGTTCCCAAATGGCCATTGATCTTTTAGAGAATTTTCGTATAATTTATGGCCAAAAATCGATTTTTTTAAAATTGAAAATTTCAACTTTCAAAATTAATAAGGCTATCCCACTACTACGGTTGGAAGGAGAATACTCTTTACTGCCATTTGCATATAGTCTGTTTGGTGTACTATTTCTTATATGTTCCCAAATGGCCACTGATATTCTCGAGAATTTTCAATAAAAAAATCGATATTTTTAAAGCGGATTTTCCCAATACCGTATCACTTTATATGGGACTTTTTTTTTAACCAGCACTCAGGGGATGACCCCTATTCATGCAGAACATTGTGCAGGTTTTTAGGAAAGATGTGAACGGCAAGGAAAAAATGGCCAGCCTTCACCATTCGATAGTCTACAATAATATGTATGGGAAACGCCGTGGTCTAGTAGGTAGTGTGTTGGCTTATTAGACGAAAGACCCGAGTTCGAATCCCAGGTCAGACATCAAAATAAAAATTTGAAAAATAATTTTTCGGTGACTTCCTCTCAGCAGATTTCTGGCAAAAACTCTGAGAGTAAAAAAATTGCCATGGAATGCTTCTCAAAAAATGTGTCGTTCGGAGTCGACTTTAAACTGTAGATCCCGCCACTCATGTATAAAATTAACGCATACAACATAAGTGGTGTGAGAAGCTAGGACGTAGTACAATGGGTCAATTCGACCACCGAGTACTGTACTTGTCAGAATTGACAAGTAAACGTCCTCTAACCTAACCTAACCTAACCTATGTTGTGGTTGTTAATTTTATACATAAGTGGCGGGCGGGACCTACAGCTTAATGAATACAAAAATATCTTGAAATTTATTAATGGGATATAACGACTTTTATATCTTTATAATAAATTTAATGCACTGTAATTATAATAATAACAATAAAAATAATAATAATGCTTAAATAATCAAATTTCTTCAGAAATTAAAAAAAAAATGGAAAAACCCTTTATCAATAGAGCTTCATGATTCATAAAGCGCTTTAGCGGATAAGGCTTTGTAGCGTAATATAATAAAAAAAAACAAGCAAAAAATAAAAGAAAAAACAAATTTTAATTATTTTTTTTATAACTTAATGAGAAAAGCATAAAAAAGCAATTCTTATCTCTTCATTTTAAAGCTATTCTTTGTTTGGAATATTTTAAAAATTGTTTTTAAATGTAGAAAACAAAACACATGATTTTAATTGAAAATAAACAAATCGTAAAGATTTTACAAATATATATATATAATATATATATACATATATACTCATATATATATATATATATATATATATATATATATATATATATACTTATATACACTTATATACGTACATATGTATATATAGTTTAATAGGCAAAAGAAATTGAATAAAAAATATGTGTTAAACGTGTTATAAATTCATTAACACAACAGCTATCTGTTATACAGGGTCTTACATTAAGCCCTTCCTAAGTTTAAGTTAGAATAAAACAAAGTTTAAACATCATCGAAATTAACTAAACCAACTAAAAACACTTGAAGAGAATAAATTGTAATTAGAAATACAACTAATAGATGACTCAAATTATAATCATAAATTACGTAAAACCGAAAATGACAATAAAAGTACTCATAAATTACTCATAAAAGACTCGTATGCGTTTAAACGATGACTGAAAGACAACTCGAAAAAGAATCATAAACGAAGGTAAATAAACTTAATAAATGATCATAAAACTACTAGAAAAAGGGTAGAAAAATTACTCTAAACTAATATAGAAAATGACTCATAAATAACTTTTTAAAAAGAGTCACGGGTAGTCACCTTTTTCTCCCGACAAAAGTTTCTTTTATGATCAGAAAATGTATACGCATATTCTAGCTTTTTAATTGAGCAGAAGAATCAAAAAATACTCGAATTTGTTTAAAAATTTCTTCAGAAATGCTGGCTGGAACTCCGATCGTTATATTTGATACAATTTGTAATTGTATTGTAATAAATAAAGCATTCAACCTAGCATAAGCAATTAAAAGGCCATAGTTTCACAAAAAAATTCTGTCGCCCCCACTCACGTATAAAATTAATGCACACAATATAAGTGGTGTGAGAAACTAGGTCGTAATTCTGAATAAAAGGTTGTAATGACCAATTATTTATGTATGTATGTATGTAAAATCGTTCAAATGCCTTCCATGGCTTCTCTGGTTTAAACGAACAATTCTCCATGAAGCTGGTGCATTAATTAGCCTAGATTAGATCAATGGCATGGGTTATAGTGGTTTTAAGCAATGCTGACATATTCTCATATATTTTGCCGACTTAAGAAAATCCCAGAAAAAATCTAGCAGCAACACCACGGTGGCAAGCTAATGTCACCTCCACGTGTGGCTCAATGTTGTACAAGTTGTGTGACATATCGCGCGTTTTTGGTATTCATATCATGCAATTGAAGTCAAAAGAATTTGATAATAATTGACCTATAGTGTTCTCTGGTAGCGATCAGAGATTAGAAATTAATTGTTTTTTGCTACCAATAATTACTCCTGAAATTTTGAGTGTGAGTATCAACAGTCAGCAGTATTGAAATTCAAATACTCTGATTCGTTCGTATTTACTACACCATTGATTTATAAGCTCTCTTTGCAATGAGTATGGCATCCATATCATGCAATTCAGTTCAAAAGAATTTGGTAATAATTGACCTATAGTGTTCTCCGTTGGCAGTGATCAGCAATTTAACGCTTTTTTGCTACTTATAAGTACTCACGAAATTTTGTGTGTGAGAGAGTCAACAGTATTGACATTCAACTACTCTGATTCATTAGTACTCGCTACAACATTGATTTATAAGTACAGGTTGCAATGAGTATGAGTACAACGTTGACATCAAATTCACTGCATTCGAAATATCGCTCCTTTATTGCAATAGAGACATATCTCAAAAAATTAAAAATTTGTAGTTACTTTAGTAAAACTGCTCTTTTAGACCTTGTGTACATGTTGAAAAAAAATCAGTTTTATATCCCAAGCTGAACCGAAGTTATAGCAAAAAGTGTTTGCGGCAATTAGATCATAGGACTTATGTCTTGAAAACTTAAATCGCATTTGTCCAAGTTCAAGTTTTTTTGAGATATGCCTATGTTGCAATAAAGGAGCGATATGTTTGATTCATACCTCTACTCATTTAGATTAATAAATTTAGAAAAATACTTATAAGACTCATTAAAAATTCTAGTGATTCGAATCACTCATTAAAATTTGCAGTCTTTGTTGTTGCTGCATTTACAAATAAAAGAAGAAAGACAAAGACAGCAAGCAAAGCAAACATACAACCTTCTAGTGAGTATTGCGGTGTTCGTACGCGAATCATACTTAATTTGCGCTGAGAGTCGAAATCAACAATATCATGCTTACTGTTAAATATGAGTACGATGAGTATTTTAAACTTTAAATATGAGTAGTATGAGCATGATATTAGAATAAGTATGAATGCGTATAAGTATTAGAAATTATAAGTATGATTCGAATCTACTCATCTTTTTGAATACTAATTGCTGATCTTTGGTAATGGCGGTTAACGTTGTTGCCAGTATGAAATCCGCACTAAATAGTGACCTTTTAAGTATATACTGGGCACTCTTGGATCTTATGGTGGCTTGGTATCGTTTCTAATTTAAAAAAGTTTTTTTTTGGTTCTTGTACCCATTCATCGGCTTCAGTACTGAAGATGTTTTTTTTTCGCCAATAGCTCCAAGCCCCATTCCGCATATATACACTTTTTCATGGCAAATGGGTAAAAAAGATTGAATAAATAACAACTAATTTGTCTTATTTATCTTCAACGAATGCCAACGTTCGTAAGTCCCTGTTTAAAGACCCTATAAATTAAATCCAACCACCATTAAAATATTTTTTTCTGTTGTTTTTGAACGTTACGACTGTCTGAGCAAAACTTTTGCGTTTTGGCCATTTTTCAATTTTACAGCTGTTTGCGAACTGACTGGCATACTAACAGATCAGATTAATGGTCATAAGAAATGTTGATGACAACACTGATTAACAAAAAAATAAAAAAAAGTATTTTTTTTTTTAATTTTAAATTTTGATTTCTTAATTTTTATATTTAAAATAATAAATTTTTAAAAATGTTGACAAAATTTTAAATAATAAATGACATACTTTCGCATTAAATGTATATTACTTTAGAAATTTTTATTACTTTAGATTTTTTTTTTCTTTTGCTATCAGTTCATTCACATTAAGCAAATATTTATTGAAAAAGCTTAAGTAATTGTTAAAAGTTTTTTTTTTAAATAGAATATTAATTTCTTTAAAAAAGGGGCTCTGGAGCCTGTTATACAACAAATTCTTTCAATGTTCGATATAAAAAATTATAATGAATTCAGCTAAGCAAGTCTACTTTACTTAAAAATCATAACGTTCGAATAATTCATAACCTACTTTAAATAATTAAAAATAATTATATGATCGAACATGGGCTTGTTATCATTAAATGATGCTTAGTTGTCTAGTCAATAACAGAAATTCGCAGAATAACTACTAATTGGTTATTTTAAAAAAAAATAAAGACAATAAAAAAGATTGAGAAATAATATGGAAATCTCAAAATCTAATTACAATAACAAAACTATATAGGAAGACGGTAAATAATAAATAATTATAATAATAACAAAATCACAGTAAGATTCTAGAACTTGCCATAACGTAAATAAGGTAACTTAACAAGCCATACATACATAATTGATCATTACAACCCTTCTGTCTGGATTATTGACCTAGTCTCTCACAGCACTTATGTTGTGTATGTTAATTTTGAGTCGCCTCCGAACGACAGAATTTTAGGAAGCTTTTCATGGCAATTTGATTTACTCTTAGAGTTTTTGCCAGTAATCTGCTGCTGAGAGGAAGTCGCCTAAGAAATATTTTTCATATTTTGTTTAGTTGAAGATGGCTGACCAGCGACTTGAACCGAGGTGTCTCGGCTAATAAGTCAACGCACACTATCCACTAGCTTATGGCGACTTTCTAGGTCAGTGCACCGTTATAACTGCTCTGAGTATTTCGTTTTTATTTACACTCAGAGTTATTTTTGCCAGAAAACGGCAGAGTGAAAATTGCCGAAGAAAAAACATTTTTTTTTTCATTTGATGCCTGACCTGGGATACGTATCCTAATAAGCCAATACGCTGCCTACAAGACTACAGGAAGTCGCTTAAGTAAATATACCTTTAACAATTTGTGGACCGCAAAAATTTACTTTCAGTTGAATCCTATTACATACATACATAATTGGCCTTTACAACCCTTCAGTCAGGATTACGACCTAGCTTCTCACACCACTTATGTTGTGTGCGTTAATTTTATACATGTTAAAGTCGGCTCCGAAATCTGCTGAGAGGAAGTCGCCGAAGAAATATTTTTCGTTTTGATTATTATTATTATTTCTTCGAAAACTGTATAATTTGAACACATAATTTGATAATAAATTTATACAGTCAAACTCGGTTATAACGAACTCGCTTATTACGAATTCTTGGTTATTACGTACATACTTTCAAGTCCCAACATTTTAATAACAATTTTCATACAAAAAAAAATTTCGTTTATAACGAACTTGGTTATAACGAATTCTCGGTTAAAAGGAACTACTTTAAATGGTCCCAGTAATTAAATTTCAAACATTTTAACTTTTTTTTATAATGAATCCTCAGAAATAACTGTGAAGTGTGGCAATAGTCTGTACTTTTATTTAATATGGCAACATTAAATTATAACTCAGCATCTTTAATCAGATGCTAGATAAAAAGAATTAACATTTATTTTCGGATTTTAATAATAAAAAAAAAATACTTTTGTTTTTAATAAACGAAAAAAATTCTTTGCATTTTATATTTTCTTCTATGACTTCACCCTGTTTATTACGAACTTTCTCTATAGCGAACTATTTTTTCTGTTACCAGTTATAACCGGGTTTGACTGTATATGAATGTAAATCTAACATTAACACTGAATATTCCACTTTAGACCTCAGCTAATCTAGCTCCTTACAGTGATTAAAAATTTAATCAGGGACTGATGCCAAGTTTAAAGTATATTTGAAGCTGTGTACTGGTCCCTCCTCTACTATTTTTATTATTTCAAGCCCTCATAATGAATAGGACATCAAATTCTTGTACATAGAAACCAAGTTCATCTAAAATTGTATGCCCGAATAGTTTCCTTACTCAACATGTACTTCGTAAATGTAATTTAAATTATTCTTTTAGTAAATATTTTAATCACTATTCGCCCAATATGTTTTTAGAATGTGAATTTAAATGTTTTGTTTTTTTGCAAAATTTAATTATTTTCTAATATAAATATTAACATGAGCTTTAATATTAGCAAAGAACAGATGATTTATTCGTTCGATTATGGTTTATGAAAGGCAACGAAAAAAAAACCAGGAAGCAATTGTGCCAAGATATATTGCTTTTTGAAATTTAATTACATACTATTATTGTTATTATTGTTATTATTTTTATTGTTTCTTATTAAGACAGTTATGCAATAAATTATAAAAGAAAAAAAAAAACAACAAATAAAAAAACAAACAAATTTTTGGGTACAATTTTGCCACTAAAATCAAAAATTGAAATCAATTCCTTCCTTATAAATGTTTTATTCTCTGGCTAAATTACTATTGTACCGGTCACTCTATTGGAAGTTCGCATTACCGCGAATTTAGTGTAATCTATGTTAAAGTCCGTTATTGCAATAAAAATAAATTTTAACTTCTTAAACTTAGATTTTTGCTAATTTTTAAAAGATTTTTATTTTAAAAATAAATTTTTGTTTCAAAAGTTTTAGATCACTGTAGCAATGACAATGACTACAATCATATCCTGTCTATATCTATTATGGTGTTTTCTTTTCTACAAAAAAAAAATGTGCATTTTATTATGGCAAAATGCAATTTTGCGTTTGTTTCTTAAAAATGTTTCGCCCTCTAAAAGGGTGCTATGTTTTATTCTAAATAATTCACACTTGCCAATGGTGGAGGACATTGCGTTTTATGCCCTGTATAAATCGAGAGTGCTGACAATGCCCTGTAAAGCAGATGACTTTTATTTATTTATAGGGCTACCAGATGATATTTAAAAAAAGTCGCCTGGTATTGTTATCCAATTTGAAGTTAATTTTTTCATTGTTTTGTTAAGTAACCGTAAGAAATCATTACATTATTAAAGCTACATGGTCCGTAATATAAAAAATTGCATTCAATGTTAGAACAGTGCTAAAATGTTTTTTTTTTTTGTTATAAAAAATGCTCTCAAAAAATAAAGTTGAAAAATTTGCGATCTGGCAACACATTTTTCATATTTATTATTGAAAACAAATCAAAAAATACTACATATTTTTAGATCTAAAATCTTTTTTATGAAAAAAATTTAAATAAATCAGTTATTAGATTCATCTTCGTTATCTGATGAAGAAGAATTACTGAATTTATTACATACATACTCAACAGCCGCCGTGGCAAACACAGGGCATACCCCTTATTAAATATTTGTGTTATGTTCTTCTCAAATAAAAAATTACATTACGACCGGATTGGTCAAAAATTTTTTTATTGCGCCTTGTAGGAGGGTGACATTTTCTTTGTAGAAAAGAAAACACCATTAGGCTTTGTTCTCAATGTTAAAATAAGCTTGCAATATTGGTAAACTCTGTTGGGCAAGTATGCATAAGAGGAATACCGATTCATTTCTGCCTTTAAATTGCATGGCAAGCTATCCCACAATAGTGGTTCTTACAGGCCACTCTCCCTTTGGTAGGCATGTCGAAAAACTTGGCATTCCGGCTTCATGACTTCTGCAGGTATTGGAAGTTTGAGGTGGTAAAAGAGACTGTATTTCACCTCATATGTCAATGCCCCGCTCCTGTCATAAAAGGACGGAAATTTCTAATCCCACATTTTCTGAAATCTTTGACCGAAATCTTTGAATTCGAATTGGTTTTCTCTAGATAATATTTGCTGCTTGAATATTAATTATAGTGATAACACAATGGGCCTAAATGCTGGTCTAATTGGAAGCATATCCTTTAGTATCTAGTTCAGTGGGTAGTGTGCTAGACTATAAGCGTGAGGGTCGTGGGTTCGATTCCCACCGGAGGCTCTGGTCTGTGACACTACATCGAACGTATGGTCGAAGTTACTCAGCTCGTATAGAATAAAAATATAATTTGTAATTGTATTGTAATAAATAAATAAATAATCTTATCTAATCTAATCTAATGTTAACTTAGGATATAACGTGTAATTTTTTTTTAGCTATTATCCTTTTGGCAACACTGGTTTAAACAGCTTACGCATGTTTCATGTTTTGTTTCCTTGTCAAACATCTTCAGTTTGCTCTATAATTTAACCATGAATTGTCTTACAAGCGAACAACGCTTGCAAATCATTGAATTTTATTATTAAAATTCGTGCTCTGTTAAGAAAGTTCATCGCGCGCTTTTACCATTTTATGGTTATGAAATGAAAACATGCGAATAATGCACAAACCAAAGCGATACTTAAAGCGAACAAAACCCAGCCATAGACTAGATTCTGCCTCATTTATATCAAAAAGAGCCTTGTTGGACGTTTGAATGAAGTTATTTGCCCCACATAATGGCAGCAATAGGTCTTTGAGATGAAGAAAAAATACCATATGGATGATCTTTAAATCAGGAATGAATGACTTATTGAATTATGAATTATTTTTTTAAAAATTTTTTATGCAAATTATTTTCATGATCTTAAGTTTTTTTTCTAATGACGTTTGACATTGTTGACGTTTGATTATTGTTGGAATTTTTGCAATTAATTTAATAAATTTTTTCCCAATTAATTTCAGTTTACACAAAAGTGTTAATTGATGTATAATCAATGTCTTTATTATTCTAACAATTACAAATTATTTTACAAATTTACACGACGTTTTTACATCTCTTGTTGGCTAGTGTAATACGTTCGCTGTAAGGTCTAATGACATTTAAAGTCAAGTTTATGATTAATTTTGAAATGCCGTCATTGATGTTGTTGTTGCTGTTGTTGTTGAATGTTGTTGTTGTTGTTGTTTGTATGCATTTTTAAAATAAAGAAATAAAAACAACTACAACTACTATTTTTATATAGGCAAGCTGTAGTTTTATTACGTTAAAATTATTAAATAGACAAAATACAAAAACAAAAACAAAAAAAACGTCAAAAACATGAAACTTGTTTCTTTTGAATTTCTTTCACTTGAAAATTTCTTTTTATTTAATGCAATGCCTTGAAACGGGTTTTAGAAGAAGAAGCTTAAGGCAGGCAACTTAAAAGTAACAATTTTTGTGGACTTTTGTTTTTCAATAAGATGGTTAAAGGAAAAGTAAAATAATTTACAAAAAAATTGTTTTTTTTTTCTTTGTTAAGGTTTTTGTATATAACAGCAGCAAAAACAAAAAAATTTCTATTTTTTTTTAAAGAAATTTACAATTTCATAATAATTTTGTATGGCACGCACCATCTGATAAGGCTTAAGACGTTTCTTTTTCTTTTCTTTTATTTTTTATTATTAATTTTAATTTAAATTACATTATAATCATTATACACTGAGGGCCATAAGTGAGTTAACATTTAACTTTAATTTAAAATTTTTTTTTTATTATAAAAAATATACTTTGTAGTGCAACAATAATTTTGTTTTTGTTTAAGTACTTAAGTACAGTCAAACCCGGTTATAACGATTTTCGTAGGACCAGAAAAAATAGTTCGTTATAGGCAAAGTTCGTAATAAACGGGGTGAAGTCATAGAAATAATTTTTTTCATTTATTAAAAACAAAAAGTTTTTTTTTTGAATTAAAAATCACAAATATGGGTTAGTTCTTTTTACGTATCAGCTGATTAAAGCAAAAAACCAAAGTTCAATTGGTACATATGGTTATCGTTATGACTATGGCATTATGGTAAGTCACCTATAATCGAAAACAGTGATGTCCATAAAGTTGGTTAAAACAGCTGATTTATATGGTTATGGTTAAGTTACGACTAATTGAACCTTAAAGTTGCTGAGTTATAATTTAATGCTGCCATATTAAATAAAAGTAAAAACTATTGCCACACTTCAAAGTTATTTCTGAGGGTTCGTTATAAAAAAAGGTAAAAAATGTATGAAATTTAATTACTGGAACCATTTCAATATTTCGCTGAAGAACAGCCTGGCCATGATCATCATCAAAAGTATAAAATAATTTAACATCGTCAGCATACATCAGAAAATTACAATCAGAAACAGTAGAAGGAAGATCATTCAGAAATAATAAAAACAGTAGAGGACCCAAATGGCTACCCTGCGGAACACCAAAAGTAACATATACAGTCTTAGATAATAAATTCCTAAACAATACCCTCGTAAGTCCTAAGGGAGAGGTAGGAGTCTAGCCAACGACGAATAGTATCAGGAATACCGATTAGTGAAAGTTTAAGAAGCAAAATTCTATGATCAATCCTATCAAAAGCTTTACTGAAATCAGTATAAATTACATCAGTTCGTGCACCGATAAGAAAGCCCCTGAAAACATGTGTAGTAAATTCAAGAAGATTAGTGACAGTCGACCTGCCTTTCAAAAAACCATGCTTGAAAGGAGGTATTAAAGATCTCGTATCTAAAAAAGAGATAATCCGTCACTAGTTTCTCTATCAACCTCATCAACCTTTTCAACCTCCTTTTTCTCGAAGTCGCCGTAGTCTAGTGGGTAGTGTGTTGGCTTATTAGACAAAAGGCCTGGGTTCGAATCCCAGGTCAGACATCAAAACGAAAAATATTTCTTCGGCGACTTCCTCTCAGCAGATTTCTGGCAGAAACTCTGAGAGTAAAAATTGCCATGAAAACCTTCTCAAAAAATCTGTCGTTCGGAGTCGACTTTAAACTGTAGGTCCCGCCACTCATGTATAAAATTAACGCACACAACATAAGTGATGTGAGAAACTAGGTCGTAATCCTGACTGAAGGGTTGTAATGGACAATTAAGTAAGTAAGTTTCTCCATCAACTTGGGAATAGCACTGAGCTTGGCAATACCCCTGTAATTGGAAGTATTAGATCTATTACCCGACTTATGCAAAGGAATTATGAACGAACTCTTCCAAATAGATGGAAAATGACCAATCTTCGGAAGCCCATTGAATATAAAGGTCAAAGGACTACTCGAGACAATAGCACACTTTCTTAAAATACAAGCTGGAACCCTGTCAGGACCCGGCAAGTATGTAAGTTTCAGTCCAGACAAAAAGTCAAGAACATACTCCTCAACTGAATGGATATATGTTAGAAATAGAGACACTTCCCACTGAATAAGGATACCCGCTTAAGGATCAGGGCCCGAGTCCAACTGCCTCTAAGTAGACTGAAAAAAGTCAGCAAACATATTCGAAATATCAAGGTGACTAGAGGATGATACGCCCCCGTAAAACATTTCAGTGGGAAACAAAGATGATTTACGTTTAGCTCGAACGAAATCATAAAACGACTTAGGATCATTAGCGAAGTTCGACCTGACTCTTAATCATATATTCCTCATAGCGCCCTAGAGTAAAGAACATAATCAATATCAGAACCTGATCTAATAAACTTTTTAAATAACTTTGATTTCCTATTCCTCAATCTTCAATCTCAATTTAAAGTAGTTCCTTTTAACGGAGAATTCGTTATAACCGAGTTCGTAATAAACAAAGTTTTTTTTTTTGCATGAAAATTGTTATTAAAACGTTGGGAACGTTGTACGTAATAATCAAGAATTTGTTATAACCGAGTTCGCTATAACCGAGTTTGACTGTAATAAATAAACGTTTTTTATTTTTTTTGGAGATATATTCGACTATTCTCGTTAACATTTTTCTCGCTAAACTCAGAAAATTAATTATTTCAGTGGTGTTTATACACTTCTGGCGCTTAGTGTATATGGTACACTCAAACACATATGTATACAAACGCACACACACACACCTTATAAATAAATCCTGCGCGCTTGCGTGTTAATCCGTCCGCGATTTTTTATTTTTTTGTTTTTGATTATGTTTACACACGCTGACGATAATGACTTTCTTTCTTAACTTTTCTTTCAAAAAAAAATTTTTTTCTTGTATTTTTCTTTATCGTGCACGTTATTTATGCTTTACGTTTGAGTGTGCGTCACGGAGTGGTTTTATTACTTAACAATTTCTGTTTAACTTTGTATTTTTTTTTTGCCTTTTTTTGACCACAAAATAATTTTTTTTATATTTTTTTTATTTGAATTTGAACACACTCTAGTATGTTTTCGTTTTTAAAATCCACTCACACTCGCCACGACAGAGCACACAGAGCACCGCGGACACTTCAGTTACAAGACTGACTAAGTGTCGGAAATGAAATGTTGTCAATTTTATATTGAAAACACAAAATACAAAAATCGAGAGCCCAAAAAATACAAAAACAACAACAAAACAAAAATATACAAAACAAAAAACAAAAAGTTATACACTCTCTCACAAACGAAAATGAAATACACAACGAACCGAATTCATTCAAGTCCGTCACCGGCATTTCATATTAACATGAGCCACTCCACTACATGTGCATACTTTGATAATGTATCCCATGAGGCATTTTTGTTTATTTGGAGCATATTTGTTTGGCAGTTATTGTTATTGTTGTAGTTATGAGTAAATGTATGTATGTATGTATGCATGTATGTGTTGTTGATAATATTGAATTGCACTTCATTAATAATGCTAATTAAGCGTTTTTTTTTATTATTTGCAATCTATTTGCAGAAGTTTGAATGTTACATTTAGTAACAGTTCAAGGGATGTTTAGCTAAGCTTAACACCTTAACTGCCACGGCAATTTTCAGAAAACTGATCAAAAAACGAAAATTAATTTTTTCACATTACTGAGTACGAGATAACTCGTAGTCTCGCACTCTAGAAGGGGAAGCAATCTACGAGTTACATATCTCGAACTTGGCAGTCAACGTGTTTACTTGGTAGTCCCCTCAGTTGCGATCGCGTTGTAACATCAATATACAATTTCAACTCTGGATGGGTATCTCTCAGTTATTCCCGTTGTTGAATTGAAGTGTAAATTCTGTCCAAAAATCACTTTTTTGGCTAGGTCCGTTCTGTCTATAACAGCTCTGCAGGGATTTTGCAAAAAAAATGGCTCAAGATGTTTTTGAAAGCATTTTGCGGTTTAAAAATTTCAAAATGGTGGTTCTAATATGGCGGTAATAATAAGTAAATCCGTTTAATTTTTATAAACCTCGATTGCCATATTGGATCCGAATGAAGATCTGTTATCAGCGACCGCAACAACCCCCAAGTAACAATTTTCATATTGGATCCGCTATTTTGATTTTTTTAAATCTGAATGAAGATCTGTAATCAACGACCCCAAAAGTAAATCTGATTAATTTTTAAGGACCTCCGTAATGTGTTTCTTTTTCTCTTGCACACCCCTTGACATAAATCCACCCCCTACTTTAAGGATGCATGCAATCAATTTGGCTTTGTGTTCATTTTTAAGAGCAAAGATCAATTGTCAATTTCTGACAATAGCTATGGTTCTAGCATGTTAGAGTTTAGCTCTACAATTTTTCAAAAATAGCCAAAAACGCTATTTGTAGGGGTTACAAGCCCCTTTTTCTTAAAAATCTGACGTGATGGAATGTTTTTGATTCGTGTTCAGCGCGCAAAATGCATTCGGAAACACCTGGAGCCATCTTATTTGCACAAAAAAAAGTCCAAATTTGCAGGACTGCGTAATCTGTGGCTGGTCAAAAATTCATCCTCTTACTATCCCAACTGCCGAATAGTGATAAAGACGGGATGTTCTCTTAAACATCGATATACAATTTCTACTTTTGGTTGATATTTCTCAGTAATCTCCCTCCATAGATGAATTGAAGTGTGAATTCTGTCCAAATCACTTTTGGCTTTGGTTTTATCAATTAAATATTGATGACCAAGAATTCCTTCTCTTACATTAATGCTGGGCGCTATTAAACCTTTTGAAAAAATCGCTTTGGGGTATTCAAGACGTTTGCACCCAAAAGTCATACCTATATACTCGTGCATAATTGGTCATTGCAACCCTTCAGTCAGGATTAGAACTTAGCTTCTCGCACTACTTATGTTGTGTGTGTTAACTTTATACATGAATGACGGGGGACCTATTGTTTAAAGTTGATTCCGAACAATAAATTTTTAAGATACTTTTTCATTACAATTTTGTTTATATTTGCCTAGAAATTTCTGAGAGGAATTTGCCGGAAAAAATGTATTTTCATATTTTGTTTTGTTGGGGATACCTGACCTGCAACTTGAACCGAGGTGTCACGGCTAATAAGCCAACACACTACACACTAGTCTATTTCGACTTCAGAGGTTAATGCTGCGCTATAACTGCTCTGAGTAACTCTGCTTTCTTTTACAAATGAATGAAGTTTGTGGAAGATCATTTGTTTGCTCCTCGGTAGGGGAATGCGAGTCACGCGTCTATTGACAGCTTTGGCAAGTTTGCCTGCTTTGTCTGCCTTGTTTAGCAACACAAATAAGGGCAACTTTCTTAGACAATCTCTAGAGATGGAATGTCCGCTTGGAAAGAGCACGCTTTGGACTACCATTTGTATACACTCTGCATGGTGTACTATTTCTTTAAGAGAATTTTCGTATATTTGGCCAAAATCGATTTTTAAAATTCAAAATCTCGACTCTCAAAATTAGGTTAGCTATCCCACTACCACCGTTGAATAGAAGACCCTCTGGACTACCAATTGCATATAGGCTGTATGGTGTACTACTTCTTATATGTTCGCAAATGGCCATTGATCTTTTAAAGAATTTTCAAATATTTATAGCCAAAAATCGATTTTATTAAAATTCAGAATCTCGAGCCTCAAAATTAGTTCAACTATCCCACCAACACGGTTGGAAAGAAGACCTTCTGGACTACCATTTGCAGATAGTCTGTGTAGTAGTACTATTTCTTATGTGTTCTCAAATGGTAACTGATCTTCAAGAGAATTTTCATATAATTTTTGTCCAAAAATAGATTTTTTTAAAACTGAAAACCTCAACTTTCAAAATTAGTAAGACTATCCCTCTACTAGTGTTGGAAAGACCATCCTCTAAACTAACATTTGCATATAGTCTGTATCGTATACTATTTCTTATATGTTCCCAAAATGGTCACTGAACTTCAATCAAAAAATCGATATTTTCAAAGCCAATTTTCGCAATACCATATCATATTTATGTGGGACTTTATTCCTGATTGTACTAATAGACCTTGGAACGTACCTTTGAGCGTGATTTGGTGCTCTTAGAACTAGTATATGCCCTAAATTTAGCTTCTAAACAAGTGACATTATTCAGATAGATACTGTTAAGTAGGTAAGAGCATATTTTGCACTGTTAACGGTAAATGTGGCGCTGCTAAAATTTCAAATTTCAAATTTGAATTTATCTTTACACAAGAATGATAAACTAAAGATTACGCCTTGCGCATGATTTCCCGGTAGATGACGTTGTTGGGCTATTTTAAAGGTTTCCAAGTCTTTTTCATATGTGAAAGTGAACATTTCTTCTGAAAAATGTATGCACTACGTGAAAGTAGTTGGCAGCCCTGCAATATAACTTACATTATCATTAGCCAATAGGAATACAATTTGCGTGACGTCATTGATTCAACATGCGCAGAAAGTTTTAATTTTGTGTGCGTGATGGCGTAATCTTGATGTTCACACACATTTGATCACAAGCCGTTGTATACAAAGTCCTGGGAATTGCCCAATTTATTTAAGTTTTTCATTTATTGATTGACGTCTTTTCCTATTTTTTTATTAGTGACACACTGTTATTGTACCTTTTTTTTATCTCGCCATATATGCGTGTACTTGACGTGATGTGTCACTAACATATACATGGCCTACATGTTTGATTTCATTTTTTTTTACTCTCCACAGCCGTTTGAAGTATACACAATGCATATATGACTGGTGAATTTTGGTACTCAATTTACTCACCAGTTGGGGGTTCGTCGCCAGCTAGAAATATGACACTGAATGCGATGCAAGTAATGTGAAGTACGTAAATGGGTTTAAATTCTGATACAGGCACGACACATATGCTTGTCTTGTTTGTATTGATTCTAGTTTTTTGTTTTTGCATAATTCATGCAGTCTGTTGCATGTATTAAACTATGCAATGCAATGCAACAGGCAGCCGCTGATACAATAAAAATGTGCGTTTTATCGGTTTTTTTTTGTTGAGCCGCACTTGTAATGCGTGTTGTGACAAATGTCAGTCAGTCATGATCGTAAATTGCCGTCTACTCTATTTTTCAATTGGCAAACAAATAGTGAAAAACAATTTAATTAAATGGTTTTGTGTAAAGACAAATTTAATGAAAAATGTGTTATTCGTTTTTTTTTTTTTTTTTTTCATTTTTAAATATGAGGTCAATGAAGTGCCACTCGTAATGTGTGGGATAATTTTCTTGATTATAATAAGGCTATAAAATTATTGTGTATGTGTAATTAAAATTTATGATAAATGATTGTCACATTACAACCCTTTAGTTAGAATTACAACCCTTGTCCATATCAGAGATCAGCAATGAATCGTTTATCCGCTACTCATAAGTACTCGTGCAATTTTGAGTATGAGTGAATCAACAGAATTGAAATTCAACTACTCTGATTCATTCGTACTCGCTACAACATTGCATTATAAGTATAGGTTACAATGAATATGAGTACAACGTTGACATCAAACTCACAACATTCGAAATATGTTTGATTCATATGCCTACTCATTCAGATTCATGAATTTAGAAAAATACTTGTAACACTTATAAGTGATTCGAGTGATTCGAATCATTCATTCAAATATACAACCTTTGTTGTTGTTGCATATACAAACAAAGAAGAAAGGAAAGACAAAGACAACAACCAACACAATCTACTTGTGAGTATTGCAGTGCTCGTACGCGAATCATACTTATTTTGTGCTTCGTGTAAATGTTAAGTAGAAACGAGTCGAAGTCAACAATATTATGCGTATTGTTAAGTAAAACTTTGAGTATGGGTAGTATTAAAATAAGTATGAATGCGTATAAGCATCAGCAATTATAAGTATTATTCGAATCTACTCATCGTTTTGAATACTTGTTGCTGATTTCTGGTACATACGTACATAATTGGCCGTTACAAACCTTTTGTCAGGATTAAGGCCTAGTTTCTCACACCACTTGTATTGTGTGCCTTACCTTTTATCCATTAGTGGCGGGACCTACATTTTAAGTCGATTCCGAACGACATATGTTTGTGAAACTTTTTCATGGCAATTTTATGTACTCTCGAGAGTTTTTGCCAGAAATCTGGAAGTCACCGAAGAAATATTTTTCCATATTTTGTTTTGATGCCTGGCCTGAGATACGAACCCGGGTTTTACGTCTAATAAGCCAACACACTAACTACTAGACTACGGCGACTTTAATACTTGGCACTCCTGCCTTTCGCAAGACACTCTCCATGACGAAGTTGAAGAGGTCGCATGATAAGGGGTCGCCTTGTCTGAAACCTCGCCACGGTATCAAAAGGTTCGGAGAGGTCCATTCCTACCTTGACGGAGCTGCAGGAATTGCTCAACGTCATTCTGCATAGCCTTATCAGCTTCGCAGGTATACCGAGCTCAGACATTGCGGCATAAACACGATCCCTTATGGGGCTATCGAAGGCAGCCTTATAGTCGACAAAAAGATGGTGTGTGTCGACTTGTTTTTCGTGGGCCTTTTCCAGGATTTGGCGCAGTGTGAAGATCTGGTCTATGGTGGATTTGCCAGGTCTGAAGCCGCACTGATAATGGTCCAATCAGTGTTTTGACGAGTGGCTTCAATCGTTCACACAATACGCCCTGTAAGAACCTTATATGCCATAGGGAGAAGGCTTATACCCCTGTAGTTGGCGCATATTGTAGGGTCTCCCTTTTTCAGGACGGGACAGAGGACACTGAGGTTCCAATCGTTGGGCATACTTTCCTCTAGCCATATTTTGTAGATGAGCTGGTGCATGCGCCCTACCAACTCATTACATCCGGTCTTAAACAATTCAGCGGGGAGGCCATCAGGACCTGCCGCTTTGTTGTTTTTAAGTCGCATAATCGCGACTTTAACCTCTTCATGGCTAGGCGGCGGAATCTCCACGCCGTCATCATCGATCGGGTCCGGAACATCATCTCTAGAGGCGGTATTGATGTCGTCATCGCCTTGCAGCAGAGTAGAGAAGTGTTTCCTCCACAACCTCAGCACCCCTTGCGGATCTGTAACCAGGTTTCCATTCTCATCCTTGCAGGAAGACACTCCGGGCTTATACCCCTCGGTCAGACGCTTAACCTTTTGATAGAATTTTCGAGCGTCATTCCTACATCTGTACATCTCGACTTCCTCACGCTCACGCCTTTCCTGCTCCCTTTTCTTGCGTCTGAAAAGGCGTCTCTCATCCCTTCTCTTCTCTCTGTAATTCTCGACAATGGCTCGCGTAGCAGCAGACTGCAACGTCTTCTTGTATGCGGCGTTTTTCGCTGCAGTTGCCTCGCGGCACTCCTCATCATACCATTGGTTTCGTTGTGGTGGGCGCTCGAAACCAAGGACTGTTTCCGCAGTAGTGCGCAAGGAGTGGGAGATGTTGGCCCACAGTCCTCCAATGTCGTTGAGATTAGATGGGGATCGACGGAGCTTATCCGAGAGTTGAGCGGAGAACGCCTCTACTGTCCCTTGTGATCGCAGCTTCCTGACATCCAGCTTCCGCAATGTACTAGAGCGCGCCATCCTCGAGGCGCTAATGCGCAATCGGAACTTGGCTGCGACAAGGTAGTGGTCCGAGTCAATGTTCGGACCTCTAAATGTGCGCACATCTAGTACACTGGATACATGCCTTCCGTCAATCACAATATGATCGATCTGGTTGGATGTTGATCGGTCGGGGGACATCCAAGTGGCCTTGTGGATGTCGAGATGTTGAAACCTGGTGCTACATACTACCATGTTACGCGCCGCGGCGAAATCGATCAGCCTCATACCATTGGGGGTAGTGTTCGCGTGGAGGCTGAACTGTCCGACAGTGGGGCCAAAGATACCTTCCCGCCCGACCTTCGCATTAAAATCTCCGAGGACAATTTTTGCGTCATGGGCCGGGCACTTATCATATATGTCCTCGAGCTTAGCGTAGAAGGCATCCTTAACCACATCGTCCTTATCTTCCGTCGGGGCGTGAGCACAAATCAGGCTGATGTTGTAGAATTTAGCCCTGATGCGGATTGTGGCAATTCTTTCGTTCACAGGTGTGAACCCAGAGACAAGGTGGCGGAGTCTCTTATTAACCACAAATCCGCATCCAAATTCGTGCTTATCAACATGGCAGCTGTAGTACACATCGCAAGATGCTAGCCTTTTGCATCCTTGCCCTGTCCATCGCATTTCCTGTATGGCAGTGATGTCCGTCCTACATTTCTTGAGGGCATCCGCCAGCTGGGCGGAAGCGCCCACCCTGCGAAGGGTGCGGACGTTCCAAGTGCCCTATTCTTAAATCGTTGTCCTTTGAACGTTTGCCGTGGTCGTCAACTTTAAAGGGGATCTTTTTGAAATTCTGCATATTGGTTTTCACTGGAAGATTAAAATGGTCACTGAACTTCAAGGAAATTTTCAATCAAAAAATCGATATTTTCAAAGCCAATTTTCGCAATACCATATCATATTTATGTGGGACTTTATTCCTGATTGTACTAATAGACCTTGGAACGTACCTTTGAGCGTGATTTGGTGCTCTTAGAACTAGTATATGCCCTAAATTTAGCTTCTAAACAAGTGACATTATTCAGACTGTTAAGTAGGTAAGAGCATATTTTGCACTGTTAACGGTAAATGTGGCGCTGCTAAAATTTCAAATTTCAAATTTGAATTTATCTTTACACAAGAATGATAAACTAAAGATTACGCCTTGCGCATGATTTCCCGGTAGATGACGTTGTTGGGCTATTTTAAAGGTTTCCAAGTCTTTTTCATATGTGAAAATGAACATTTCTTCTGAAAAATGTATGCACTACGTGAAAGTAGTTGGCAGCCCTGCAATATAACTTACATTATCATTAGCCAATAGGAATACAATTTGCGTGACGTCATTGATTCAACATGCGCAGAAAGTTTTAATTTTGTGTGCGTGATGGCGTAATCTTGATGTTCACACACATTTGATCACAAGCCGTTGTATACAAAGTCCTGGGAATTGCCCAATTTATTTATACCGTTTTTCATTTATTGAGTTGACGTTTTTTCCTATTGTTTTTATTAGTATGACAACACTGTTATTGTTACTCATTTGTTTACTCTCGCACAGTATATGTACGTGTACGTGTATGTGTATTGTAAATATTATTATTTGTTTGCATTATTAATACACTAACAGATATACGATGGCACTACATTGTTTTGATTTCAATTTGTTTTTTATACTCTCCCACAAATTATTGCCTTTGTTTGAAGTGATCGTTACATATGTAAATACAAATGCATATGTATGCACGTGTGTGAGCGACAGTCTCTTTAATTTTACGCACTTTTATTTTACAAATTGACCAGTTTTTTTTTTTTTTTGGTACTCAATTTACTCACCAGTTGGGGGTTCGTCGCCAGCTAGAAATATGACACTGAATGCGATGCAAGTAATGTGAAGTACGTAAATGGGTTTAAATTCTGATACAGGCACGACACATATGCTTGTCTTGTTTGTATTGATTCTAGTTTTTTGTTTTTTGTTTTTGCATAATTCATGCAGTCTGTTGCATGTATTAAACTATGCAATGCAATGCAACAGGCAGCCGCTGATACAATAAAAATGTGCGTTTTATCGGTTTTTTTTTGTTGAGCCGCACTTGTAATGCGTGTTGTGACAAATGTCAGTCAGTCATGATCGTAAATTGCCGTCTACTCTATTTTTCAATTGGCAAACAAATAGTGAAAAACAATTTAATTAAATGGTTTTGTGTAAAGACAAATTTAATGAAAAATGTGTTATTCGTTTTTTTTTTTTTTTCATTTTTAAATATGAGGTCAATGAAGTGCCACTCGTAATGTGTGGGATAATTTTCTTGATTATAATAAGGCTATAAAATTATTGTGTATGTGTAATTAAAATTTATGATAAATGATTGTCACATTACAACCCTTTAGTTAGAATTACAACCCTTGTCCATATCAGAGATCAGCAATGAATCGTTTATCCGCTACTCATAAGTACTCGTGCAATTTTGAGTATGAGTGAATCAACAGAATTGAAATTCAACTACTCTAATTCATTCGTACTCGCTGCAACATTGCATTATAAGGTATAGGTTTCAATGAGTATGAGTACAATGTTAACATTAAACTCATAACATTCGAAATATGTTTGATTCATATGCCTACTCATTCAGATTCATGAATTTAGAAAAATACTTATAATACTCATAAAAGATTCGAGTGATTCGAATCATTCATCCAAATTTACAGCCTTTGTTGTTGTTGCATATACAAACAAAGAAGAAAGGAAAGACAAAGACAACAACCAAAGTATATACACAATCTTCTTGTGAGTATTGCAGTCCTCGTACGCGAATCATACATATTTTGTGCTGCCTGTAAATGTTAAGTAGAAACGAGTCGAAGTCAACAATATTATGCGTATTGTTAAGTAAAACTTTGAGTATGGGTAGTATTAAAATAAGTATGAATGCGTATAAGCATCAGCAATTATAAGTATTATTCGAATCTACTCATCGTTTTGAATACTTGTTGCTGATTTCTGGTACATACGTACATAATTGGCCGTTACAAACCTTTTGTCAGGATTAAGGCCTAGTTTCTCACACCACTTATGTTGTCTGCCTTAACTTTTATCCATGAGTGGCGGGACCTACATTTTAAGTCGATTCCGAACGACAGATGTTTGTGAAACTTTTTCATGGCAATTTTGTGTACTCTCGAGAGTTTTTGCCAGAAATCTGGAAGACACCGAAGAAATATTTTTCCATATTTTGTTTTGATGCCTGGGCTGGGCTGATGATGGGCCCGGGCTTTACGTCTAATAACCCAACACACTACCTACTAAACTACGGCGACTTTAATACTCCTACACCACTCCTAAAACTCTTGCATTGTTTTTACACGACATCCTTCCGATTAGTTGGCCATTACCGTCTGCAATGCGGAACCTAGTCTCTGACTAGCCAGCTATAGGTTAGTATTAAAGTGCTAGTCACGAACATTAGTTGTATGTCTGATAACCCTAACTCCTCATTTTAAATTGAGATAGCGATACACAGATTATGTACTACAAAAATTAACTTAGAATGGATATGATAGGAAGCATATCAGTGCTATAACGCGATTGATCTATCGTTTTCCTTTGATCTGCGGCCTGTGCATGACAGTTGTGGTGATTTGTGGTTACTGCTTATCGGTGCCCACCTGAAAGATCGTATCTTTCATATCAGGACTTTTCTAGAGGCAGCACTGATACAGAGGTGGATAGCCTTTTAATAATTTTCTCTGTTTTTGTTCATGTTCCTGTGTAAACAGAGAAACGTTGCCTGTGAAGGTTGGAAGGCTACAGGGAAAGTAACAGAAAATTTTGGTGACGTTAGTTGTTGTTGTTGTTGTAACAGTTTCACTGTTGTCTCCGGATGCTTCTGCCTGTATATAAGATGTTAGTTTTGGTTTTGTGAATATGATAGTATGCCTGTGCTATTCGTTGGAGATGGAATGGTTTGGAGATGAAGATTATTTGTTGCTAGTTTTGTGTGTATCTTGTCTGACGTTATGTGGTTGGTAGCCCTAGGAAATCCGCTGTTGTCGTTGGGTTTAGCCACTGGTCTATGGGTCGCAGGGCTGTCGACTTTGCTGGACAGCTAAAGATGTGCATCGTGTGGTGTAGGCAGCTATCCGAGGTTCCCGGGATGATCCTTGCCCTATAGATATTCAGTATGTGCGATCATTCTGATCTTTGCTAGGCCCGAATTGTTGTGGTAACCTTCGGCAGCCGCCTTTCGATATCGGATATTGGTGGAATTCATGTCTGACTGTCATTATTGTCGTCTGATGTAGGGAGTTTTGTATTTTCCTCCCGGACTGTAGGTCAACTATTGAAGCTATGAGTTGGGTGATGTACGATTTGTAAGTTGTAAAGTCTCGTCTTATGCGACGATGGGAAGGCTTGTTCCTGACTGTACGAGGGGTGGGGATTACTGGCAGGTTTCAAGCAATATGATATTGCTTAGACAGTAACTCACTATGTTTCCTTACTGGCAGCATTTTGGACTCTTCATAGAGGTGGTCATCTTCATGCATCCGGTGGCTTTACGTAGGGCGCTATTCTGAGTCGTTTGTAATGGCCGCCATTGTGTATCGCTCAGGAATGATGTCCAAATTGGAACAGCAGCAGTGTATTCCTTTAGCTCGAAAGCTATATCCCCGTAGTTGTAGGTTTTTGAACACTATCGGCAGATATTGCGTGCCTCCATATTGGTCTGAACAGTGCTATTGAACAATTTCGTCAGTTTTTCATTCTATGATATGGGGGGGTATCATTTATTTTTATTAACAATAGCAAATCATATATTTTTTATGTTATGTTGTATATCTTAATCGATTGAAATTAAAACTTTCCTCTTTTTCCATTAAACAATTTGAATTGAATTTCTTTCTAAAATAAAAATAAAACAAATATTATGCAATATTATGCCACGGAATATAATTAATTGCAAACTATTATAATTAGAATTAATAATTTATGCAAACAAAATATAGAAAGAAGGAAAAAATAAATTAACAAAAAAAAAATTCAAGGTAAAAAAGGCAAACAATTTTTATTTGAAAATGTTTAAAAAAAAAACGTAAAATAAACAAATGCTCAGACAGACGTTCAGACAATAGAAAAAGGCAAGAAAGATAAAGATTCATGCAAATCAATAACCAGAAGTATGTCGAAAAACAAAAACTACAACAGCAACAAAAAAAAAAATATACGAAAAACTTTCTCTTTCAATAATTTCGAAAGAAGTAAGAAAAAAAGAAAGAAAGAAAGAAAGACTTGGTGCCACTTACCAAAAAAAAATAAGAAAAGAAAAAAACGAAAATTCATTAACAATTCAAATTAAGACTTAAGGCGCATTTATAATTGCCATGAAATATTTTTTTTTTATTTGATTATTTTTAAATATGGGTTTCAGTATTTTTTTTTTTACTTCTGGTACTAGAAAAAGGTATTTCTTATTTTATTTTATTTTTTTAAAAAATAGTTTTTCAAGTTTTCAGTAATTTTTTCTGTTGTTATAAGTCATTCGGAACCTTTTATAAAATTAGACTTGTTAGACTAGACTTGTTGCTGAGGTTTAGTATTTCTATAGGTTACTAGCTGACCCAGCGAACTTCGTCCCGCCCAAAATTGATTTTTTTTTGTTGCCCAAAACAGGTCATAAAGTGCTGAAGAAGTTGATGTGTGTGAAGATCAATTTAAAATTAATTAGCAAAGACAAAAACCAAAATTTTGAACAGACCTAATGTTAAATTTAACACAGCAATGTTAAGTGGTTAACAGAAAATATTCAAGTAAGAAATCACTCAAATATGTACAATCAAACCCGGTTATAACGATTTCCGTGGGATCATAAAAAATAGTTCGTTATAGGCGAAGTTTTTTTTATTTTTTATAAAAACCAACACTCAGGGGATGGCCCCTACTCATGCAGTGCATTGTGCAGGTTTAGAAAAATAGGTTATAGGTTATAGTTCGTAATAAACGGGCTGAAGTCATAGAAGAAAATATAAAATATAAAGCATTTTTTTCATTTATTAAAAACAAAAAGTATTTTATTTTTATTAAAAACCAAAAATATGGTTTTGATTCTTTTTATCTAGCACCTGATTAAAGCTACTTGAAGTCGCCGTGGTCTAGTGGGTAGTGTGTTGGCTTATTAGACAAAAGGCCTGGGTTCGAATCCCAGGTCAGACATCAAAACGAAAAATATTTTTTCGGCGACTTCCTCGCAGCAGATTTCTGGGAAAGACTCTGAGAGTAAAAAATTGCCATGAAAAGCTTCTCAAAAATCTGTCGTTCGGAGTCGACTTTAAACTGTAGGTCCCGCCACACTCATGTATAAAATTAACGCACACAACATAAGTGGTGTGAGAAGCTAGGTCGTAATCCTGACTGAAGGGTTGTTATGGCCAATTATGTATGTATGTAAGACTATTGCCACACTTCAAAGCTTTTAACCGAGAATTCGTTATAAACGAGTTCGTAATAAACGAAGTTTTTTTTTTATGAAAATTGTTATTAAAACGTTGGAACTTGAAAATATGTACGTAATAACCAAGAGTTCGTTAAAACGAATTTGACTGTATACGACATCAGCGAAAGGAACACCTATTCCATTCCTTTAAAATTGTGCTCCACACATAACTGAGTGGAACAGCTGCTCTGATAATTCGGTAATTCTTTTGAAAATTAAAAAAAAATATCGACAAAAACTTATCAGATTGTCTGGGTAGGATGATGGATATTGTGGGAAAAATGGGACTTGCTGCACATATCCCACTATATACAAATTGTAATCTAAGGTGTCCCAAATAAAACGCAATAAGTCTTATCTCCCAAATAATTTTGGAACTTGAGATATCGGGCTTCAAATATTGCCTATGCTAACAGTGTCTGGTTGGTATGAGGGATGATGAATATTGTGGAGAAATGGGACTTGGTGCAATTATCCCACTATATACAAATTATAACCTAAGGTGTAAGAAGTTGTAGTTGTTGTAATCGCTTCAAAACACAAACTAGCAGACATATATTGTTATATATGTAGTTATATAGCATCGAATTTGCCGACTTATAGGTATCTCCTAAAGGGGAAGGATTGGCACACCCATTTTTGTTAAGTTTGTTCGATAACGACTCTACGAATTTACCCACCAAATTGCGTTCGTTTACGATCACTGTGTTTCTAAATTTTCAATTTTAAAGATATGCCACGCCTACTTTTTGCTATATCGAATTTTTTTTAAACCATTACAACCTGATAACCTTTCAAACAAAAAAATAATGGTTAAAAACGGTTCATTAGTTTAAGATTTATAGGTATCAATTGAAGGGGGAGGATTGTCCATATCGATTCTACGAACTTACCCACCAAATTGCATTCGTCTAAGATCACTATGCCCCTAAAAACTAAATTTTAAAGGACTCTACGAACTTACCCACCAAGTTTCACTTGTCTACGATCAATATGTAACTAAATATTCAATTTTAACGATTTACCACGCCCTCTCAACATTTTGGGATATGAAAAATAGATGTCTGATTCTCAAACCTACCAGATATTCACGCAAAATTTTATTAAAATTCGGTTGATCCATTTCGGAAGAGTTTAACCACTAACACTGTGACAAGAGCATTTTATATATTTATATGTATATAGGCTGTACTGGTATTAAGTGAGTGTTTAATTTTAGAGAAGTGCATAAACATAAATTCGAAATTTTTAAAACCAAGACACAAACCAACAATTTCAGTAGAGTCACAGTTGGCATTTGCGGAACATATTCTCTGATATTAACACAGAAATGTTAAGTGTTTAAGGGCTATTATTAACAACATTAACTTGTCGTTAAAGTTGGGTTTAGCTAAAAGTGAACTTTACCGTCACCTTTAACAAAATGAGTGTTTGAGAAAATTAAAAGATTTGCAGGAAAACCTTAAAGTAAGCATACCAATCAGAGATCAGCAATGAATCGTTTTTCCGCTACTCAAGCAATCTTGAGTATGTGTGAATCAACAGAATTGAAATTTAACTACTCTGATTCATTCGTACTCGCTATAACATTGATTTCTAAGTACGAGTTGCAATGAGTATGAGTACAACGTTGACATCAAACTCACAACATTCGAAATATGTTTGATTCATACGACTCATACTCATATACATATACATAAATACATAAATTTAGAAAAATACTTATAATACTTATAAATGATTCGAGCGATTCGAATCATTCAACAAAATTTTTAGCCTTTGTTGTTGTTGGATATACAAACAAAGAAGAAAGGAAAGACAGAGACAACAAGCTAAGCATACACACAACCTTCTTGTGAGTATAGTCGTGTTCGTACGCGAATCATACTTATTTTGTGATTCGTGTAAATTTTAAGTAGAGACGAGTCGAAGTTAATAACATTATGTCTATTGTTAAGCATGAATATGAGGAGTACTTCCAACTTTGAGTATGTGTAGTATGAGTATCATATTAAAATAAGTATGAATGCGTACAAGTATCAGAAATTATAAGAATGACTTGAATCTACTCATCGTTTTGAATACTCATTGCTGATATCTGATACCAATATGGTCCATGGCCAATAACTGGTAAAGGTTACGAAGTATTTAATCAACTGCGGGCTTCTAGGGGATGACTGCTGTAGACTGTCTAATGGTGAAGGTATAGCACTGGCCATTTTATAGTTACCAGCAGCAACTCGTTTCCTTACCGTTCGCATCTTCCCTCTCCCTTTCTACCTTTCCTAGAAAACCTACACAATGCCTTGCATGAATAGGGGTCATCCTTTGAGTGCTGGTTTTATAAAAAAAATTGGCTTTTTAACTCAATGATAATTGTAATTGTTTTAAACGATTTCGTTCAAGTGATTTCAAGATATTGGAAAAGTGCATTGCGGAAATCGTTTTTATTTTCTTAATCATAGTTTCTGTGGTACACAGAAAAACTTTAAGTGATTCACCACAAATATGTTTGTTAGGTTACTCACAATTCGATTACTAAGTAATGCGTAACATTAATAATGGCTATGGCACATTAAAAATATTTTGTTTTGAAACATTGTCCTCTCGTAATTAATTCTTTGACAAATTCTAATTTTATTTTTTAAAGTCAAGCAGCATGCATATTCATTTGCTAATGAATGTAGTATGTTTCAAAATTTATTGTTTTATTCATTGTATTTTATTTTTAAACATAATAGAATATTAAACAAATGTTTCAACTGCTATTGAACTTGAATAACCTTCAAAGAATTTCACCGGAATTAATTTTGAAGCAATTGAAAGTGAAAACGAAAAATATTCCCTTATAAATATCATTTGTTATGTATCATTAACTTTATTTAAATAATAAATATTTAGATAATGAATATTAAAATGAAGCACTTTATATTATTCGATCATTCTATATTTGATAATTAAACTAAAAAAAAAATTATATAAATACAGTATTCCCTCGATTTACGTCGCAGAATGTTCCGGAAAAAGGCAAAGTATGTAAATCGAAACGACGTAAATCGAATTTCAAATAACTCATACTATCAGATGCATTTATTTACATACATTTTACAAAAATAAAACTAAAATAATTACATTTTATTCTATGTATTGAATTTTTCTTAAAGAGGGAATTCCCCTGATCTTGTTTATAAACAACAGAGGCGGTAAATCGAAAGAGGACGCAAAGCGAAGAACAAAATTTGTAACTACGTAAATAGAGACGACGTAAATCTAGGGAATACTGTACTGTAAACGCTACAAAATTGCAGTGACTCTAATATCGACGTTATATTATATACGACAGTTTTTCAGTTTAAACTTTATGACGAGTTTACTAGTCAGATCTATAAGAACATTTTGCCTGTCATGTCGAGTATACTTGTCTTGAGGAAAAAGAAACCGCATTTGTA
This sequence comes from Sarcophaga peregrina, assembly GCA_014635995.1. Classification (NCBI taxonomy): domain Eukaryota; kingdom Metazoa; phylum Arthropoda; class Insecta; order Diptera; family Sarcophagidae; genus Sarcophaga; species Sarcophaga peregrina. The sequence goes on from CM025790.1 coordinate 94,845,883, forward strand.
TATTATTCAACGACATGATTGAAATTCGTTTATTCTGAGTGTTGCACTCATTCGAAAAATTCAATTTTTTATGTATTCGACCTATGCATGCGATATGTTAGCTTTACGGATCGCTGTGGTTTATATCTTACTGGCATACATTTACGTCTTAAGAAAACAACACTTGAAAAAGTCGATTCTAAAAAAATTCGAAATCCGTGGCATGTATTGCCGTCCTCTAGAAACACCATGTCGTTGGCAAAAAAAAGCTGGTAGTCATAAAAGCCCTGTGGTCTAGTAGGTTAGGTTATGCTAGGTCGTAGTGGTAGCTCTGACATCACAAAGTTCACTTGAGCACGCATGGCGGCGCGTTGTGATGCCTCGGGTGAAACCCAGTCCCTGTACTAACCAAGTTCCGCCAAATCAGGGAAAGGAAGATGTTGATCAGCGCAAGGGCTGCACAACAAAAGCACGACTACCCCGTACTGGAAAACCAGCCAGAAAATTTGATGAACGAAGCTATATCCTTGATATCAATAGATGATAGCTCCGTTAAGCTTGCAAGGAATGAGGAACCAAATAAGCTAGGTCTAGTAGGTAGTGTGTTGACTTATTAGAATGGAGGCCCCAGTTCTGAGAGTATGTAATCACGAAGCTTTTGTTCTCATCAGATACAACATCATTCTCAAAATACTATACATATCGATCCAGAAATGGGCCTCATCGCTGAAGATAATTTTGCAATGAAAATTAGAATCAATTGCCAACTTGATTGATAACATGATTCTGATTAACTGTAACCCTATCGAATAATCAATTTTAATGAATATAATGTTGTTTTGTAATGGTAAGTGAAGTGGCCAAATTCTAGTACGTAGCGTTTCGACTTATTAGACATGAGGCTATGCTTCCAACCAGAGATTAGCAATGAATCGTTTTTTCGCAACTCATAAGTACTCATGAAATTTTGAATACGAGTGAGTCGACAGCATTGACAATTAACTGACTATTATAAGTACAGGTTGCAATGAGTTCATACTCATAGAATCTTGATATCAAACTCAAAAAATTCGAAATATGTTTGATTCATACGCTTACTCATTCAGATTCATAAATTTAGAAAAATACTAATAACGCTGATAAATGATCCGAATCATTCATAAAATTCATGATCTTAGTTGTTGTTGCATTTACAAAAAAGAGAAGGAAGAATAGAGAAAGATAAAGACAGGAAGCCGTGGTCTAGTATGTAGTGTGCTGGCTTATTAGACGTAAAGCCAAGGTTCGAGTCAAAGGCCAGACATCAAAATAAAATACGAAAAGTATTTTTTCGGCGACTTCTTCTCAGCAGATTTCTGGCAAAAATTCTGAGAGTAAATAAAATTGCCATGAAAAGTTTCTCAAAAATCTGTCGTTCAGAATCGACTTTAAACTGTAGGTCCCGCCACTTCTGTATAAAATTAACACACACAACATATGTAGTGTGAGAAACTAGGTCAATAATCCTGACTGAAGGGTTGTAATGACCAATTATGTATGTGTGTAAAGACAGCAAGCAAACCAAACACACAACCTTATTGTGAGTATTGTGGTGTTCATATGCGAATCACACTTATTTTGTGCTTCGTGTGTATGTTGAGTCATGGAGATTTGAAATCAACATCATACTTATTGTTAGTAGGAGTACGATGAGTCCTTTCAAACATTGAATATGAGTAGTATGAGTATGATATTGAAATAAGTATGAATGCGTATAAGCATCAGAAATTATGAGTATGATTCGAATCTACTCATCGTTTTGAATACTCATTGGTGATCTCTGATTCAAACCTCAGGTCGGCAGATATGTCCAACAAAATGAAACATGAGAAAATATTTTTTGGGCGAAAGATTTCTAGTGTTAATAATATTGCAATAGGTCTCTCCAATGTCGTAATCCTGGCTGAAGAATTGTACTGACAATTTATGTATGTATGCATGGGTATTAGTGTGAAATTCAATTGTGGATTTGTCAATTAATTTATTGATCTCATTAAATGGAATGATTTTAACAAAAATTGTTTTCAGTATTCATTATTTGAATGGACAAAGAAATTTCATTGAATTCAAAACAATTTCTTTATTTTTTGTTTTGTTAAAAGAATATTTTCGATTTTAAAGCATTTATTTTAAGTAATGATTGTAATTTAATTTACAAAGTCTTTTACAAAATTTCATCTCCCATTCAATTAAGTAGAAAGTGCAATAAGCTTCAAGTTGTTTTATTTTATTTTCATTTCTACTCACTCTGTTTTTTTTTTTTATAATAATTAAGAAAGGTTTTATATTTTCAGTTAATTTTTTGCTTATTTATCTGCCCGCAAAAAAAAAAAAACACACGAAAATAAGTAAAGAAATGCTTTTCAAAGTCTTTGAATAAATAGTTTGAAAAAGAAATAAACGAAATAAACTAAAAAGCAATGAATGAAGAAAAAAAAAACAATCCAAAAAAGCCTCTATTGAAGGTATTTAGTTCAGTTTTAATTCATTATATTTTGTTAAGAGAGAAAGAGAAGATATTTTTTGTTGAACGTTTCATCGACTTAAGTCAAGTTTAATACATTAAAAGTGAGCGTTAAAGCCTTACATTAAAGCCTGAAAGTATGTGAGCAACTTTATAATATTGCATACGTTTGTTTATAATTAACCCATTGTGGAGTGTTTATTTTTGTTTGTATTAATTTATCACCTTTTCAATTAAACTTTTTCAATACATCCATTTCGTGGTTTCAAAAGTAAACGTAAATAAACCCCTAATAAAATATTTTTGTTCATAATATTTCTTTTTTTATTGTAAAGTTTAAACGTTAACGTTATGCGTGAAACACTACTTCATCATTTAAATATGACCCCCACACGAAGTATTGCAAGCATTGATTCTTTTGAAGTAATTTTCGACCACCTTTTTTAGCACATATTGGGCGGTATCTCAGCCATAACTTGACGAATGTTGGTTTTTTTTAAAGGTTCAATTAGTCGTGACTTTACCATAACGCTGTAGTCGTAACATAATCCATAACCGTAAATTTACTATTAGCAGCAATCAGTGCTGCCATTGCTATAAACAGCTGTTTACGTTAATTGCACATATGTATTTTTCAAAAGTACAAAAGTAAATAAAAAAAGAGCGCCCTGGTAGCCTAGTGGGTAGTGTGCTAGACTATTAGCGTGAGGGTCGTGGGTTCGATTGCCACCAGAGGCTCTGGTCTGTGACACTACACCGGGCATATGGTCGAAGTTATTTAGCTCGTATATGATTATAATATAATTTGTAATTGTATTGTAATTCTTAAATAAATAAATAAATAAAAAAAAAATGTGTGTACATGTAAGTAAATTCAGCAGTTGTTTATGGTTATGACAAAAAACCAAAATTCAATTGGTACATATGGTTATCGTTATGACTATGACATTATGGTAAGTCACCTATAATCGAAAACAGTGATGTCCATAAAGTTGGTTAAAACAGTTGATTTATATGGTTATGGTTAAGTCACGACTAATTGAACCTTAAGTGCTCAACAGTTGAAGGTTTATCTGCATGAAGACGGTCTTTCGCGTAGCGCCACAAAAAAAAAGGTCTAACGGTGTTAAATCGCAGGATCTTGGGGCCAGTTGATATTACCACTACGAGAAATTACGCGACCAGGAAATATCTCTTGCAATAAAGCCATAGTCGCTCGAGTTGTGTGGCATGTGGCCACATATTTTCCAAGTCGTATTCTTCAATAGCAGGCAAAAAAAAGTCGGTTATCATAAGACCATAACACTTCGAATTGACGGTGACAGTCGTTTCATCGTCGTTTTTGGAAAAGTAAGGTCCAATCACACCTTCAGGCCAAAGAGCGCACCAAACCGTGGCCGATGTAATGGCCTCGCTTCAATTACTTGAGGATTCTCAGAACCCCAATTACGACAATTTTGTTTATTAACAATTTTTTACGAAAAATTCCCGTTCACCGCCTGTTGTTCAATCACCCATTCCACGTGTCTCATTCATTTTGTAATAGGCCTCATTACTGAAGATGGTTTTTCTGTGAAAATTAGGGCCTTTTGTCAAGTGCTCCAGAACTAGGGATGTAAACGATACATCGAGGTTACCGAAACACACATAAATTTAGATGTTTAACATCGATGTTTTTATGGACGATACAGCGGGAGAGTAAATAAAATTGCCTTAAAAAGCTTTTCAAAAATCTATCGTTTGGAATCGTAGATGCCACCACTGCTGTATAAAACTAACACACACCCATAGCATTAGTGGGGTTCAAAACCAGGTTGTAGTCCTGGCTGAAGGTTTATAATAGGCAACTATGGATGTCCATTCATATGTACTGGTCGTTGTACAAGTGTTAGAACGATATTCCAATCCGTCAATAAAATTGCATTTTTCTACCACTATTAATGAGCAAATTTGCTCTCTCTTGAACATATTCGAGGAGCCTCAATATAAACAATGGGCACCAACCGTACAGGAGATTTATATTCCATTTGCGGTCAGAGATAGTCGGTGTGGACTGTTTCAAGCAAACATTCCATAGAATTTTTGCCCTTAGAACTTCGAGAGGTTCTAAAGCCTCCCTCCCGTAGAGTTACAAATGACGCTTATCAGTCAGCAAACAATATTAGGTCCATCGCGCCTTATACTATGTTCAGACAGACATTTTTATTATGTAAATCGCAATAAATTCCATTATTGAGCTCAATATTTCATATAAAGTTTAAATTAATTATTGCGCAATAAATAATATATAATAATAATATAATATAATATTGAGTAAAAATTTTCCGAACACTTTTAATTGATATTTGACAACTCAAATGTCAACAACCACAAAAAAAAATTAGCAAAACAAAATAAAAATAAAATTGTTGAAACAACCAGATGTTTTGTTTACAACTGTCAAATAAATATTGTGTATATTATGTGTCTGAACACTTAAAATATTGTATTCAAATAAGCGAATATTAATTCAATAAAAGGGCAAGTCTCCATTCGTAAATTGATAAGCTATTGAGCCAATCTACGATAAAAAGCATAACAGAATCGTATGAGATCCGTAAACTAGATAGAGGGTACGCAATATTTTAATAATTTTTTTTTTTTTATTCTAATTCCACAATAAATAATTTCTTCTAAAACTAAATACATTAAATTAAATTATAGACTACAGATATCGCTTAAATCTTAAAACTCAATTATAATCTAAGGCTGAAGCTATAGTTTTCATAAATTCGTAAACCTCTTCACCTGATTCCACAATATAATGTGGGGGCATTAGGTAACCATAACGGCCTTGATCTTTAAGGAAAACATTATAGACATACTGGGGATTAATATGATACTGAACCCAATCGGCTGAATTGCCAGCACGTGCCAATTTTAGGCGATAACTGGAACCAACACGATATTCAGCTTGATTTAGTTTACGGAAGTTCTGAAATTCAGAAATAAAATGAAATTGCAATTCAATTATGCACGAAAAAAAAAGAAATACTTACAGCCATGGCTTTACGTCCTAGTTTATGTAAATCCCTTTGATTGTCTGTTACAAAATCGGCATCACCCCAGGGATAGGCAATTTCCTGGCCATAGCCACCGATTGATATGTAAGCACCCAAAAATTCTTTCACATTTAACATAAAATTTCTTATGGCTCTGGTTTCAGGTTCAGAGAATTTCTTGGGTCCTTTGTATAGGTTCTTGCAAGGATTTTCCGATGAGCCCGATTTACCCCATTTATATTCAAAATTACGATCTAAATTTACACCAAAACAACCCGTTTTTGTATCAAAATGTCTATTCTTAGTCCAAAGGCGATCTGTTATACGGGAATATTGATAGCCATCGGGATTGGCTACCGGCAGGAAATACCAATCAATACGATGCATTACTTCGTAATCGGGATTATCCCATAAGTGAAGCAATTTCGAAATTGCCAGCGTAACAGCAGCCGGGCTTAGCCAATCGCGTCCTTGCAAACCGGCATCAATAAACACTGCCCAGTTATTGGGATCGCCATTTGATATTCTCAACACTTCTAATGGCCTCTTGTTGTTGGTCAATCCAATTTGTACTATTTCAGCCAATTCAGTATATTTTTCCAATATAAATTGCATGAACTGCCTTATATCGCCGACATCATGATAACGATTCCAATTCATAATTGAACCTAGAAGGAAAATAGATTTTTTTTTTACATTTTCGTAAGGAAGATGCTTCAATTTGTTTTCCCTTACCTTCTATTTCCAGCCAAGGCATTTTGGCATTGCTGTTATTGACTTCAACATAAGTTTCGTCAATGGCGACTTCCAGATCATCGATCATTATATTGTAGGTGAAATCACTTTTAGTCATGAATTCTTTAGCTTTGGCGGTATTTTTGAAGTCGATCAATAGATCGATGCCATCCTGATTAATATTCCAAACTTCATTACCTGAAATGTAAAGAATTTTTTGTAGTGAAATATGGATTCCAGGCAAGCGGAAAGTGAAACTTTATGTTTTACAGTTTATTCCAATAAGACGATGCAATTTGTCAAAAACACTCGATTGTTTTTGCAATTTAACCTCTCTAAATTACTTTTTATGAGACTATGTCACGCGTATAAGCCGAGGCATCAGCAACCTTTGAAGATTTGGAACGCCATTCTTATACAGGCACTTTTATTACGTAAATCGCAATAAATGCCATTATTTAATAAACTAATTTATTTATATTCAATATTTAATATTAAGTTGCAATTAATTATTGCGCAATAAATTCGCAAATTGTCATAATATTGAGTAAAACTTAAAATACAACACTGTCATAAGTACGTTAAGAGAGTCTAAAGATACAAGCAGCTTGTCGTTGCTTTTTTCTGAAATTTTTTTTGTATATCAATTATACACCCGAAGAAAAATTACAGTAGGATCCACTATTTTCTAATGAGACTCACTAACAACAATAAGAAATGAGTCTGCATTTTTGGAAGAACATTTGTCAAGATAAATACGTAGTCTTTAGAAATTCTAGAGTTGGACATTTTATACTACTTAAACACTTGAAAATATTACTAACAATTTTCCTCTGGGGTACACAGATGTCTCTCAAAAATACACAGACATTTTTATGGTGCCGACGTCTGCCTATAATGGTAAATTTGTTGATTTGAGGGGAATTATTTATTCTAAAACCTATTAAAACCGATTTATTCTGACCTCTGCTGGCAACAATTAACGCGTTTAATGAAGGGAATTCAATTAAAAAGATCAAAATTGACTAACAAAAAATGTGTCCTGCACTTGACAACGTCAGGTAGACGTCTCTGATGATCTAGAAACTGAAAAATCACGGCTGAGAAGTTTTGATAAATCCATCATGTTTCTCGAAGTTTGCAAGTTCAGATCAATTGCCTTGATCTCTGTCGAAAGCATTTCTGCTGTAAATTTTAAATTCTGTAAAGGTCAGCAAAACCCAACTGGATCCGTTTTTTTGCTTAGCAAAACCAGAAATTCTAGACTCATGGCAAAATGAGCCCTTCCCAAAAATGGCAAGATGATTTACTGATCGAATCTGTTCCTTTTCGTTGCGTTTCAGCTGCTTTTAATTTTGTGTACAACCCAAATGTCGAACTTATTTGAATATTCTGCTTTTTAAAAACCGATCTGCGCGTCCCTATTATTCTGGGATTGCCCGACAAGATCCACTTTACGATCATTGGCATTGAATTTTTTTTTTTTGTTATGGTTGTCACCGTAATCTTACAGATAAGCTGTTGGCTTAATAGACGTGAGGCCATGATTTGCACCCCATTTCAGTCAACCCAAATTAAAATGAAGTACAAAAAATATTTCTAAGGCGACTTCTTCTCAGCAGTCTTCTGGTAAAAAGAGAGAGAGGAGATAAAATTGCTATGAGAAGTTTCTCAAAAATTAGTCCTTCGGGATCGATTTTAAACTGTAGGACCAGCCACTTATGGATACAATTAACACACGTAATATAAGCTACACTCAGCCACAAAAGTGTACATACGGTTAACAAATTTCAGAAATTTTTTAAAAAATCTTTATAATTGTCTCCCAACTTCCCTTGATTTTAAGACGGTCTTTTGCATTGGTTCAGCAATTTTTGTGAAATTTGTTAATCGTATGTATCTATGTGTATTGTAAGTCGCCATAGTCTAGTAGGTAGTGTGTTGGGTTATTAGTCTTAAAGCTAGGGTTCCAGCCCCAGGCCAGAGATCAAAACAAAACATTCTCAGCGATTACCTCTCAGCAAAAAAAAACCTGCCATGAAAAGTTTCTCAAAAAAAAAATCTGTCGTTCGAAGTCGACTTTAAACTTTAGGTCTCGCCACTTATGGATAACATTAACGCACCAGATATAAGCTACAGTCAGCCACAAAAGTATATAAACGGAAACAAATTTCAGAAATTTTTTTAAACAATCCGTTTTCATTGAAAATCCTCGATTTTAAGACGGTCTTTTCCATTGGTTCAGATATTTGTGAAATTTGTTAATCGTATGTATACTTTTGTGGGCCTGCATATGTGTCGTAATTCTAACTGAAGAATTGTAATGACCAATTAAGTAAGTAAACAACTGCAAAACACTCTTGTATTAATTTTTTGATTAGAAGATCGTGTGTCAAATAAATATTGCATATTATGTGTTTGAACACTTAAAATATTGTACATAAATAAATGAATATTGACTTAATAAAAGTGCCTGTCTGAACATAGTATTAATTGTTCATTATAACCTTTAGTTAGGATTACAAACGAGCTTTTCACACCTACGATATCTTGTCTGTGTTAATTTTTTGATGGCTATGTTTTGTACATATTTACAATATATCGACGCTGCCATTCTATAACGTTCTAAATGTACTTAGAACTTTTTTAATGTTCTTGCATTTTTAAATTCTACGTTCTTTAACTTAAGTTAAGATATGCCAATCCGTTGCGAAGTTATAGGGAAAAATCTACTAGGAATACACATACAATCATATGTCGTTTGAAAACTTTGAGAGCCTATAATTCAAAACACACTTTTTCGGAGGCGTCGATATATATATGGTGAGAGAAGCTAGGTTGTAATACTGATATGCTTTCTCAAGAATGATAAACTAAAGATTACGCCTTGCGCGTAATGATTTCCCGTTAGATGATGTTGTTTGGCTATTTTAAAGGTTTCCAAGTCTTTTTCCCTGCTCGGGCGCCAAAATGTTATTTCCTAATATTTTTTAGGATTCGAAATAAATAAATTAAATAAATTATAATTTAAAATGAGGACACTTTAACTCACGATCGCGAGACCAAACTATTTGCGTTAAATAAGGATACCGAACGAATTCTCTTTTTCAACTGAACTTATTTTTATTTAATATTTTCTTACTTCTAACATTTTGACTGGATTTATACAGTTAAGGATATTCAGCAACTCCGTTGGCTGTTTAACCTTGTATCCTATGTGGTTATTCAACTTAATATTAACTTATTATTTACTTATTATTAGGGTAGTTCATAAAAATAAAAATTCATTGTTAATTTAAAATTCATCTTAAATATAATATTAGAAATAATATTAGAAATAAATATAATATTAGGAAATGACCCAACATATGTGAAAATGAACATTTCTTCTGAAAAGTGTATGCACTACGCGAAAGTACTTGGCAGCCTTGCAATATAACTTACATTATCATTGGCCAATAGGAAAACAATGAATACAATTTTCGTGACGTCATTGATTAACATGCAGAAAGTTTTAATTTTGTGTGCGTGATGGCGTAATCTTTAGTTTATCATTCTTGATGCTTACTTAATATTTGATTTCTGTACGTAAAATATTTATCGTAGACATAAAATTTACATAAATTTAATTAAAACTTACGTTACACACTAACCGAATAGTCTCCAAAATAAATTTAATTGCATATTCGTAACATCGGTTTCATGTAGTTTCCACAATTGATAACCGTAATAACGTTTAACCGATGGATCGTTACGATAACGCATATTTATTTGATACGCGGTTTGGGGCGAGTGTTGTACATTCAAGCGACGTATATCGCGGGGTATTAACCATTGTAGGCTTTCCATGGTATTATCGTAAAGATCTTCATCGGAAAAAAATAATGAATTTACACCGGCACTTGTACTTCGCACTAAGAATATGATGCCGGTATCATTATCATGGCCCATTGAATAATACTGACGTGGCCAGGAGGCGGGTAAAAATCCAATAAAAATTATTAATTTTAATAAAATAGCGTCACATTTTATTTTATATTTTAACATTTTTTTTAAATTCTTTTATTTTGGATTTCTTTTGGTTTAAAATATTTTTTTTTTGCTTGTTTTGGAAATTCTTTCTTGATCGATCTTGTTGTCTTGTGCTCGTTATGATGTTTCTAAATAAACTGTTTTCAACGAAATTCTCTGTTTCTGTAACAGGGCCGGTTTCGAATACTCTTTTCTTCTTTTTCATTTTTGTTAGAATAATTTTTCTTTTTGTTTTCTACATTTTTTTTGTTTGCATTTATGTTTTCATAAGTATTCGTTTGAAAAGATGTCTAAAATATCTGTTGATTTATGCTTAAAATATGCGCGACAAATTTTTCAAAGATTTTTAATTAACAATTTTTACCTTTTGCTTTAAAACATCGTTTATGTTTCTTTTGCTTTTTGGCCATGTTTTTGCTTTGGGTCAAAATAATTTTTTTTATTTTATGTCTGTCTGTCTGGCTGTCTGTCTCTCTGTCTTAGTAGGAAGTTTTTAATTAAGTTTCGTGTTTAGACCTACGTTAGTTAAGGTCATTAGACTTTCTTTTAAAAGTTTATCTGGCTTAATTAATTCATAATACGTTTGACATATTTTCATTTGTTTATAAGGTTAAGTTATGTTTTGCATGACATTCTGAATTAAAATTATTTGTAAAATACAGTATTCCCTCGATTTACGTTGTTTCGATTAACGTCGTCTCGATTTATACTATGTTCAAATATGCACTTATATTGAGAAAATCGCAATAAACGGCATTATTGATCTCAATATTTCATATAAAATTTCAATTAATTATTGGTCAATAAATTCATAAATTGTTATAATATTGATTAAAATTAAAAATACAACACTGTCATAAGTACGTTCAGTGAGCACATTACATTTTTCCGGACACTTTCTATTGATATTTAACAACTCAAATGTAAACAACGACAGTGCCATAAGCAAAAGCTTTCTTTTCTGCAAGCTATCCAATATTAACAAATTTTTGTTTCTCGTCCTTCTGAGGAAAGCCCTATTAACTGCAACAGCTCGACGTTTCGGTTAATCATTTTAAATTGTTTTCCATTTTTTCAAAAAAAAATTTTTTTTCAACTAATTTTCGCGATTAATCAGCTCTTTTGTTTAACAGCTGTTAAATAAATTATCGTATATTATATGTCTGAACGTTAAAAATATTGTTCTCAATAAACCGAATATTGATTTAATAAAGGTGCATGTCTGAACATAGTATTACGATGTTTCGATTAACGTCATCAAAAATTATGTTCCCTTCAACCTTGATTTACGTCGTTATTCGATTTACGTCACCTCTGTTGTTTGTATAAACCAAATCAGGGGAATTCCCTCTTAAAAAAAAAAAAAATTGAATACCTAGAATAAAAATTTAAGTATCCCTTTCCCTGTCCATGTGATGCACAAGCCTATGAAACCAACTTTCTGTGCATCACATGTGATGTAGAGGACTGGGAAATGGTTATCCTAGTTTTTTTGTTTTTTTTTTTTTTGTAAAATGTACATAAACAACTGCATCTGTTAGTACCATTACAACCCTTCAGTCAGGATTACAACCTAGCTTCTCACACCAATTTTTCTCTCGTTAATTTTATACATGAGTGGCGGGACCTACAGTTTTAAAGTCGATTCCGAACGACAGATTTTTGAGAAGCTTTTCATGGCAATTTTTACTCTCAGAGTCTTTGCCAGAAATCTGCTGAGAGGAAGTCGCCGAAGAAATATTTTTCGTTTTGATGTCTGACCTGGGATTCGGAGCCGGGCCTTTTGTCTAATAAGCCAACACACTATCCACTAGACCACGGCGACTTCATATAAGCCAATACACGTCCTACTAAAATACCGGAATTATTCGAAATAAAGTCTTTAATTTCATAGAGGACTAATGAACTCATAGCGTTGTATTCAAACGTTACGTTAAATTAAATTTTAAAACTTCAATAATATTGACGGTAAATTCGGTTTTTTATTTTTCTAATTTTATTCACTCACCATATTTTTCAATGAATTTTTGCATCTCTTCTGTTGTACTGGCATTATTATTTTTGTACGTTTGACGGCTGAACATAATTTTCCACAATTGGGCACCGTGATAGTTCACATAATTTTCATCGAATTCACTACGATAATCCGACTTTCTACCGATATGTACATTCGGACGAATAACACGTAAAATATTACGAAATCCACCAAAGAATGGCCATCTCGCTAAAAGCTGTGTCCTGGGTACATAGATAAGCTCCTGGGGGGAATTCGGGGAATTCGCGGTATGTGAGCATTTTAAAAATATTGCAAATATTAAAATGAAAGTAAAAGTTGAAAATTTTAACAGCATTTCTCAAGAAAAAACGTAAACGTTAACGTAATCACCACCAAACCAAACACGTTTAATAAGACCACCGCTCAACAAAAGATGATGATGTTTATCGCGAAAGAGATGAACTTAAAATGTTGGCAAATTTTTACATCGATATCAATCCAATCGATAAACAAAAATTTCTATTTGACTTTTAATTGGTTATCCAGTTAGTTAGTATGGCATTGTTTTAGTCTGCATGGTATGGTTTTACCTAGAAGAGATCGATCGATAGTTAGTTAGTTGCACAGTTTGAGTTTTCACTCTTTTCAGTGTTTACAATAAAAAAAAAAAATGAAATCGTTATTTAAAAAAAAAGGAGAAATGCGAAAAAGAAAATAAAATAAATTAATTGTAATGATCACAAAGAAGAAGGTTTAAAAATTGATTTTTTTTTTTGCCCTCCTAAAAATGTTTGAAGTTTTTTTACCCATGTTTTAAGCTTTCTTCTTTTCTCATTTTAAATTTTATTTGCTTTAAATTTTTGTTTTTTAAAAAAATCATAATTTATCGTAAATATTATTGCATAATAGATTAGGGTTTTTTGTGTTATATTTTGAACACTATTTTGGTTATTGGGTTTATCCCAACATTTGTAACACTGTACTGTGGTTCAGACATGCACTTTTATTAAGTCAATATTCGATTTATTGCTTACAATATTTTAAGTGTTCAGACATAACAATTTATGCACGTTAAGCTGCTTTTCAATATTTATTTGACAGCTGGTAAACAAAACAGCTGGTTGTTTCAACAACATTGTTTTTGTTTTGTTTTTTGTTTTGTCGTTGAAAGTGTTCGGAAAATTGTAAAATGTAATGTAATGTAATTGTAATCAATATTATAACAATTTATGCATTTATTGAGCAATAATTAATTGACATTTTATGTGGAAAATTGAGATCAATAATGTCATTTATTGCGATTTACTCAATATAAGTGCTTGTCTGAACATAGTATTACAATATTTGTCCTATATTCCGAGTATGAACTTAATCTGGAGTATAAATAGTAGTGGAAGTCATTTTTCACCTACTATGCTATACTAAAAAATCCGAAGGTCAATTAGAATCTACTCTTCCAACAGTTTTTTTCATACAAAAGTTTTTTCATACCTTTTCCACGTGGACGTGGTTGTATATCAACAATGACGTGTTGTGTCATGGATTTGAACGCAGGAATAGTTATCCGAGATTTGTTCGTTGTAGTTTTGCATAAGTATGATGATGATGTATAAGTAATGGTGATGATGTATGGGTATGATGTTGTATGAGTATGATATATGAGTGAGTATGATGTATGAGTGAGTATAATGTTTGAGTACGTTGTTTGAATATGATTGAGTACTTTGTGAATATGATTGAGTACGTTGTTTGAATATGATTGAGTACGTTGTTTGAGTATGATGTTTGAGTATGATGTTTGAGTATGATGTTTGAGTATGATGTTTGAGTATGATGTTTGAGTATGATGTTTGAGTATGATGTTTGAGTATGATGTTTGAGTATGATGTTTGAGTATGATGTTTGAGTATGATGTTTGAGTATGATGTTTGAGTATGATGTTTGAGTATGATGTTTGAGTATGATGTTTGAGTATGATGTTTGAGTATGATGTTTGAGTATGATGTTTGCGTATGATGTTTGCGTATGATGTTTGCGTATGATGTTTGCGTATGATGTTTGCGTATGATGTTTGCGTATGATGTTTGCGTATGATGTTTGCGTATGATGTTTGAGTATGATGGTTTAGTGTGATTATGTATAAGTATGGCGTTGTATGGGTATAAGTATGATGTTCTATGGGTTTTTTGTTTTTCATAGATTGCATAGAATAGTTTGAGCACCTTCCATGGTCTGCTGGTTTGAGGCCCGAGTAAATAGAATTTTATTCGCTAGAAGATGGAATTCTGCTGTTAAAATTTTGCTGTTCAGTTTTATACGAAATTTTAAGTTGTCGCGAACATTACTTTTCTTAAAGTTTTCGAGTTTTCGGAGCGAGCTTTATTGCTTATAGCAGCACTGCTTTCAAGAAACCGATCAGGAATCTTACTTATAGGAATCGATCAATTTTGTTAAATATTTTGATCGTCTTTTCGAAGTTTGCAAGTCTTCTTAGCATAACACGCAGATTTCAAAATTTTTTTTAATGTAGGGTAACTTAAAGTGTGCTTTCGTTTTAAACAAATAAAATTTAAATAATTTAAATATTTATGTCTATCTAATGTGTTTGTTTTAAAATGTTATATAAAACATTTAATGTTTAAACTTATCTATCAGTCGTTATAAAAACCAGCTTTTGCTCTTTGATTGTAAAATTAAAATTCAATAAATATTTAATTATTCGATTATATTTTTTTGTTACACAAACTTTTAATTAAAAATTGTTGATTTTATTGTCCATTAGCTATAGTTATGTAACTTTGTAATTTGTTTTTACTATTTTTGTATTTTTTTTTTATTTTATTTACAATATTATTAGAATTTCTTTAAACGCAAAGTTTGTTGAACTCTTTATTAGCCATCTGTGTGAATGCAGTGATTCAATTTAATTAAACAAGTTTCTAGTTTTTAATTTATTTTAAAATTTATAAAATGATTCGTAGTTCTTTTTTTATTATTATTATTTTTTTGTAGTCAGTCGATTGCAATTTTTATAAAATTATGCATAAATTCATAAAAAGTTGAAATATAGGGTGAGCCAAATAACTTATTTTTTTTGAAAATGCTTTAAAAAAAACTCTCCTACTGAATATTTTCTTAAATTTCTTTTTTTTATTTGAAAGTACAATCTTTCCGGTTAATAACGGAAAATAATTTCATTCATATGGCTGCCTCGGCTCGCCATGCAGTAGCCTGCACGGTCGATTCAATTTTTAAATACATTATCGATTGTGTGCAGCTGTATTTAACCAATGGCTTCACGAATATTGTCCTTTAAAGCGTCAATTGTCTCTGGCTTGTCGGCGTAATACTTAACTTTGACGGCACCCCACAAACTATAGTCCAGCAGTGTCAAATTGCAGCTCCGAGGTGGCCAAGCGACCTTCAAAAACAGGGCGCAAAATATCGAATGTAGCTTCGGCTGTGTGGCACGTTGCGCCCTCCTGTTGAAACCAAACGTTGCCAATATCCTCCTCTTCAATTTTTGTGAACAAAAATTCCTTCAGCATGGCCCGATAACAATCGCCATTGATTGTAACGGCCATTCCTTGCTCATTTTCGAAGAAAAATGGCCCAATTATGCCTCTGGACCAAAATTCTTACCAAACAATGATTCGTTTTGGGTGTGTTGGCTTTTCAATGTATGCGTAAGGATTTTCTGTGCCCCAAATGTAACAATTTTGCTTGTTAACATACTCGCCAAGATCAAAATGAAATTCATTTGAAAAGATGATTTTTTTTTTGCCACAATCGGCATCTTCTGTATGTCGATCGCAGGCCCACTTAGCGAAGCGAAAACCCGTATACACAACCATATCACTAATTATCTATCAAATCAGACATGAGCTAAATGTTACCATTCACGAAACAGCACTAGTTGAAAAAAAAAAAAACGTTAGATGGCGGACCCGATAGCTTTGAAATGTATTTTCAGGAATTTTTTTTAATAAATTGTCATACATTTCATATCCATTTTATTTTTTTGTTTTTATGAATACGAGCATTAATAAATGAGGTTTTTTATCTTTGATATTTTTGGTTGCGGATAATATTTTAATTTGGTTTCTGTAACAATTACAACATCATAGACAACAACATGTGCTTGCTAAATGCTTTCTAGAGCTAATTTTCATTGAAAAATCTTCTTCAGCGATAAGGCCCATTTCTCTATGACCGATACCAATCTACATGAAATGCAAGAGCGTCCAATGTATTCTGAAAAAGTCATTATTTGGTGTGAATTTAGATTTAGGCGGTGTCATCGCACCATATTTCTTTTAAAACAGCATTGGCCAACAGTGAGCACTGTGGGTCGATGATTACTAACTTCTTTTGATCTGAAGTGAAAGATCAGGATATCATCAAAATGTGGTTGCAACATGACGGCGCTAATGTTTGAAGATTATTTCATGCAAATGTTGACCGCGACTGCGCCTCAAATGGTCCATCCCTTTAGTCCAATTTTGGCATACTCTTTCCAACATATCGGCCGGAATCTTACGAATAAATGCTTCAGTGTTGTCTTCCAAGGAACGTGAAAGATAATGTTTACTGAACTCGCCTCTCAATAATTCCATTGTTACGCGTGTTATGTGACATGTGGCACCGTCTTGTTGAAACCACATGTCATGCAAGTCTTTTAAAAGTCTTCGTACATAAATCTCCGCAAAATTTTCCACGTTGATGAGTAGGTTAGGTTAGCTTAGAGGACGTGTACTTGGCAATTAAGACAATTACAGTACCCGGAGGTCGAAATTGACCCATTGTACAACGTCCTTAGAGAGGGAAGGAAATGGAGGAAATATGATGAAAGGAGGGCATGTAGGGAAGGGGGGAATGGGAATCGGAGGAATCACACAGAAAGAAACAGACACAAACAGAAAATGGTGAGAACACGACTACACTTATGAAGCCCTAGCACCTCTCAACCAGCCCAAGCTGCTAATGAATCTGTGGAAAGCCTTGATGTCGGCTCTCGACACAGAACTCAAGCTCTCAAAGAAGGCCCTGCCAAGGGTTCTTAACCTCAACCTAACAAGGGCTGGGCAGTTACAGAAGAGGTGTTCGATAGTCTCAAACTCCTCCTCATCGCAACATACCTTGCAATAGTCAGTCTGGGATCTGTTCCAGATCCCCGACAGCGACCTAATCTTGCAGTGCCCCGTGATAAAACCGACAACCAACCTTAAGCTGGCCTTAACCAAGCCCAACGTTGTTGAGTAACAGAGGCGTAATTACTGCGAACGGCAGCTAATCGATAATTGGTGGTCATCATTATCACTGGCCGATACAGCTGCGATATTTTCTTCAGTTTGCACTCTACATACGCGTGTTGGCGGTTTAATGTCCAACAATGTAAATTTGTTGCGAAATTTAGTCACAATAACCCGAATAGATGTTTCAGGGGGTCGATTAAACTGACCATAAAATGGAAGAAGCGCGCAATGAACTTTCTTACCAGAGCACGCATTCTGATAATGATAAATTCAATGATTTGCAAGCGCTGTTCGTTTGTAAGAGGATTCATGGATAAATTATAGACCAAACTGAAGATGTTTGACAGTGAAACAAAACACAAAATGTGCGTGAGCTGTTTAAACCAGTGTTGCAAAAAAGAGTGCTTTGAACCAGTTCAAAGTCGATCCCTAACGACAGGTCATGGCAATTTTATTTACTCTCCAGAGTTTTTGACAGAATTCTGCAGGAGGCAGTCATCGAAGAAATATTGTTTTGTATTTCGTCTTGTTTGGGGATGTTTGTCCTGGGATATGAACCGCGGACTCACGTCGAATAAGCTAACACACTTCTAGCTTCTAGGTTTCGCAAAGCAATCTGTCGTTTGGAGTAGACTCGCTAGTTTGTAATCCTGACTGGGTTGTGTATCTTTTCTTTGGCAAGGTTTGATTAATAATTTAATTAACAAATTTTCTCTATGAACTTTTAAAAGACAATTTGAGACAAATGTTGTTATTTTTTTCTATTTTCTATACAAATTGTATTGTTATACTAATATCCGCCATTTTGTTTTTTTTTTTTTTCTTTTCAGGTATGTTACATCTTCATACATTACATATATTTTCTAATGAACTATTGATTTTGTAAGTATTATTCATACATACATCCCTGCTCAAAATAATAGATACACCTTATTCTAAAATATTAAAGAAACGTTAACTGTAAAAATGTCCTCAAAAAAGCGGCGAAAACTATTTTTTTTTTATTATAGTTCCATCTGACTTACATTTTTAATACGAAAAATTTGACAGGTACACGCATTTTATTTAAATATAAAAAGCGAAATTCCGATGAATCCATAAAAATTTTGATCATAATAATAGATACACTTGACTTATTTATAATTTTTTCCATAGTAAAATAAATTTTTGAGTGATTTTTCATTGGGTTTTTGTAAAACGGTAAGAATAATTTCATTTTGATATAAAATTATATAAAAATCGAAAAATATTATAAAGGAAATGCAGGGAAATTATCACTGAACTGAAGAAGAGGAAAAAGTTGTTAAAACCATGAGAAATCACGGCAAATCATTGCGAGAGATTTCGAAAAACTTTTAGACTTTGTGCAAATATCTTTTAGCAAAAAAAAACATGCCAAAATCTCCTGGCAGACCTAAGAAAACCAGCTCAGACATCAATAGACGGATATTGGTATTGGCAAAAAATTACCACTTCAAATCCTCTGATGCTATTTTTGCTGGGATTTTTATTGGCATTAGTCCAAGACAATTCGTCGTCGATTTGTGCCAGCTAATGTTTCAGGAAAACCTTACTGGAAAATTTTTACTAATGAGAAAACGGAAGAGGGAATACAATAATAGAACAGAACAAACAGAACATAGAGCAGATGGCGGAAAAAGTAACAAAAGATAATCTCAAGCGATGAAACAAAAATAAATTCGATTGGAAACGATGGCAAATTCATTTAGGCACGAATTTATTTCGGTTTCATCGCTCCCATACAATACTTTGCCATATGTTCCAGACCAAAGTAAATGCTCTTTAGCAAGTTGTAATCTCTCTTTCATTTTCCCATTAGTAAAAATTTTGTACTAAGACAGAAATAGCATCAGAGGATTTGAAAAAACCATTTTTTGCCAACCCTATTATCCGTCTATTGGTGTCTGAGCTGATTTTCTTAGGTCTGCCATGTTTTTTTGCTAAAGGATAAGTCTAAAGACTTTCCTAAGTTCTTCGATATCTCTCTCAATGATTTTCCGTGATTTCTCATGGTTTTACTAACTTTTTCCTCTTCTTCAGTTCAATGATAATTTCCCTGCATTTCCTTTATAATATTTTTCGATTTTCATGTAATTTAATATCAAAATGCAATTATTCTTACCGTTTTACAAAAACACAATGAAAAATCATTCAAAAATTTATTTTACTATGGAGAAAATTATAAGCAAGTCAAGTGTATCTATTATTATGATCAACAGTTTTTATGGATTCATCGGAATTTCGCTTTTTATATTTAAATAAATGCGTATTAAAGATGTAATCCGATGGAACTATACTAAAAAAAATAGTTTTCGCCGCCTTTTCGAGGATATTTTTACAGTTAACGTTTCTTTAATATTTTAGAACAAGGTGTATCTATTATTTTGAGCAGATGTGTATCTATATTCTATAATTAAATTACTTTCTCATATTAAAATACATTTTAAACTCTTTGAATTTTATATTGTTATTAAACAATTGTTTGCATTGTGCGGTATAGCTCCTCACAATATATTTCGTTTATAATATTTAACAATATTAACGTTGCAAAAAGTAAATGTTTCCCTACATCAATTTTGAATACCCAACATTTGTATGTATGTACATATGTATGTATTAGTGGAAGGAATATCAAGTAAAGTTCAAGGACGAAATACTTTCTTTTAAAAAACAAACACACCATCAGCGACATTTCACAGAGTTTAAACAAAACTTCCGAAAAAAAATGTGATGAAATAATATTGATTACAGTAGAATACCGATTATATTGAAAATCAAAAATGTTAACAATTATCAGAGGAAGTAGAGAACTTTCCTTTCCTCAAATAATAAGCGAAGAAATGCGTTTAAAAACATTAAAATAAAAAACTTAAAATTTTCACAAGTAAGCTCTATGTTAAGAGTCCTCTTATTAAACTTTCTTATAGGCTAGCCTGATCACTGTAGTGTTTTTCCAAGCAGGGAACATTCAAATAAAAATACTGCAGACTTTCACAAGTAAGCTCTAGGACACTCAGATTGTTAAGAGTCCTGTTATTAAACTTTCTTATAGGCTACCTGATCACTTTAGTGTTTTCCAAGCAGAGAACATTCAAATAAAAATACTTCAGACTTTCACAAGTAAGCTCTAGGGCACTCAGATTGTTAAAAGTCCTGTTATTAAGCTTTCTTATTTGCTGCCTGATCACTGCAGTGTTTTCCAAGCAGAGAACAGTCAAATAAAAATACTTCAGACTTTTACAATTAAGCTCTAGAGCACTCAGATTGTTAAGAGTCCTGTTATTAAACTTAAATAGGTACCTATTTTCAAGTCAGGATTACGGCCTAGCTTCTCACACCACTCTTTAACCAAAAAAATGCAAGTCATCTACCCAAAAAATGCAAGTCATCTATCCAAAAAATGAAAGTCATAGTCCAAAAAATGCAAGTCATGGTCCAAAAAATGCAAGTCATAGTCCAAAAAATGCAAGTCATAGTCCAAAACTTGCAAGTCATCGTTCAAAAACTGCAAGTCATCTACCCAAAAAATGCAAGTCATCGTAAAAAAATGCAGGTCATCTACCCAAAAAAATGCAAGTCACCTACCCAAAAAAAATGCAAGTCACCTACCCAAAAAAAATGCGAGTCATCTACCCAAAAAAAATGCAAGTCAAATGTCCAAAAAAATGTATGTCATCTACCCAAAAAACTGCAAGTCATACATACATACATACATAATTGGCCATTACAACCCTTCAGTCAGGATTACAACCTAGCTTCTCACACCACTTATGTTGTGTGCGTTAATTTTATACATGAGTGGCGGGACCTACAGTTTAAAGTCGACTCCGAACGACAGATTTTTGAGATGCTTTTCATGGCAATTTTTACTCTCAGAGTTTTTGCCAGAAATCTGCTGAGAGGAAGTCGCTGAAGAAATATTTTTCGTTTGATGTCTGACCTGGGATTCGAACCCGGGCCTTTTGTCTAATAAGCCAACACACTACCCACTAGACCACGGCGACTTCTGACCACGAAACTGCAAGTCATCTATCCAAAAAGATGCAAGTCATCTACCTAAAAAGTGCAAGTCATCTACCTAAAAAATGCGAGTCATCTTCCCACAAAAATGCAAGTCATCTACCCAAAAACAAAAATGCAAGTCATTTATCCAAGAAAATGCAAGTCATCTACCCAAAAAAAATGCAAGTCATAGTCCAAAACTTGCAAGTCATCGTTCAAAAAATGCAGGTCACCTACCCAAAAAACTGCAAGTCATCGTAAAAAAAAATTAAGGTCATCTACCCAAAAAAATGCAAGTCACCTACCCAAAAAAATGCAAGTCATCTATCCAAAAAAATGCAAGTCATTTACCCAAAAAAATGCAAGTCATCTACCTAAAAAATGCAAGTCATTTATCCAAAAAAATGCAAGTCATCTACCCAAAAAAATGCAAGTCATTTCCTAAAAAATGCAAGTCATCTACACAAAAAATGCAAGTCATCAACCAGAAGAAATGCAACTTGCGAAAAATACGACATTTTGTTGGATATATATTGTATAAATGCATATGAACTAAATGAGAATTATTCAAATTTTTTAGTTTTGAACTTAAAAACCTACAATTCCATTTTTAAAATTAGCTTCCCTGCCTATATCTGCGGTCCCAAGTGACGCCCGGCCATAAGAAAACCTGTTTTGGAGTCATTGAGGTCATGGCCATGCCGTCGATTAGGTCCACTGCCCTACTAGGTCCATTTTTTCCGATTTCGGGCGATTAAAACAGCGGTCCAATGACCCCGGCTAATTAGTTTGAGGTTGCTATGCCGTGATAGGTCCACTGCCCTACTATCCATGCGGTTCGATAAACGCGAATATTAATTATTTGCTTAGAAAACTGTTTTGGATCATTGAGGGCATGGATATGCAGTCGATTAGGTCCAATTTGTCGATTTTCGGGCGATTTAAAAAACCGAGAATATTAATTATTTTTGCTTTATCGCCTATATCTGAGGTTCCAAGTGACGCCTGGCAGTAAGAAAATCTGTTTTGGAATCCTTGAGGTCATGAGGCTATGCAGTCGACTCTGATCTAAATTAGTAGTAGTAGTGTTTGTGAGTTTGATGTCAACATTGTACTCATAAAACAATGTTGTACTGAGTAAGAATGAATCAGAGTAGTTGAATTTCCTCTTACTCAAAAGGTCATGAGGAGTTATAAATAGTGAAAAACCGATTCAATGCTGATCTTGCGTGTGATATCCCAGTTAATAGTCTCCAAAAGCTTTTTTAAAATTAAGAAATATTGCCATTATTCTTTTCTTTCGGCCTTCTTTCCATTCATCTCAAAGTCAATATATAGATTCTGTGATGATGAAAATGAATCGTCAAAACTTGGTGTCTGTGTTGCATTAACACTTCCCCTGCCAAGAACGAGTATACTCGTCTTTGACAGGATATCCCGCACTGCCAAGACGAGTATACTCGTTCTACTTTAAATATAGTATAACATGCAGGACGAGTATACTCGTCTTTGATTATCACGCACTGCCAAGACGAATATACTCGTTCTACTTTAAATATAGTATAATATGCAGGCTTTTGAATTAGCAAAATTTTTTTTTTGCCAATCGACAATAGTGAACTTCTAAGTGATGCCAATTTTCGGAATGTGTCTCGTTTTATTCCATTTTCTTTATTTCTACAAAAACGAAAAAGGAATTCGAGTCCTTTCGCCTTTCTATTGCCAACGACGAGTATACTCGTCTTTGACTTTCTGCTTGTAAATGATTAATGATGTATGATAATATATGTGTTCTTACCAAGAAATAACAGGATTTTGGCAAACAAAAACACTCAAAATATAAATGGCAATGGGAATGACTTCATATAATTTAGACTTGGCAATGAATGTGTTAAACTTGAAGTCGTCGTAGTGTAGCAGATAGTATGTTAGCTTATTAGACGTGTGACCACGGCTTAAACCCTAACTCAGACATTTCCACGATATAAGATATGAAAAATTATATCAGCGGCAAGTTTCTCTCCTCTTTAAAGTGTAGATCCGGCAACTCATGAATGAAATTAACACACATAAGTGGTGTGAGA
Organism: Sarcophaga peregrina; assembly: GCA_014635995.1. Classification (NCBI taxonomy): domain Eukaryota; kingdom Metazoa; phylum Arthropoda; class Insecta; order Diptera; family Sarcophagidae; genus Sarcophaga; species Sarcophaga peregrina. The sequence goes on from CM025790.1 coordinate 94,869,531, forward strand.
AGCTTAGTCGTAATGCTAACTAAAGTGTTGTTAATAACCAAATAAACAAGTAAATAAATCTTTTAAGGGACATATAGTTTATAGTCGCCTTCGAGGAAAACGTTTGGGTAGTTTTTTTCTGGCAATTAGTTCCACTTAGAATTTTTGCCATAAGATTGCTGAAGTAAATTGTCATCAGAATTGTTTTTCTGAAGCTTATACTTGAGCCTATGTGCACTGCAAACAAACTGGAAAAATTTAATACTTCCTCCTCTGAACCTTTGTATTCGAAATTTAAAATCTCAAAATCCAAACATCAGTATTTCACTTTATTTTTTTGGTTGTTGTGTCCTTATTGGTTTAATGTTTGTTGCTTTGGTGGCGGTTGTTGTAAGTTTGTTTTTACAAAACAAGATTTAATATCAAGACACGAAATCACTCACAGAGTGCACACACACACACAAAATAAAGAAGAGAAGAAGGAAATGAAATAGAAAAGGAAGAACCAACCAAATATGTCCTTTGGCAAGACAATGATTCCTTTGTTTAGCATATGAAAGGCAAACATTCAAATGAAATTAAAGACAATGTTATCGGGTCCGCCATCTAACGTTTTTTGTTTTTTTCACAACTAGTGGTTATTTCGTAAATGGTAACACTTAGCTCATGTCTGATTTGATAGATAATTAGTTTTATCTTTCCCCGCTGAACGAATATGGTTGCGTATAGGCATTTTCGTTGTGCCCACTCCGGAACTACAGTGGTATTACTTCGGAGTGGAGTCCCTTTGGCTGCCTTCATGCTCACATCCGCGTCCGGATTGCGTATTGAGGTTGAGGAGACTTCTAAGTGTCTCCACTATTCCTTTCGTCCAAGTTCCCGACTGGGACCTCGTTTGACACGTGAGCTAGTGTCATCTATGCCGGCGTGCCTACATCCGCAGCCTCCAGTGATTTTCAGCCGATTTCACCTTATAAATCTCCATCCGCTCTGTTGCCACCGAATCGACAGGGACTGTACCTGCTATCATAAGTACGGCTGGGGCGGCCACTGTACGATATGCCGACGCGATACGTAGTGCAGCCGTTTCGTTGCCATTCTGAAGTGGTGTTTTCTCTGAAGTGACCGGTTATGTGATTTCCAGCCAATTTCGCCTTATAAATCTCCACCCGCTCTGCTGCCAGCGGATCGACGACATGGATTGTACCTGCTATAACAAGTACGGCTGGGGCGGACACTGTGCGATATGCCGACGCGATATGTAGTGCAGCCGTTCTCTGTAGCGATAGAAGTAAGTTCGCCCGTCGTTTTCCAAACTCTAGCATTTCGGCACAAATTTCGCTCATACACACAGCATAATGCTGCTTTCAACATCCATCAGGAGTCTCCGTCTCGCCGGTAGCGGGCCTCCAATGTTAGCCATTAATCTGCTGAGCTGCCCAACGATCATAAGTGGTGTTAGAAGCTAGGTCGTAATCCTGACTGAAGGGTTTTAATGACCAATTGTGTATGTATTCGTGAAGCCATTGGTGAAATGCAGCTGCACACAATCGATAATGGGCTGAAAATTGGGATTGATCGTGTAGGCTACTGCATGGTTAGTAAAGCACTTTTTTTGTCGGTTGCAAATATCTCCCATACCATTTATTTAATGAATGATATCTCATTTTAAAGCTTATATCTAACACTAATGACGAAAAATAATTAGAAATTGAAAAATTAATATTTTCATTGATAAAAATTATATTTTATATAGAATTGCATAATAATACTGTTGTCATTATGATTATATCGCTCCTTTATTGCAACATAGTCATATCTCAAAAAAACTTGAACTTGGCAAAATGCGATTTAAGTTATCAAGACATAAGTCCTATGATCTAATTGCCGCAAACACTTTTTGCTATAACTTCGGTTCAGTTTGGAATCTAAAACTGATTTTTTTTTCAAAATGTACAGAAGGTCTAAAAGAGCAGATTTGCTTAAGTAACTACAAATTTTTAATTTTTTGAGATGTTCAAGTGTGGTAATACAGGGTTGCTTAATAGTAATGCAGTTCTACATAATATAGTATGTATTGAAATCCATTCTGGCAATACCGCTATTTACTATAATGTCGTTTATTACTAACTGAGTTATATATAATATGCATATTAGGTTGTAAAAAGCTGTTTTTGCAATACTTTGCAGTAGTTGTTAGATCAAGTGCGATAAATAGGGTCGCTTAATTGTACTGCTATTCCACATAATAATATATAAAGTTGTAAAAGCCATTTTGGTAATGTCGTTATTATCATGGAATTGTTCGTTTTATGAAGTGTAGTAATACGGTGTCTATATATAGTGTCAGCTGATATTTAACAGTTAAAAAAATTTTAAGAAAAATAAGAATAAAAATAACGTGTAACGTATGAATATAAATAACGTACATTTGAAAAGACAAATGCAATTATAATGTTAATCAGAAATCTTAATGCTAAACAGGAGTTAATGCATGGTACCAAACAAATTGTAACAAACTTGGGAGAGCACATCATATCAGCAAAAATTATTCATACCGATAAAACTATACTCATATCCCGAATAAATCTTACACCTTCTGATCCTATTGTGCCTTTCCCAATGACACGAAAACAATTCCCTGTGAAAGTTGCTTTTGCTATGACGATAAACAAAATACAAGGTCAAACCCTTCAAAAGGCAGGATTGTATTTACCAGAACCGGTCTGTTCACATGGGCAGTTATACGTGGCTTTTTATCGAGTGCGTACGTTTAAAGATATTTTTGTTTGTATTAAGGATTCGTATTGGCAAAAAGTTGACGATGATCATGTCATTATTACCTCTAACATTGTAGTCAAATAATTCTTCTTGACATATGTATGATGATATTATGATTTCTAATATTCGCTGTGGTCTAGTGGGTAGTGTGTTGGCTTATTAGACAAAAGGCCCTGGTTCGAATCCCAGGTAAGACATCAAAAAATATTTCTTCGGCGACTTCCTCTCAGCAGATTTCTGGCAAAGACTCTGAGAGTAAAAATTGCCATGAAAAGCTTCTCACAAATCTGTCGTTCGGAGTCGACTTTAAACTGTAGGTCCCTGCCCCACTTATGTATAAAATTAACGACACACAACATAAGTGGTGTGAGAAGCTAGGTCGTAATCCTGACTGAAGGGTTGTTATGGCCAATTATGTATGTATGTATGTAATATTTTTATACTTTTAATAAAATTTCTATTAATTATTTTCATTTTATGTTACAAAAATGGCAACTAACCGTGCGAAATATTCGCACGGGTCATCTAGTTTTCCATTATTAACCGGAAGGATTGTACTTTCAGATAAGAAAAAAAATTGTGGGTAAATATTCTGAAGTTTTTTTTTTTTAAAGATTTTTAAAAAGAAAAGTTATTTGGCGGACCCCTTAGAATGGGTTTTTCTTAGAGAATAGCTTTAGAAATGGGGTAAATAAATAAAATACAATTTTTTTTTAATTTATTTTGTTTTATATTTTCTTTATATAAATAAGTTTTTGTTGTTTTTTTTATTACAAAAAAAAATTGCATTAAAAAATGCATTTATTTGGGAAAATTTAATTATTTGTGTTTGTGTTTAAAAACTAAAAAATAAATAAATAAATAGCTTCGATAAATAAATAGTTTTGCTTCAATAAATAAATAAATTAATAAATAAATTAAATAATTTAACTAAAATTTTAATTTAATTATTTTCACTAATAATAAGATTCATACTTTGTATAAATCTTGGCACTTAAGTTAGTTTACATGATCGATGGATGGATGTATGGATAGATAGATAGATAAATGGATGATGAAACAAGTTAATGGATTTTATTGTGGGCTTTCAATTTACGTCTACGTGCATTTTTACCCATGGTTATAGCCTTGCCAATGGTTTGAACGAAAGTGTAACCATTTTTACCATTTGAATCAATATATTCGGCAGGCAAAACAAAACCAAAACGTCCAGTATCACCCATTTCAATGGTGTAAGCGTATTTAATGCCAGCAATACCCTTGGCCCAGTCATCCGAACCGCCAGCAGCTGGATACAAAGTATTGGCTGAAGAGCCAACCGTATATTTGGCACCTGTGCTCTTGGTAATGATCTAAAAAACCCAAACAAAATCTTAGTAAATGAATGAAAAAAATTTTTTTTTTCGTTTATAACTTACAGTTCCCGCTTGCCTAGCGACCAAATCTAAATCGGCCATATCTTTGGTAATATGATAATCATAACCCCAAGGATATAAAATGTATTGTCCATAACTATGGAATGATAGGTAGGCCTTGAATGTATCTCTCGGAAAGCTGCTAATGAATTTCGAAATGTAGAATGTTTCCGGCTCTGAGAAAGCTTTACTGCCCCGATATGTCTGGGCACAGGGATTAGCTGATGTTCCCTTACCACCCCATTTATAGCCAAAGTTACGATTTAAATCAACACCAGGACAGGCACGACCATGTGATCTCATATTCTTACGCCACAAACGATCGGTTGTATGGGAATATTCATAGCCATCAGGATTTGCCACAGCATGTATATACCAGTTGATATTGCGCATATAGGCTGGCAAATCATCCCAACCTTCAATGATTTGATTGGCCACATAGGTAACAACAGCCGGACTTATCCATTCTCTGGCATGCATACCGCCATCGATCCAAACACTGGGATTATTAGCATTTCCGTTGGATATCCTTTAAAGAAAATCCTTTTTTAAGAAAATTTTAATTTTAAATTGTTTTCCTGTAAAAAAACTTACTTTAAAATTTTAAGTGGCCTCTTTTCAATCGAATAACCAATAATTTCAACCGAACAGATATCGCGATAAGTTTTGTTCATGTAATCATAGAAACTGTGAATATCGTCTAAACGATGATAGGCTTCCCAAGTCAAACGATAGGCTGTAAAATAAAAACAAAAAAAAAACAAAAAGAATATTAATAAAGGGGCAAATAAGTCTAACAATAGGTTTTTTTGGAGTCCTAAGTCTCAACTGTCAAAAGACAAGGCATAGAAATGTTAATCGTCTTCTGAACTTGAAAACTTTGTCTTCATAGCCTAGACTAAATCATAAGAGATAGGGTAATAAAACTGCTAAAAAATTATAAATAGTTTCAAGGCTCTTTTTGTCGAAGGGGAAAGGATGTAGACAGAGCAACGACAAGTGCCTTGCTTTTATGGTCGATCGGGATTACAAATAAAATTTATCACAATGAAATTAACGTTGCTAATAGACCTCTACCTAGCGAACAAAAGATACAGTTAGGTGGAGTAACTAATTAAACGAGCAGATCGCATTTAGATTACCGTTTAGTCCTGCCGCTTTAGTCTAGTAGGAAATGTAACGGCTTTATAGACGAAAGTCCAGGCTTCAAAACCCCAGTTTAGATATTTCTAACAAAACGACAAATGAAACAATTTTAAGGATCCATCCACTTGAGGACCTAGAACTAGCTGCTATAAAAAGCCGTAGTCTACTAGGTAGTATGTTGGCTTATTAATTGACAATCCATGGTTCAAACCTCAGCTTAAACATATCGTACGAAACTAAGTATAAAAAAAACAATTTTTGTCTCGATGACCATGAAAAATCTAACCCCCCCTAGTCATGTGTGAAATTATCACATATACAGTATGGGTTGTGTGGGGTAAGCTAGGTTGTTATCCTAGCTAAACTGTTGTAATGATCAATTGAGTAGAAAATAAATGAGGCTAGAGGGCTTTTGTGATAACACAATTAATATCCAACAGGGTGAATTAAAAGTTCCCTAAAGGAAATCAACTAGACTCCAGAATAAGTTTTGCTATATATTTTTCTGGTAAAAGTTCCCTAAAGGAAATCAACTAGACTCCAGAATAAGTTTTGCTATATATTTTTCTGGTAAATCCTTAGACTTAGTAGGTAGTATGTCGGCTTATTAGACATAAGGCCCGGGTTCAAACCCCAGGTCAGACATCAAAATGAAATTATGAATAATTATTTCTCTTCGGCGACTGCATAAAAATAAATAAAATTGCCATGAAGAGCTACTCAAAAATCTGTCGTTCGGAGTAGACTTTAAGCTGTAGGTCCCGACACTCATGTGTAAAATTAACGCACATAAGTGGTGTGAAGTGGTGTGAATCTAGGTCGTAATCCTGACTGAAGTGTTGTAATGACCAATTATGTTCTAGGGTATATATTTTCCCGGTAAATCCTTGGGATTTACCTCGCTTCATTTTACGTTGTTTCGATTTACGTCGTCAAATTTTTTTTTTTGCCTCTAACTTCAATTTACGTCGATATTTAAATTTTTTTGAAACTAACTGTGACGTAAATCGAGGGATTACTTTAATTTTTTAAATTCCTTGTTAAAGACACACTACTTTGTAGTATGCGGAATATGAAATTCGATTTATGTCGATTCGATTTACTTCGTCTTTTTTTTTTTTTGGAACTAACTGCAACGTTAATCGAGGAATTACTGTAACTTTTTAAGTTCCTTGTTAAAAACATACTACTTTGTAGTATGCAGAAAATAATCGATACTATTTACTTCGCCTTTATTTTTTTTTTTTTTTTGGAATCAACGTTAATCGAGGGATTGCTGGATATGAGTAAAGAATAATGTCAAGCATAGTTTTGTCAGACTCTTAGTCACAGTTGGTGTATGTGCGTGTAAATTAAAAGATTTCTAAGGAAAATTCCACCGCGCTTTCCAAATAGCCATGATTGCCTTTAAAATATTGTATTTGTCTGGCGGCCTAAGGGAATTACATCGCTTTCAGAATGACTTTGAGCTATGATTTCAAAACATTACAGTGGTCCGGAGGCCTATAGCGAAGTTTAATATTAGGCTAGAATTTTGAAGTCATCGTATAGAAAATTTAATAAAATTTAATCTGTTGCCGTTAAATACAGTCAAACTCGTTTATAACGAACTGAGTTATAACGAATTTTTGGTTATTACGTACATATTTTCAAGTCCCAACGTTTTAATAACAATTTTCATACAAAAAAAAAACTTCCTTTATAACGAACTCGTTTATAACGAATTCCCGGTTAAGAGGAACTACTTTAAATGGTCCTAGTAATTAAATTTCATGCATTTTTTGCAATTTTTTATAACGAACCCTCAGAAAAAACTGTGAAGTGTGGCAATAGTCTTTACCTTTATTTAATATGGCAGCATTAAATTGTAACTCAGCAACTTTAAGGTTCAATTAGTCGTGACTTAACCATAACCATATAAATCAGCTGTTTTAACCAACTTTATGGACATTACTGTTTTCGTTTATAGGTGACTTACCATAATGTCATAGTCATAACGATAACCATATGTACCAATTGAATTTTGGTTTTTTGCCTTAATCAGCTGATAGGTAAAAAGAATCAAAACCATATTTTTGGTTTTTAATAAAAAAAATATCTTTTTTTATTTTAATAAATTAAAAAAATTCTTTATATTTTATATTGTCTTCTAAGACTTCACTCCGTTAATTATGAACTTTACCTATAACGAACTGTTTCTGATCCCATGGAGGTCTTTATAACCGGGTTTGACTGTGGTAGAATTCATATTCAATTTCCACATTATTCTGCATTCGAAAATAAACTATGAAATCGAATAGAATTTTTCTTTCTATTAAAACTTATCGATTGTTTTTACTTTGAACGTATGGGGAAGTAACGTACGTTATTGCTTTACTACTAAGTATGATGATGGCATATTGATCAAACAAATAACGTATCATTAAAATTCATTTCACACCCTCTTGATTTTTTCTTTAATTTCATTTAACGTTACAAATACCAGACCCCCCCATACACACTGAACGCATATTAAATGCAAATACTGAACGCATAATTCAAGCTGCTGCTGCTCCCTCCCTATCTTACACACTTTAATAGGGGGAACTTTGCTGATACGCAATTATTAGGTAACAGAATGTGACGTGACAGGAAAATTCAATGTTTTTTGTAATTATTTGACAGTTTAATGAGAAATTTATAATTTTGAAATTTATAATTTTGAATTTTAAATAAAATTTTAAAACTTTTTCTTATGAAATGTAAAAAAATTGAAAGGAATTGTAAAGAAATTTTTTTTCTTCCTTCTTTTCTTGATTTCTTTTTTTTCAAGGCACTATTGAAATGATTTGCAACTTTCCAGACCCTTTTTTTGTTTTTTTTTTTGAAAGTGCCTGCCATATGATATTGCATGTTTAAGTTGCATTTAACTTTTGAATCGTTTTCATTCGTTTCTTTCCTCCTTTTCTTGGTATATTAAGCCAAATACACAGGCGGAGGGTTACTTGTACTTGCATGGCATGTCAAAAATAAGTTCCTTTTCTCTTTCTTCTTTCGTTTATTTTTTTTTTTATTGACACTTCTGCCAAGAATGAGGTGTCAAAAACAGTACAATGAAGTGTGATGGGGTTTATTTATATTTCAACGACAAGGAATCTCTCGTTGGTCGAATGCAACGAAAAAAGGAAATAAAAAGTCACTCAAAAACAAAAAATTTTTTTTTTTTTTTGGTTAACATTTTTGGTACGTAATGTTTTTTGTATTTATTTTAAGGTGATTTAAATTAACCAAACTATCAACATGCCACAAATATTGACATTAACACCGAATATGTGAAAATAAATTTTGGGGAAAAATCATCTGAACAATATTTTAGGGTGTCCCAAAAGGGTTTTATAAATATAAAGTTAGCTCCCTGTGCCTCTGTAGTGAAAAGAAATTGTTTGAGTTACGGCAGTCATTGTAACAATTTTTTTAGTAGGTAGTGTGCTGGCTTATAAGACTGCAAGCCCGGATTCGTATCCCTGGTCAGGCAACAAAATTCGAAATATGAAAAAAAAAAAATATATTTCTAGGGGGATTTCCTCTCAGCAGATTAATTCCGGCAAACTCTGAGAATAATTAAACCTGCATTGAAAAAGTTTGTTAAAAATCTGTCTCTCGGAGTTGACGTTAAACTATAGGTCCCCCGCCACTCACGTCGAACATTAGCGCGCACACGACAAGAGTAATGTGAGAAGCTGGGGCCCGTAATCCTGATTGACTGGGTTCTAATGATCAATTATGTATGTATGTAGTGTATTGTAATTCAATTTTCCTTTCCAATATACTATAATTTTTATCGATGATAATAATTTTATAACGTTTAGCTTCACAAAATCAAAAGAAAATATTTGCTACTTCACTACAAAAGCCTTTTATGCAAGGTTTAACAAGCCTTCATTCAAGATATTTGCCAAACAACTTTCCAACTTGTTCATCAGATTGCGCCATTATTCCCCGTGAGCACAAATTTTCTATCTGAGGACTCCCCAGACTATACATGCCTTACTTGTCACCATGCGACTAATGCCCTATCACACTATCACGTAATTCCCCCAGGCAATCATATACACTATCTGAGTACCTCCAGACTCAGTGTAAAATTGCCTACACCTTTTTTAAATCAAACCTTGTTAATGAATTTCATACCAAGACTTCTAAGCAGAGAAAACTGATCTGAATAGGATAGAAGTCTATACAGTTCGTTCTACTTAACTACTAGACAACATGCCTTACTTGTGACTATGTGACCAACGCTTTATCACATTGGCCGCGAAGCATGCATTTATCCGCTATCCGACGATCCCTCGTCCACGTTTTCTGAACTTAATCTTGATAGTGAATATCAGACTAGAATTTAAAGCAGAAGAAAACTAATCTGAAATAGGTGGAAGTCTATCCAGACAATTCTTAGCTTTATAATATGTTCGGCTTTGGAATTTTCTAAATAGGATTAGGTCCTTAAATTTATCTTCACCTCTGTGACTTCTGAACTGTATGTCAGTCAATAAATAACCATTAACTAGGCCTCGGTATAAATTCTTAGCAAAGAATCTCATATTATTATCTTATCTGAATAGCTCTAGGCCTTAATAGGTTGATATCTATTTTGTATGGCCAATTAGCCAAGCTTTGAAATTGATACTTAGCAAGGAATCTCTTACTACTATGTTATCTGATGGCTAAGCAATAACTGGATCTCTTTTGGACTCAAGCTTTAGCCTTTAACAGGTTGATATCGATTTTGGGTTCGGAAATGGTCGTGTAAGTAGGTAGCAGATAATTTACTACAGCAGGTCCACTCTTACCGAATACCAATCACTTTCGTCTGTTCATTATGCAAATTGCAGGCAGAGATTATTAAGAAAACTTTCCATTGAGCGTGGATTTAAACGAAATCTTTCGCACTGTATCGACTCTTACGGATCATTGTGTAATGGATAAGCATGTGATGAGACTTCGTCTAACTGCTAATGACTTTTGCAAAAAAAAATTTTTTTTTTGAAGAGAGTATAGAGGGTACTGCAGTTGTTCGATTAAGACTTTGTTGAATTATCTCATCCTCTCTCGATAGTCTAACGTAATAATTATTACGTGACATCTAATCGGTCACAATGTAGCCAGCATGATATCCCTTTGACGGACACTAAAATTTTAGGAGATCTTCCCGTGGGATACTTGCTGTATCTCCGTTATTTGGAAAAGAAATAATTAATGACGTGTATACACGTCATATCCCCCCAGAAACTCTTGTTATGTCTCTATAGGCGTCAATGTCCGTCAAAGGGTTATATATGTGAATAGAGTGGACTTTAAAAATTCACGAGCTTCTGCATGTTTTTAAATGTCCATAAAATAATCAATTAGCAGTCTTGTTTGGAACGAATCGTTGCTTGAGGCATCAAAATCTAACTTTTTCTAAACTGAGTAGTAAATTTGTAAGTCGAAAAAGTAACTTTCGTAACCGGTCGCTGAATCGGTATAGAATTGACGTCAAGGAAGAATATTTATTTCGGTCATTACAGCCCTTCATTGCCTGGGTACTCACACCATTTATGTTGTGTGCGTTAATTTTTATACATGAGTGGCGAGACCTACTGATCAAAGTCGACTCTTAACAACAAATTTCTGAGAAACTTTTCATCACAATTTTATTTTCGCTCAGAGTTTTTGCCAGAAACCTGCTGAGAGAAGAAATATTTTTATATTTTGATGCCAGACCTGATGTCTGACCTGAGATTTGAACTCGGGCCTTCAGTCTAATACGCCAACACACTACCTACTAGTCTACGGCGACTTCAGACGTCTACAAGTGGTTGTAAATATTCAAATGGATGAATAATTGTGTGTTATTTTATAAACATCAGACCACACGTATTGCTGGGATCGCAATTAAAAGGTTCCTAAGCATATACGCATGTCCACAAAAGTATACATACATACTATTGAAAAATTTCTCAAAATTTCTGAACCAATACAAAAGAGCGCCTTAAAATCGAGGAAAGTTGTCAGGCGATTTTAAAGATTTTCAAGGAAAAAATTTCTGAAATTTGTTAACCGTATGTATATTTTTGTGAATGAGTGAGATTTTAAAGACAAGTTTTCTACCTCTCTATAGCGAATAGATTATGCAAAAGCAATACAAAAGAGCGCCTTAAAATCGAGGAAAGTTGTCAGGCGATTTTAAAGATTTTCAAGGAAAAAATTTCTGAAATTTGTTAACCGTATGTATATTTTTGTGAATGAGTGAGATTTTAAAGACAAGTTTTCTACCTCTCTATAGCGAATAGATTATGCAAAAGCAATGCAAAAGACCGCCTTAAAATCGAGGAAAGTTATCAGAAAATTATAAAGATTTTCAAAGAAAAAATTTCTGATAATTGTTAACCGTGTATGTATACTTTTGTGAATGAGTGAGATTTTAAAGACAAGTTCTCTTGCTGTCTATAGTGAATAAATTTTTTTTCTATTTGTAGTATCACTTTTTTTCTATAGGGTTTAATGGAATTACCTTCAAATAAGTGTCATGAAAAACAAAAAAACTGTTTTGAGTGAAATTTACTCCAGAATTATAAAAGTTTTGTTAAAAAAAATTTTTTTTTTAAATTTAAAAAACTAAAAACGTATCCAACTGTTGTCGGAATTCAAAATATGTTCACTTTTTTTTTGTTTTTTGTATGCAAAGTATCATTTGGTTTATTAATTACTGAAATACAACCCCTTTGTTTAGGTTAAAGTCGTAAGGCGTGCTGGTATTATTCAATTACTTGGAAAAGACCCCCTTTTGTCATTGGCTTTTAATCCTTGCCACTAAAACGTTTTCAAGGCAATTAATTTTTGTTATTCTAACAAATTTTTTTTGTTTCAATCATCCAAATCCAGTCTTGATTTTCAATAAACTTTTCTACAACTTGTTTGTGGCAACAAAAAAAATTTTTTCTTTTTGTAAATGATATTCCTTTAGAAGGGGGGATAATAAACTAAAAAAACATAAAAAAATTGCCTGTAAAATCTTAAGAAAGTGAAAAAAACCTAGAGACACCTTTATGGGTAAAACATAAAAAAAAATTGGAAAGAAATTTAAAAACTTTTTTTTTTTTGGTGTTTGAAAACCGATAACCATAAATATAAATTGCCCTGCTCTTTAGCTTGGCATTCAAACACCATTTGTTTGAAGACAGTTTGCACTTTTCCACTTACCCTTTCTACTTTGCAATGCGGCAATTTGTTCAGGTGGCGGATTTTCCACTTCAATGGATTTTTGTAAATTATCAATGAGCACAATGCGCGATAAGTTGGCCGCCTTAACATGTTTTTCAGCATCACCCAATACATTCGGTTTCAACAGGTAGTCAACTTCTTGTTTGACCTCTTTCCATAATTGTCCATCTAGGAAAGTGTAAGAAATAAAAAAAAAAAATCAATGAGAAAATTCCAAAAAAAAAGTGGTTTTAAAATACAGTAAACCCTCGATTTACATTACAGGTGGTTCAAAAATAAAAGAAGCGACGTCAAATTGCCTTGTTTTTAATAAGGAACTTGAAAAAGTAATCTCTCGATTTACATTGCAGTTGGTTCCCAAAAACTAGGCACGAAAATCGAAACAACATTAATGGAGGCATTGTAAAGCGAAGGATTACTGTAAAATAAAATAATTTTTTTTGGCTTAGAGTAATGGTTAGTAGTCGAGAGTGTGTCTATAATGTAGGCGTTTTTGGCTGGTTTTTATGATTTTGTCTTTGGCTGGCGATAATAGAAATCAACCAAAAAAAAAAAAAAAATTAAAAAAAGAAAGTAAAAGTAGTTTTTTTTCCTATAAAATTTATTTCAATAAATTCTCTGTATACAGTATCGGCTAAAATTAAAGTACAAAAGAAATAAAGTTCAATAAAACTTTAAAACTCTAATAGATTTAAAGTTTGGCAAATGATTTATTAAAACTATACTCTCTGCTTACTAAAATTAAAAACAAATTCTAACAAGTACACCGCCATGCTTTAGTTTTGTCGGATACTGTACCATGCATATATAAAAATAGACATTAAATTTGTCTTTCTCTAAACAAGCAAAAAAAGTATCTCTCTTCTCCATTGTAGTCCTCTCCATACAAAATTTTCTATTTAACGTAGTTGTTAAGCAAAAAAAAATAGGTTAAAGTGTTTATGCATTCATAAAATGAATATACACTTAGTTACAAAAGTATACATACGGTTAACAGATTTCACAAAGATTTCAAGGAAAGTTTTCAGACAATTATAAAGATTTTCAATGATAACGTTTTTGTAAAAAAAAAAAATTCTAAAATTTATAAATCGTATGTATACTTTTGTGGGCCTATGTATGCAGGTATGAAATGCAGCCTACATTTTATTATCATTTTATCATATGCATGAGATTTGTATTTAAAATAGAACACTTAACTGACCTGACCGAATTTTTTGCTATTAATTTAAATGAGATTTCATATGGAATACATTTATGTACGTATGTAAGCAATTTTTTTTAATTTCCTTCAAAAACAAATGGGGCTGAATTATAAATTTTTATTTTAAAGAAAAATTTAATTTATATTTTTAAATATTTCAACGAAAATGTAAAGCAATTGAAAAAAATTCTAGAAATTTCAATAAATTTCGATACCAACTCGGTTGTATTTTGGTACAAGGATGGGTAGCAGGGATGGAGGCGACCAAGCCTAGTAATATAAAGTCTCAAGCCTATCGGCTTTTTCAGGCTAGTTTCAGCTTGTTAGTGGTGCTCTCCCATTAATAGAAACCAACCAACATACATACAGATATGTATATACTTAGTTATTTTAATATCATTCTCATACTACTCATATTCAAAATTTGAAATACTCATCGTAACATAACAATACGCATGATGTTGTTGATTTCAACTCACCATGACTCAACATATACACGAAGCACAAAATAATAAAACCTAAATGAGTTATGCTTAAGGTAACTGCTAAAGATCAACAATGAGTTTTTCAAAACGATAGGTAGATTCGAATCATACTCATTATTTGCAATATTTATACGATGTTCATACTACGTTTTTCGTATGGAGTGTATGCAACAAAGATCAACAATGAGTTTTTCAAAACGATGAATAGAGTCGAATCATACTTATAATTTCCAATATTTATACTACGTTCATACTTCGAGTGTGTGCAACAAAGATCAGCAATTAGTTTTTCAAAACGATGAGCAGATTCGAATCATATTCATAATTTCTGATACTGGTGCGCATTCATACTTATTTTATTATCATACTCCTGCTACTCATATTCAATGTTTGAAATACTCATCGTACTCATAACATAACAATACGTTTTATGTTGTTGATTTCAACTCACCATGACTCAACATATACACCAAGCACAAAATAAGTATGATTCGGGTACGAAGGTTATGTGTTTACTTTGCTTGCTGTCTTTGTCTATTCTTTCTTCTTCTATTTTTTTTTTTTTTTTTTGTAAATGCAACAACAACTAAGACTATAAATTTTGATGATTCGAATCACTCGAAACGTTTCTGAGTATTATAAGTATTTTTCTAAATTTATGAATCTTAATGAGTAGTTGTATGAATCAAACATATTTTGAATGTTATGAGTTTGATGTCAACGTTTGTATGAGTATAAACTCATTGCAACCTGCATTTATAAATCAATGTTGTAGCGAGTACGAATGAATCAGTGTATGTAATTGAATTTCAATACTGTTTACTTACTCTTACACAAAATTTCATGAGTACTTATGAGTAGCGAAAAAACGATTAATTTCAGATCTCTGATCCTAATTTGAAAGCCGTGATAAATATGAATGAATGCAGGGCATGGGTGGAGAAGATTGAATTGATTCGTAAGCTTTACTTTCTAGAATTTTACTGAGGACAATATAATAGGACATAATTCATCTCAAAGAAGGGAAATGGAAGAACTTAATTTGTACAAAATGTAGGTTTGAAGTCGCCGTAGTCTTACTAGGTAGTGTGTTGATTTTTTAGTCCAAACGACCGAGTTCAAACACCAGTTCAATGCCAGAGTATATTTTCGGCGACTTCCTCTCAGCAGTAGATTTCTGCCAAGAATTCTGAGAGTAAATAAAAAAGTTGCCATGTTGCCAAAAGTCGCCCCACTCATGTATAAAAATTTAACGCACACAACATAAGTGCGTGTGAGAAGCTAGGTCGTGCAGGTCCTGATTGAACGGCTGTAATGACCAATTGTGTGTGTGTGTGTGTAAAGGAGAAAACTATTGTTCACTTCCTCTATCATCATCCTGTACCCAGGCTATGAAGATATTCTTAGATTTTCTTGACAAACTAGCCTAACCTGGAATGTAAAATCGCTTAAACTAAATACGACATGATTGATAGGGCTTGTGAATCTAGTTTGTAATTTAATTTGAAAGCGATTAAGATTTTTAGGGATAACACTATGAATTATATATCCTAACGGTCCGTATGATTAGCAAAAGTAGGATGCATTGTCTTGCAACTTAAGGACAATAGCAAAAGTACTATAGGACAACGGTCCGTCTGAATAGCAAAAGTAGGGTGGATGGTCATGCGATGTAAGGACAATAGCAAAAGTCCTATAGGACAACGGCCCGCCTGAATAGCAAAAGTAGGGTGCATTGTCTTGCAACTTAAGTAAAATAGCAAAAGCCCTATAGCACAACCGCCTGTCTGAATAGCAAAAGAAGGATGGATGGGCATGCAATTTAAGGACAATAGCATAAGCTCAATGGCGTATACAGCCTCCATTCCTTTTTATTATGCTCGTACTCTATCTAAGAAACTTTTTCCATTTGTTTAAATATCTTCAAAATATTTTCTAATCTTTTTCTTTTCATCTTTATTAGCTTTCGCCTAATTTATTTACTAGACATTCCTTATAAATTCCTTTCCATTGTTGGATTTTCTTTCTTTCCTTGTGTCTTTATAACTTTTCTTCGACACAATAATGTGGAAAATTGTTTTCCATAAATAAAATAAAAAAAACAGAATTTCTGCTGCATTTGACGTTAAAATTGACTTCTTAGCCTTGACCCCCCCTTAACAAGTAATTATAAATTTAAATAAAATCTAGACAAAAACAACAACAACAAAAATAACAACAACAACAAAATAGTAGTTGTTGGAAATGAGCACAAAACTATGGTAAGACCAGACCCTTCGCCACATGTTTTTTTTTTTTTTGTTTTTGTTTTTTCATTATAGAAATGAAAACTGTGGCTGTGGCTGCTGTTCTGTACTCTATAGTCACTTAGTTTAAATGGTTTTCAAACCTTTCTTTATATTGTTTTCCCCACAAAAATGTGGTGGGGAAAATATATAGAAAAAAATATAAAAAATTATGGCCTCAATTTAAATGCACACTCACTGACTTATTGCACTACCCCACTTTATGATGATGAGTTAGACGAGTGTAACTAATTAGGGAATCATTATGAGCTTCAAATAAAAATGAAAAATATTATAAAAAAAAAAAAATAATCCAATATGGCGGTAACAGTTTCCAAGTAAATCCGATTAATTTTTATAAACCTCGACTACCATATTGGATCCGTCGTAGATTTAAAAAAATTCAAAATGGCGGATCCAATATGGCGGCAACAGTTTCCAAGTAAATCCGATTAATTTTTATAAACCTCGAGTACCATATTGGATCCGCCATTTTGAATTTTTTAAATCTGAATGAAGATCGGTAATCAGCAACCCAAAAAACCCCCAAGTAACAATTTCCAAGAAAATCTGATTAATTTTTAGGGACCTCCGTAATCTGTTTCTTTTTCTCTTGCACCACACCCCTTGACATAAACCCACCCCCTACTTTAAGGGTACATGCAATCAATTTTGCTTTGGGCTAATTTTAAAGAGCAAAGATCGATTGTCAATTTCTGACAATAGCAATGCTTCTAAAACGTCAGTGTTTAACTCTACGATTTTTCAAAAATGGCCAGAAACTCTAATTTTAGGGGTTTGAAGCCTCTTTTTCTCGAAAAACTGACATCTTATTTGCAAAACCCATGCAGGGCTGTGTTATTGATAAAACGATTAATTGAAAAAAGTGAGATGAGGTTAAGGAGCATGCTACTTATACTAGAATTAAGCCTATTATGATATCACAAGTAATATCGCAATAGCAAACCAATCTGACTCTTGCTATTATAAGAATCGTTACGCTAATCATAACAGAACATGTTAAGACCATCCACTACCTATCTATAGGACAACGGCCCGTCTAAATAACAAAAGTAGGGTGGATGGTCATGCGATTTAAGCACAATAGCAAACGTCCTATAGGACAACGACCCGTCTGAATAGAAAAATTAGGGCAAGTGCTCACGTGATGTAATTACAATAGCAAAAGTCCTACAGGACAACAGTCCGTCAAAATAGCAAAAGTAGGATGGATGGTCGTGCAATTTAAGTACAATAGCAAAAGTCCTACAGGACAACAGCCCGTGAGAATAGCAAAAGTAGGGTGGATGGTCATGCAATTTAAGGACAATAACAAAAGTCCTACAGGACAACAGCCCGTGAGAATAGCAAAAGTAGGATGGATAGTAATGCAATTTAAGAACAATAGCAAAAGTCCTATAGAACAACGGCTCGTGAGAATAGCAAAAGAAGGGTGATAAAATTTGGTGGAGCAAAATATCACCTCAAACCCAATGATTTTATCCATGAGTGGGAGGCCCTATTGTTTGAAATTATTTCCCAATGTCGGATTTTCTTGAGGAAACATTCATGGAAATTTTATTTATTTTATCTACTGAGAGGAAGTCTCCGAAGAAATATTTTTTAATATTTCGTTTTGTTAGAGAAGTTTGAGCTAAGGTTTGAACCATGCGTGCTTGGCTAATAAGCCAACATATTACGTACTAGACTACGGCGGCTAAAACTTATTCTTCGCAATTCCTGTTTAACACGTTGACTGCCGACTACGAGATAACTCGTTGATTGCGTTCCCTTCTCGGGAGCCAACCCACGATTTATCTCGTACTTACGAATGTGAAAAAATCAAGTTGGCCAGTTTTCTGAAAATTGTCGCGGCAGTCAACATGTTAAATATAAGACGGAATGTCCACTGTGTTGATCTAAGCGATCTCATAAAATCTGTCCGCTGCATAAGCAATTTGGTTTTGAAGTCGTTTGATCATCTGCACTTAAATATTTAGGAATACTATGCAAGGACTTTAGCTTTAGCAAAACAACGTTGACGGTCTTTAATTGAAGTAAGGTCGACTAGTTTTGATAGCTCGTTTCGTTTTTTCCGTATTTGGGCAATGGGAAATCCACACCAATATGCCAGGAAATTATGGGTTTTGATGTGAACTTTCAGCGAATAATACTATCGTAATACATTAACAATAGTTTTTAGATTATTGTGGGTGAAGTAAAGTGGTATCGATGTTATCATGAGGCTCAAACCTAACTCATGGACGCATTAATTTTATTGAAAATGAAATTCTGGAAAAAATAATTGAAAATTTAACTGCCAGCCTAGGAATTATAGGGTTATGCGCTATTTTTTGTGGGCCTACACACACGAAACACAAAGTTACATGAATTGAGACTTGTTTAAAGGGCGCACCATATCTGGTGCTTATAAAAATGCTTAGATTTTATTAAATAGGAAATGTCTACACTGTGTAATGTAGTTGTTTTTAATATCTTTGTTGTATTAAAATACGGGAAAATGAAAGAAAATTTTAATTGTTTTCCATTGTACTAGTACATCCTGTTGTGAAAAATAATGCAGAACAACACAATGACGTTTTTAAAGAAAATGAAAATCAAACAAAAGGGGACAAAACAAAGAATTTCAGTGAATTCTGTCCGATAAAATAACATTGTTGTTGGGGGGGGGTAAATATTTAATGGAATATCTTGCCAAAACCAATGATTTTTCTTCCTTCTTTTCTTCTGTAATTTTTTTCTTCAAATTTGTTGCGATTCAATTCAATTGAATTCAATCTCAAATTGTGTTTAAGACAACAATATTTTGACCCTCCTTTCTCCCCTCTCTCTCTCCCCTCTCTTCTTTAGGGTCACATTTTAATTAATTTTCTAATTTACAGATAAGCCGTAACATAATTTCTAAATGAAATTTCTTTGCAAATTCTTTCACTTACCATATTTGGTTTGTAGCTCGTCGGCCAATTTTCTTTCTTTATCGTTTTGCACAACAATACGCCAAACTTGAGCACCATCGTAACGCCTTAATTTTGAACTGAATGCCTGTTCTACTGTCTCAACTTCTGGTTTAATGGTGGCATCATTATTTTCATCGTTGTTCATTTGATTCATAAAGGAGGCATTCACATAGTTTAGTACACTATCCAAGACATTTAATGGCTTGAAAGTTGTTTCCACAACTGTTTCTTGTTCTTGTTGTTGTTGTTCTTGTTGTGTTTGCTCTTCTTTAGTGGGCACTTGTACAATAGTTGTTAACATGGAAGTGGTTTCACTTTCATTTGTTGTATCATCATTTAAGATATTATCACTGTCCTTGTCTTCTAAGGGTTTTTGTATTTCAGCTTCTGGTGTTTCATCTTTTTGTTCTTCTTCGTCCACAACAGTTTCAACATTTTGTAAAGTGTCTTCATCAGCCAAAATAATTGGTTGAACTTCTTGATTTTGATTATCATCAACAAGTTCATTAGCAGAAATTTCAGCAGGTTTTTCATCATTTTCTAAAGCAGCAGCAGCGGAAGTATCCACACTTTCTTCTGCAACGATTTCAGCAGGTTTTTCTTCTGATATTACGGCCTCGTGTTGTGCCATAGGCTCAGCTTCTTCAGCAACAATTTCACTAGGCTTAATATCTTCAATCATAGCTTGGGCAACATTCACATCATCAGCTTGAGTTTCTCCAGTGGCCTGGTGTTCTTCTTCGGATGGATTTAAATCCGCATTTTCGTTTGTTGTAATTTCTTCAGATTTTTCGTTTTCATTCTCACTTTGAGCTTCTTCCATTGCTTGTTGGTCGTTTGTTAGCTTCTCAGAGTCTTCTAACGGCTTAATATCATCCACAGGTTGAATTTCTTCAACTTCAGACTTAATTTCATCCATAGGTTGTTCCTGTTCCAAAGTGTGCATTTCTTCTGCAGATTGAATTTCCTCGGTCTCGACAACAGGTTCAATATTTTCCATGGGCTTAGCTTCTTCCACAGGTTGAGCCTCTTCCATAGCTTGAACGTCTTCCATAGGCTGAGCATCTTCAATCATGGCTTGAATTTCGTTAGAAACAGGTTGTACTTCTACTTCTGCATCATCCTGCAAGGCTTGAACTTCTTCCATAGGTTGAGCATCTTCAATCATGGCTTGAATTTCGTTAGCAACAGGTTGTACTTCTACTTCTACATCATCCTGTAAAGCTTGAACTTCTTCCATAGTTTGAGCTTCTTCCATAGGTTGAGCTTCTTCCATAGGTTGAGCTTCTTCCATAGCTTGAGCTTCTTCCATAGGTTGAGCTTCTTCCATAGGTTGAGCTTCTTCCATAGCTTGAACTTCTTCCATAGCTTGAGCTTCTTCCATAGACTGTTGTTTTTCTACAGCATGAGTTTCCTCTACTGTTTGAAGCTCTTCCATAGGCTGAGCTCCTTCAATCATGGCTTGAATTTCGGGTACAACAGATTCAACTTCTTCTACATCATCCTGTAAAGGTTGAACTTCTTCTACATCATGTTGTACATCCTGAACTGTCTCCATAGGTTGATATTCTTCTACAGCTTCTGGTAAAGTATCTGGTTCATCCACAGATTCAGCAACTTCCGCAATTTCAATTTCTTTAACTGGTTGGGTTTCTTCAAGAGTTTGAATTTCCCCTTCAACTTCAGCTGCAGCTTCAACTTGTTCTGTTTCGGCAGCAGTTTGATCAACTTGATTGTCAACAATCGGTTGAGCATGTTCAAGATTTTGAGTTTCCGCTGCAATTTGATTGTCCTCTACTACTGAGAGCTCAACATCATCATTTTGTTCATTGTTGTCTTGTGCAACTTCTTCAACTGGCTGTACTGCAACAGTTTCCCCAGTTTCTTCCTCTACTTGCTGAACTTCGTCAAGCATTTCTGATTGCATAAGATCCTCGGCAGGTTTTACTTCTTCTTCGTCTTCAACGTTTACAGTTTGAGATTCTGCAATCAATTCATTGCCAACTTTCATTTCTTCTTCTTCTTGAGGTTTTACTTCAGCAAGATTCTCGTTTGAATCAAGCTGTTGCAGTTCATCGTCTGATTGAGTTACTTCAGCAGATTGTTCTTTATCAAGCATTGCAGTTTCTACTGGCATTTGGATTTCCTCAACGGATGGGCTTTCCTCATTCATAGCCTCGTTAATAGTTTCCAATTTAATTTCTTGTGGTTTTTCTTCAGAGATTTGATTTTCATCATCAGCTTGAATTTCATTGGCAAGGGTTTCCTCCATTTCGGCTTGTGTTTGTTGCTCAACAGCTGGCATCTCAGCAGAATCAATTTTATGGGCCTCATCCATTTGAATTTCTTCTTTCTCAGGCTGTAAAGCTTCACTAATTGCTTGTTCCTTCTCTACGGCAACTGATGCTTCGCTATCGTCTTTCATTTCTTCGGCTACTACATCTTGATCATCATTTTGAGGTTGTTCTTCGGTTTCATTTTCTCCGATTGCCTGTACATTTTCCATAGCTTCGGATACTTCATTACTTACGGTTTCAATTTTTTCTTCCGACATTTCCTGTGGCATTATTGCGGCTTCTTCTTGTTCAATTTTATTTTCCTCAGCTGGCATTTGATCTTGTGATTCATTGTTCATTTCCATTACAACTGGTTGAACTTCTGATGCATCAGCTTGCATATCCATCACTTCATTCACTTGTTCTTCATTCACTTGCTCTTCATTCACTGGTTCTTCATTCACTTGTTCTTCATTCACTTTTTCCGGTTCCTCCTTTACCACGCCAATCATTTCTTGTTCCGAATTATTGTTTTCTAAGGCGGATAAATTGTCTACACTAGTTTCTGCATTATCTAGGGCATTATCTTTATGTTCCATTGGCAACTCGTTTAATTCTGGGACTTCTTCATTCAGCTGTGGCACCTCGTCAGGTTTTTCTTCCTCTAATGGTTGTTCGACTAGTTCAGTTTCAATTTCATTTTTAATCTCTTGTACAGCTTCAGCCAAAGTATCCATCATATTTTCCGATTGATTTTGATCTTCTTGAGGTTGATTTTCAGCTGGCTGTTCAATTTCTTGACCCACTATATCTTGAGGTAATTCTAAAATTTGTACAGCAGGTGTATCATCACTTTCCAACATCAACATATCAGAGTTACTTTCTTCATTAGCTGGAATAAGGGAGACCTTTTGCCCTTGTTGTTCGGTATTTTCCAGGCTTTGTAAATGCTCTTCTTCAATCGATTGTTGTTCAGTATCAGCATTAGAGCCAGCTGGTACCAATAAATACATATCACTTAAGCCATCTACGGCCGGCACTAATTCCATATCATTTTGCAACAATTCACTTTCGGCTTCGGGCAACATTGATTCACTAAATTCCAATTGTTTATCATTTTTCTGTTGAAATTGGCGGGCTTGTCGTCGTGCAGATTCTAAACGATCCAAAGACATGGATTGCACTTGACCGACAATTACGATTAGGCAACATGTTGCTAAGAATGCAATATTTAAACACGAAAATTTATCGTATGATAACGAAGATCTCCTCCTTGCAAACAACATCTTTGCGAGATCTATTACTAAACACTAATGAGACATGTCCCATTGCTTGTTGTGTGCTTTTATACTTCGGCTTGGGGAAAAATTCATTATCATTTTACTATGATTTGTTCATTTTGTTGTTGTGGTGTGGTGGAGATGGTAATGGTGGTGTTTGTGTTTGGTATTTACTGTAATACACCACACACAAACACTCATACACATACACTTTACTTTTAAGAGACTCCCGTTAATAATAAAGAAAAGAAATGTTAAAACACAAGCATAACTTCAAACAGCAGCTTAACATACTCAAAATGCTCACACAATCATATGTTTATGCTTTATGCATGCGATGGAAGTTTATTATTCGTATTGTATTGTATTGTATTGTATTTTGTTGTTTTGTTGCTTAAAACACAGAGAGAGAGAGAAAGAAATACAATATCAAGTATGTGTAAGTGTATGTACGAGATAAAAATAAAATAAAACTATGCGCATGTGCCCGTGCCCATCATCATAAAGCCAAACCATGATTAATAATCTTTCTTTTTTAGTTTTTTTTTTTTGTCTTTTGTATGTTTCTTCCATTTCTTCTCGTACGGGCGTGCAAGCTCTTAAGCGGTTTAAGCTACAATTGAAAACTTCTCTTCCGCCACTTTGGCGTCATGTACGAGGCTTTTGTTATTTTTTTTTGTAGCATTTTTTCCAAAGCTGGTTACGTTTTTTATGTAAATTTTTTATATGCATGTGTTCACCTGTTGCCTTTAATGAGAATTCATTTTAAATGCTTAAAGAGTTGTAATTGAAAAAGATTTTCTCTTTAACATTTAAAGTAATTTTCTCTTAAGTTTTTTTATAAAATAACGATTCATTACACGCATTACAATTTTAATTTGTTTTTTTTTTAATTGAATTTTTTTTTTATTTTTTAATTGATTTTTTTTTTTTTCTCTCTCTTAACTATTTAAATTTAAATTATTAACGATGATTTTTTGTTATTGTTTTCTTTTCTTAACATTTTTCGTTTATTAACGTTTAACCCCATTTAATATTATTTTTTTTGTTTTTTTTTTTATTATTTTTATTATTTTTTATTATTTATTATGTCTGCATATGTTTCTATATACAATGTCTGTAAGTTGACAAGCGTTACAAATTGTTGGCTGTTCGATTTGTTTGTTGTAACACAGAATCTTAAAACAGGTATTCTGCTCTTTTTTTTTTTTGGAGGCCAGCACTATTGTTATGATCAGGGCAAGGAATTTCATGCACTAAAAAATTAAAAATATGCGCATATAATATGCACTATAAGTGAAAAAATATGCACTAAAAATTTTAAAAATATACAATAAAAAATTTTTTTGTTTGAAATATATTTATTAAAGAATTAAAAAAATAAAATTCAGGTCACAGTTTCATATTTATAAAGAACATACAAGATTTTAAATGTATTTTTAAAGGAAAATTAGATAATTCATTAACATATGTAATGTAATTAACATATCTAATAAACTAGCAGAAACGGGTAAACGTTGTTTTGCCTTCGAATTTTATTTTCACTGTAAGTCTGGATCCCTTGCAAAGTCATGGCTGATTGACACTTAGGAGAAGAGAAAAGGTGCATTAAATCGACATCGCAGTTATTGTTCAAATGGAATTATATATTTTTGATAACTTGGCCCGATCCGCATTGCTGTTTTGAACTGCTTTTCGAAGAAAATCAAAATCCTTGTGAAATCGGGCTAATTAACGCCATTGCACGCTGATTAACGGCCCAACACCTTCAACGAGACACAGCATAGTGCAGTAGTTCTTGAGTTACGGTGCAAAAACACAAAAAAACTACATATTGCGATATCTGTCAGGCGAACTTCAAACTACACAGAAACACTCCTCACGCCCCATAGAACATATATTAAGTTTGAACAAAATCGCTCTAGTAGTTTTTGAGTTTAACGATCACGAGAATATACGTCATTTTTATATATATAGAGATATTTATACAGTAGTTTTCCGATTTAACGACCATTCGACTCTACGAACATCGCATTTAACGAACAGGCAAATTTTTCCTATTGAATACCTTATATAGCAAACAGATTTTATTTTGTGTATGCAGTTTAGCGAACAAAAAATATTTGAATGAAAGTAAAATGAGATTTTTGTTAACTTGATGTATTGTATATAGTAAAATATGTATATGTATGTATATTGTAAAATAGTAAAATATGCTAAATATATCCACTTATAAGAAAGAAATGCAAAATATGCATTTATTATAAAATATGCATTTATTATAAAATATGCAAAAATATGCAACAACAAATCGATGCCATTTTGTTGCAAATTCTTCGATTCGAAAAGATATATTGTCAAAAGTGATTTTGACTTACCGACTACAAACTTGCATTTGCATTAAAATCCTTGCCCTGGTTATGATCCATATTCATGGAGTGCATTTTATTGGAAACATAGTTTATGGGAGGAAAGATAGTTTAGATAGGAAAAAGGAAAGAAGGGTAGTAGGCGAAATAATACTTTCGATCAGTGTATACATATCGACGCCTTCATTCTATAACATTCGAAGTCGAAAAAGTGTGTTTTGAGTTATAAGCTCCCATATGTGTATTCTAAGTAGATTTTTCCCTATAACTTCGGAACGAATTTAAAAATTCAAAAACATTAAACATGTTCTAAGTACGCTTAGAGCATTATAAAATGGAGGCATACTAGCTAGGGATGACAAACGGGATCGGAATTTAAAAAATCACGGGATAATTCGGGATCAGAAAATTTCGAAAAATCATGGGAAAAATCGAGTCTTTCTCTTAATAAAAAGAAATATTTTGTTAAAAAAATCATTTATATTCCAATTATATCAGAATTATATGCCATTAAAAATAAAATATAAAAAAAGCAATACAAAAAGTAACAAAAAAACAGTAAATGCAGTAGTTGTAAGAAAATTATTTGGATTCTAACAAAAAGATTAAAGCATCTAACTGATAGGCTTGAATGAATTTTTTTGTCAACATTCGCTGCCGTTGAAAAACACTTCTCGCAATCAGCAGTTGTTGGTAAAATAGTTCCAAGATAGATCGCCTGATGTAAATTAATTCCTTTAGATAGTTGAGTATCTAGATCAGTTACCCTATTAATTCCTTTTATAGGGCTTTTGCATTCTTCGATGGCACCAAATAACTTTTTATCAATAGAAGTAGGGTTTTCCTCATCTGAGAAGCTATTGTCGAAGTCAAGTGATATAGAATTTTTTTTCAGGACCTTTTCTAGGGTCAAAATACATTTGAATTACCAATACCGAAAATCCCGAAAAACCCCGGGACAAGTTTTTAAAATAAAAAATTTTCGGGCTTCACAGAATGAGATGAAAGAGTTGGGGTTTTAACTACTACTAGCTCTTGTCTAGTAAGCCAACACACTACCTACTAGACTACGGCAACTTGATCCCTCATTCATATAAATGGAAAAGGTCTTGTTTGACCCTAAAGTGTTAAAAATCATTGCGATTTCATTTCTCCACATGAACAAATGTGGATGCAAGTCTTACTTTTTCTTTGCAACAATAATAAGAAAAACAATTAATTTGAACTGTGACTGAAGATATTTCTCGTATCATATTATGAATAGGAATGCAAATGCCATAATGAGCAGTTTTCTTTTCCTCTACAAACAAAAGGAAAATTGAAATTGAAAAATGGAAAATTATAACTAAAACTACATAATGGAAGAAAACAATATTGGCTGACTGGAATTTGCCATTAAAACGATGTTGGGATGCTAAGATGCTTGAAGACAGAGAATGAGATAAACGTGTGTAAACAAATGAAAGTCAAATCATAATGAAATGGAAATGAAAATGTTAAATTATTAATAATATTTGCATAAACTAGTTTAAATATATTATAACAATAGAAGAGAAAAACAAGAGAATTAATTTCCAATTATGCATACAAATATGAAAATAAATATGAAATATTAATAAACAATGAATGAACGTTTATGTTCAAATATCGGTTATCGGTTATAACGATAACGAATGTATTGAATTGTTCATGACTACTTGAAGTATACATAAGTATATTTTAAACTGCTTTAAAGATCGCTTTTTTTAACTTAGAACCAAATTTTACTTTTGGTTTTTGGAACCCTATTTTTCCATCGTCCTCGATCTTCATTACCTTTAGCTTAAACTCCTTTAACACAGCACTCTTCAATAGTCTAAGCCTTCGTTTTTCGTAGAGATCAGCAATGAGTATTCAAAACGATGGGTAGATTCGAATCATACTCATAATTTCCAATATTTATACGACGTTCATACTTCGTTTTTCGTATGGGGTGTATGCAACAAAGATCAGCAATGAGTTTTTCAAAACGATGAATAGATTCGAATCATATTCATAATTTGCAATATTTATACGACGTTCATACTTCGTTTTTCGTATGGAGTGTATGCAACAAAGATCAGAAATGAGTTTTTCAAAACGATGAGTAGATTCGAATCATACTCATAATTTCCAATATTTATACGACGTTCATACTTCGTTTTTCGTATGGAGTGTATGCAACAAAGATCAGCAATGAGTTTTTCAAAACGATGAGTAGATTCGAATCATACTCATAATTCCTTATGCTGGTACGCATTCATACTTATTTTAATATCATACTCATACTATTCATATTCAAAGTTTGAAATACTCATTGTACTCATACTTAACAATACGCATGATGTTGTTGATTTCAACTTTCCATGACTCAACATATGCAAGAAGCACAAAATAAGTATGACTCGAGGATGAACACCACAATACTCACTGGAGAAGGTTGTGGTTTGGGTTTGCTTGCTTTCCTTTCTTCTTTGATTGTAAATGCAACAATAACTAAGACCTTAAATTTTGATGAATAATTGGAATCACTCGAATCATTTATACGTACAGTAAGACCCCCCTTAACGTTGTTTCAGTATTACGCGGTTGCAAATGAAACGGCCATGCACCAACCAAAAGCGGTGTACTATATGTATCTTTTTCAAAGCTCTTTTGTTAGTCTGTCCAGGATAAAGATTACAAATGTATTTCCCGAAGTCGCAATCACAGTACGAATGCATCTATCCTGCGCCACAGATGTCAAACGGGGTTGATTTTTAAAAATCCCGGGATATAAGATTTTGTAATCCCAATCCCGAAATCCCAGGATAATTCGGGATCCAAGAATCCCGAAAGATCTCGGGAAAAACATATGCTGCCGTTGAAAAATCAAAATCTCGCAATCAACATTTGTTGGTGAAATAGTTGCAGTAGTAGCTGTATGCAGGTTGTAAATATTTACCTCTACCACCTCTTAATGTAAATAAATCTATCTCTTTGAAAAGTTGAGTATCTAAATCAGTTACCCTATTAATTCGTTCTATAGGGCTTTTGCATTTTTCAATGGCATCAAATAACATTTTAGCAATGGAATTAAGGTTTTCCTCATCTGAGTTGCTATTATCGAAGTCGAATGCTATAGAATTTTTTTTTAAAACCTTTGCAGGGTTAAAATACATATGAATTCGTAATCCCGAAAATCCCGGGATTTCGGCATTCAGGATTTCCCTATTGGCATCCCTAGCGTATACAAATGTACGTGTTTTAAGTTGCCCCGTTTAACGGTGTTTCGTTTAGCGTTGGAACTTATTGGAGCGGTGTCTTACTGTATTATAAGTATTTTTCTAAATTTATGAATATTTATGGGTAGGCGTATGAATCAAACATATTTCGAATGTTATGAGTTTGAGGTCAACGTTGAACTCATATTCATTACTATATGTACTTATAAATCAATGTTGTAGCGAGTACAAATGAATCAGAGTAGTTAAATTTCAATACTGTTGACTCACTTATCTTCAAAATTACATGAGTATTTATGAGTAGTGAAAAAACGATTCATTATTGATGTGTGTCGCGTGCAAGCACTGTAAAGTGCAAAATGAGTATGAAAAGTTTTCACATTCGAACAGAAATAGATACGATCGATTACTTCTTAAGAGTTCCTGCTAATGAACGACCATATGTCTTTCGTTGAATAAAATTAGCAGGCGCCACAGAAATGGTAAGAAATGCTAGGTTGTAATCCTTACTAAAGGAGTTGTAATGATCAATTAAGAAAGTAAAGGATTTGTTTAAAAAATCCTTGAAAATCATAAGTAATTTCTTCCCATTATATTCGATATTATATAAAGGGTCCGCCAAATAACTTTTTTTTTTAAATTGCTTTAAAAAAGAACTACTGAATATTTTCTCATATTTCTTTTTATTTGAAAGTACAATCCTTCTGGTCAATAATGGAAAATAATTTCATTCAAATGGCTGCCTCGGCTAACCATGCGGTAGCCTATACGATCGGTTCGATTTTTAAGCACATTTAAGACTGTAACGGCCACTCCTTTTTTCTTTTTTTTTTTTAAACCAGCTTTAGGGGATGGCCCCTACCCATGCGGTGCATTGTGCAGGTTTTTAGGAAAGGTGGAAAGAGGGAAGATGCGAACGCTAAGGAAACAAGTTGCTGCTGGTGACTATAAAATGGCCAGTGCTATACCTTCACCATTAGACAGTCTACAGTAATCGTCCACAAGAAGCCCGCAGTTTCTCACGCCACTTATGTTGTGTGTATTAATTTTATGCAGAATTGGCGGGAGACCTTCAGTTTAAAGTTGACTCCGAACGACTTATTTTTGAGAAACTTTTCAAGAAGAGAAAGAGAAGAAATCGCCGAAAACATACTTCTTGTATTTTTATTATTTTTGATGTCTGGCCTGGGACTCGAAGCCTGGTTTTACGTCTAATAAGCCAGCACACTACATACTAGCCCACGGCAACACCTTGCTCATTTTGGAAAAAAAAAATGTCCAAATTATACCTCTGGACCAAAATCCGCACCAAACAGTGACTCGTTTTGGGTGTGTCGGCTTTTCAATGCATGCGTAAGGGTTTTCTGTGCCCCAAAAGCGACAATTTTGTTTGTTTACATAGGCGCCAAGATCAAAATGAACTTCTTCTGAAAAGATGATTTTTTTTTTTTGCCAAAATCGTTATCTTCTGTAAGTCGATCGCAGGCTTACTTAGCGAAGCGAGAACGTATTGGATGGTCAATTCTTCAAGCGAATACACAACCATCTGAAAAGATGATTTTTTTTTTTGCCAAAATCGTTATCTTCTGTAAGACGATTGCAGGCCTACTTAGCGAAGCGAAACCGCATTGGATGGTCAATATTCATTCAGCGAAAGGATAAAACTAATTATTTATCAACCATTTGAAGGACACCAACATTTTAGGAAGCCTTTCCGTGGGATACTTGCATGTATCTCCGTTATTTGGAAAGGAAAAAATTTATGACGTGTATACACGTCCAACCCTTGTTATGACGTTTATAGACATCACTATCCGTCGTATTCACGAAATAAGCACTAGTTGAAAAATAAAAAAACGTTAGATGGCGGACCCGATAGTAATTGCTTTATGAGTATGTACTTCCAACATTTAAAATAACAAAAAATACAACGATTTTGAATGTTTTAATGAGAAGATTATAAATAGTTTCGCATATAAATTACAAATTGTCTATAAATTTTTTTTTATTTCTTTTTTTTAAAATTTTTTTTTTTACTACCGGCGTAAAAAGACGCATCTCATACATCTCGTTTCAATAAGTATTTGACAAACCAAAAAAAAAAATGAAAAAAACAGCGTAAATAAAAATAAAAATAAATAGACATGAAAGCCCCGCAACAACAAATAATTTCGTAGTAAACATGTTAAGTTACCAAACGAAACAAACCACTTTCCATTTTTCTGAAAACTTGTCAAAAATACAGAAACAAACAAAAAATTGAATACAAAAAAAAGATACAAAAAATACAAAAAAAAAAAAAAACTAATACGTACTACAACAAATTTAGATACAAAACATATAGTTTTTTAACAAGAAATCAAAAGAAGAAAAAAATTTATAAAAAAAAAAGAGTTAAAAATCCACAACATTTATGTAAATGCCGAAAGCTAAAGCTGAAGCTGAAGCTGCTGCTGTCACTTTCAATGAAAAGTGATACCAAAAAAAAGGCGGCATCTACTACAACGTATGTATGTCCAGTGCACAAAATCTATTGGTTAAGAAAATTTAAAGAGTTTTACAATTCGAGACCAGCAAACAACTAAATTCACATCTTAAATGCTTCAAATAGCAGAATTTCCAGCTTTTACAGGGCCTGCTTTAAGCGATAATTCTAATAAAACAAATTGTATGTGACATATCATCGAAATTCTTTATTCTTTTGAAACACCTATTGATTACTTACTTAATTGGCCATAACAATCCGATTAACGGATTTCGACCTGCCGCAACACATTATTCCAGGCGCCTCTGCTTCTTGCGCGCCTATGCCAATTGGTCACACCAATCGTTGACAGAGCTTCCTCGATTTGGTCCTTCCAACGGATACAAGGTCGTCCTCTTCGCCGACTTCCGCAGATCCCCGCATCAAATACTCATCTCGCCGGAACATCCTCCTCCATTCGAACGACATGACAGAGCCAGCTTAGCCGCTGGATATTAATACGCTGCACAACATCTATGTCGTTGAGGAGCTCATACAGCTCACTGTTGAATCGGATGCGAAAATCATCGCCAACTCGCACTGGACCGAAGATCTTACGTAGGACTTTTCTCTCGAATACTCTCAAGGCAGTTGCATCAGTTCTTAATAGGGTCCATGCTTCTGCGCCATAAAGAAGCACGGGTAGGAGGAGCATCTTGTAGAGAATTAGTTTCGTCTTGCGAGAGAAGTCTCTGCTACTCAATGGCCTATTGAGACCATAATAGCACCTGTTGGCAAGAGCCATCCTGCGCTTGATCTCCAGACTGACAACATTTTCGGTGGTAACGGCGGAGCCAAGGTAAATAAATTCCTTGACTGTATCAAAAGTGTAGTTATCGGCCGTAATTTGAGAATCAATATGCCACACGGCTCTACTTGTCGATAACATATACTTCGTTTTGCCCTCATTTACTGCCAGATCCATCTTCTTAGATTCCCGTTCAATAGCACTAAAGGCAGCAGTGACATCTCGTTTGGTACGCCCTATAATGTCGATGTCGTCAGCGTGCGCAAGCAACTGGACACTTTTTTGAAAAATAGTGCCATTACGTTGCACTCCCGCCTTTCGCAGAACACTCTCCATGACGAAGTTGAAGAGGTCGCATGATAAGGGATCGACTTGTCTGAAACCTCGCACGGTATCAAAAGGTTCGGAGAGGTCTATTCCTACCTTGACGGAGCTGCAGGAATTGCTCAACGTTATTCTGCATAGCCTTATCAGCTTCGCAGGTATACCGAGCTCAGACATTGCCCTTATGGGGCTATCGAAAGCAGCCTTATAGTCGACAAAAAGATGCTGTGTGTCTACTTGATTTTCGTGGGTCTTTTCCAGGATTTAGCGTAGTGTGAAGATCTGGTCGATACCTATTGATAGCAATACGAATATGACAGCCATGTACTACAATTGGATATTTCATTCATAGTACAATTTCGACTCAGAAATTCGCTTTTTCATGATGAAATTGGTTTACGAACCGCTTTTTTAACTTAGAAACTAGATTTTAATTTTGGTTTTTGAGGCCCTCTTTTTGCATCGTCTTCGTCTGGTTTAAACTCCCTTAGCACACCCCTCTTCTGCCATGAAAAGTTTCTCAAAAATTTGTCGTACGGAGTCGACTTTAAACTGTAGGTCCCCGTCGCTAGTGTATAAAATTAATGCACACTACATAAGTGGTATGAGAAACTAGGTCCATAATCCTGACTGAAGTGTTGCAATGACCAATTATGTATGTAAATGTCGAATGGTTAGGTTAGGTTAGCTTAGAGTGGCAGCTTTAATATCAAAAGCTAATTTAAGCACACATAGCGAGCCGTACGGACTCCACAGGTGAACGTAGTCTCTATACTGAGCAAATTCCTCTAAACCAGAGAGGAAGAAATTGGTCATCGCAAGGATTGCACATTTAAAGCATGATTAACCCATACGTCCCAATGGACAATAGTTCCGTCAATCTGACAAGGATTGGAGAGTCAAATACTCTATAAATGCCACGCAAGATATGGGCATTGACAAAGAAAGTTGAGGGCAGTCGCCTCTTCCGGTGAGGATCTACACCCCCGGCAGAAGTCGTTAAATGGCAGCTGCATTCTTTCAGCGTGTTTTCCCAACACACAATGTTGGCATAATGGCCACTATGATTAAATGTCTAATGACTAGAAACACTTTTGTAACAAGACCCTGTTATATGGAAGTGAATTAAATGAAACACAAAATGTTTAGTTGACTCTATTATTAGCCTTCAACTTGTTCGAAATCCTGCTTACAATTGCTTCCATAAACACATACAGACACTCGATCACATATAGACCACTCACATACAGACACTCACTCACGTATTTTACATCTCACTTACTCACTGCATCATTCATGTTATTCTCTAAAGCCGGCTTATGGTTATTGGTTTAGCTTGGTCTTTAGGTCAGTATGTATGTCTGCTGCACTCTTCGTCTCCGCGCATTGTTTCTCTTTGCATGAATGCATTTACGATGCATCATTAAAGTTAATAAACTAAGAAAAAACAAAAAAAATAAATTTATTTCTTTTATATTACAAGTATCTAGATACAGACATATATGGGTTGGAATCAAGTAAAAGAAATCCACTTACTTACAACCACTAATGATTCGAACATGCAAATTTGCAACCATTAAAAATAGTTTCCTTACCAAACGTATTATCTTAACTTGTCGATCTTATAAAGAAAACCAAACTCTATTGCATTGAAAGTGACCATCCCGTAAAAGAATAATGAAAATAATAAACATCACTATGGAGAGCAAATATTTTTAGTTTTCTATGTACATACATATGGAGACAGGGTTTTTAAAGTTCGATTATCTTCTTTAATTATGTTTTAATCCCGTAATTAGGTAAGTTAGTGTTAGCCTACCTATCGACGCCTCCATTATATATGTTTAATGTCCTTGCATTTTACAATTCTACGCTCTCTAACTTAAATTCTGCCAAAATTTGGTTAAGATGCCCCGATCCGTTCCGAAGTTATAGGGAAAAATCTACATATAGTCGTATATCACGTGAAAACTTTGAAAGCTCATAACTCAAAACACACTTTTTCGACTTAGAATGTTATAGAACGAAGGCGTCGATATAAGCTTTCATTGTAATTACCCATTCCGACATACACCATTTTATTAATGTATGAACTCTGTCTTGTCCATTGAACCGCACAATGCATTACAGGGAGAATTCAGTTCTTACCCGCACTGCTCGCTTGTGGAATGATCTCCCTGCGAGAGTTTTTCCCGTCAATTACGATATTGATGAGTTTAGATCGAATGTCCATAAACACTACTCCCTCTTTCCTCCTTCCTATAACCTATCTTCCTAAACCTGCACAATGCACTGCATGAATAGGGGCCATCCCCTGAGTGCTGGTTTATTAAAAATAAAAAAATAAAAAAAAAACCTTTGACATGTTCTATCAATAAACTCTGGATGCCAAGCAATCCATACATACATATCATTACATCCCTTCAGTCAGGATTACGACCTTGCCTTCTCACACCACTGGTGGTGCGTGCGTTAATTTTTATAAATGAGTGGGGCGGGACCTACAGTTCAAAATCGACTCCGAACGAATCGAACTTTAAGAAGCTTTTCATGGCATTTTTTTTTTTTTTTTGACTTTCAGAGTTTTTGCCAGAAATCTACTGCGAGGAAATCGCCTACGAAATATTTTTCAGATTTCCTTTTCTTGGAAATATTTGACTTGAGGTTTCAATCATAATACATACATACATAATTGGTTATTACAACTCTTCAGTCAGGATTACGACCTAGCTTCTCACACCATTTATGTTATGTGCATTAATTTTACACATGAATGGCGGGACCTACAGTTTAAAGTCGACTCCGAACGACAGATATTTGAGAAGCTTTTCATGGCATTTTTATTTACTCTCAGAGTTTTTGCCAGAAATCTGCTGAAGGGAAATTGGCGAAGAAATATTTTCGTTTTGATGTCTGACCTGAGACTTGAAGACGGATCTTCAGTTTAATAAACCTGTTCAGTACCTACTAGACTACGGCCAAGCACTCCTCCGCCTCAAATGTCCAATTGCTGTTCAATAGCTGAGGGCTGGCTTCCCTTCTTCCTTACCTGTACACATATGTAAGAATTTCCCATTCCCCTCCACTTTTCCTACATACCCTCCTCTCATCCTGTCCGCTTTATTACCCTTCCCTCTTTTTTTTTAGGACGTTGTTTAATTGGGCAACTCGACCTCCGGGTACTGTATTTGTCTTAATTGACAAGTACACGTGCTGTAACCTAATCTAACCTATGTGAGAATACCTATCGAAAGTCTCCCTATCTTCTTCAAATACCCGTCATTCTTAGATAATTTTTGATGGTGGTATGCATGTACTCAGTATTCGCCGTAGTCTACTAGGTAGTGTTTTGGCTTATTAGTTCAAATCCCAGGTCAGACATCAAAACGAAAATATGAAAATATTTCATCGGCGACTTCCTCTCAGCAGATTTCTGGACAAAAATCTCTTAGAATAAATAGAAATTGTCATGAAAAGCTTCTTAAAAATCTGTCTTTTGTAGTCGAATTTAAACTGTAGGTTCCGCCACTCATGTATAAGACTAATGCACACAACATACACAAGTGGTGTGAGAAGCTAGGTCGTAATCCTGACAAAATGAGCAAACACAACAAAAAAAAAAAGAAGTCCGTCGTTGGCACTGCTTTTTTTTTAAAAAAACTTGTTTAATTAAGCAATGTTATCGACATTGTTCCGGCCCTGCCATTTTTCTGAAAAAATTAACTTTATTTTATATGTAGGTTGTAATAACGAAAACAAGTTAAAGTTCACTTTAGCTAAAGTTTACTTTAAAAAAAAGAATCCCGTCGTTAAAAATCTTGTTAATTGTACAATGTTATCGCCATTGTTTCGGCACTGCCTTATTTTTGAAAAAGTTAACTTTATTTTACCTGTAACTCGTAATAACTTTAAAGTTCACTTTAGTTAAAGTTTACTTTTACTAAACCCAACTTTAACGGCAAGTTGTAATAATGCCCCTAAGGCTAGTAATCCTTGGTGAATGGATATTTATGGATGGAAATTTAACAAAAATATTTATTTGCTCATTAACTCACGACTCTCACAAAATTTATATTTTCCTTGGGTTAAATCAAGTATAAAGACTTGAGATGAAGATAATAAAATGTCACTAGCTGCAATTGTTTTTCTGCTTTTTTTATTATTTTATTATTATTGTTGTTGTTTTTCTTTATAAACGTACTTGTGCCAGGAGTAGATGATACTTCAACATACGATAGGAGGTATTGTAGAAAAATGAACAATAAAAAATCAGTCTAATCTGTCTACAGTAATTGGTAGATCTTTTTTATATTTTCCTGTCTGTCTGAACACATGGTCAATTGTTTTTTTAATGTCGACAAGAAAAAAAAGCCAAAACATGTGATTTAAAAACCGATTCGAATCTACTCACCTTTAAACGTATACTCAAACACCAACCAACTTAGCACTGCCAGAGGCCATGAAGACTATTAAAATCGAATATTTTTTGTTTTTTTTTTAATTAAAAGATAAAAACAAAAAAATGAAAGAAAATAAACAATTGCCAATAATAAACAAGTCATAAAAAGAAATTGCAAGTGATGTTATGGTTAAAAATGTGATGTACCCAGTTTTGATTGGATTTATTTGTTCATCCTTTCATTTGTTTAAACATTCTTTATATTTGTAATCGTGTTTATAATGACTTTTTTCTACTCCATAAG
This sequence comes from Sarcophaga peregrina, assembly GCA_014635995.1. Taxonomy (NCBI): domain Eukaryota; kingdom Metazoa; phylum Arthropoda; class Insecta; order Diptera; family Sarcophagidae; genus Sarcophaga; species Sarcophaga peregrina. The sequence continues at coordinate 94,906,512 of CM025790.1, forward strand.
AACTGTCAAAAGCTATGGTTTGACAGCTGACATCTGTCAAATTAAGTTGACATTTTGTAGAAATTTACTTTGGCACGTTTAATCGCTTACACACTAATTTAACTGCTCTCGATTCAAAGTCATCCGCAAGACAAAAAATATGCGTACAGAACAGAATATTACTGCATAAAGTTTTGAAGAAAAAGCTGAAGTGCCGATTCGGTGTCGTTCCCAACTTATTGGTTTTCGTCCTTCTACTCCATGTTTAGCTCGTATCAAAATTTAATTCAAACAAACATTTTTGTTGAGTGAGTTCATTCGAAACTGGACTCTAGATGATGAGCATTTTTAAGCCTTTATTGTTTCCGGTAAAGAGCTTCTTTTACTATGAAAGGTGAGTCCTATCGCGTTCATTTCCAATCAGCTAAACATAAAGCCCGCTTCACAAGCTTGGTATGGTGTACTGAAGTCGAGGATCAATAGGTACTGGCTATGGAGGTTATCATACACTTTTTTTTATATTAAACCTGCACTCAGGGGATGACCCCTACTCATGCAGTGCATTGTGCAGGTTTAGGAAAGGTGGAAAGAGGGAAGATGCGAACGGTAAGGAAACAAGTTGCTACTGGTGACTATAAAATAGCCAGTGCTATGCTTTCACCATTAGACAGTCTACAGCAATCGTCCCCAAGAAGCCCGCAGTTTCTCACACCACTTATGGTGTGTGTGTTAATTTTATACAGAAGTGGCGGGACCTACAGTTTAAAGTCGACTCCGAACGACAGATTTTTGAGAAACTTTTTAAGAAGAGAAAGAGAAGAAATCGCCGAAAAAATTCTTTTTGTATTTTTTTTATTTTTTATGTCTGGCCTGGGACTCGAACCCTGGCTTTACGTCTAATAAGCCAGCACACTACCTACTAGACCACGGCGACTTGGCCGATTGAGAAATATGTAAAGAAGGTGGCAGCTATAAAGCCTTTAATTTGGACTGAATAACTAATTTATGCCCAATATTATATTTTGTCATTAAAGTTGGGTTTAGTTAAAGGAAACTTTATCTAAAGTGGACTTTAAATTCAACTTTAACTTTTTTTTATTATTTTATTATTATTGTTGTTGTTTTTCTTTATAAACGTACTTGTGCCAGGAGTAGATGATACTTCAACATACGATAGGAGGTATTGTAGAAAAATGAACAATAAAAAATCAGTCTAATCTGTCTACAGTAATTGGTAGATCTCTTTTATATTTTCCTGTCTGTCTGAACACATGGTCAATTGTTTTTTTAATGTCGACAAGAAAAAAAAGCCAAAACATGTGATTTAAAAACCAATTCGAATCTACTCACCTTTAAACGTTTACTCAAACACCAACCAACTTAGCACTGCCAGAGGCCATGAAGACTATTAAAATCGAATATTTTTTGTTTTAATTAAAAGATAAAAAAACAAAAAAAAATAAAAGAAAATAAACAATTGCCAATAATAAACAAGTCATAAAAAGAAATTGCAAGTGATGTTATGGTCAAAAATGTGATGTACCCAGTTTTGATTGGATTTATTCGTTCATCCTTTCATTTGTTTAAACATTCTTTATATTTGTAATCGTATGCTTATAATGACTTTTTTCTACTCCATAAGAACTGTCAAAAGCTATGGTTTGACAGCTGACATCTGTCAAATTTAGTTGACATTTTGTAGAAATTTACTTTGGCACGTTTAATCGCTTACACCACTAATTTAACTGCTCTCGATTCAAAGTTATCCGCAAGACAAAAAATATGCGTACATACTGTTCTGCATTACGTTTTGGAGAAGAAGCTGAAGTGCCGATTCGGTGTCGTTCCCAACTTATTAGCGATTGAGAAATTTAAAGAAGGTGGCAGCCTATATAAAGGCCTTTAGTTTAGACTGAATAACTCATTTAGGCTCAATATTATATCTGGCGCTTAAAGTAGCAGTTCCAGTTAAAAGTAACTTTCGCTAAAGTGAACTTAAAGTCCACTTTAACTTTTTTGTTATTATTACAATCTACAGATAAAATAAAGTTAATTTTTTCAATTATATAGCAGTGCGGGAACAATGTCGATAACATTGCTCAATTAAACCAGTTTTAGCAGATATCTGGCGAAAACTCTGAGAGTAAATAAAATTGCCATGAAAAGCTTCTCAAAAATCTGTCGTTCGAAGGTGACTTTAAACTATAAGTCCCGTATAAAATAAAACAAACACAATATAAGTGGTGTTGAGAAGCTAGGTCGTAATTCTTACTAAAGGGTTGTAATGACTAATTATGTTATGTTTGAGTATGAGAAAGTTATGGTCTATTGTAGACGTCTTAACGGAACTTGGTCACTTCAGACACAAGCTCAATAGAGATATCTTTGGCTTCTGTATGTATTGTGAAGAGGTAGAAAAAATAAAAATCATATTTTACGTCACTGTCATTATCTGCAGTTACATTGATTGAAATAGCGCAGTAGACATGTTGCTAAATAAATTGTAGATCTAAAGGACTAAAAGCTATACATAGGTTTGTGAACAGTAAATGAAATCTGCGGGAAATGTAAATCTAAGGATGAGGAAAAGACTGCATTTTATCTCACGTGTCAGGGCCTTGCTCTTGTAAGAATTGCTACAGCAGCTAGATTTTTTATGAACTCGGGTTCATTTCGTTTAGGGAATTCTATAGTGTTCTCTACTATTCTACATCATTCTATAACATTTTATACTATTCTATATCATTCTATATTACTCTGTGCTATTATATAGTATTTTATACTATTCTATGCTTATATATAGTCTATATCATTCTATAGTATTTTATACTATTCTATGCTATTCTGTATCATTATATACTATTCTATATTTCTGTATGCTATTATATAGTATTTTATACTATTCTATGCTATTATATAGTATTTGATACTATTCTATAGCATTCTATACTTTTCTATACTATTCTACTCGTATACTATCCTATTCTATTCGATAGTATTTTATACTATTCTACAATATTCTATAGCATTCTATACTTTTCTATGCTATCCTATAGTATTTTATACTATTCTATAATATTCTATAGCATTCTATACCATTCTATACCATTCTATGCTATCCTATAGTATTTTATACTATTCTATAGCATTATATACTATTCTACAGTATTTTATACTATTCTATAGCATTATATACTATTCTGCAGTATTTTATACTATTCTATAATATTATATAGCATTCTATACTATTTAAACTATTGCTATTGTATACTATTCTACGCTATTCTATAGTATTTTATACTATTCTATACTATTCTATGCTATTGTATACTATTCTATACTATACTATGCTATTCTATAGTATTTTATACTATAGCATTCTATACATTTCTATACTATTTATGCTATTCTATAGTATTTTATACTAGTCTATAGCTTTCTATACTTTTTTATACTATTCTAATACTTTATACTATTCGATAGCATTCTATACTATCCTACGCTATCCTATGCTATTTTGCTATCCGGGCAGAATTGATTGTGGTATCACAATGGGGCTAAATGTGGGCTTAGTATGGAGCTCTTCCTTTAAATATCTTACCTTACCTAACAATTTAGCGAACTTCTGTATTCGTATTCAACGTTTGTTGTGTTTTTTTATTGAAATTCTATTGTAGTTTGAAATTTTTGTTAAAGAATCGTTAAAGAGTGAAATACAAGTGTATTTGAAATAACTTTTTGGCTTTTTTTTATAGGCGGGCGATTATAAAAATGCGACTACAATAACAATAACAACAACCACAACAACAGCTTGTTTATTTCTATAAATTTCATTTGGGGATTTATTTTTATTTATTTTTGTTTTTTTGTTTATTTGTATTTTAAGCTCAAATATAATTGAAAGTCTTTTTTATCGATAAACCAAAAAGAAGAAAAAAATTAATAGAAATAATCAGAAAACAAATTTCACAATTAAATTTGCGTTAAGGACAATTTCACTACATGCCTCTTATCTTATGGCGCTGGCGAAATGAAAGAAAGTTTCTGCAACTCAAGTGATTGTTTCTATTTTCGTATCAAATTTCGAAATAAATTGTTTAACATTAAAAAAAAAACGTCTTTAAAAACTCTCAAGCCATTAATGAGAGTTTCCTTTTTCAAAACTTAAAAGTACAATTAATAAAATCAGTTAAACTTTCTATTCCAAAAAGCAAATGCAATGCAATTGATTTAACAGAGATGACGCCCAGTCAGAAAGAAAGAATGAAAGACTTTCAATGGTTTTAATTAATTTTTGATGAAATTTCAATTAGTTTTGCTTAAATACTTAAACACATACATACATACACACATACATACAGACATAATTGTTCATTACAATCTTTCAGTCGGGATTACGACCTAATTTCTTCCACTGAACCTACAAGTTTAAAGTCGACTCCGAACGATAGATTTTTGAGAAACTTTTTATGGCAATTTCTTAGTTACTCTCAGAGTTTTTGGCCAGAAATCTGCTGCTGAGAGGAAGTCGCCAAAGAAGTATTTTCTTATTTTTGTTTTGGGATTCGAACTCGGGCCTTTCCTCTAATAGACCGCTTTTGGCATCCCTAGTACCTACTCGACCACGGCAACTATAAGTAAGGATTACAACCATGTGGTATGTGTTTAAAGAAGTTTTTCGTGTTCGAACTCGGGCCTTTCGTCTAATAAGCCAACACACTACCTACTAGACCACGGCGAATATAATTAAGGATATCCTGGCATAAAATCAATCATTTATAATTGACAATATGGCCGTCGATTCCATCAACGATATATGGGCGGCCTTAGACATGGGCACAACGACGATTTAATTTTGCCCAAAGATAATGAAGGGCCTACGACAAGCCTGCTTACATTCCTAATAAAAACGCTTAGCATAGTTGTTAGGATCTTTGCAGAGCACTTCATTATAAATAAGCATGCGAGGTGCATTGATCTCTAGCACCAATGATATCTGCAGAAGCTGCAGAGATGAAGAAAAAAAAGGAGACTGTTCTTTACCTACTGAGTATATCCCCAGCACTATGTTATGGGATAAAAAGGCACCTTGGATTAGTTGATCCCGAAGAACTATCCTGTATTGACATTGGTAGTCTGGGTCACATTATCAGAAGTGTCGAGTGGTTCCTGGACTAGTCAATTGCAGAAAACTATAGCATCACAATTGGCCTTAAGGCCTGGTCTGAGAGACCATAGCGATCTGACACGATCTGTATATATTCAGAACAAAATTTTCAATAAACTTGACCAAAATAGCGGTGCTATAACTGGACCTTATAGTACTTAAATAAACTATTCCTTTTAAGATGGTTACCAATTTAACCTAACCAAACCTATCTAGAGCAGAATGTGACTATTCCGTGCCAATTTTTTGGTTTTGTTTTGCATTAGCCGATACTAATGAGAGGACTCTCCTAACTGCCACTGATTCCAGTTTGAATGTTAGAAATTCTGGATTAGAAGGGTATAACTGAGCCATTGTGTGTAGTTGTCGTAGTCTAATAGATAGTGTGTTGGCGTGAGGATGTCACGATTCATACCACAGTTCAGATATTTCGAACCAGACGAAATATAAAAAAATATGTCTAGGCGACTTCCTCTCAGTAGATTTCTGGCAAAAACTGTGGGCATAAATATAATTGCCATGAAAAGTCTATCAGAAATCTGTTGTTCGGAAGTCGACTTTAAACGGTCAAGACACTTATGTATAAAACTAACACACACATAAGTGGTGTGAGAAGCTAGGTCATAATCAAGACTGAAGGGTTGTAATGTATGTAACTGAGCCATTTTGTTTTCAGACAATTAAATGACCTACTTTTGCATTGGCCTGGTTTAGGAAGTCTCGGTTCCCACTTACTTACTTTAATGACAATAATTTTTTGTCTTTCTCTACCTAACGTCTTCATTGTCTTACTCTTCTGTTCTAATAGCTCATACTCATGCAAATTTGACCCGAAATGTACTCACGTACATATGTAACAACGAAATTGTTGAATGTTAATGAAAGCGAAAGTATTTCTTCACTTGTTTACACATTCCAAGGCGACAATTGTTTTGTGAAGACGAAATTTAAATTCCTGCAGAGTGCACCGATAAAGAAGCTGCCCTCGTGCATGCTAACCTACCAATGGACAAACAAACCTTTTTTAACACCAATTTCCAGAAAACAATTGTTTACACAGTGAAACAAATTGAAAAATCTATTCAAAATAAAATCGGCTTTAGGTGTGAAAATTTTTGTTAAAAATTGTTGTGCCTGGCATTTGTAATGCATTTTTTGAACCAAAAAAAAAAATTTTATTTTCCAAAATGCCATGTTTTTCTAATGGCTTAACTTCTTTATTTATTTACAGATTGAAGAGATTACCGAGGCAATGGAAACAATTGAATTAATTGTCCACGATAACGATGAAGACGATGGTGATGATGATGATGATGATGAGGTTGTGGTTGATCTTGATGATGACGGTAACGAAGACGATAATCTTAATGTTGATATTGATGAAAATCAACTTAACATGGTCAACGATGAATGTAATGATCGACAATCCAATGAAATGTTAACATTAGCCAATGATTCGATCAATTTTACAAATTCCACATATTCGTCACAGCCATCGTTAGTCTCATCACGTACGAATGTGGTACAAAATCAACAACTACATGGTCCAACGTTAAGTGAATTAGCGCTTGGTAGACGGCCCAGTTGTGATGTTTCAACGTTTGCAACGAATACCTCATCATCATCAACATCAATGGCTTTGTCGCAACAGCAACAACAAAATCAGGAACAACAAAAGCATACACTCTCCTCACCAAATCTTTTGGCAAGTCCCCTATTACGTTTGGCATCAAATCAATCAATATCAACACCAACAACAACAACAACCACTGAACGTTGTAATTCCGGTAGTTATCTTGGGCGCCGCTCATCGCTGACAACACCCGATAGCGGTATTAGTAGCCAAACGTTTATGACAACCACTACACACAACGCAGCAACGCCTCGTCCAACTACTCCGCCACCGCTGCCACCGCCAAAAATGGTAAAATCTATTGGCATTGGCACTGCAACGCACACCTACTGTAATAAATCAGTCAATTCATCGCCAGTACATGTTGTTTCCACACTCACCTCCCCCATTGATACACACAATTCCCTGGTAGCGGTAACGCGTGAACATGCCCTCAAACAGGAAATCGAACAGCTGCAAGAACGTCTTAAGGATACCGAAGAACGTTTAGAATCATTTCGTATACAACACGATACCGTTTCGCAATTGCATCGTAAGTTGCGTGAAAGCAATACACAGCTGCAGGAGGAATCGGAAATGCTGAAATTGGACGTTCAACATTTGAATGAATGCGCCAATGTTTTGAGAGCAGAATTGCAAGCGGCTCGTCATGATCGTGACGAGGCCTTAGACTTGCAAAAGGTTCTTCAAAACGAACTGGAGGAAGCACGTGCCGAAAAGAAACGTGCCTTGGAGCTAAAAGATCGTGATGGTAAAACCATACAAGATTTACAAAGACAATGTAGGGAAATGGAAAGGATTCTAATGCGTAAACATCCGGACTCGGTATCGGCTTTAATTGGTGAGTTAATAATTTTAAGACCTATTTAGACCACATCAGTGCAGTATGACTTGTAGCCTTAAAGAAGTGTTTTTCAATACTCAAAACATTAACTCGATCTAAAGGATTAGCATATACAGCCACGTGAAATACTAGAGAAATTAAAATGAAGATAACATCTAGAGTGTAGGGCAACTAAAGCCAACAATGCCAATGTGTCGGAGAGCTAACATTACGAGTACGATATACTTGGCTTTGAAGAAGCGTAATTAAACCCATAATAACTTGTCCTATAGGTGGTGATCGATGGATAGGATAGAACAATTCAGAGTCTTCAAAGAATACATCGTTTAGGGATAAGTAGTGCGACGAAAATGTCAACTACAAAAGCCTTAGGAACAAAACTCTTAATGTGACCGATTGAGATGAGAATGCTGCTATGAGTCCATAAGGTTAGGTTAGGTTAGAGGACTTGAACTTGTCAATTCAGACAAATACAGTAACCGGAGCTCGAATTGACCCATTGTACAACGTCCTTAAAGAGGGAAGGGTAATAGAGGGGATAGGATGAAGGCAGAGTATTTTTTAGGAAAGGGGGAAAGGGAAGTGGAGGAGTCACAAAGACCAGACAAAACAAAAAATGAGGGAGGGTGCGACTACCTAGCACCTCTCAACCAGCTCAAGCTACTAATGAATCTGTGGAGTGCCTTAATATCGGCTCTAGACACTGAAGGCAAGCTCCTAAAGAAGGCCATGTCTAGGGTTCTCAATCTACTAAGGGCTTGGCAGTTGCAGAGGAGATGTTCGACAGTCTCCATACAAAAGCATTAAGAACAAAACTCTTCATGTGACCGATTGAGATGAGAATGCTACTATGAGTCCATAAGATTAGGTTAGGTTAGAGGACTTGTATTTGTCAATTCAGACAAGTACAGTAACCGGAGCTCGAATTGACCCATTGTACAACGTTCTTAAAGAGGGAAGGATAATAGAATGGATAGGATGAAGGGAGAGTATTTTTTAGGAAAGGGGGGAAAGGGAAGTGGAGGAATCACAAAGACCAGACAAAACAAAAAATGAGGAAGGGCGCGACTACCTAGTAGGACCTCTCAACCAGGTCAAGCTACTAATGAATATGTGGAGTGCCTTAATATCGTCTCGAGATACTAAAGTCAACCTCCTAAAGAAGGCAATGTCAAGGGTCCTCAACCTGAACCTACAGTTCAGGCAATTACGGTTACATGTCCTGCAACAGTCCGGCTGGGATCTGTTCCAGATCCCTGTCAGCGACTTAATCACGCAGTGCCCCGTGATAAAACCGACAACCAGTCCAGCAGCCAACCTTTTTTCTTACAGTCCACAGTAGGCCATAGACATCTAGAAACAAAACAACCCGATCCGTTCCCTCGACGTCTCTGCTCTTTCTCCCTGACTTATCCATTGATGAGGCCGTAATGACGGCAGACTAGGGGTCAGGACGAACTATCAAATTGCCTCCTGAAAGTGAACCTAACCTAGCGGGGGCATCAGCAGTTTAATTGCCCGAACCCAGCATAGACGGATACGGTTTGGTCCAAAAGGCCTCAACGACTCTTTAAATCCATAAACTAAACAGAATCAAAAGCCAGCAAATAGCATTAAAATTGACTATTTTTATATGTCTTATGCCAAAACAGGCTATCAGTGAATATTTCCCTTACTCTAGTGATCCCTTTTAATACTGTTTTAACTGATTTATCCATCCCTCTAGCCTATATGTTGCCGTATATCGAAATTAATTTTTTCTTTATGATTTTTGTTTGTATTTTCAGTTGCTTCCAAGAGTACTGGCGGTTTGCATGGTGATCAAGAGAATCATGGTAGTCGTAAGTTATTGGAACAACGTATTGCTCAATTAGAATCCGATGCCAAGGAACAAGACTTTAAAGCACAACAAATACTTGCCAACGTACAAGCACGTTTCAATTCGGTACAAGCTAAATATGAAACTCATATTGCTGATCTGGAAACTCAAGTTTTAAGGTATGTATATACTGTTATCGATTATGAAACTTTAACTCCTTTTCAAACCTATCTTAACCTTTTTTCTCTACGCAGCCTGCAAGAAATCAATACAAAACTAAATGAAAAAATTGAATCACAAGTACGAACCCTAGACTATTTCGTATCCAAGAAAGCTGAACGTTTTTATAACAACTGTACACAAACTGAGGAACCTTATGTAACACTAACGCCTATACCTGCACCAATTGTCGTTACAGCTGAGCCTAAGGCAAGCAGCAGAACAAGTCTTAATCGTAAGACGATTAGCACACAAACATTTGCAACAACACGAGAAAGTGGTACCAATACTATTGGATCTTCTAGTCAGCACTCGGCAAGCTCCAGTACTAGTAGTACCGCTAACTCTACGCCCAACAATTCACGTCCGAATTCGAAACAGAGCGGTATCCGTAAACCCATGGCTACATCCAGTTCTTTAACCTCAGCTGTTGCCTCAAAATTGCCAATTTCCCAGTCAGATTCAACGATTTCATTATCGGCATCCCAAGCGGCTATCAATGCCAAAGAAGATGCTCATCTATTGGCCACTATACGTGGTATGCGTGTAGATTTGGCCATTAAAAATAAAGCCCTACAACGTTTGACACGTGAACTGGACGAATGTAAGAAAACAATTAAAAAAATTCAAAAGGAAAAAGAAGGTAAGTGTAATGATTTTCTTTTTTCCTTCTCCTCCTTTTCTTCTATTTAACACAAATTCCCTATTAGAATTAATATTTGGGTTCAGAAGGCTATTCAATGAAATGCACATTTCGATGGGAAGAGTCGAAGTCGAAAAATATTGACAAGATCCCAGCCATTGTTGTTATTTGTTTGCTCGCGATAATCGTATTATTTAAGTTTGAAAGCCCATGAAATTTTGTCATGTTGTTCATAAATTGCTTTTTATTTTTTATTTAAATTAACATTTTGTTTTATAAAATGATTAAAGGATCTTTTCTATTAAATTTTAAATAAAAAATCAATTTTAAAAACAATGCCCCCCTGTGCTGTTATTTTTGTTAACCACCATCACTGCTATTCTAATACGAATTCTATTCTATAGGTACGTAAACTAAGATTGAAGTCGCCGTTGTCTAGTAGGTAGTGTGTTGGCTGAGAGGTAAAACCCGGGTTCGTATCCCGGGTTAGATATTAAAACGAAATATCCGATTTCCTCTCTCAGCAGATTTCTGGCAAAAACTCTGAGAGAAAATAAGCCTGCCATGATGAAAAAGTTTCTCAAAAATCTGTAGGTCCCGCCACTCACGTATAAAATTAACTCACACAACATAATTGGTGTGTGAAGCTAGGTCGTAATCCTGATTGGAGAGTTGTATGTAAGCTAAAATGTTTACGTACAATTTTCCTTTTTAATTCAAATTGAGAACGACAACTAATTGCAGTGTCTTCCTTAAAATTTCGAAGTCGCCGTGGTCTAGTAGGTAGTGTGCTGGCTTATTAGACAAAAGGCCCGGGTTCGAATCCCAGGTCAGACATCAAAACGAAAAAATATTTCTTCGGCGACTTCCTCTCAGCAGATTTCTGGCAAAGACTCTGAGAGTAAAAATTAATTAATTAAGGCACATATTCTTTTGCCTTATCGATTGTTATGGCTTAAATCTTGACTTATCGATTGTTACGGCTTAAAGAATTCAAGTCGACTTTCTAAACCTTACTGAACAGAAATGTCAACACATTTTGGTATTCTTAGCACAGAAATTGTGGTAATCGATATGGACAATATTAATTCCCCTATAAAAAATCCAATTCAGATTTATTCAATTTAGTATTCAAATGTTCAGTAAACGAGATAAACAACTCTTTTCAAACATACAGAAACAGAATTAAATTTTGAGCGAATGTCGGTCGCCAGATCATCACTGTCAATGGCTGGAAGTACACGTAGCTCCATGATTTTCTGTTCGAACGATTTAAGGATATGGTCACAGTATAATCGTACGATTTCATTCCCTTACACTTTTTCTGGTGTTGTTTTTTTAAACCTCAGGTGTGTGCGAAAAAGCCGTAAATCTCAGCGGTTTTCGCTGTTTTCAAACATACAGGAAAAGAACTAAATTTTAAATGAAGGTCGGCCGCCAGATCGTCACTGTCAATGGCTGGAAGAATACATAGCTCCATGATATTCTGTACGTACTGACCTAGCTTCTTACTCCACTTATGTTGTGTGCGTTAATTTTATACCTCAATAGCGGGACCTACGGTTTAAAGTCGACTCCGAATGACAGATTTTTGATAAACTTTTCATGGTAACTTCATATTCTCTCAGAGTTTTTAGCCAAAGACGAAGTTGCCGAAGAAATATTTTTTTCATCTTTCGTTTGGTTAGAGATCTCTGGCAGGAGTTACAGTTTAAAGTCGACTTCGAATGACAGATTTTTGAGAAGCTTTTCATGGGAATTTTATTTACTCTCAAGAGTTTTTGCCAGAAATCTACTGAGATATAATGAGGTGTGATTACGACCTAGCTTCTTACACCACTTACGTTGTGTTCGTTAATTTTATACATGAAATCTACTGAGAGGAAATATTTTCATATTTTCGTTTTGATGAATAACATGGGATTTTAATTCGGGGCTTAGGTCTAATAAGCGAACACACTACTTGCTAGACTACAACTACTTTCGGGAGCCAGATGCCTGTCTAGTTTCTATCCATCCTCATTACATATACCGTTTACACCACAATATGATTTGTTTCTCGTTCTCCTATCCAATTGATATGTCATACAAATTTGTATGATTGACCAAAATTTCCCTTTACAAAGTTTCTAAAGAAATATTTTCAATTATAAATAGTCATTACATAACCATTCGAAATTCAAGGTTTGCAAAAAAACAAAAAGTTCCTACAATCTTCCACCATTTCTCCAGTTTCGTATGAAAACAAAAAATAAAAAAAATACGTTACTTATGAAAGGCATTAGTACACATATTTAAAGTTTTTTTTTTTGTTTTTGTTGTTTTTTAAATTCAGATTATTTAAAATGCATAAAATGTTGTTGTGGTTGGTGTTGATTTTTGATGATAATTTTTTATTTGTTTTATTTGTTCATTTTACTTTACGTTCGATTTTGCGTCTAGACCGAAGCGTAGTATGTAGTAAGAAAGTGACTGACTAGTTGACCAGTGAGTGACTGAGTAAATCTATCCAGGGGTTTTTTTCCCCCTCTTAACTGATTTATTGACTTTCTCTGAATTTTGTGAAGACACGTACTTATTAAAAAAAAAAAAACAAAACAAAATAAAATTAAAAAAATAAATAAAAATAAAATAAAAAAAAAACGCACAAGCAAAAAGTAAACAATATAAACAAAATATAACAAAAAAAAATAAAATAAATAAAAAGAAAGAAAGAAAAAATAAAAAAAAAACAATTTTAAATTAAATAATGATTATGCGGAAATAGTATATCATTGACAGCCGTTTGTTTTTATTTTTATTTCTCTACAATATTTTTTTTTTATTATTTTTATTTGTCTTTTTATTTTATTTTCAAAATTTATTTATTTAACCATATAAAAAATAGAAGGTGGAGTTTTTTTTATTTTTAATAACTTTTTGTAACTATTCAGTCAGTGAGATGGTATTATAGTTTTTGTCGTATAATAGCAAATTTATAAATAAACTAGCAGATCGTACCCGGCGTTGCGCGGGATATAAAAATATCAATAAATATTTTTATTTACTGTTTATAGGTTTCGAAACCGTTTTCTTAAAACATGCAATTTTTCAAATTATTCGGAAACTGGTTTACCAAATAACCCAGTTTTTTGAATCCTCTAAGTCCTAAATATAAATGCACTCAATTTGCCCCTTTTTTTGCCCCTTTTCTCCTTTTTGGACCCCTTTTGATCGAACTTTTTAAACAGAACACCTCCAATAACTATTTGGGAAACTTAACTAAGCTAAATCGTCAAAAAATTCCTTTAAAACAAATAAAATTCAGCATTTATGCATAAAGTACTCATTTTTGCCCTTTTTTTTCTCCCTTTGTCCCATATTTTCCCTTTCGGTCAAAATTTTTAAAAGATTTATAGCCTATAACCTGCAAATTTCAAGAAAATCGGTTAAAGCGTTCAGGCGTGATTCGGTATGTACTTAATTTGCCCTTTTTTTGCCCCTTTTCTCCTTTTTGGACCCCTTTTGATGTAACTTTATAAAAGGAAAACCTACAATTGCTGTTTGTTCCTATTTGGGAAACTGAACCAAGCTAAATCGTAGAAAAATGCCTTTAAAACAGATAAAATACACCATTTATGCTTAAAGTACTAATTTTTGCCCATTGTTCTCCCTTTCTGCCATTTTTTTTCCCCTTTGGATCAAAATTTTGAAAAGATTTATAGCCTATAACCGGCACCGACAAAAGCTCGATCAATATCCCCAAATTTCAAGAAAATCCGTCCAGGCGTTCAGGCGTGATTGGCTATGCACTCAATTTGCCCGTTTTTGTCTCCTTTCCCCTTTTTGGCGCCTTTTTGGTTCAACTTTAGAAACGGAACACCTCCAATAGTTACGTGGGAAACTTAACCAAGCTAAAACGAAAAAAATTACCTACAAAACAGATAAAATACAGCCTCCCTTTGTCCAATTTTTCTCCACTTTTGGTCAAAATTTTGAAAAGATTTATAGCCTATAACCTGCACCGATAAAAACTGGATCTATATCCCAAATTTCAAGAAAATCGGTCCAAGCCTTTCAGGCGTGATTGGCTAACAAACAAACGAACAAACAAAAAAACAGACTTACTTACTTGCTTTAATTCCCTTTAAAAAAAAAAGTAGTCTTCAGTCACGTTTATAAAATGCGTTCACACTAGACAACTAATATGTACTATGTCGCACGCATTTTAATTTTTATAACTTTAAATTAATTTTTAGTGTTTTTTTTTTTTTCTAAAGCTTTTACTTTTTTTTCTTACACACATAATAATACGGTTAATTTTGTAATCGTTAAAAATTATGTAAAAAAGTTTTTTTTTTTTTGTAATTAGATTAGGTTAAATATGGTTTCGTAAGTTTTTGTTGTTTATATACTCGTACATATAAACACATCTATGCACGAGTACATCTTCAAGTGAAAGATGTAATTATACAAACTTTCATATGCCATTTTACATATATAACTTATAAATAATGGTGTTTTCTTTTCTACCAAAAAATGTGCATTTTATTAACGCAAAATGCAATTTTACGTTTGTTTCTTAAAAATGTTTCGCCCTCTAAAAGGGTGCTATGTTTTATGGTGTTTTCTTTTCTACCAAAAAAATGTGCATTTTATTAACGAAAAATGCAATTTTGCGTTTGTTTCTTAAAAATGCTTCGCCCTCTAAAAGGGTGCTATGTTTTATGGTGTTTTCTTTTCAAAAAAATGTGCATTTTATTAACGAAAAATGCAATTTTGAGTTTGTTTCTTAAAAATGCTTCACCCTCTAAAAGGGTGCTATGTTTTATGGTGTTTTCTACCAAAAAAAAATGTGCATTTTATTATTTATTATTGTTTCTTAAAAATGTTTCGCCCTCTAAAAGGGTGCTATGCTTTATGATGTTTTCTTTTCTACCAAAAAAATGTGCATTTTATTAAGGCAAAATGCAATTTTGCGTTTGTTTCTTAAAAATGTTTCGCCCTCTAAAAGGGTGGTATGTTTTATTCTAAATAATTCGCACTTGCCAATGGTAGAGGGCATTGCATTTTATGCCCTGTATAAATCGAAAATGCTGATAATGCTCTGTTAAACAGATGACTTTTGTTTATTTATAGGGCTACCAGATGATATTTAAAAAAAGTCGCCTGGTATTGTTATCCAATTTGAAGTTAATTTTTTCATTGTTTTGTTAAGTAACCTTAAGAAAACATTACATTATTAAAGCTACATGGTCCGTAATATAAAAAATTGCATTCAATGTTAGAACAGTGTTAAAATGTTTTTTTTGTTTATAAATAAACCTCTCAAAAAATAAAGTTGAATATTAGCGATCTGGCAACACCTTTTTAATATTTACATTTTTTTTTATTGAAAACAAATCAAAAAATACAACATATTTTTAGATCTAAAACCTATTTAAATCAGTTATTAGATTCATCTTTGTCATCTGATGAAGAAGAATTACGGAATTCATTTCAACGTAGTCAACATTTTCTTTATAAATGGTAAATACCGGGCATACCTTTTTAAGTATTTCTGTTATGTTCTTCTCAAATAAAAAATGACATTACAACGGGGTTGGTAAACAAATTTTTAATGCACCGTGTAAGAGGGTAACATTTTCTTTGTAGAAAAGAAAAACACCATAAATTTAAGTATGTAATTTAAAGCTCGAGTTTATAGGAAAAACAAAATTACTAAGTGGGTGTGATAACACGTATTGGCATGTAAAGTTGCCAAAGCATAGAATAAAATATTCGCCGCCACAGCTTTACTATACTGCAGACTATTACTCTGCCTATAAAATTGTTCTCCTATATGCATTTTTTCGTCTGTTCTTACTTTAACTGAGTACAGTCAAAGGGTTGAGGCAAAAATTGATTCTGTTTGTAACACTCTATTAAATAATACGGTTTCTTCCCTTAGTTACTTAATTGATCATATCAACCCGATTAATGAATTTCGACTTGCGCCTCTGCTTCTTGTACGCCTACGCCAGTTGGGCACACCAATCGATGACAGGGCTTACTCAATTTGGTCCTTCCAACGGATACAAGGTCGTCCTCTTCGCCGACTTCAGCAGATCCCCGCATTAAATATCCGTCTCGATGGAGCTTCCTCCTCTATTCGAACGACATGGCTGGATATTAATACGCTGTACAACGTCTAGGGTCGCCGTGGTCTAGTAGGTAGTGTGCTGGCTTATTAGACGTAAAACCAGGGTTCGAATTACAGGTCAGACATCAAAATAAAATACAAAAAGTATTTTCTCGGCGATTTCTTCTCAGCAAATTGAGTGCAGGTTATCCTAATCCTAATAACCTAATCCTAATATATATTATAAATCTCTCTGTAAGTCTGTTTCTTGGTTTGTTTGTTAGCCAATCGCGCCTGAACGCCTGGACCGACTTGCTTGAAATTTAGGATATAAATCGAGCTTTTGTCGGTGCAAGATATCCTAATATATATTATAAATTCTTCTGTCTGTTTTTTTGTTTGTTACCCAATCACGCCTAAACGCCTGAACCGATTTTCTTGAAATTTGGGATATTGATCGAGCTTTTGTCGGTTTAGGTTATTGGTTATAAATCTTTTATAAATTTTGAACCAAAGGGAAAAAAATGGGCAAAAATTAGTACTTTTTGGATAAATGCTGTATTTCATCTGTTTTAAAGGTAATTTTTTACGATTTAGCTTGGTTAAGTTTCCGAAATAGCTATTAGAGATATTCCGTTTCTAAAGTTGAACGAAAAGCGGCCCAAAAAGGGGGAAAGGGGCGAAAACGGACAAATTGCATGCATTTATATTTAGGACTTAAAGTATTAAAAAAAACTGGGTCATTTGATAAACCGGTTGCCGAATAATTTTAAAAATTGGATTTTTTTAAGAAACCGGTTTCGAAACCGAATTTTTATTTATCGTTAGTTTTATAACCCACGCAACGCCGGGTACAATCTGCTAGTAATGAAAATAAGTTAGAGGTAACTTTACAGTACCTTTAACTAAATCCAAGTTTAACGGCAAGTTTGGCGCTAAGTATTTTAAAACTAGAGCGTGTAAAAAAATAAAATTTAGTAAGAGGTTGTAAAAACACGTGTTGGATTGTAAAGTACTCGCTTTGTAGCCATTAAGTATGGAATTAATAAATATCAGCTGACACTATATCTATATGTATATATTAAAAGACTCCATATTTCTACACTTCATAAAACAAACAATGCCATGACAATAACGACATTACCAAAATGGCTTTTATAACTTTATATATTATTATTTGGAATAGCATTACAAAGAAAACAATTAAACTCTTCTCTAAAGGGGGTCCCTTTTTTTCAATCTTAAAGATGATTTATTAGACGTTCAACGAACTTATCGAACGAACTTTTTAAATTTAAATGATTAATCATCATGTTCTCCATCCATATGGGGGGTTTAATTTAATTTTTGTTAAAGCTTTTAAACCTTTAAATAGAGTTTTTAAATGTAAACGCTTATTAACATAATTTTCCTGTATTTTCTCTCTTCTCTCTCTAACCGTTTTTTTATAGCCTTTAAATATGAAAGAAGTCATAGCACTGCCGCTTCCAGCAGCTCCTCAAGAGCCAATGTAGAATATATGCCAGCCAATACGGAATCTCAATCTTTAAAAGAGGCCCAAAATAAATATAAATTATTAGAAGCCGATTATAAATCATTACATGAGAAACGCTTACAAGATGTAAGTATTCATTAGCTTCATTTAAATTTTTTTTTTTTATTAAATTTTTCTCTTCTTTTTTTTTCCTAAAAAACAGCTTAAAACCCTACAGACTGCCCATGAACGTGAACTCGCTAATTGTCACGAAACCGTACGCATTTTACAGCAGCGTCTCAATGAACGTGATGAACAATTTGCTTTGCAAAAACGCCGTAAAGTACCCGTTGACTATTATGCTTTGAAAGCCAAGGTAAGTACATTTTTATATTGAATGTAACACAATCAAATTAATTACATTTACACAGTCTTACAAATTTGAGTTTCTTTTTAAAATCTAATCTAATTAATGCATAAGTTTAAACTTTAAAGCAACAATTTGTTATTAACAAAGCATTCTTGTCTGAAGCCATTTAGTTAAAAGCTAGAAGGCCCTATAGTACCATGTACCATTTAGGCTAAGATTCCACCTCCATACCATACAGGGAATGGGCTTTATATTCTAATATCACTGTTTTTCGTTATAATTCCATAGCCTCTGAAACTCTCGGATAAAGATGATGTCGTACCAAATACATAAAGAACAGTCTCCTCTTCTCTCCTCTTATCCCTACAGCTTCTATAGAAATCGTTTGCTAGGAGTCCAAGACCAATGCATGTCCACAATATATACATACATACATAATTGGCCATTACAACCCTTCAGTCAGGATTACGACCTAGCTTCTCACACCACGTATGTTGTGTGCGTTAATTTTATACATGAGTGGCGACACCTACGGTTTTAAAGTCGACTCCGAACGACAGATTTTTGAGAAGCTTTTCATGGCAATTTTTACTCTCAGAGTCTTTGCCAGAAATCTGCCGAGAGGAAGTCGCCTAAGAAACTTTTTTCGTTTTGATGTCTGACCTGGGATTCGAACCCGGGCCTTTTGTCTAATAAGCTAACATACTACCCACTAGACCACGGCGACTATGCTTAATGTATCTGCCAGAAATCAGCAATACTTTCAAAGCGGTGAATAGATTCGAATCATACTCATAATTTCCGATACTTATACGCATTCAGCAATACTTTCAAAGCGATGAGTAGATTCGAATTATACTCATAATTTCTGATGCTTTTACGGATTCATACTTATTCGAATATCATACCCATACTACTCATATTTAAAGTTTGAAGTACTCATCGTACTCATACTTAACAATACCCATGATGTTCTTGATTTTAACTCTCCATGACTCAACATATACACGCAGCACAAAATAATAAAACCTAAATCAGTTATGCTTAAGGTACCTGCCAAAGATCAGCAATGAGCATTCAGAACGATGAGTATAGGCATTCATATTTATTTTATTGTCATATTCCTGCTATTCATATTCAAAGTTTGAAATACTTATCGTACTCATACTTAATAATACGAATGATGTTTGTTGATTTCGACTCTCCATGACTCAACATATACACGAAGCACAAAATAAGTATGATTCGAGTACGAACACCACAATACTCACTAGGGAAGGTTGTGTGTTTCCTTTGCTTGTTGTCTTTCTCTTTTCTTTCTTCTTTTTTTGTAAATGTAATAACAATTAAGTTGAAATTAAATTAAATTTTTGATGAATGATTCGAATCACTCGAATCATTAATGAGTATTATAAGTATTTTTTTTAAGTTCATGAGTCTGAATGAGTAAGCGTATGAAACAAACATATTTCGAATGTTATGAGTTTAATGTCAACGTTGTACTCATACTCATTGTAACCTGTACTTATAATTCAATGTTGTAGCAAGTACAAACGAATCAGAGTAGTGAATTGTCAAAATTTCATGAGAACTTATGAGTAGGGATAAAACGATTCATTCCTGATCTCTGGTTAGTATGGAAATTATTTAGAATTAGGGAGGGACTGTAGAATTTCAGCGAAGTGTGTGGACAACTATGTATCGTAAGCTTTTCTTTGTGGAATTTTTAGAAAAAGCACTAGGCGTAAGTAAATGAAGACCTTTTCTACTATCATACTAAAGTTTTCTGTTTCTGATGCCTTATCCTTTCGAGATGAACTCAGTACCTTGAGTTAGTGATGTAATTTTATGTTTATGGCAGTAGTGGGATGCAAAAAACATTCTCTGAATCTTATACAATACACCGTCAACAACAACATTTATTTTGTGATGTCTTGCTACAATAACCAGGTGGATTTTTTTGTGGGAAAATAGTTTCCATTTCACCGATATAGCCTGAATCTATATTAGTTTAAGAGTAATTTTCGACCCTTTTTCTAGTAGTTTTCTGATCATTTATTAATCTTATTTACCTGCGTTTATGATTCTTTATCGAGTTGTCTTTCAGTCATTGTTTAATAGCATACGAGTGTTTTATGAGTAATTTATGAGTCCTTTTATTATCATTTATTAATCATGTTTGTATTAATTTGGATTCGTTTTTACGTAATTTATGATTATAATTTGAGTCATTTATTGGTCGTATTTCTAATTGTAATTTACTCTCTTCAAGTGTTTTTAGTTGGTTGAGTTAATTTCAGTGATGTCTAAACTTTGTTTTATTTTAACTTAAAGTTAGGAAAAGCTTAATGCAAGAGCCTGTATAACAGATAGCGAAGACGAATGAATCAGAGTAATAGAATTTCAAATTTCACTCCTAGTCAAAATATCATGAGTACTTATGAGTAGCGAAAAAACGCTTGATAGCTGATCTTTGGTACCTGTCTAATAGAATCTAATGATAAAAAAAAGTTTAAAGTCTCGAAAGAATATAAACTTATGGTTGAGAATTGTTCGAAATCTGAGAATAATAATAGAAGAATCTATTAAAAGAAATAAAACAAAACAATTGCAATCGAGACACGAACTTAAAAGACCGTATATTGTAACAGTTACCGATAACTATTAAAGAAAATATTTTAATATGCCGTGATGTGCCATGCATACCAACATTCCGTTGTTGTTATTATTATTATTATTATTGTACATATTATTGTTGTTTTATAACAGTGTCTGTCCATTACGTTTTTGTTTTTGTTAAATTTTAATGAGCATTTTTAAAACGACGTATCTATCTATTGGTCGATATGATTGTATTCGTTACATATTTATTGTGTGTGTGTGTCTGGCTTCTTTTATGCAATAATTGTAACAGTTTTTACGACGATTTTAATTTATAAATTAATGTCCGTATGTTTTCATTGCATAATAAGTATTATCATTCATCATGATCATCATCATCATCATCATTATAATTATTATTATAATAATACTTTTTTAAACCATATTATTATTATTATTTTTTGTTACATTTAATTTTGTTTTTAAACGTTTTAAACAAAATTGTAACAAATTGAAGAAGCCAGAAACAGAAAGAAAGAAAGCAATTTAATGATGAATGAATGAAATAAATGAAGTGAATGAATTTAATAAAACACGAACGTGTTAAATGTAATGGTTTTAATGAAATTAAATGATGGTGTTGTTTTGTGTTGTGTTGTGTTAAATTGTTTGTAATGCCATGGCTATGACTATGACTGTGACTGTGGTCTATGTCTATGTCTGTCTCAGTGTCTGTTATTTTGTTATGCATTTAAACTAAAGTTATAAATTTAATTATCTTCTAAATTATGTAACCAAAAAAAAACATTATAAAATCGTTTTACTTTTAAACGATTTACTTTTTTACTTTACTTATGTATGTAGTTTTTGTTAAAATATTTTTGAGTATGAATAATATCAATACATACTCACCACTGACTCAAGCGATTGCCCGATTGCACTAAAGTATTGAAAATATAATTTAATTTAGTTCGGAAAATATATACAGTTTGTCAAAAAAAAATCTTTGCACAGACCAAAAAATCTAAAATTTGATTTTCATTCAAGAATTCTAACAAAAAAATCTTTATATATTTTTGCACACATTCTATAATTGTACTTGTTTACGAGGAGGTCCACACCACGCGTTTTCGCATTCTACGCGGCTGTCAAAAAAGTAGAATTAATATATTTATTAGGTGCAAGTTACACACACAAAAGCATAGAATGCGTTGGCGCATAGAACGCGAAAAGTAGATCAACTTCCTACTTTTGTAAGCATCAAAAGCGGCACGCATACAAAACAGCTGATTTTAACAAGTTGTTTTGTTTTAATTTGTTTTATATTGTTTTAACTTTAGGAAACATGCGCCGAAAAAACCAGACACATCTCGTTCTAAGTAGAAAGGACGCACCCAAAATCGTCGTTTCTTCTTTTGGAGCTTATTGTACACCCTTGTGACACAAACTATTACATT
Organism: Sarcophaga peregrina; assembly: GCA_014635995.1. Classification (NCBI taxonomy): domain Eukaryota; kingdom Metazoa; phylum Arthropoda; class Insecta; order Diptera; family Sarcophagidae; genus Sarcophaga; species Sarcophaga peregrina. Next base: position 94,928,818 of record CM025790.1, read on the forward strand.
AACAAACTCAATTAATCCTATAAATTATTTAAAATTTTCAATTTCATTTGCCATTTTTGTACGAAATGTTTTATTCGAGTGTTTTCAATCAAATCAAAACAAACTTTGGCGCGTAGAATGCGAAGAAGGTATGAAATGCTCGCCACGCTTTGACTCGAAAACGCGTGGTGTGGACCTCCAGCTTAAGGCACCAATAGTTTTCTAATAGTAACACACATTACAATAATAATAACAACAAAATACAAAAAGTGTCAAAAAAAATCTTTGCATATTGAATGAAGATAATAAAAAAAAAATTACAAAAATATCCCGTTATTTCCCAAAAATTTGTTCATTTTGGATTTTTTACAAATGAGATGGAATGTGAAAGGCGTAAATAACGTTTTAGTAATGAAGTGATCATTTTTATGTAACAAGTGTCGTTATATTTGAATACAAAAAATGTTAGGAAAACGAATTTCAAAAAATATTATACAATTGGGCTATTTCAACTACTACAAAGGGAAATCTGCCAAGGAAATCGCCGATATGTTCTCCCTAAATATCAGGACTGTATATAATTTTATATCCTGTAATGAAAAAGAAGGAGGACTAGACCTAAACGGATCTACAGACAGACCAAAAAAGATGACACAGCGAGTTGAGAGAAAAGTTATTAGAACCGTGTATGATAGTCCGCAATCCAATGCGAGATGATTAACTCTTCAAGTGCAAAACGACTTTGGGTTACATGTATTCCAAGAAACCATTGAAAATGTTCTTCAAAAACACAAATATTCTTCAAGAATGACTAGGAAAAAACCCCTGCTGTCAGCACAAAATATCGAAAAGAAATTAAGATTTGTCACCGAATACATTTCACTTCCTTCGGAGTACTGGGACGATGTTATTTTCTCAAATGAGATGAAAATAATGCTTTATTATCATGACGGACCTCAAAGAGTTTGGCGTAAGCCTCTGAAAGCACTAGAAAATAAAAATCCTATTCCTACAGTAAAGTTTAGAAAATTGTTTGTAATGGTATTCGGACTTTGAATGAAATAATGACTAAGGAAGTACATCTTGATATTTTAAAAAATGAACTGACCCCGCCAGCATTAAGAAATTTGGTTTTATTGATCCGGTTAATCGGAATAAATTTAATTACAAGTACTATCAAGATAATGATCATTAAAATAAATCTTATTTATGTAACTCCATACTCCATACTTTACAACTGCACCAAAGTTATTGATACTCCTAGCCAAAGTCCAGTTATTGATAAAAAATTAACAAACACAACATAAGAGATGTGAGAAACTAGGTCGTAATCTTGACTGAAGGGTTGTAATGACCAATTATGTTATGTATGAGTAGGAGGAAGTTATGGGCTATTGTAGGCGTCTTAACCGAAACACTTCAGACACCGGCTCAACAGATGGAAAGGGGATGTCATTGGATTCTGTATGTATTGTGAAGAGGAAGAAAATGTTGTGGATCACAGTGGTTGTAGTGACCAATTAAGTAACATAAGTGAGAACATGAGAAGCTAGTTCGTAATCTTGACTGAAGGGTTGTAATGACCAATTAAGTATGCCAAGTACGTATGGCAATAAATGTTATAAGAAAAGCATTTAAAGGAAATAGTCTGCTCTGCTCTTGATATGTGTTCGTCAAGCCTATTACAGTCGAAGTTCTATAATTTGAACTTCTATTATTTGAATTTTATATAATTTGAAACACAACAACAGCATCTTGGAGAGAAATTCTATTAAGTTTTGCTTCTTTAACTTGAAGTTTCTATAAGTTGAAGTTTTTTTCTGGATAATGGTGATTCAATTTATAGAAGTTTGACTGTATTTGTTATTTTTTTTTTTTTTATAAAACCAGCACATTATTGCGTATTTATTGCGCAATAATTAATTAAAACTTTATTTGAAATATTGAACTCAATAATGGCGTTTATTGCGATTTATGCAATAGAGATGCACGGCTGAACATCGTAATAGGTTTTTTCTTTTTTTTTTTTTTAATAAAAACCAACACTCAGGGGATGGCCCCTATTCATGCAGTGCATTGTGCAGGTTTAGGAAAATAGGTTATAGGAAGGAGGAAAGAGGGATTAGTGTTTATGGACATTCGATTTAAACTCACCAATATCGTAATTGACGGGAAAAACTCTCGCAGGAAAATCATTCCACAAGCGAGCAGTGCGGGCAAAAAATGAATTCTCCCTGTAATGCATTGTGCGGTTCACTGGACAATCAACCACAAAAGGATGTGCTCTGTGAGAAGCTCGAGTACCAGGTAAAAATATGTGGTTATCGGGAACCAAGCCCCTTATCTCACGAGGACACCGATAGAACAATGAAACACACGTCACATTGCAACGATGCTAGTGGCAGTCTGCTGAGTGTTTCGTACTTCGTTTTCCTGGAGATATCTGATCTGTCGGTTATACTGTAGCCTCAAGTTTAATAAACACGCCAACACGCTACCTACTAGACTTTAGTGACTTTTTATAAATCCAGCACTCAGGGGATGACCCCTACTCATGCAGTAGTGCATTGTGCAGGTTTTTTAGGAAAGGTGGAAAGAGAGTGGGAAGATGCGAACGGTAAGGAAACGAGTTGCTGCTGGTGACTATAAAATGGCCGGTGCTATACCTTCACCATTAGACAGTCTACAGAAATGGTGGATAAAAGATTGGAAAATTTGCAAAATTATACTCATTCTTACTGAATTTTATTTTAATTTTTTTTTTATTGTTGTTTTTAGAATTAAAAAAAAAACTTATATTTCCATTATTCATTACAGGTTTCCTCTTTAGAAAGACGTCACACAGAACGTGAAGAACGTTTGCATATGTTGGTTGAAGCACTTAGCAAGGGACGCTTGAATGGTGCTCTAGATGATCTCTTGGGCGATAACAATAATCAATGAGACTCAATAGAATCGAAGCAATTAACACAACGTTAATAATAATGAAGAAGGATGCTTTTTACGTGTTTTAATTTATGATTTAATTTAATAATTATTGGATTTTAAGAGCATCACAACAAAATGTATGTATGTATGTATGAATGTATGTATAACAAAATTATTTATGTATTGTGTGGTATAAATTGTAAAAGAACGGACTGGATTTTTAGCAGCTCTGTGAGTTAAATATTGAAAAAAAAAAATGAATACATAATTCAACCTTATCATGAATTAAAGGTTCAATTAGTCGTGACTTAACCATAACCATGTAAATCAGCTGTTTTAACCAACTTTATGGACATCAATGTTTTCGATAGTCATAGTCAACGATAACTATATATACCAATTGAATTTTGGTTTTTTCCCATAACCATAAACAGCTGTTTACTGAATTTACTTGCATGTATACACATTTTTTTTTTTTTTTGTTTACTTTTGTACAATTAACGTAAACGGCTCTTTATGGCCATGGCAGCACTGATTGCTGCAAATAGTAAATTTACGGTTATGGAATATATTACGACTACAGCGTTACGGTAAAGTCACGGCTAATTGAACCTTTAAGGAGAAACCCATTATTTCCGCGGAATTTTTCAAATTCTTTAAAATATTTTTTTTTTTTTTTTTGTACAAAATTTTTTTGTACAAGATTTTAGGGAAAATGAGAATTAATTCCGTGAGAATATCTATTTTATTTACGATAAGGTTGAGGCAATAATAACAGATAATAATAAAATAATTATGGACTGACAATTTTATGTTTAAATTTTAAATATTCTTGTTAAACGTATGGTTAACAGTATTATTTAAACAATAATTTCAAATTAAAAAAAATTAAAAAAAAAAAAACTTAAAACTTTTTTTTATAGCTTTAACATAAAACAGCAGTAAAATTAAAAAAGATTTAAAAAAAAATTACCAAAAAAATTACAAAAAAAAAATACAATAACAAAAGCCAAAAAAAGTGACATTTTAAGAGGAATATTTAGAAATAAAAATTGAAACGCAACCGTTCAGTTTCCTTCCAAAGGTTTTAATAAGAAACAAACAAAAAAACAAAAAAAAAATAAAATAAAAACATTAAAATAAAATAAAATACATAAAAATTAATATTAAAACAATTAGCGTTTAAAACAATAATTAAGAAAAAGAATTTTAAATTAACTTTAAATATTTAAAAATTTAGAATTATTGAGTTCAGGTTTACAATAAAATCAGTAGCTTAGCAATTATTATAAAAATATATACTAAAGTACATACGTATATACGTATATATATTTCATAATTTAAAAATTATATTACAAAAACAAAAAAAAAAACCAAAAAAACAAAATTAAAAAATTAAAAAATTTTTATTACAAGACCCTTAAAACCCCCTCTGTAAGGGTTCGATAACATGGTGCGACACTAAAAGAAAAAAAACCCGAGTCGAATTTGTAATTTTTTTATATGTACACATTCTTTTGACGCTCACTGTATGTATACCGTTTTAAATTTTGGAAATTGGATCAGTAATGTTTGAGCAATTCAGAAATTTGTAAGTAAAAGAAAAACTGTTTTTGCCAAATAAAAAAATTTTGAAGGGTTCGAGAAATATAAAAAAAAAATATTTTTGAGATCGACTTAATAAAACTCATTAGCCGGGTGTATTTAATTTTTTTTTTATTTTGTCGCATAGTGTAATTGAAGTGTTAACAAGAATAATTGTACATATACTGCGCTTTCTATCTTCAAATTTAATAAGTTTGAAGTTAAAAGTATTGATAAATTTGAAAAAAAAATTAAAGCCAGACGAAACTAAACCTTTGAATTAAAAAAAAATATTTCAAAATAATAATTTCCTTAGTGGAGATAATAAAGTTTGAAGAAAACAAGTATTACTACCAAATATATCCTCCATAAATTGGGGAAAATTCAATTAAATTTAAAAAACTTTTGTTCTCTGCCTTAGTGTGGGATCAAGGATTCCAAATTACATTTCGTGACAGTCGGGCAAAACTTGAAATCGAAGATATAGCCTAGCAATTAATCTGCTCTATATAAATTGCCAAAAATTCAATCAAATTTAAAATGATGCGGTTCCCTGGCTTAGTGGGCTGGATAGCTATTGCATCAAGAATATCAAAACAGTTTTCATTACGGTCGATGGAACCTTAACATCAAAGATATTGCCAATGAAGCTAACTTTTTTATACGATTCTATTATAGATTAACAAATAAAACGTTAGTACATGCGAGAGGTGTGCACAAGACATTCTTCAAGCTTACCCTTTACCGAATGCAATACTGTAGTGTACTCGTTTCTGTTGCTCTTGATTTTATGAGTGCACTGAAATGTGTATTTCCCGTTTATTCAATGTCTACCTACAACAGCACTCGTGTGCCTGTGAAAAGTAATGAAATTATGTTTTGTACTGTAAGAGCATATTTTACTACTGAAGCTACATTTTCAGTATTGCCATATGAATATTAGTAATGTAAAAAAAGTAATAATGCAAAAAAAAAGGTTTTCCCCTAGATATAAAAATTTTAAAAAAGTTACTGGCAATGCTGGCGTCGACGAAGATGTCCGGTTGCCGAGAGGAAAAAAAAGAAATGCATGTTGTGCAGCTACAATCAATATTCGGTCTTGAGAAAAATGTAATAGTGTGCACACCTCTTGTATTTGTAATTTTAATGTAATGTCTTATAAAATGTTTATTGTATCTTATTTTAATTATTATTATTTCATTATTAATCATTTACTTAATTATTATTATTTGCTTTAATTATTATTATTTGAGCCGTTCATTTTACTAACCCTGTCCTTTAGACTACTTTTTTACGATCAACACTCAATAAGGATAGCCCAGTCCTCTCTACCCATGCAATACACAGTTTTGGAGCTCTGCTGCATGGAGCATACAATGACCAGCACAATATTCTTCAATTCAGTTCCTTTGATGATGTTGCCGTTGCCAGTAGTCTTATATGTACGCCTTGGACTATAAACAAATAAAATGCTGGAGGGTTTATATTGAAAATTTTTATAAAGAGTCTGCCAATTACCTTTTTTTTTTTTTGAAAAAAGCTTAAAAAAAACTCTATTGAATATTTTCTCAAATTTCTTTTTTTTATTTGAAAGTACAATCCTTCCGGTTAATAATGGAAAATAATTTCATTCAAATGGCTGCTTCGCTAAGTGGGCCTGCAATCGACTTACAGAAGATGCCAATTTTGGCAAAAAAAAAAATCTTTTCAGATGAAGCTTATTTTGATCTTGTCGGGTATGTAAACAAGCCAAATTGTCCCATTTGGGGAATAGAAAAGTCGCACGCATACATTGAAAAGCCGATGCAACCAAAACGAGTCACTGTTTGGTGTGGATTTTGGTCCAGAGGCATAATTGGGCCATTTTTCTTCGAAAATGAGCAAGGAGTGGCCGTTACAGTCAATGGCGATCGTTATCGGGCCATGTTGAACGAATTTTTGTTCACAAAAATTGAAGAGAAGGATATTGACAACATTTGGTTTCAACAGGACGGCGCTACGTGCCACACAGCCGAAGATACATTCGATGTTTTGCGCCCTGTTTTTGAAGATCGCATTATCAGCCATAGAGCTGATGTCGTTTGGCCACCTCGAAGCTGCGATTTGACACCGTTGGACTATTATTTGTGGGGTGCCGTCAAAGATAAGTGTTACACCGACAAGCCAGAGACAATTGACGCTTTAAAGGACAATATTCGTAAAGCCATTAGTGAAATATAGCTGCACACAATCGATAATGTGCTTAAAAATTGGACCGATCGTGTAGGCTACTGCATGGTCAGCCGAGGCAGCCATTTGAATGAAATTATTTTCCATTATTAACCGGAAGGATTGTACTTTCAAATAAAAAAAAAAGAAATTTGAGAAAATATTCACTAGATTTTTTTTAAAGCATTTTCAAAAAAAAAAAAGTTATTTGGCGGACCCTTTATAGATCAGATAAATGTCTTTGCCCCTTCAATGAATTCTGTCTGGCGTCGTGATGAAGGTAATGGCCGGTCGTTTGGCAGCCGATTCACAATGTTGCAGTAATTGGAAGATTATAAGCCTATGCTGAAAAACCAAACAATTATTGTTTATTTTATAAATTCTTATTAGATTTTAATTTAAAAAAAAAAATATTAATATAATTAAATTTTTTTTCTCTTTGTATATATTTCTTTGTTTGTATGTGTATTAATTTAAATGTTAAGTACTCGTATTAAAATAATTACTTTGTCTTTAAATTTTTTTTCACATGACACAACCATACCCACCCCCTTGAGAAACCAAAACCGATAATATTTAATTGTATTTAATAATCTTTAGAATACTTTTTAAATAAATATCCTTAAAAAAAAAAATAATTTTTAATAAATAAAAATTCACCTTACCTGGGATTTGAACCCTGGCCTCATGGCTGATAAGTCAGCACACTAAACCACAGCGACTAGAATAACGCACATTAAAATCAAATAGAAGTTGCCGCAGTCTAGTTGGTAGTGTGTGTTGGCTTATGACAAGTAAAGCCCGAGTTCGTATCCCAGGTCAGGCAGACATCAAAACGAAATATGAAAAAAAAATATTTCTTCCTCTCTCAGCACATTTCTGGCAAAAACTCTGAGAGTAAATAAAAACCTAAACCTGCCATGACAAAATTTCTCAAAAATCTGTTGTCGTCAGAGTCGACGATAAAACTATAACTCACGCCGCCACGGCACCCACATATAAAATTAACGCGCAACACAACACGAGTGTGTGTGGTGTGTAAGAAGCTCTAAGCCGTAATCCTAACTTGAAGGATTGTAATGGCCAAAAAAAAAAATAAATTAAAAAATTTTTTCCTTTAACTTTCGATCAGTAAAAACAAAGAGGTTATCGATAATTTGATAGAACTCTTCGATTGCATTATAATTTCAATTGAAAAATAACCTCAGCTTTAAATGCTTTTAAATATTAGTAAAATCCTAGAAGAGGATTGAAAAATTATTTTTTTCAACCCTCATTGGTTTCTATGCATACTCCTTTCCCAACCGATTAATATAAAGATATATTCTCTCCTTTCATCCTATATCCTCTATTTCCTTCCTTCTCTAAAAAAATTGTACAATGGGTCAATTTCAACCTCCGGGTACTGTACTAGTCTTAACCGACATGTACATGTCCTCTAACCTAACCTAACCTAGAATAACGATACAATTTGGTACTGCCATCAGCAGCGAATCGGCTCCAGGCCATGAAAATAAACTTTTTCATATCAATTCAATTAAAAAAAATGTAAAATTATTAATTATTTAATTAATTATTGTAAATTAATTAATAAAAATATAATTTAATTTAAAAATTTAGAAAAAAACTAATTTTAAATTTGTTCGTATATTTTATTATTTTAGCGATTTTTCATTTTTTGATTTATTTCGTTGGTTCGTTAATTTATGGTAACTCTTGAAATATTTCGTTTATTCGTTAATTTATGGCAACCCTTCATATATTTCGTTTGTTCGATCAAAGAAAATAAATGTATGGAATAGTAATTCCCACATGCTTTTTACGAATTTAGTTTGTATAAGTAGAAGATTTTAGAAGAAAGGCTTAACGAGAGATTTGTGGTGGCATAGTCAGCTGATGCTAGGCGTGTGTTTTCTATTAAGTTGTGTGTGTTGTGTCGTCGTCAGAGTTTCCAGCGTTGTTGTTGTTGTTGTTTGTGTGCGTGGTGTGCGCCTGCTCGGTCTTCTTCTATGCTCCTTGTTGTTGACATGTTTGGTCGTTATGGTTTGTGCGTTGTGTTTATAAGAAAGTGTGCAAAATCTGGATCCATCCTGCGAAAAGTGCCCCGTCGTCCTCTCTCCATTCTCTGCCCTGCCCCCCCCCCCCTCACTCCACCCCCCACATTCGTCGAAAATCAATCACGAGGGTTTGCGTGTGTGTGTTGTGATGGAATTGTGTGTGTGTGGTTCCGTCGTTGAAAAAAAAGGAGCGGTGTCTCTCTCACCCCCCCCCCCCATTCTTGTTCTTATATATATCGTCGTTTACATTGCTCGAATGAATGAATGTGCGCGGTTTTTTCCCCAAAGGTTTTTTTTTGTGATTTATTTTTTGTTTGTTCCTAACGCCGCCGGTGACTGTCTTGGGTAGCAACAGTCGGTTTATGTCTAAAATACGATCATTTTCCACTCTGTGTGGTCTGTAAACTAATTAATATCGATTATTGGAGTCAAAAGCATTGAATACACCCTAAATAACGTGTTAATTTTGATTTATTCGCCTATTATAGCATTATAAACGTGATTTCTGCACTTATTCGTTGATTTTAACGTTATTTTGTTAGTTTCTCGTCTTCTTTTTCCATAATATGAACTGTTATGCCTCAAAAAGGCATGTTTTTAGGTAATTTTGGATATTCTAACCTGGTAATATCAATAAAATTCACATGAAGGATTATTAGAATGGATTTATGTCTAGAATTAAGCCATTTAGAAAAGAATAATCGTTAATAGGGTGGCCGGATGGTTTCTTTTAAGGCCTTGGTGAGTTAGTTAGCCTTTGTTAGGGTTCTAGAGGTTATACATAACTCCTGGTACTTCGTTACTAGATGCCAGACAGGGATACCTACCTGTAGTCCTTATTTTTTTTCCAATAATAGTCTTTTTTTTTGTATAATTATTGTGTTTATTATGTATTGAATAATATTTGTATTTTGCTTTGTTAGTAAATACGATTTAAAGCATTTATACATCGATTTTAAAAACTATAAATTTCTTTCACTTTTCTTCTTTTGTTTAATTTATAATTTGTTCTAATTATTATAATTTAATTATTACTTAATTAAGAGTTAAATTAAATAAATTTTTTAAATTTAAATTATTTGTACTATACAATACCCTCAAAATATTATTAAAAAAAATTAAAAGAAAGAATAGCTGGTTAGTATAGTTGAGATACTGGGAAGCTGGCTGGTATAGCTGAGAAGCTGGGTATTGCTGAGAAGCTAGGTAGCTGGTTAGTAAAAGAGTTCTTATATTGGCACAGAAATAATTCCACATGTCTCAACTGCGACTAGTAGACAACAGCATTTTACGTAAATCCACGACGCAAAGCGCCTGCAAAACCAGATCAACTGCAGGCTTTTGAATTTTTCATATACACCGTACGCCAAAATGATGTGTCCTTAGCAGCCAGGTTCTATAATTTACAAACAGCAGCAGGACGAAGACGTTCCTTAAAAAAAAAAAAAAACAAATAAATTAAACACCATTTTAATACTATTTCGTTGATTTTGGATACTTACATGCAATTTTAAATACTTTAAGGTACACAACAACGAATCATTGGCATATGAAACATTGACAAAGAAATTTATGGCAAACAGCTCGAATGTTCCACCGCTTCGGAGGTGTTCTAATTATGTGCCGGATTTGAGCCGATTTTTGCATATACTCTCGCTAATCTGTTCCAAATAGTTGAAGTGTCTGGAAAAATACAATAAAGTTGAAAATTAGAACCAGACAGATGGAAATAGTATGGAATTATAATATAATTAAGCTCGATCTCTTAATAAAATGATTTATGGCTGTATGCAATGCCCACAATGCAATACTCAATACTTTACAAAACTCACCTGCTGGGCAGTGCAAGAGGTTTGGCCACCATTACGTATTTCCTTCCTTTCATCACCGCAAAGGTTTGAGGGAATTTATATTCTGGCCTCCTGTTGTCGCCTTCATGTATTGTGGATTTTGTTAAGATTCATAATGATGTTGACGACATGATGTTAAAAACTGATGCAGACTTTTGTAGTGATTTTGGTACACAAGCCTTAAAATTAAAGAGAAAAAGTTTTTTAATTTAAAAATTGTATTCTTTTTAAAATTTTGTTCCAAATATACCTTGTATGTACGATATTCTAAGCACTTAAACAGGTTAGAGTGCAAGGATCTTTTGTATCATGATTCACGGGATTTTTTTTGAATAGCTGCCGCACCATCCGATTCAGCCCCAGATGATCTATGAACAAAAAAATATGTATAAAACAAAAATGTCAGCAATTTGTGTTAATTTGCTTAAATATCTTAATGTGGACGTGGCAAAATTTATAATATTTATAGTGAGAATAAAAGTTCATGTTTGTAGCTTTCATTTGATACCAATTTTATAAAAATTGGTGCCTTCGTTAAAAAGTTATAAGAATTTAAAGAAAATACTTTGCCAAACAACCCCTTGCTACACGATTCTGTTCGCCTGGTAGAGTACAAAATTTTTGAAATGGATTTTTCGCAAAAATTTTTTGTTGTTGTATGTGAAAGTATTTTCTTTACCTTCTTATAACTTTGTATGTAGTGGACCAATTTTTATAAATTTGGTATCAAAGAAAAGGTAGAAAGGTGTTCTTTCATTTGCTACCATATTTATGAAAATTGATGCTAAACAGGCAATGTTATATCAGATTACATTTAATTTACTTAAATTTCTTAATGTGGGCGTGGCAAAATTTAAAATATTTATAGTGAGAATAAAAGTTCATGTTTGTAGCTTTCATTCGATACCGATTTTATAAAAATTGGTGCCTTCGTTAAAAAGTTATAAGCAGTTAAAGAAAATACTTTGCCAAACAACCCCTTGCTACACGATTCTGTTCGCCTGGTAGAATACAAAATTTTTTAAATGAAATTTTGACACAATTTTTTTGTTGGATGAGAAAGTATTTCCTTTAACTTCTTATAACTTTGTATGTAGTGGACCAATTTTTATAAATTTGGTATCAAAGAAAAGGTAGAAAGGTATTCTTTCATTTGCTACCATATTTATGAAAATTGATGCTAAACAGGCAATGTTATATCAGTTTACATTTAATTTACTTAAATATCTAAAGGTGGGCGTGGCAAAATTTATAATATTTATAGTTAGAATAAAAGTTCATGTTTGTAGCTTTCATTTGATACCAATTTTATAAAAATTGGTGACTTCGTTAGAAAGTTATAAGAAGTTAAAGAAAATACTTTGCCAAACTACCCCTTGCTACACGATTCTGTTCGCCTGGTAGAACACAAAATTTTTGAAATGGATTTTTCGCAAAAATTTTTTGTTGTTGGATGTGAAAGTATTTTCTTTACCTTCTTATAACTTTGTATGTAGTGGACCAATTTTTATAAATTTGGTATCAAATAAAAGGTAGAAACGCGCTCTTTCATTCTGTGGCTAAATATTATTATATTTGCCACGCCCACTTATAGTTATTTAAGAAAATTGTATTTAAATGCTTAAAACTTTGCTTACACAGCATCAATTGTAATAAATTTGGTAGCAGATAAAAGCTAAGGAACCGAACTTTCATTTACTTATATTACTTGCCACTCCTACTCCTTGCTATCTTCTCCTTTTTCTTCGAAATAGACAAAGTTATATGCTAATACATATAATCTATCTAAACACGATTCAATGGGCTTGGGACTATTGGGTGTTAGAACAAAATGTAAGTTTAGGTTCTTAGCTTTCGTTTGTTACCATATTTGTTAAAATTGATGCTAAACAGGCGAAATTGTAACAGTTTACATTAATTTGTTAAATTTGCTTAAACACCTTAAGGTGGGCGTGGCAAAATTTAAAAAATTTAGGGTGGGAAAGAAAGTTCATGTTTGTAGCTTTCATTTCATACCAATTTTATAAAAATTGCTGCCTTCGTTAAAAAGTTATAAGAATTTAAAGAAAATACTTTGCCAAACAACCCCTTGCTACACGATTCTGTTCGCCTGGTAGAACACAAAATTTTTGAAATGGATTTTTCGCAAAAATTTTTTGTTGTTGTATGTGAAAGTATTTTCTTTACCTTCTTATAACTTTGTATGTAGTGGACCAATTTTTATAAATTTGGTATCAAAGAAAAGGTAGTAAGGTGTTCTTTCATTTGCTACCATATTTATGAAAATTGATGCTAAACAGGCAATGTTATATCAGTTTACATTTAATTTACTTAAATATCTTAATGTGGGCGTGGCAAAATTTATAATATTTATAGTGAGAATAAAAGTTCATGTTTGTAGCTTTCATTCTACCGATTTTATAAAAATTGGTGACTTCGTTAAAAAGTTATAAGAAGTTAAAGAAAATACTTTGCCAAACTACCCCTTGCTACACGATTCTGTTCGCCTGGTAGAACACAAAATTTTTGAAATGAAATTTTCGCAAAAATTTTTTATTGTTGGATGTGAAAGTCGTTTCTTTAACTTTTTATAACTTTGTATGTAGTGGTCCAATTTTTATAAATTTGGTATCAAATAAAATGTGGAAACGCGCTCTTTTATTCTAGGGCTAAATATTATTATATTTGCCACGCCCACTTACAGATATATACAAAAATTAAATTTAAATGCTTAAAACTTTGTTTATACAGAATCAATTGTAATAAATTTGATAGCAATTAAAAGCTAAGAAGCCGGACTTTAATTTTCTTATATTATTTGCCACGCCCACTGTTCTCCTTCTTCTCCTTTTTCTTTAAAACGTGCAAAGTTATACATTAATACATTTAATCTGTTTTAATGAGTGAGTGGGCGTGGCACCACTGGCAGTTAGAAGGATATGTAAGTTTAGGTTCTTGGCTTTCGTTTGCTACCATATTTATGAAAATTTACGCTAAACAAGCAAGGTTATAAGAGTTTACATTTAATTTGCTTAAATATCTTATGTGGGCGTGGCAAAATTTATAATATTTATAGTTAGAATAAAATGTAATGTTTGTAGCTTTCATTTGATAGCAATTTTATAAAAATTGCTGCCTTCGTTAAAAAGTTATAAGCAGTTAAAGACAATACTTTGCCAAACTACCCCTTGCTAAACGATTCTGTTTGCCTGGTAGAATACAAAATTTTGTAAATAAAATTGTCCAAAAATTTGTTGTTGTTGAATGTGTAAAGTATTCTCTTTAACTTCTTATAACTCTGTAAGTGGGGTACTAATTTTTATAAATTTGACATCAAATAAAAGGTCGAAATGTGTTCTTTCATTCTAGGGCTAAATATTATTATATATTTGCCACGCTCATACTAACAAGTACAGCTGAGAAGCTGCCCAGCTATACTAGCCAGCTAGGAATTTAGTATCACAAAAAAGCAGAGTTAATAACTTACATCATATGGCCGCTTTGCTAAAGGCATCGCCTACATTCTCATTCTTTCCTGTCACCATCGCAGTAGTTTTAAGGGAATTTAGTTTCTAATCTGCATGCTGATGATGCTACGCATCTCATAACATTTTCTTTTTATTGCTACCTCATCAATTTCTGCCAGATCGTCTTTTTTGCCGCTTAATATTCTTCTAAAGCCGTTGCGGATAATAACATATTTCGTATGGCCGCTTTAGTTAAACCATCACCATCATCCTCCTCCTCCTTTTCGTCTTCGGAGGCCGGCAGCACGAGTTTGAAAGGTGTCGCCGGCAGGGAGGCTATTCTTTATCGAGTTCACCACGCACCCGCAAGTACAGTTTCTGCCTCAGCTGACTCTGTCATTACTAGTGCAGCGTCCGTCTACTTCCATTTTAATGTGCTGAAAACTCTGTTAGCGTTTCTGCGATTTTTTTTCTTTGCAAGTTTTCTAAATAAACCTCGGATCAAATCAAAGGTCTCCGTCTTTTTACGTTTAATGGATTGACTCCTTCTTTTCAATAAAATGTTTTCACTTAAAACACTCTTTTTCTTATGTTCTTTTTTGTAAACACTTGTTAATGATGTTTTTGTGTCACAATACTTTGCATAGATTTTTTTCCTTTGCTTTTTGTGCGTTCAATACATGCGTCGGCGTACCGTTTATCCATGTGGCAAAAAGTGAGGTTAGCTTTCGTTTACAGTCGTTGTTGTTCTTCTTGTTAGACCAATTGTTTTTCTTTGCTTGCTCCTTTCGATTCTTATTGTTGATTTATGCATATAACAGGGTAATTCCAATATTTTAAATTTATTTTTAAGTTATTCTAGTGGCCTTCTGAAATTTCTGTTCGCCTGGTAATTTGTTGTATTCTGTAACAAATAAGAAATATTTTTTATTGAAGTATATACATATATATGTATTGTATGTAAGAAGAAGAAAAATTGAGTAATAAAAATATGTATGTAAATATGTATATACCCAGCCAGCCAGCTAAACAGTTATCCAACTTTCCAGCTATACTAGCCAGATTTCTAGCTAGCCAGCTACAGAGCTAGCCAGCTACAGAGCTAGCCAGCTACACAGCTACACAGCTAGCCAGCTACACAGCTAGCCAGCTACACAGCTAGCCAGCTACACAGCTAGCCAGCTACACAGCTAGCCAGCTACACAGCTAGCCAGCTACCCAGGTAGCCAGATACCAATGTAGTACACGGTTCTGTTCGCCTGGTATGTGACGTCAGATATCATTTCTTACAAGAATGATAAACTAAAGATTACGCCTTGTGCATGATTTCCCGTTAGATGACGTTGTTGGGCTATTTTAAAGGTTTCCAAGTCTTTTTCATATGTGAAAATGAGTATTTTTTCTGAAAAGTGTTTCAACTACGCGAAAGTAGTTGGCAGCCCTGCAATATAATTTACATTATCATTAGTCAATAGGAAAACAATGAAAACAATTGGCGTGATGTCATTGATTCAACATGCGCAGAAAGTTTTAATTTTGTATGCGTGATGGCGTAATCACAAAAAAGCCAGAGTTCTATTCCAACCCATGGGACACAGTTTTCCTTCAAGCTGCTTAAAGCAACGAAGTTTTAGCCATAAAACCGATATCATTTGTAAGAAAGTCCATGTGTGTAAATGACTGTGGTTTTTTTACAAATTATTTTGGTTGTGTACCACGGGTTCGAATAGGACTCTGTCTTTTTGGTGATAATAAATTTACGCCCCTAATGTCACGGCCTCTTTAGATTTTGCATGCAATTTTAAAGAACTGATGACTTATTTACGTACTTAAACGACCGCATAAATGTACAAGGTTCATCTGTAATTAAATTAAAACAATTACGCTTTAAGTTTGAATATTGTGACATTAATTAAATGAATTAAAATTATTGGAGTTTTTACTGCAGGCACATAAGTAAAACAAGTTCAAGTAGTTCAGTAATTAGTTCAAATGGAAATAGGTAGCCCGACATGTTCCTACTACAAAGTTAAGTAATTCAAATTCAAATTCGACCGTAATGAAACCTGTTTTGGAATACTTGATCCTTAATAGTTAGACACTAGGGCCCACCAAGGCCCTTTAATAGAGTATTTAAGAGAGCGTTTTTAGTAGAGCATTTTGTTTGCTCGTATAAAATAGGAAAATTCGTCGACTGTATTTCCGATTCCCAGGTTCACCTGATCGTAAAACTGTTTTGTAACCCTTGAGCCTTGATAGTTATCCCACTAGGGCCCACTAAACCCCTTTAATAGAGTATTTAATAGAGCTTTTCATTTGTTCGTATAAAATAGTAAGATTCGTCGGTTGAATCTCCGATCCCCAGGTTCACCCGATCGTAAGGAAAACTGCTTTGAAATCCTTGATAGCTATCCAGCCAATAGGTCAGAAAATCGCACTCAGTCTCATCCTGTTAAAAGCACATATCGTTGGTGTTCCTAAGGCCTCAAGAATCATCGAGCTATATTGAGCGCCGTTGGCAATGATGGCCTTCGTTGTCATAGCAACATGAGTAAGGAGAATACGCCGCTAGCCTAAAATTTACATCAAACAGTGACTCTTGGATCTTATGTCGACTGGTATCGTTCCAAATTTGACTACAATTTTTTCGACGTGCCCTAAAATGGATCTCATCTCTGAAGATGACCTTTTAATGACAATTATGGTCAGTCTAGTGGATAGTGAGCTAGACTATTAGTGAGAGGATTGTGAGTTCAATTCTCTACAGAGTCTCTGGACTGTTATATTACTATTGAGGTAAGGGTTGTGAGATGGAAGTTAATCAATTCGTGAATAATGTATTGCCCTTAATAAATAAAAAATATAAAATAAATGACAACAAATGAAACGGTGCAGAAAATACTTCACTCCATCCGACCTTCTTACTATTTACAGGACCTTTATCCGACCACGGATGGAGTACAACTCTCATGTATGGGCCGGTACTTCAAAGTCTATTTTGAAGCTTCTCGACCGCGTACAGGAGAGGGCGAAGGTGCTTGTTATTGACAGTAGGGTATCCAACTCCATTGATTCGTTGGAGCATCGTCGCAATGTGGCGTTTGCTTCATTGTTCTATCGGTACTATAATGGGAGGTGTTCTCGAGAGATAAGGGGCTTGGTTCCCGATAATCACATATTTTTACGTGGTAATCGAGCTTCTCGCAGAGCATATCCTTTTGTGGTTGATTGTCCAGTGAACCGCACAATGCATTACAGGGAGAATTAATTTTTTGCCCGCACTGCTCTTCCTGCGATGGTTTTATCCGTCAATTACGATATTGGCGAGTTTAAATCGAATGTCCACAAACACTACTCCCTCTTTCCACCTTCCTATAACCTATTTTCCTAAACCTGCACATTGCATTGCATGAGTAGGGGCCATCCCCTGAGTGTTCGTTTTTATATAAAAAAAAAGTTTGACAGGTAGAACTTCAATGAAATGATCGTTATCAACTGTAAGGTTAACTTGAAATTATTATGGATCTGTCCAACCATGCTGCTTTAACTAGGCATGCAAAATAAAGTCATGCTTTGCTGAAATCTTATGGATATTGTAGCAGTATGTAATTGTTAACACTTCAAGCGATGAACCCTGTATGCTAGAGTTACTTAAAAAATATTTTTGAAATATTTTTTCAATGTTTGTGTTCGTTTAGAGAATATGCATATACAATAATCTTTAACTTTAACCTATACTTATAAATTAAATAAATATTTCTAATAATTGATATTAAATAGTAGATTTTCTAATTTTAGTTGAAAGTTTTTAACTTACATGTGTAATAAACACTTTATCAATTTTAGGGTCAATTTACTTATAAAACTATTTATAATAGCATAAGGTATGCTTTAAAATTATAAGGTCACACCTCAATATTTGCTCAATTCATTCAAACTATAATATATTATTTATGATCGCCTTATACTATGTTCAGACATGCACTTATATTGAGAAAATCGCAATAAACGACATTATTGATCTCAATATTTCATGTAAAATTTCAATTAATTATTGGTCAATAAATTCATAAATTGTTATAATATTGATTAAAACTTTAAACACAACACTGTCAATAAGTACGTTCAGTTTTCCGAACACTTTCTATTGATATTTGACAACTCAAATGTAAACAACGACAATGCCATAATCAAAAGCTTTCTTTTCTCCAAGGTACCCAATATTAAAAAATATTTCTTTCTCAGCCTTCTGAGGAAAGCCACTTTGGAGTCACAAGTAGACCCTATTAACCGCAACAGCTCGGCGTTTCGGTTAATCATTAACAATATCTTTTCCAATGTTAAATTGTTTTCCATTTTTTCTAAAAAACTTTTGGCACTAATTTTCGCGATTAAATTAAAAACAAAGTTGTTGAAGCAATCAGCTGTTTTGTTTACCAGCTGTCGAATAAATGTCCGCATATTATATGTCTGAACGCTAAAAATATTGTTCTCAATAAAACGAATATTGATTTAATAAAAGTACATGTCTGAACATAGTATTATACTATGTTCACGTATGCAATTTAATTGAGCCAATATTCGGTTAATTGAGAACAAAATTTTAACCGTTCAGGTATAATAAATATACGCAATATTCAGCTAACTCAATATTCATTTGACAGCTGGTAAATGAACCAGCTGGTTGTTTCAACAACATTGTTTTTGTTTTGTTTGTCGTTGCCGATATTTAAGTTGTCAAATATCAACAGGAAGTGTTCGGTTACTTATAATATGCAAACTAAACAGACCTAGAACAGAGCTGTACTTAAAGTTTTACTCAATATTATAACAATTAGCATTTAATTGAGCAATAATTAATTGAGATTTTATATGAAATATTGAGATCAATATTGGCATTAATTACGATTTACGCAATAAGGGTGCATACGTGAATGTAGTATTATTCAAAAAAATTTCACGTTCAAATAAGTCAATAGGAAGCCGATTTTGCCCTTATTATGTTTAATTAAATTTATGTAAATAAGTGCAGTAGTCGCCGCAATCTAGTAGGTAGTGTGTTGGCTTATTAGACGTAAAGCCCGAGTTTAAATCCCAAGTCAAACATCAAAACGAAATACAAAAAAATATTTCTTAGGCGACTTCCCCTCACAAAATTTCTAGTTAAAACTCCGAGAGTAAATAAATTTGCCATGAAAAGCTTCTCAAAAATCTGTCGTTCGGAGTCGACTTTAAACTGTAGGTCCCGCCACTTATGTATAAAGTTAACGTACACAGCATAAGTGGTGTGAGAAGCAAGATCGTAATCCTGACTGAAGGGTTGTAATGACGAATTAAATGACTTGAGCAAATATTGAGGTGACCTTATCATTTTAAAGCACTCCTTATGCAAATACTTATGTATACTCGTAATCTACTCTATTGGAATTTATTATTGATTGAATGAATTTAAAATGAAATTTTAATTTTAAGAATACCCCACCCCCTTTTAAGTATGTATGTCTCTATTACTTAATTATTTCGTACATTTATGAGTACTTTACTAATACGATTATACGAACAAGAAGAGCCCTCAACAATTAACAAAAATGCTCAAAAATAATTTGCAATCATTTTTATTTAAAATATCCCTTTATTGTTTTTGTTTTCTGTATTTTTATCAAAAATGAATGAATTTCTGAGTTTTAAGTATTTAGGATTTAAGAATTAAAATGTTTTCTGTATTCTGTACTGCGGTCAAGAAAACTTATAAAATAAAAAGAAATTTTTAAAACTTTTAAAAAGTTACAGGAAAACTTTTATTTCTTTATATGGGGTTAATTGTTTTTGGGTTAATTAGGGCCATTATTACAACTTGCCGTTTACTAAAGATAGGATTTAAAAGGGCAAATAACTTGATTTTCATTATTATGAGTGCGCAATAAGATAAAAGTGAGCGTTAAGTTAGTTAAAGGGAAGATCATCCTACCTTTAACTTTTAAAGTTCACTTTATCTTTGAACTTGCCATATTATTTATATTATTTTCAATATGGCAACTTCAAATATTTTAAATAGACGTTGATATATTAAGGGCCATTATTACAACTTCCCGTTAAAGTTGGCATTAGTTAAAGGTACCTTTAGCTAAAGTGAACGGCAAAGTTACCTTTAACTTATTTTGGTTATTACAACTTACAGATAAAACAAAATTAGCTTTTTCACCTACTCATTCTGGAGGAAGTTTTGAGCGTAATGCTGGCGCTGGTGTCCTGTCATCTGTATCTGTGGGTAATGTAAATATTGAGGAGGCGGATGCTCTTGATGTTCTGGACATGAGAATTAGTTGTGATGCTCGTTGGAACGATCACATTTTTCGAGTGTCGAAGGAAGCATTCAAGTGCCTTGGTTTTTTGAAACCGTGCACAAAATACTTCACTCCATCCAACCATCTTACTATTTACAGGACCTTTATCCGACCACGGATAGAGTTCAACTCTCATGTATGTCTATTCAAAGTCTATTTTGAAGCTTCTCGACCGCGTACAGGAGAGGGCGAAGGTGCTTATTAATGACGGTAGGATATCCAACTCTATTGATTCGTCGTAATGTGGCGTGTGTTCCATTGTTCTATCGGCACTATAATGAGAGGTGTTCTCGAGAAATAAGGGGCTTGGTTCCCAATAATCACATATTTTTACGTGGTACTCGAGCTTCTCACAGAGCACATCCTTTTGTGGTTGATTGTCCAGTGAACCGTACAATGCATTACAGGGAGAATTAATTTTTTGCCCGCTCGGCTCGCTTGTGGAATGATCTTCCTGCGAAGATTTTTCCCGTCAATTACGATATTTTTGAGTTTAAATCAAATGTCCACAAACACTACTCCCTCTTTCCACCTTCCAATAACCTATCTTCCTAAACCTGGGGCCATACCCTGAGTGTTGGTTTTTATAAAAAAAAAAAAAATAAAAAAAGCACCCCCAAATTAAGGAGCATAGAAAACTATTGAAATTAATATTTCGTTGCGAATCCATATCTTTTAGGCATAGGGGATATTAAATTATTAATTATTTCAGGAGATATTGCTTTCCAGGCTACTTTTTTTGTGGATTTTGCAATTTTCTCGATTGATTTTTAAGTTAATAAGTGGATTGAAGAGTTGACTTATCAAGACATCAATTGAGTGGAAAATATTCATTCAACAGATCATTATTCCTGAGTCGCTCTGTAAAAATTTCCACTTATGTAAAAGACGGTTTTAAAAAAAAGTAAAATGTTTTTAAATAGAAAATTTTTTTCTTCGTTTTCTAAAGAAAAAAAAAATTTTTTTTTTACATAAACTTTGATTGTCTTTGACGTCATGCCAAAAATCACGCCAGTGTAAATGTAGTTCTCAGAAAACCAACTAAAAACACTTGAAGAGAGTAGAATGCAATTAGAAATACAACTAATAGATGACTCAAATTATAATTATAAATTTACGTCAAACCGAATCCAAATTAATACAAACATGACTGATAAATGACAATAAAAGGACTCATAAACTACTCATAAAAGACTCGTATGCGATTAAACGATGACTGAAAGACAAATCGAAAAAGAATCATAAACGAAGGTAAATAAGACTAATAAATGATCATAAAACTACTAGAAAAAGGGTCGAAAATTACTCTAAACTAATATAGAAAATGACTCATACTCTGATTCAGTTGTACTCGCTACAACATTGATTTATAAGTACCGGTTACAATGAGTATGAGTACAACGTTGACATCAAACTCATAACATTCGAAATATGTTTGATTCATACGCCTACTCATTTAGATTTATAAATTAAGAAAAAATATTTATAATACTTATGTATATATGATTCGAATCATTGATCAAAATTTACAGTCTTAGTTGTATTTCATTTACAAAAGAAAAGACAAAGACAGCAAACAAAGCAAACACACAACCTTCTAGCGAGTATTGTGGGGTTCGTACGCGAATCATATTTATTTTATGCTTCATGTATACTTTGAGTCAGGGAGAGTAGAAGTCAATAACATCATACGTATTGTTAAGAATGATTACGATGAATATTTCTAACTTTGAATATGAGTAGTATGTGTATGATATTAAAATAGGTATGAATACGTGTATCAGAAATTATGAGTATGACTCGAATCTATTCAGCGTTTTGAATACTTATTGCTATTATTTGATACTAACCAAGTTCCTAATGTAGTAGTGTGCTGGCTTATTAGACGTAAAGCCAGGGTTCGGGTTCCAGGTCAGATATCAAAACAAAATACAAAAAGTATTTCTACGGCGATTTCCTCTTAGCAAATTTCTGGCAAAAACTCTGAGAGTAAATGGAATTGCCATGAAAAGTTTCTCAAAAATCTGTCGTTCGGAGTCGGCTTTAAAACTGTAGGTCCCGCCACTTAGTGTGAGAAACTAGGTCAATAATACTGACTGGAAGGGTTGTAATGACCAACTATGTTATGTGATCAATTATTTCTAGGCTAAATTAAAAATTTTTACAGACAGGTCACACATCACCTAATCATTCTGGAGGAAGTTTTGGCCAATACTGTATAATGGGACTTGTTTTGGGCAATAAAAAAAATCAATTTTGGGCGGGCCAAAGTTCGGTATAATAAAACAATACTTCTGCACTTTTTCAAAACACAATAAATTTTATTTAATCAATTTTAATTATTTTAAATTTCTTAAATGTTATTAAAGTATTATTGAAAGTTTTTGTTAAAAAAAAGTTCGGATTTAAAAGTTTAGAATTGATTAAATGGAAAAAAGACAAAAAATAAAAAAACAATTCGAATCCCAAACAACAGCAACATGACACATATTAAATTTTGTTTCAAATATAATATTTTTAAATATTTTTTAATAATTTAAATATAATATATGGATGTAGTATATATGTAGTAGTTTTGATAAATAATTTATTGATATTGATATTGGAATTTATTCATTCATTACAAAAGAGAACAATAAATTTTAATTTCAATTCATTATTATATTGTATGTATTTGTTATTGCTATAATAATTAATTAATTAATGCATATTTATTTATATTTATTAATATTTTTTGTATATATTTTATAAGCAACAAGTAGTATATTTTAGGTATGTAAGAAATATTTCTATAAATCGTACTGAATTTCATACATCATATCATATCATCATATATGTATTCTATGTATTTCATAACACACAATACGATAAGTATGTATACATATGTATATATAATAATAAATATATTTTAAAATTTTTATATTTAATGTATTAATTTTTATTTTTATTTATTTTTTTTTTATTTGTTAACATTATTGTGATTCACATTTTCATCTAGTAGGGTGTCAATATATTTATTCATTACAAAAATAAAAAAACAAAAAAAAATTACATTCTACAGAAACATGAAAGAAAAAACATAATATTCTGTTATTACAACACTGTGTATTATTATGGAGGGTTTTCTAACTGATAAGAGACATTTCAAACAATTTTGTGGAGGCTTAAAAGAAAATATCTCCCTCGGGTGGAGCATAATATGCTGAAAAGAAAAGGATTTTTTTTTTAAATTTATAAGGTTTTAAAATTAAAAGAAAACAAATTTTTTGGGGACTAACACTTCCCTGATTTTGGTGGAACTTGGTCAGTACAGGGACTGCGTGCACCCGTGACATCACAACGGGCTGTTATGCATGCTCAAGTGAGCTTTGTGATAGCGTAGCTACCACTCCGACCTAACTTAACCTAATACTATGTTCAGACATGCACTTATATTGAGAAAATCGCAATAAACGGCAATATTGATCTCAATATTTCATATAAAATTTCAATTAATTATTGGTAAATAAATTCATAAATTGTTATAATATTGATTAAAACTTCATAATACTATGTTCAGACATGCACTTATATTGAGAAAATCGCAATAAACGAAATTATTGATCTCAATATCTCATATAAAATTTCAATTAATTATTGGTCAATAAATTCATAAATTGTTATAATATTGATTAAAACTTCAAATACAGCACTGTCATAAGTACGTTCAGTGAGCATATTACATTTTTCCGAACACTTTCTATTGATATTTGACAACTCAAATGGTAAACAACGACAGTGTCATAAGGAAAAGCTTTCTTTTGTGCTAGCTATCCAATATTATCAAAATTTTCATTTCTCATCCTTCTGAGGAAAGCCACTTTGGAGTCACAAGTAGTGCCTATTAACCGCAACTGCTCGGCGTTTCGGTTAATCATTAGCAATACCTTCTCCAATGTTAAATCGTTTTCCATTTTTTCTAAAAAAAATATTTTTGGCACTAATTTTCGCGATTAAATTAAAAGCAATTTTGTTGAAGCAATCACCTGTTTTGCTGTTAAATAAATTTTCGTATATTATATGTCTGAACGCTAAAAATATTGTTCTCAATAAACCGAATATTGATTTAATAAAAGTGCATGTCTGAACATAGTATAACACTTAGGACAATACAGGAAATATAGTTTATTGGAGAAAGGAAAGAGAGAATAGGGACCAGTAAGTGTATCGTCACTTTTTTTTTATCCAAAATTTTATCCAAAATGTCTTTTTAGTCACACATAATTTTTTTTTTTTTTTTAATAAAACCAGCACTCAGGGGATGACCCCTACCCATGCAGTGCATTGTACAGGTTTTAGGAAAGGTGGAAAGAGATAGGGAAGATGCGAACGGTAAGGAAACGACTTGCTGCTGGTGACTATAAAATGGCCAGTGCTATACCTTCACCATTAGACAGTCTACAGCAATCGTCCCCAAGAAGCCCGCAGTTTCTCATACCACTTATGTTGTGTGTGTTAATTTTATACAGAAGTGGCGGGACCTACAGTTTAAAGTCGACTCCGAACGACAGATTTATTTGAGAAACTTTTCAAGAAGAGAAAGAGAAGAAATCGCCGAAAAAATACTTTTTGGTTTTTTTTTTATTTTTGATGTCTGACCTGGGACTCGAACCCTGGCTTTACGCCTAATAAGCCTACTAGACCACGGCGAGAGTTGTCACACATAATGTTAAACAATCACAAACACCCACAATCTCTGGTGGGAAACGAAACCACGGCTTCACCCCTTGAAGTTTAGCACACGGCCAACTAGACAAACTAGGGGCATTATGACTGCTCTACAGAATATATAGTTTATAGGAGAAAGGAAAGAGAGAGTAGGGTGCAACAATTTTCTTTAATCACCAGTGGGTGTATCGTCACTTCTTTTTCCAGAATTTCATTTTCTTTTTCATTTTTCTTTCTGTTGAGAGTTGTCACACATAATGTCAAACAATCACAAACACCCACAATCTCTAATGGGAAACGAAACAACGGCTTCGCCCCTTGAAGTTTAGCACACTACCAACTAGGTTATAAGGGCACTCTAAGTGCAATCCAGAAAAAATAGTTTAACGGAGAAAGGAAATTATTAATTTAGCAGATGTAGCTTCTATAAAATGTTCGATAACGACTGATAAAGTTCGGAAGTCTCTATTTTGAAAGACCCTATAGTTTATTGCATCCATCTCTCACCCAGCAACCCAAACTTTCTAAAAGAAAACTTTTATAAGGTGAATCGATAAAAATGTCAGTCACATTTAGCAGTTTTCTTTAAAAATTCAGGAATAACTAAACGTTCTCCATCCTCGGAAAAAAATTCACAAAAAAAGTTAAGAAATCTAAATTATTGCTGATGAAATAGTCGCTAAAGCTGATAGTGTGTTGGCTATTCGACGAGAAATGAATATGAAAAAACAAATTATTCTTACGGCGGCTTCCCCTCAGCAGTAATCTAGCAAAACCTCAATAAAAAATCTCTCATTCGGAGTATACTTTAAACTGTATATCCCGCCACTTATGGATAAAATGAACACACACAACGTGGGTGGTGTGAGAAGCAGGAATATATTCTTGCAGTGGCTGTTAAAGACAATGCGTAGATTTATTAATCGAAAAAGGGAATATGAAAAAAAATTCGTTTAGAGGGCCGCTTCCCCTTAATAGTCTTTTAGCAAAACCCCCAAAGGTTAATAAAATTCCCATGAAAAGTTTCTCAAATAAAAAATCTGCGGTTTGGACACGATTCTCAACTGTGGGTAGCCGTCACTTTTGGGTTAAAAATAACACACACAACTTAGGTGGTGTGCTAAGCTGCAATATTTTCTTACAGTGGCTGTTAAAGACAGTGTGTAGATTTATTAAGCGAAAAACGGAATATGAAAAAAATATTTCGTTTAGAGGGCCGCTTCCCTTTAGCAGTCTTCTAGCAAAAACTCTGACAGTGAATAAAATTGCCATGAAAAGTTTCTCAATAAAAAATCTGCGGTTCGGAGACGATTCTCAACTGTGGGTAGCCGCCACTTTTGGATAAAATAACACACACAACTTGGGTGGTGTGAGAAGCTGCAATATTTCCTTACAGTGGCTGTTAAAGACAGTGTGTAGATTTATTAAGCGAAAAACGGAATTTAAAAAAAATATTTCGTTCAGCGGGCAGCTTCCACTTAATAGTCTTCTAGCAAAACCTCCAAAGGTTAATAAAATTCCCATGAAAAGTTTCTCAGAAAAAAAAAAAATCTGCGGTTCGGAGACGACTCTCAGATGTAGGTTGCGCGACTTTTGGATAAAATTAACACACACAACAATATAAACAAATATTTCGTTCAGAGGGCGGCTTCCCCTTAGCAGTCTTCTAGCAAAAACTCTGACAGTGAATAAAATTGCCATGAAAAGTTTCTCAATAAAAAATCTGCGGTTCGGAGACGATTCTCAACTGTGGGTAGCTGCCACCTTTGGATTAAAAATAACACACAAAATTTGGGTGGTGTGAGAAGCTGCAATATTTCCTTACAGTGGCTGTTAAAGACAGTGTGTAGATTTATTCAGCGGGCGGCTTCCCCTTAATAGTCTTCTCGGAAAACCTCCAAAGGTTAATAAAATTCCCATGAAAAGTTTCTCAAAAAAAAAATCTGCGGTTCGGAGACGACTCTCAGATGTAGGTTGCGCGACTTTTGGATAAAATTAACACACACAACATGGGTGATATGAGAAGCTAGGTTGTAATCCTGACTAAAGTGTTGTAATGAACAATTAAGTAAGTAAGTAGGGAATATTTTCTGATATTTCGAAACTAATTTGTAGAAAAAAAATATGAAAACATTTTGAAATCCTATAAAACAGTTCTGAATTAAAATAAAAAAATTTGTTACCTTATACGACTACATCTTTAGGTAAACAGTGTTTGTTTTTCTTCGTTTCTTTTAGCAGGAATTCCTTTTTCGAAGTTCTCTCGTTATGTTTTTACAACTTCACCGTGGCAAATAATGTTAAAGACTGTTTGTTATACTCAACAAATCATTGGTATTTATACGCTTTACTGCTGACATTAAGTGGTTATCACTTCAAGTCATTATTTATTGGTTAAGGATTTTTTTCCCATTATTGATTTGATTTTCTCTTTTTTTTCTGCGTAAACGGATAATAAACAATTTGTATTTCACGCCTAAATGCATTTTCTTTTTATAGGTTTTCCTCTTGCTGAGAATGTTCAACAGGCAACATAGACTACCCGCTTTATTTAAGTCTAATCATTTGCTAAAGTATGTACCTCCTATAATGGATGCTTTTTATCTCAGCTGTACAGTTCTCTCTATATATTCTCTTAATTTTATTATTTATAATTTAAAAATTCTTTCAAATTACTTTTCTATTACAGGCCACAACTGCGTCCTAAAATTTATTTAATCATGTTCTGTATTGGATGCTTCATTACAAGGAAATTTTTAATATGAATTGAATTTTTATCAGACAGATGCAGTACTTTGAGTCTGACAGTGATTGTGGAATAACCCTCTATGGAATGACATACAATTTGCAAAATTATTTACAGCTTACACCTACAGTACTCGTATTATTAAGTACAGACTCTTGCAAGTTTTATTTTTTAGGGAGATGATCCTATTCAACCGCATTGTGTTGGAATCAGAAATCAACAATGAATCGTTTTTTCGCTACTCATAAATACTCATTAAATTTTGAGTATGAGTGAGTCAACAGTATTGAAATTCAACTACTCTGATTCATTTGTACTCGCTACAACATTGATTTATAAGTACAGGTTGCAATCAGTTCATACTCATACAATGTTGACATCAAACTCAAACATTCGAAATATGTTTGATTCATACGCCTACTCATTCAGATTCATAAATTTAGAAAAACATGTACTTATAATACTCATAAATGATTCAAGTGATTCGATGTTGTTGCATTTACAAAAAAAAAAAACGAAAGAAAAGACAGAAACTCCAAGCAAAGCAAAACAAACAAACAACCTTCTAGTGAGTATTGTAGTGTTCGTACGCGAATCATACTTATTTTGTGCTTTGACTCGAATTCAACAACATCATTTGTATTGTTAAATATGAGTATGATGAGTACTTCAAACTTTGAATATGAGTAGTGTGAGTATGATGATAAAATGAATGCGTATAAGTATCGGAAATTATAAGTATGACTCGTATCTACTCATCGTTTTGAGTAATCATTGCTGATCTCAGGTTGGAATACAGGAAATATAGTTCACAGGAGATAGGAAAGTGGGGATACTATACGACAATTTTTCGTAATGACCAGTACCATCGTCACTACTTTTCGAGAATAATTCTCAATTTCTTTTCTCTATTGTGAGTTAATCACAAATAATGTCTGATAACACAGCCCTGCAAATTTGGATGTTTTTTGTGCAAATAAGAGAACTCCATGTGCAGGAGGGTTGAATCCCCTAAAAATAGCTTTTTTTTTTGGCAATTTTTGAAAAATTGTAGAGCTAAACACTAAAGTGATAGAACCATCACTATTGTCAGATATTGACAATTGATCTTTGCTCTTTAAAATGAGCCCAAAGCCAAATTTTGTGCTTGCACCCTTAAAGTAGGGAGTGGGTTTATGTCAAGGGGCGCAAGAGAAAAAGGAACACATACGGAGGTCCTTAAAAATTAATCAGATTTACTTGAAAATTGTTACTCAGATTTAAAAAAAAATTTAAAATGGCGGATCCAATATGGCGGTAGAGGTTTATAAAAATTAATCAGAAGGCGAAAATGACTTCGCAAACACCTGAAATCATCTTATTTGCAAAACCCATGCAGGGCTGTGTAATCAATCAGAAAATCGCAAAACACCCAGAGTCTCTGGTGGAAATGGAAACCAGAGCCGCGGCACTAGAGATTTAGTGAAGTACCAACAACTTCTCAAGTTTATTTAAATGCTACAAAACCATGAGAGGTCATGATTAAGTAAAAATCTTAGGTACTATTGATTTGGATCATCCTTTTGACTGATGAGAGAATTAAAAACTATTTTCATGGCAATAGTTTACACTCCAAGGGTTTGCTATAAGACTGCTGAAGCAAATCCCCAAAGGAATTAATTTTTATGTAATTTTTCTTTGGTCAATACCTTAACCTAACGTCTAGTGAGCCAACACACTATTTAGACTTTGAGACATACATAACTGGCCATTACAACTCTTCAGTCAGGATTACGGCCTAGCATCTTGAACCACTCATGTTGTGTGCGTTAATTTTATACGTGAGCGACAGGAGCTACAGTTTAACGTCAACTCCGAATGACAGATTTTTTGAGAAACCTTTTCATGGCAGGTTTATTTACTCTCAGAGTTTTTGCTAATACTCTACAAGACGCTCATCCAACCCGTGCTTCTTTATGACGCAAAAGCATGGACCCTATTAAGAACTGATGCAGCTGCCTTGAGAGTATTCGAGAGAAAAGTCCTACGTAAGATCTTCGGTCCAGTACGAGTTGGCGATGATTTTCGCATCCGATTCAACAGTAAGCTGTATGAGCTCCTCAACGACATGGACGTTGTACAGAGTAGTATTAATATCCAGCGGCTGCGTTGGCTCGGTCATATCGTTTGAATGGAGGAGGATGCTCCGGCGAGACGAGTATTTGATGCGGGGATCTGCGGAAGTCGGCGAAGAGGACGACCTTGTATCCGTTGGAAGAACCAAATCGAGGAAGCACTGTCATCGATTGGTGTGATCAACGCGCAAGAAGCAGAGGCGCCTGGAAGGATGTGTTGCGGCAGGCCGAAATCCGTTAATCGGGTTGTTATGGCCAATTAAGTAAGTAAGTAAGTTTTTGCCAGAAATCTGTTGAGAGAAAATCGCCTGGGATACGAACCCGAGCTTTACGTCTACTTTGAGACATAGTTTCGCAATTATTTCAATTATAAAATGAAAGCAATTTATTCAAATTGTCCTGAAGATTTCGAGCAACAACTTCACTGTTCTTATGTATACTAAGGACTGTGGTATCATCAACAACAGAAGGACGGGGACAACCAAACTTACATATATAATTGCTCAATACAACCCTATAGTGAGGATTACAACCTAGCTTCTAGCTTATTACATAAGAAATTCCTTTTTTAAAATAGATTTTGATAAAATATTTGCTACTATCCTTAACTATGACGGCATAGCCATAGTATTTTATTCAATGAATTCATTCATAAATTTTTTCATTAACAAGTACATCATAATGTATGTATGTATAGAATATCTTGTAGAAAATTCTTTAATAAATGGCATCATGTGCAGTGGTGCTCAAGTGCGATAAACCAATTAAATCAATCACTTTTTAAATTGAAATTCAATGAAAAGAAAAAAATATTCGAACATCCTTTTCGAAATCTCTCGTTCAGAATTTAGTATAAAAGGATCTCGGCAATACTCAAGGATATCAGTCAATACCAAGACTTCAAACGAAAAGTATACGAAAGCAACGGAAACATTAAATCAAACGAACGCATTATTTATTGAACAATTACCAAGAATATCTCTCTGAAGGCAAACATTTCATTACTGAAAAAACTAAAACAAAGATTTAATAAATCTAACGAAATAAGAAACTTAACTTGGGTGACAATGTTATTTGGTTTTTGGCAGTTGAAAACAACTGTCTTTGCTCTACTATTGGCCTCAAGCCTCGGTCACCAATTGCTTAGGACTTGTCAACGGGACTATTGTTATGAGCGATCCATTGAGAGACGAGACATCGAAGCAGATAATTTAAGGAAATTATATGGCGATGAAGGTCGTCGTGCTGATACAACACGTGAAATCCGAAATCTTGACAATATTAGTAGAGGACTGCGCGAAAATCCTCTAGATCAGTTCAACTCTGAATCTAATCGAGAAATTCGCCGCGAACTAATAACCTCGGCTGAAAATCACAGAGAATTAGCCCGGCATGAACCCAGCCGTCGCGAACCATATCAAAATCACGTTGAAGTAGACAACACAAGGAGTACAGCAGATATAAGGGAGTTTAACAGGCGTGTTGAAGAAGCTCCCGAGATTCAGCGTTCCGCCATACTAGAAAGAAGACAGGAAACAAACACAGACCGCTTTAGAACACCAATAAGCCGTTTAAATGAACGTGAAAATCGCCAGGAAGGAAATGAGTTACGTGATGAAAAACAAGAACCTCATCGTTTTAATGATCGGCGTTCTGAGAGACAATCTGAGATCTTCCAACGTACCGAAAAAAGTCAAGCAGAACGAGAAATCATTGATCGGCAATCTCGCCGTTCTAGCGATCGTATTTTTGAAAGCGAACGTAATTTATTACAACGTAGAGAAA
Source organism: Sarcophaga peregrina (assembly GCA_014635995.1). NCBI lineage: Eukaryota > Metazoa > Arthropoda > Insecta > Diptera > Sarcophagidae > Sarcophaga > Sarcophaga peregrina. The sequence goes on from CM025790.1 coordinate 94,960,587, forward strand.
GAAATCCAGAAGAACGAGTAAATCGTGAATCTCGTCGTTCAGATGAGCAAACAACCAATAGGAACACAGAACCAGTACAACGTCGTCATCATATTAAGGAAGAAAGTAGTAGCTTTAACGCAGTTTTGACAAGAAGTGAACATGACAATAATCGTGATGTCGCTCGACGTGAATCTGAAAATTCTGAAACCAGACGCTTTAATGAAAGAATTTCCGATAGAGACAATGAAATTCGTTTTGAAAATTTAAGACGTGAACGTGAAAATAATGCAAACATGAATAAATCTCGAAGACTTTCCTTAACCGAAGACAATTTGTTGGAGAGGTATGACAGCCGACTAGACGAACGTGAACGAAACAATCATCGGTCCATTGAACATCGTTCCGAAAGAACACAAGAATCAATTCAACGTAGAGAAGGAAGCGCTCAAGATAATAGATTGGAAGAAGTGCAAAGATCCAGTAGTCGACTTGATTTAACTAAACATCTTACAGAGCAACGTGCAAATTTAAGACGATTAAATAAACGCGAATCTTTAGATGAAAACCATCGTTCCATTGAACAGCTCTCCGAAAGAAACCAAGAAGCATTGCAACGTAGGGAAATGACCAGACGTGAACGCACAGATAATCGAGAATTCGAAAGATCCAATAGCCGACTTTCAGCACAGAGACGCTTAACAGAACATGAAAACGAACGGTCTAACGAACATCTTTCTAATCTAGGAGACAGAAACGAACGCCAACGTGTTGAAAATCGAGAATCTCGCAAGTCAAGTCAACAAATTATTGAAAGAGAGGAGCGAAATGTACAACGTCGCATTGCAAATGACATGGAACGTGAACGGAATACCGAAAGAAATGTACGCGATAATGAGAATCGTCGAGTAACTTCAAGGCAAGATAACCGGGAACGATACGATATAAATAATCGTCGTACTGAAAGAGAATTCACACAACAAGAACAACATTTAGAAGTGTTTAACAGACGTGGGGAACAAAGATGCGTTGTTAATGCCGAATTTAGCAGAAGACAACAGCATCGATTTGATAATTCACCTGAACGTGAAATTGTTTTAAATAGAAACCGCGATTCTCAACGTTCCAGTGAACTCCTTACTGAATCCGATGAAGAAAGCTTTGAAAATCGAGGCGAAAACTATCGTGAACATGTCAACAGCATAAGAAGTTCAAGACGATCTGAACAGCGTAACAATCATCGACAGGCAGATAGAAATCAGAATTCTCGACGCATTAATGAGAGACGTGACGAAAACGGATTATTAAATTCTTTCTCTCGGCGTTCTAGCTTCTCCAAAAACGAACGTGAATCAGTAGAACAACTTGACATTAGCGATAGGGAATTCCAAACACGTCGTGAAGAATTACGAGAATTGGATGAACGAGTAGACCAGCGCCAAATTAACAGAGCCTCAGATAGAAGTGCTGATGAGATTCAACGATCTCGATTGAGGATTTTTGAAAATGTTGAAAACATTCGAGAACGTGATAATCATAATTTGGATGAACGGAAACTCCAACATGATACCAACAGACGTTTGGAAAGTCGTAGGTCCAATGAACGACAAGATAGAATAGAATCAACCCGAAACAATCACCAAATGGTATTGAGAAAGGGTGAAGCCACCAAATTACAGCAACGTCGCGATGAAAACAAACGAGAACAGCGAGAGGAACGTGAAAATCAACGCTTAGATAGTTTATCTAATCGGAATGTTGAAAATCGCCGAGACTTCCAGTTCATAATCGACGAGCATAAGGAAACTCCAACTGATTCACTCAAGAATAGTAACATAGCCTACGTACAAGGCGTCCTTTTAGCAATTGTTATAATGAAAACTCTTAATGGTAAAAATAATATCAAGTGAGTATAAGAAAGTAAATTTCAAGTTATTTTCCAATCAATAACATATCATTGGCTTCCAGATGCCACGTTTCTCAAAAATTGCAAGAAGCAATTGCAATGCTTGGTTTTTAAAATTCAATATCTTACGGATGGATAATGGCTAATGGACGGTATGATAATGACTTGATATACTGTATATAGTAGTACATATTATTGGTAAAGAAGAAAAATAAGATAAAGTGTACCTAAAAGCAAATTTATAATGTTAATCACTTAACTCCTCCATATTATTTAAGTCACCACAGAACAAAATTGTGAGCAACTGGTTTAACTGATGCATAATTATTATTAAAAATTGAATGTAAAATATTGTATAATAAAAAAAAAATGTTGTTAAATAAAAGAAATGTTATAAAAGTATTAGAAAAAATGTTACTGTTTTAGAAAATTAATCAACTGTTGGGATTATCGAAATTTAAATAGGAATGGTCTTCAATTTATTGGGTGCTTAAATCATGCTCTACTTTATTTTAACGATAACTACGATATAATACCACTAGTTTATAAATATGTACATACATATGTGTATTTTCCAAAATTAATTTATAATAGAAAATAAAGCTCGGTACTTTTGCCAATCTGATATCTATATTACTCTGCTAAGTCTGTCTTTAGGCCCGAATTATATTTACACAATTTACTTGGTGTGGAAAATTTAGAGCAACCTTATCTAGTATATTTATTATCTGAATTACAAATTCTTTTATTATCGTATAAAGTGCATAAAAAATCGGACAAAGTGGACCTAGTCGACAGGCGACAAACCTAGAACGTGACTAGATAGCAATGGTCTCAAGGATTCCAAAACAGGTTTCTTTACTTCGGGCGTTATTTGTGCCCGGAGATATAGGCGTCGAAGCTAATTGTTTTCTTCAAATCAGCAACAAAATGTTCTTTATATAAAGCATGACATGTCTTGAGTTTTTTTTTGTCGATGACTTGCACATTTTGTAGCTTCTTTTTTTTGGAAAATGACTTGCCATTTCCAATTTTTCTTTTTTTTTTCATAGATGACTTGCATTTTTTTGTCAACGGTTTGTACTTTTCTGGTCCATAACTTTCAAGTATGACTTACATTTTCTGGTCAATGAATTGCATTTTTTGTACGATGAATTGCATTTTCTGGTCAATGAATTTCATTTTTTATTCGATGGCTTGCAGTTTTGCTGGTCCATGATTTGAATTTATTTGGTCAATGACTTCCATTTATTTGGTAAATGAATTGCATCACTTGTGCGATGAATTTCATTTTCTGGTCAATGAATTGCATTTTTTGTCTTGAATTTATTTGGTCAATGACTTCCATTTATTAGATAAATTGCATCACTTGTGCGATGAATTGCATTTTCTGGTCAATGAATTGCATTTTTTGTCTTGAATTTATTTGGCCGATAACTTGCATTTATTTGGTAGAAGACTTACATTTTCTGGTAGATGATTTACATTTTCTGGTCAATGAATTGCATTTTTTGTCTTGAATTTATTTGGTCAATGACTTCCATTTATTAGATAAATTGCATCACTTGTGCGATGAGTTACATTTTCTGGTAAATGAATTGCATTTTTTGTTCGATGACTTGCATTTTTGCTTGTCAAAGTCTTAAATTGATTTGGTTGATGACTTCCATTTTTTTGGTCGATGACTTGCATATTTTTGGTCGATATAAAGGTAGATAAAGATATTGGCTTTAACGCCTATTTTAGCCTTGTCACCGATATCTCTGGTACTAACTGAAAGCCGATCGTGATAAAAACTGTTTTGGAATCGTTGATACCTGGGCTATCCAGCCTCCATTAATTGGTTTTTGGGGTCGCTGATTACAAATCTTCATTCAGATTTAAAAAATTCAAAATGGGCGGATCCAATATGACGATTCAAGTAAATCCGATTAATTTTTATAAACCTCGTCTAACATATTGGATCCGCATGTTTGAATTTTTTAAATCTGAATGAAGATCTGTAATCATCGACCCCAAAAAACCCCTGAGTAACAATTTTCAAGTAAATCTGATTCATTTTTAAGGACCTCCGTAATGTGTTTCTTTTTCCCTTGCACCCCTTGACATAAACCCACCCCTACTTTAAGGGTCCTTACAATCAATTTGACTTTGGGCTCATTTCAAAGACCAAAGATCAATTGTCAATAGCGATGGTTCTAGGACGTCGCTGCTTAGTACTACAATTTTTCAAAAATGGCCAAAAACGGTATTTTTAGGGGTTTCAACCCCCTTTTCCTCGAAAACCTGACGTCATGGAATGTTATTGAGCCCAGATTCCTGTTCAGCGCGCAAAATGGAGCCATCTTATTTGCAAACCCACTTCTGTATAAAATTAACACACACAACATAAGTGGTGTGAGAACGATTGGAATGATTGGAACGATTACTTTAGACTGTCTAATGGTGAAAGTATAGCACTAGTCATTTTATAGTCACCAGCAGCAACTCGTTTCCTTACCGTTCGCATCTTCCCTCTTTCCACCTTTCCTAAACCTGCACAATGCACTGCATGAGTAGGGGTCATCCCCTGAGTGCAGGTTTAATAAAAAATAAAAAAGAACCTATGCAGGGCTGTGTTATCTAATTGTTCGTTAAACTGGAACATTACTGTACTACCTTAACTAAAAGATCTGAGTTTGAACGCATTTAATAAGGTCCAACACTATTCACACGTAAATACCTTTGAGTTCAGATTATCAAATATAAATAGATGGTTTTGTCCTGAAGTTTTTGCACTTGCCTTGTGTCGTATCTAAACGAAATTTTGAAATATAGGCAGACATGGAATAACACTATATAGAGATCAGATTGACAAAATCACCCAATATATTTTACTCTTACAAAATAATTTTGAGAAAAGGCTTCATCAAAATATATATTCGAATTCCAATGTTATTATTTATGAATTATCTACTGAATAAAATTCCTATTCAAATTTTAATAATCCTAAACGTTGATTAATTTTGTGAAACAGTAATTGAAATAAAAATAAATATATTTTGTATTGCCTTTATAACATTTCTTTTATTTAACAATATTTTTTTTATTATACAATATTTTACATTCAATTTTTAATAATAATTATGCTCACAATTTTGTTCTGTATTGGCTTAAATAATATGGAGGAGTAAGTGATTAACATTATAAATTTGCTTTTAGGTACACTTTATCTTAGTTTTCTTCTTTATCAACAATATGTACTACTATATACAGTATATCAAGTCATTATCATTCCGTCCATTAGCCATTATCCATCCGTATGATATTGAATTTTAAAAACCAAGCATTGCAATTGCTTCTTGCAACTTTTGAGAAACTTGGCACCTGGAAGACAATGATATCTTATTGATTGCAAAATAACTTTAAATATACTCTCTTATACTCACTTGATATTATTTTTACCATTAAGAGTTTTCATTACAACAATTGCTAAAAGGACGCCTTGTACGTAGGCTATGTTACTATTCTTGAGTGAATCAGTTGGAGTTTCCTTATGCTCGTCGATTATGAACTGGAAGTCTCGGCGATTTTCAACATTCCGATTAGATAAACTATCTAAGCGTTGATTTTCACGTTCCTCTCGCTGTTCTCGTTTGTTTTCATCGCGACGTTGCTGTAATTTGGTGGCTTCACCCTTTCTCAATACCATTTGGTGATTGTTTCGGGATGATTCTATTCTATCATGTCGTTCATTGGACCTACGACTTTCCAAACGTCTGTTGGTATCGTGTTGGAGTTTACGTTCATCCAAATTATGATTATCACGTTCTCGAATGTTTTCAACATTTTCGAAAATCCTCAATCGAGATCGTTGAATCTCATCATCACTTCTATCCGAGGCCCTGTTAATTTCGCGCTGGTCTACTCGTTCATCCAATTCTCGTAATTCTTCACGGCGTGTTTGGAATTCCCTATCGCTAATGTCAAGTTGTTCTACTGATTCACGTTCGTTTTCGGAGAAGCTAGAACGCCGAGAGAAAGAATTTAATAATCCGTTTTCGTCACGTCTCTCATTAATGCGTCGAGAATTCTGATTTCTATCTGCCTGTCGGTAATTGTTACGCTGTTCAGATCGTCTTGAACTTCTTATGCGGTTGACATGTTCACGATAGTTTTCACCTCGATTTTCAAAGCTTTCTTCATCGGATTCAGTAAGAAGTTCACTGGAACGTTGAGAATCGCGGTTTCTATTCAAAACATTTTCACGTTCAGGTGAATTATCAAATCGATGCTGTTGTCTTCTGTTAAATTCGGCATTAACAACGCTTCTTTGTTCGCCACGTCTATTAAACACTTCTAAACGTTGTTCTTGTTGTGTGATTCCTGGTTGTCTGCTATTGTTTTCGTGGTTGCGAGTATCTCCAACTCGTCGTTGTGTGAATTCTCTTTCAGTACGACGATTATTTATATCGTATCGCTGTTCCCGGTTATCTTGTCTTGAAGTTACTCGACGATTCTCATTATCACGTACATTTCTTTCGGTATTCCGTTCACATTCCATGTTATTTGCCATGCGACGTTGTACATTTCGCTCCTCTCTTTCAATAATTCGTTGACTTGGCTTGCGAGATTCTCGATTTTCATCATGTTGGCGTTCGTTTCTGTCTCCTAGATTAGAAAGATGTTCGTTAGACCGTTCGTTTTCATGTTCAGTTAAGCGTCTCTGTGCTGAAAGTCGGCTATTGGATCTTTCGAATTCTCGATTATCTGTGCGTTCACGTCTGGTCATTTCTCTACGTTGCAATGCTTCTTGGTTTCTTTCTGAAAGCTGTTCAATGGAACGATGGTTTTCATCTAAAGATTCCCGTTTATTTAATCGTTTTAAATTCGCACGTTGCTCTGTAAGAGGTTCAGTTAAATCAAGTCGACTACTAGATCTTTGCACTTCTTCCAATCTATTATCACGCTCTTGAGCGCTTCCTTCTCTACGTTGAATTGATTCTTGTGTTCTTTCGGAACGATGTTCAATGGACCGATGATTGTTTCGTTCACGTTCGTCTAGTCGGCTGTCATACCTATCCAACAAATCGTCTTCGGTTAAAGAAAGTCTTCGAGATTTATCCATGTTTGCATTATTTTCACGTTCACGTCTTAAATTTTCAAAACGGATTTCATTGTCTCTTTCGGAAAGCCGTTCACTAAAGCGTCTGGTTTCGGAATTTTCAGATTCACGACGAGCGACATCACGATTATTTTCATGTTCACGCCTTGTTAAAACTTCATTAATGGCATTACTTTCTTCCTTAATTTGATGACGACGTTGTACTGGTTCTGGGTTCCTATTGGTTGTTTGTTCGTCTGAACGACGAGATTCACGATTTACTCGTTCTTCTGAATTTCTTTCTCTACGTTCTAATAAATTACATTCACTTTCAAATTGTCTATCAATAATTTCGCGTTCTGCTTGACTTTCTTCCCGATTTCTTTCTCTACGTTCTAATAACTTACGATCGCTTTCAAAAATACGATCACTAGAGAGGCGAGATTGCCGATCAATAATTTCTCGTTCTGCTGTTTTCATAGAAATACGATCATTAAAACGTTGAAGTTCTTGATTTTCATCTCGTAGGTCATTTCTGTTCCGACGATTTTCACGTTCATTTAAACGGCTTGTTGGTGTTCTAAAGCGGTCTGTGTTTGTTTCCTGTCTTCTTTCTAGTATGGCGGAACGCTGAATCTCGGGAGCTTCTTCAACACGCCTGTTAAAATTCCTTATATCTGCTGTACTCCTTGTGTTGTCTACTTCAACATGATTTTGATATGGTTCGCGACGGCTGGGTTCATGCCGGGCTAATTCTCTGCGATTTTCAGCCGAGGTTTTTAGTTCACGACGAATTTCTCGATTAGATTCAGAGTTGAACTGATCTAGAGGATTTTCGCGTAGTCCTCTACTAATATTGTCAAGATTTCGGATTTCACGTGTTGTATCAGCACGACGACCTTCTTCGCCATATAATTTCCTTAAATTATCTGCTTCGATGTCTTGTCTCTCAATGGATCGCTCATAACAATAGTCCCGTTGACAAGTCCTAAGCAATTGGTGACCGAGGCTTGAGGCCAATAGTAGAGCAAAGACAGTTGTTTTCAACTGCCAAAAACCAAATAACATTGTCACCCAAGTTAAGTTTCTTATTTCGTTAGATTTATTAAATCTTTGTTTTGGTTTTTTCAGTAATGAAATGTTTGCTTTCAGATATTCTTGGTAATTGTTCAATAAATAATGCGTTCGTTTAATTTAACGTTTCCGTTGCTTTCGTATACTTTTCGTCCGGAGTCTTGGTATTGACTGATATCCTTGACTATTGCCGAGATCCTTTTATACTAAATTTTGAACGAGAGATTTCGAAAAGGATGTTCGAATATCTTTTTCTTTTCATTGAATTTCAATTTAAAAAGTGATTGATTTAATTGGTTTATCGCACTTGAGCACCACTGCACATGATGCCATTTATTAAAGAATTTTCTACAAGATATTCTACACATACATATGTACATACATGTATCTGTGTATGTATTTATGAATTACTTTTGAATGAAATATTTTATGAATGAATTCATTGAATAAAATACTATGACTATGACGTCATAGTCAAGGATAGTAGTAAATATTTTATCAATAAAAAATAAATTGTAGCATACAAGTAAGCATTCTTTTTTATTGTAAAAATTTTGTTACAATAAATATACTACTAGCTGTCTCGGTGAACTTCGTCCGGCCCAAAGCGGGACTGCATAAAGCGCTGATTAAATTGTAGTTGTTGTAAACGCTCCAAAACAAAAACTAATAGACATACGTGTTCTACTATATGTATGTACGTATGTATGTAGTTAGAAACCATCGAATTAGTCGACTTATAGGTATCTCTTGAAGGGGAAGGATTGCCACGCCCATTTTTGGTGAGATTATCGATATTGAGTCTATGAACTTACCCACCAAATTGCATTTGTCTACGATTACTGTGTCCCTAAATTTTCAATTTTAAAGGTTTGCCACGCCTACTTTTTGCTATATCGAATTTTTTCCATTTAAACTTGATAAACTTTCGAACATAAAAAAGAATGGTTAAAATTGTGGAAAAATAAAATTGGTGGAATTGTCGATATCAACTCTACGAACTTACCCACCAAATTTTATTCGTCTGCGATTAATATACCCCTAAATATTTAACGATTTGCCACGCCCTCTTAACATTTAAGGATATGAAAAATAGGTGTTCTCTTCTCACTTTGGAGGAGTTAAACCACTAACACCGTGACTCGAGAATTTTATATATTAGATAGTATACATGTATCGTCAAAACTTTAAGCGAATGGAGGCCATATTCCAAAATTACTTGACATATTTGTTTTGATATGGATTTCATTGGCATTGTCTTTTGGTTGGTATTTGGGAAAAAGTGTTTAGAGGAGCCTCAAATAATGCTACACACATTTCATGGTTTAAAATTATATACAATAGTCAGCGTAGTCTAGTTGGTAGCGTGTTAGCTTCTAGGACGTGAGGTTATGGTTCATCCTAGAACTCTCAGTTCTTCAAAGCGAGAATATCAATCAACCATTTCACGCAAATACTGAAGTAACAAATGTATGTCTCGTGTCACCTCAAATATTCATTGCCGTACTGAATGTATCTACTCTCGCGAAAGATCTACAAAATCCAAACCAAGCTAGAATATGGTAAACGAAAGTTTTCTAAAAAAGTGCTATTCTAGTATGATCTTCATTCCTGATTAGATCTAAAATTCATTAATAAAAGGTTAGTGTGCTGGCTCATTAGACTGAAGCCCCGAGTGCAAATCCCAGGTCAGACATCAAAACGAAAATATTTTTTCGGCGAGATTTCCTCTCAGCAGATTTCTGGCAAAAACTCTGAGAATAAATAGAATTGCCATGAAAAGCTTCTCAAAAACCTGTCGTTTGGAGTCGACTTTAAACTTAAGGGCTCGTCACTCATGTATAAAATTAACGCCCACAACATAAGTGGTGTGAGAAGTTAGGTCGTAATCCTGACTGAAGGGTTGTAATGACCAATTATGTATGTGTGCTACAATATCCCTTAAAACTGACGTCATAAAATTTCATTCATAAAAATTTTTATTTATAGAATCGTAACAAAATGAATATCGTCAACTAAAATCTAAAACGGCATAAGATTACAATTTGCATTTTGGCAATGTTTTATTGGATAATGGGATTTTCCCTGAAAATTTAACCGGACAACCAGCAGTCATACCTGACGAATGTCACTTTGACGTACGCGCCTAATTAAACTGCATAACTAATAAATTGACCGGGGCTTGTAATGCGTGCACAATCACCGAGGCGATACAAGGCATAGATGGTCTTAGTTACACTAGGTATTTTGCACTCTTTTCGTAGAGAGGCTTAACTTCGATGGATGTCGGAAAGTACATGCAATATTGCTAGACTGCACAATTTCTATTCTCACAAGCCATTAGTTACTCGGAAGGTCCGCTAATATACTTGGCTTTACCCCGAATAATGCCTACAGGAGCTGTGGTCCTAAGAAAGAGACAATCTTTCGCCATATGTGCCAGTATCCAGATCTTACCATACGGAGACGGAGGTTCTGAATCTTCAATTTTTTATTTGGCTTGACTAGACTCTCCAACGCAATAATTTATTCTGCAGTTGGAATGATTTCATATGGGGATGTTCAATGTGGGATACTAAGTGTGTTATCACAATAAGCGTAAGTTTCCTAACCTATACATGCATAATTGCTCACTAGAACCCTTCAGTCAGGATTACGACCTAGCTTCTCACACCATTTATGTTATGTGCATTAATTTTACACATGGGTGGCGGGACCTGCTATTTAAAGTCGACTCCGAACGACAGTTTTTGTGAAGCTTTTCATGCCAATTTTATTTACCCTCAGAGATTTTGCCAGAAATCTGCTGAGTGGTAGTCACCGAAGAAATATTTTCATATTTTTGTTTTAATGTCTGACCTGGGGTATGAACTCTGGCCTTCAGTCTAATAAGCCAACACACAACCTACTAGACTACGGCGACTTCTTTCCTAACCTATAAGGTAACATAAGTTCCAGTTGCCCAAAAATCTTCCTAATTTTATTTTTATTGTGGTAAATATCTCAGTCGATTTGCAAATATAATTTCAAAAATTCAATTCCAAAAAATATGCTGGTTAATTTGCCTACAATATTTTTAATGCTGTTTTACGCCGTTTTTAATTTGATATGACGATATATTTCTTTTTTAATACAATTTAAACAGAAGTCTTTTAGCAGTAGTGCACATGTGCGATAAGACAATTGAGTTAATCATTCTCTAAATTGAAGTTCAATGAATTGGAAAATGTTCTGCCATTATCTTCTAAACAACTTTAGAATCGAGTATAAAAGGAGCTGGTGGATGAACAAGAACTTCAGTCCACTTACAGACTTCAAACGGATAAAATACAAAAGTTGCAAAGGCAACGGATTAAAATATAAAAAAATATTTAAAACCGAAAACCGATTAAAAACTTTTTAACGCTTGTGACAATGTTGTTTGCTTTTTGGCAATTGAAAACAATTGCATTTGGCCTATTATTGGCCTCATGTCTGGGTCACGAATTGCTTCGAACTTGTCAACGGGACTATTGTTATGAGCAATCCGTTGAAAGCCGAAACATCGAAACTGATCGTTTAAAGAAATTGTATGGCGATGAAAGTCGTCGCGTTAATACAGCACGCGGAATCGAAAACCTTGACAATATTAGCACAGGACTGCGCGAAAATCGTCTAGATCAGTTCAACACTGAATCTAATCGAGAAATTCGTCGAGAATTAACAACCTTGGCTGAAAATCGCAGAGAGTTAGCCCGACATGAACCCAGTCGTCGCGAACCCTATCAACATCTTGTAGAAATAGGCAACAGAAGGGATAAAAGCGACTTTAACAGACGTGTTGAAGAAACTCAGCGTTCCGTATTAGAAAGAAGTCAGGAAGCAAACACAGACCGCTTTAGAACACCAATAAGCCGTTTAAATGAACGTGAAAATCGCCAGGAAGGAAATGAGTTACGTGATGAAAAACAAGAACCTCATCGTTTTAATGATCGATATTCTCAGAGACAACCTGAGATCTTACAACGTACCAAAGAAAGTCAAGCCGGACGGAAAATCCATGATGTAGATCGACAATCTCGCCGTTCTAGCGATCGTATTTTTGAAAGCGAACGTAATTTATTACTCCGAAGAGAAAGAAATCCAGAAGAACGAGTAAATCGTGAATCTCGTCGTTTAGACGAACAAACAACCAATAGGAACACAGAACCAGTACAACGTCGTCATCAAATTAAGGCAGAAAGTAATACCATTGATGAAGTTTTAACAAGACGTGAACATGAAAATAATCGTGACGTTGCTAGACGTGAATCTGAAAATTCCGAAACCAGACGTTTTAATGAAAGAGTTTCCGAAAGAGACAATGAAATCCGTTCTGAAAATTTAAGACGTGAACGTAAAAATCATCTTAACATGGATAAATTTCGAAGACTTTCCTTAACCGAAGGCTATTTGTTGGTTAGGTATGATAGCCGACTAGACGAACGTGAACGAAACAATCATCGGTCCATTGAACATCGTTCCGAAAGAGCACAGGAATCAATTCAACGTAAAGAAGGAAGGGATCAAGAGCGCCATAATAGATTGGAAGAAGTGCAAAGATCTAGTAGTCGGCTTGATTTAATTGAACCTTTTACAGAGCAATGTGCGGATATAAAACGATTAAATAATCGCGAATCTTTAGATGAAAACCATCGCTACTTTGAAGATATCTCCGAAAGAAACCAAAAAACATTGCAACGTAGAGAAATGACCAGACGTGAACGCATAGACAATCAAGAATTCGAAAGATCCCATAGCCGACTTTCTGCAGAGAGACGCTTAGCTGAAAATGAAAACGAACGGTCTAAGGAACATCATTCTAATGTGGAAGACAGAAACGAACGCCAACATGATGAAAATCGAGAATCTCGCAAGCGAAGTCAACGAATTATTGAAAGAGAGGAGCGAAATGTACAACGTCGCATTGTAAATGACATGGAAAGTGAACGGAATACGGAAAGAAATCTACGCGATAATGAGAATCGTCGAGTAACTTCAAGACAAGATAACCGGGAACATCGATACGATATAAATAATCGTCTTACTGATAGAGAATTCACTCAACGACGAGTTGGAGATACTCGCAACCGCGAAAACAATAGCAGGCAACCAGCAGCCACCCAACAAGAACAACGTTTGGAAGTGTTTAACAGACGTGGGGAACAAAGAAGCGTTGTTAATGCCGAATTTAGTAGAAGACAACAGCATCGATTTGATAACTCACATGAACGTGAAAATGTTTTAAATAGAAACCGCGATTCTCAACGTTCCAGTGAACTTCTTGATGAAGCCGATGAAGAAAGCTTTGAAAATCGGGGTGAAAACTATCGTGAATATGTCGACAGCATAAGAAGTTCAAGACGATCTGAACAGCGTAACAATCACCGAGAAGCAGATAGAAATCAAAATTCTCGACGCATTACTGAGAGACGTAACGAAAACGAATTATTAAATTCTTTTTCTCGGCGTTCTAGCTTCTCCAAAAACGAACGTGAATCAGTAGAACAACGCCGTGAAGAATTACGAGATTTGGATGAACGAGTAGACCAACGCGAAATTAACAGAGCCTCGGATAGAAGTGATGATGAGATTCAACGATCTCGATTGAGGATTTTCGAAAATGTTGAAAACATTCGAGAACATAAACTCCAACACGAGACCAACACACGTCTGGAAAGTCGTAGGTCAAATGAACGACAAGATAGGATAGAATCATCCCGAAACAATCACCAAATGGTATTGAGAAAGGGTGAAGCCACCAAATTACAGCAACGTCGCGATGAAAACAAACGAGAACAGCGAAAGGAACGTGAAAATCAACGCTTAGATAGTTTATCTAATCGGAATGTTGAAAATCGCCGAGACTTCCACTTCATAATCGACGAGCATAAGGAAACTCCAATTGATTCACTCAAGAATAGTAACATATCCTACGTACAGGGCGTCCTTTTAGCAATTGTTATAATGAAAACTTTAAATGGTAAAAATAATATCAAGTGAGTATAAGAATGTAAATTTCAAGTTATTTTGCACTCAATAACATATCATTGCCTTACAGGTGCCAAGTTTCTCAAAAGTTGCGAGAAGCAATTGCAATGCTTGGTTTTTAAAATTCAATATCATGCGGATGGATAATGGCTAATGGACGGAATGATAATGATTTGATATACTGTATATAGTAGTACATATTATTGGTAAAGAAGAAAAATAAGATAAAGTGTACCTAAAAGCAAATTTATAATGTTAATCATCACTTAACTCCTCCATATTATTTAAGTCACCACAGAATAAAATTGTGAGCAACTGGTTTAACTGATGCATACTTATTATTGAATGTAAAATATTGTATAATTAAAAAATGTTGTTAAATAAACGAAATGTTATAAATATTGCCTTTATTCAGTTTAAAATAATATATGTACAGTGAGCGTCAGAAAAAAGTGTACGTTAAAAAATATACATTATTAATAAATTGCCGTTTTTTTTTTTTTTATTTTAAAATTATTTCGTTGGCAGTTTTTTAAATTGAAACAAAAAAAAAATCAAAAAATTTTGAAACATTATTAAATTTTTTCGGGCACTCTCCTTAAGTGATGAATGTTGAGTTTGGTTGTTTTTAGAATATTATCCTTAGTGTACACTTTCTTTTGACGCTCACTGTATATAATACTGCTCTTAAATGCAGTACCTATACCGCCTAATTATGTACTGAAAATGAGGGACACTTACTAGCACCTTTTCTGATGATTGATACTGAAACGTGGGACACACAGGCGAGTAAGGGTTGGTGGCATAACATTGCTTTTAGAAAAAGAACTATGCCGGCAAACACATTTTCAGCTATTTTTGTACAAAACGAATTGAAACCGACCATGTCAAAACACCTTTAAGGTAACAAAGTTAGAATTGACTTCAAGAAGTGTAATGCTGTAGGTTTGGTGAGATTGGAAGATATTTGTTCGTTACATACATACATAATTAGCCATTACAAGCCTTCAATCAGGATTATGGCCTAGCTTCTCACGCCACTTATGTTGTGTACGTTAATTTTATACGTAATTGGCGGGACTTACACTTTAACATCGACTTCGAATGGCAGAAAGTTTTCATGGCAGGTTTATTTACTCTCAGAGTTTTTGCCAGAAATCTGCTGAGAGTAAATCGCAGACCTGGGATACGAACCCAGGCTTTACGTCTAATAAGCCAACACACTACCTGCTAGACTACGGCGACCATCATTAGCTACTGAAATTATTGATTCTGACCTTTATTGTATCAAGAACTGAGCAATAGAAAACTTGTTATGTTGAATTATAGTTATGTCATAATAAACAAATCTTTGATAACCCGAGAGAACTTGCCTGGGAGGTTTTAATGCCTCCTTAACATGCAGTGCAGCTATTATTTGCATTTGTTTTTTCCACAGGGATCTATCCTTGGCCCCGACCTATGGAACGTTAACTACGATGGAATTCTAAGAGAGGATATGCCAGATGGAACTTTTTTGGTTGGATACGCAGATGATATTGCAGCCGTTATCACGGCCAGGAATACGGAAGAGGCGCAGCGAAAACTGAGACGTGTCATGCTAAGGACGGAAACATTGCTGGATTCCCACGGCCTAGACCTGGCCAAGCATAAAACGGAATTACTGCTGATCACTAGTCGCCGTATCCCCTATCCCCTTACAGGTGGACATGAGTATTGGAAGCGAGGTAATTAGGACCAAGAGCTCGGTAAGATACCTGGGAATAAGACTGGATCCCACGCTGAAATTTTCATACCAGATTCAGTACTCTACTGACAAAGCCCGGAAGATCGTCGGGCAGCTCAGCAGATTAATAGCAAATATTGGAGGCCCACTACCGGCGAGACGGAGACTCCTGATGGATGTTGGAAGCAGCATTATGTTCTATGGAAGCGAATTTTGGGCCGAAACGCTAGGGGTTGGAAAACGGGCGAACTTTCTTCTATCGGTACAGAGAACGGTTGCACTATGTATCGCGTCGGCATATCGTACGGTGTCTGCCCCAGCCGTACTTGCGATAGCAGGTACAATCCCTGTCGATCTACTGGCAGCAGAGCGGGTGAAGATTTATAAGGCGAAATCGGCTGGAAACCACATAACCGGTCACTTCAGGGAAAACACCATTTCAGAATGGCAACGACGAGGATAGAGGCAAGACTTATTCCTGAAATAAAGCCATGGATCTGTCGGAAATTCGGAGAAGTAAATTATTGCGTTACACAGATGCTATCGGTCCACGGATATTTTAGGAAATATCTGAACAGAATGGGCAAGACCACCTCCCCTTACTGCCTTTACGAGGAAGGGGAGGTAATAGATGATGCGGAACACACTATCTTCGAATGTGCACGCTGGCAGTGCTATCGCTCTGCACTGAAGTCGATGATCGGAACGATAACAGCCGCTAACATTGTCGGGGTTATGATTGCGAGGAGAGAAAATTGGGCTTCAGTGGCGAATTACGTGGAGCGAATTCTGAGACTGAAGACATGTGATCACGCCAGCATAGATGACACTAGCTCACGTGTCAAACGAGGTCCCAGTTGGGAGCTTGGACGGAAGGAATAGTGGAGACAATTAGAAGTCTCCCCAACCTTCATTATGCAGTCCGGACGCGGATGTGAGCATGAAGGCGGCCAAAAGGACTCCACTCCGAAGTAATACCACCGTAGTTCCGGAGTGGACAACAGTCCACGGTACGAGGGGGGGATTTAGTGGGTGAGGGCCCCACACACGAAGGACGTGACGACTTCCTCTATGTTGCGGTTAGGTACATTTGCCCCTCCTCGGCGAAAAAAAAAATTATTTGCTTTTTTGAAAATAATGCGCATATGGACCGGAATGTTAAAGTTATGAGTACAACTGACATCTTTATCTTATTACGTCTTAGAAATAGATATAAAGTTTGATAAATTACTTGAGGTCTATTCGAACTCTGAGAGGATTGACCACCAATTATCACCTATCGGCTAAACGTTTACCTTATTTTAATCTAATGTTGCATTGGCATAAAAACATTTTATAAGAGGTACTTAAAGCACTCACTTACCTTACAGACCGCAATCTTGGGATACTGTAATACGGATCAGCTTAGAAGCTTTTAAAGGATCCTACACCATTCTTACATTACACTCAGCGATACTGCTGTACTCCTATATTAGATCTGGTGAAGGCGTTCAGAATAATTATGATTGCACTCGGTATTTTTGAATTGCGAGTAATAGCTTTTAAGTACACAAACCGATAAGAACTAGATCCGCGGAGCCGATAGGTTATTATTTTTTTCTCGTAAGAACAGACTTTATACACAAGTTAGTAGTTTGTTAAACTTTAATGAATTACTAATTCCGAGTTAATTCGACTAAAATTATCTTAAAAATGGCGACAAGAGCTATCGAACACAACGATGCATGTTATTCCGGCCAATGAGTACATTCCGACCGACTCAACCAATAATTTACGAGTAACACACATAGGTAATGCCAAAACAATTTACCGTTATATTACACTTGATTTGCCAAAATATTTTATTAAATTTCATTTTGTTTGAACATACGTAAACACATAATGTATGTTGTAGATTTAATTTGTTTCCATAAGATTGCGTCGCTACATAGTCGTATTTAAACGTTCTTGTATTTCCTTTTTAGTTCTAGGACCAACATTTGCAATGGGCGATGGTTCCTTCGATGTATTTTCCTCAAGCGTAGAGCTTTTGCTTTTATTAATAGCCCTTTCAGCTTTAACAGCTTCGTACTCCTTAAGTTCAGCTAATTTTAAGGGAATAGATTGGAGATCACGCTTACGCATCTAAACAAATTATAAAAATCAATCAATTAACAATTCGTATTAGACAAAATAATAATTTACTTTATTTGTTTGGTATTTTTGCGGCAGTTAATAAAACACTATCAGCTGTTTGTGTTTGGCTTTTATAAATTATAACAGTTTTGAAAAAGTATTGTCATAAGTAAGTTTAAAAAAAGTATTGCCATATAGAAATTTCTTATATATATGAACACAGCCAAATATTTTCAAACAACCCTGTTTTCAAACAACCCTGTTAGTATAACACTTAAAAACACAAGCATTTACAATAGCGCACTGAGAAAGAATGTCATCTTTTCTTTGTTTCATTTCTCTTCTCTTATGAACTTTGCTTTGTTTTAATTTTCCTTATGTCAAATATTATCAATTTTTTGCCTTTATTTGTTGACGGATTTTACGTGCGTGCTCTATTTTTTTTTTTAAGTAAAGCTCGCATAGTCTTTGGGCAATTTATATTTCATGTATTTCTTATAATTTTATTTCTTCGTAAATATTATAATAAAAAAAAATGTTCGATAATTATTGAAATATTTTAAACAAAAAAAATTATAATAATAAAATGTGTTGAATACGGAATTAAATAAAGAAATTTAATAAAGTGACAAAAATCTGAATATTTGGCTTTCTGCTGTATGGGGAATTTTATGTATTTGATTGCAAGTGTTTGCTTAAGTGTATATGAGTGTGTGCGTGTGTGTGGTGTTGTAAGATATTGTTGTAAATAAGAGAAAGAAAAAGGAAGGAAAAAAAATACAAGGCAATAAATGCATTAAAAAATGTGAGAAATTTCTAAAAGCAGTAAAAATTATAAAAAACAAAAAAACCACACAGTCGTCATTCCTTTTATTGCAAAGAAAAATTACTGCCAAGATAATAGCGTTCAATACAGTATTTTACAAGGCAAGATTTTATTACCGTATTAAACAAAATTCCATTGTATGAGAAAGTACCTACATAAAGATATTGAATATAATTTTAATTCTGGTGTTTAAATTTAATTTAATATATTGTGCCAAATGTTAATAAATTACATAAAATATGTTAATAATTTCCTACAAACAAATAATAAGTGAAAGTTTTTTTAAGGCACAAAAAAAAATTTGTTTATAAACTTATAAAACAAGAAAGAAAATAAAAATATTGTGAAACCAACACCTACATACTACATACATGCTGTTGTAAGAAATTCCAACAAATATACAAAATATTTTATTTCTTTTGTTATTTGTTTTTATTGCAATTAAAAAAAAGTTAATTTACGTAATTTTTTTTCTTCTTTATTTTCATACGGTTTCTTTTAAATCGTCATCAATCGAATAGTTGTTATTGTGGCCGATTGTTATTATTGTTGCTTAAGGTGCTTATTTATCAGACTCATTCACATACACATACACAATCTGTTTGTTATTAGTGTAGTGTAGTGTATAGTATAACAGTGTATATTGTTGCTATTAGATAGGCAGACAACGGAAATAAATACCAGCAAGTAAATGATTTCTTCACATCTCCAATAGTCAACAATAACAAACAATAAAACAAAAACAAAATTAATTAAAAAAATAGAAAAAAAACTAAATCAATAAAAACAACCAATAAATTGGCGCCACCGAAACTTGTAACATTTAAAAACAGCATCTTTGAAAATATTTCAACAACATGGGCCTGTTAATATCGAAAATATGGAGCATGTTTGGAAATGAAGGTACGTTGTAATATCAAGCATAAGCATAAGGAAATTCCTATTAAAAATAATTTCATTTTTTTTAAAAAGTTCAATTTGCTTAAGATTTTTCAAGTTCGATAAAGGTCCTCATAAAGCTATGATTTCGTTGGGACTCTTAATTAATCATAGTGCTTGAAACTTGCCATTGTGTACCTCCGGCCCATAATAGCATTTAAATTGCAACTGCTGTATCTTCTAGAGTAGTTTTCGACCATTTTTACGTTTATTTTGTGGAGTATTTTGGAGAAAATTTAAAGAATGATGGTTTTCAAGATAATTCAATGTTAGTGGATGGTTATTCAAGTAATTATGCACTTCGTCTTAGGCCTATAAAAATTCTAATGGCGTCAAATCGTATGATTTTGGTCTTTCATTAATGTAGTCAAAACGTGTAACTACAATTTTTAGAAACTACTTATGCTATAAAGCCATAATTGGACATGTTGTGCGAGTCGTGTCAGTGTTTTGATGTAACTAGTCTAGTCTTTAGTTCATAATATTCAACTGACGGCCACAAAAAGTCGGTTAACACATGGAAATACCACTCTGATGTAATTTCTAACATTATTCAACCCAACCTATTAGACAGTTTCTTGTTTTCGAAAGCAGCAATAGCTTTTCCACAATCATTTCTGGATTCTCCGAGTCCTCCTATATGCGACAATTTTAGTTGCTAAGATAAGCTTTAGACTGAGAAACTGTTTTAAACGCTGAAGAAAAATTTCTTCGAAAAATCAGCATTGAAAGCCGGATGCCTTAACACCCAATTGGCATATTTATGGTGGGGCATTCTGTGTCAGACGGATTTAATTGTTACTTAAAGAGGAATTAATATTTAAAATAAGCCAAATAATTGAGCGCACATTGTGGAATCCACAAAATCAGATTGTACGTCATATTTCCCTGACGATAGGGATGTTTTTGACACTTTGAACATTGCGATGGTGTACTCTCCAGTCTACATCTGTTGTATTGCTTGCAGTCTGTTCTAATTTCTTTAAAAATTTGTCAATTACATGGACTACATAGCGCTTGAAAGCTGTTTAAGTCACCATTTTTCTAAAAACTTTTAAACATTTTTACTTGGGCTGTGCTTGTTAAACGATCTATGAATAAAAATGATATCTTTCGAATTTGTAGCAATAGAAAAAGATGCTTATCGATTGAAGCATATACAGTGTGATAATTGGATCTCTTTTTCTGAAACGGATGCTTTAATATTGTTAAAATGATTTCTTTCCATTTTTCTTAGAACTAAAGGCAAAATTTAATGTTTTTATGCATCCCCGAAAGTCTGCACAAGCGTTGGATTCGCTGCTTTTGAGGGCAACGAAAGCGAACCTAATTTTTGATGTAGAAGTCGACGTGGTCTAGTAGGTAGTGTGTTGGCTTATCAAACAGACATCAAAACAAAAAATATTTCTTTGGCTACTTCCTCTCAACAGATTTCTGGCAAAGACTCTGAGAGTAAAAATTGCCATGAAAAGCTTCTCAAAACTCTGTCGTTCGGAGTCGACTTTAAACTGTTGGTCCCGCCGCCACTCATGTATAAAATTAACGCACACAACATAAGTGGTGTGAGAAGCTAGGTCGTAATCCTGACTGAAGGGTTGTAATGGCCAATTATGTATGTAAAGGCAAAATTTTGAAACAATTAATTTTCACAAGCTTGTTTAGATAAGAACAAGTTCAATAGTTGATGCTATAGACCTGACTTAAAAGATATGCAATAGAGGAACGTTAATCCTACTACAAAAGGAAAATTTTTCGATTTCTCATTAATCTTTTGATGTGTTCTCAAGCAAAACTTTAAAATAATTATAGAAAGGCATAAGCCTAAGCTTCTCATGTTGTAATCATTTTTATAGGCAAGTTATCGATTATTAAAGTCTTCTATTGGAGAAAAATACTTACTTTTAATATCGTTCAGTCACTGTTTTAAAGCTTTTTATTTACTGTTGACGCAGTTTGTTGTCTTTAATTTTTATAAAACTGGTTTTTGGAATCTGTAAATTTATAAGAGTCAAATAAAAAATGTTTATATGAGTGGGTTATTTGTTAAATAAAAACAAAAAAAATTAGGCAATTAAAGTTAATGCGAAATTAAAAGCGAAAATTAAACAAATACAGTCAACCCTCCTATAATGCGGTGAGTGCGTAGTGGGGACTTAACCACACAAACCAGACTAATTCGTAGCGTGTTGTATGGAAACCGTGCTATAAGAAACTCGGACTTATCCGTATAAACCAGGCTAATTCGTAGCGCGTTCTATGGAAACCGCGCTAGAAGAAACTCGGACTTAATCATACACCCCAGGCTAATTCGTAGCGCGTTCTATGGAAACCGTCTACCGCGTTGTATGGAAACCTCGCTATAAGAAACTCGGACTTATCCGTATAAACCAGGCTAATTCGTAGCGCGTTCTATGGAAACCGTCTACCGCGTTGTATGGAAACCTCGCTATAAGAAACTCGGAGTTTGTACAAATCACATCATTCGTATCGCGTTTTATAGAGATCAAGACAAGATAAATTAAAAATTATTTTTTTATTGAATTAAAGAGTTCATATAAGGATTGATTGTTGTCGCCGTAGTCTTGTAGGTAATGTGTTGGCTTATTAGGCGCAAAGCCGGGGTTCGAATTCCAGGTTCAGGCATCAAAACGAAATGTGAAAAAAAAAATATTTCTTCGGCGACTGCCTCCCTGCAGATTTCTGACAAAAACTCTAAGAGTAAATAAAATTGCCATGAAAAGCTTCTCAAAAATCTGTCGTTCGAAGTCGACTTTAAACTGTAGGTCCCGCCACTCATGTATAAAATTAAATGGTGTGAAGTAGCTGGCCATAATCCTGACTGAAGGGATGTAATGACTAATTATGTAAGGATTATTAAGGATTGATAAAAAATATTAAATAAAAATAAAACTAAAAGACTTTTTTTCCAACAATAATAAGAAAGACTTTTGTAAAATTACAGTAAGACCCCGCTAAACATTGTTTCAGTATTACGCTGTAGTATTGGGATTCCCCTAAATCACGCATTATATTGATACTTGTGGTGCACTATATGGCGACGGTGTATATTGTGTATCTTTTTCAACTTTCTTTTGTTAGTTTGTTCAGAATAAAAATTCCAACTGTATTATCGGAAGTCACAATCACAGCATAAACGCATCTTTCCTGAGACACAGTTGATTTATTACTTCTCGTCACTAGGTTACTAGGTGTATACATATGTACGTGTTAAGCTGCCTTGTTTAACGTTGTTTCGTTTAGCACTGCAACTTATTGGAACCTATCCCCCGTGTTAAGCAGGGTCTTATTGTACGTAATGTTTCAACATTCATCCTCACTGTTAGATATGAGTTGCAGAAAAATTTATCAGAAAGACTTGGTCACCAATAAAGTTTATGTACTGTGAAAGAGCACTGAGATGACTGAAACCGATGTCGTAGACGGCTATGAGATAAGCTGGCATTTTTTATATAAACATGCTCTTTATAAATCTCGATTGTGCTTATGCGTCGAAAATAAAACTGATATCCTCTTACAATATCTAATTACTAGAGACGTTCTTAGGCTGTATGAAAGGAAGGAACTTATGGGATGTTTTTGAACGGGCACTGCGCTATAAGAGTACCGCGTTATAGGAGGGCTGTCGCAATTTAAGCTAATCATTATAAGGAAACCGCGTTCTGAGAATACCACGTCATAGGAGGGCTGCCAGAATTTCAGCTCCGCTTTTTATTCAAACCGCGTTCTGAGAGTACCGCGTTATAGGAGGGTTAACTGTATATGTTATATAAACATGCTCTTTACAATATCTAGTTCCTAACGACGTTCATGGGCTGTGCGGAAGGAAGGAATTTATGGGATGTTGTTGAACGGAAACTGTGCGTTATAGGAGGGCTGTCGCAATTTAAGCTAATCATTATAAGGAAACCGAGTTCTGAGAGTACCACGTCATAGGAGGGTTGTCGCAATTTCAGCTCCGTATTATATGGAGACTGCGTTCTGAGAGTACCGCATTATAGGAGGGTTGACTGTAGAGGCGAACTAATAAATAACAATCAACAAATAACACGAGTTGTTCTTTATTTAAAAAAAAGGTTCCTTTTAGTTTATAAACTGAAACTGAAATATAAACTGAAAAATACGCTGTTAAACAAAAAACTTTCCGTCAACAATAGAGTTGTTTTAAACAATTATCACATACTTCACGACAACATTTTTTTATTTGTTTTTTTTTTTGACAAATAAAAAATGTTTTTGTATAAATTTAAAATTTCAATTGTGAATAATAAACGTGTCTTTACAATATAAACGGTTTTTTCTAAAGTTGTGCCACATTTACTTGACTTTACCAATCACTATTATTCCCTTTCGCATGACCTTGTTTGTATAATTGCTATGCACATACACTTTTATATGATGTGGGGGGGGATTGAAGGATTTCGATATGTACCCTATAATATAGGCTAAGATTACTTTATAATAACGGTAATAATAATTTATTCAGTTACCTATGTATATACATATATAGGAAGAGCAGTTGTGAAAGTAAATTTTAATTAATTATCCTACCTTAGTCTGGTGTAATGGCTCATTAGACGTGAAACCTCGGTTTAAACCTTAGATCAGTCATATCCAACAGAAACGAAATGAAAAAACATTTCTTCGGCGACTTCCCCTCAGCAGATTTCTAGTCCAAAAACTTTAAAAGTAAATAAAATTTGCCATGAAAAGATTCTCAAAAAATCTGTCATTCGAAGTCGACTTTAAACTGTAAGTCCCACCACTCATGTATAAAATTAACGCACACAATATAAGTGGTGTGGGAAGCTAGGTTGTCTAATCAGAGATGAAGTCGATACTCCGTTTCACTTAAGAAGCCGAGATCTACCAGTCGGCTTTCTGTAATTTAAATGCTCTGCTAACCGTTATTCCGTGGTCTCATCACAACGGGCCACTATGCATGCTCAAGTGAACTTTGTGATATCAGAGCGCTACCACTCCGACCTATCCTAACCGCGCTTTGGGAATATAGTTTCAAATCTTCTGTTAAAAACTAATTTGGGTTCATGTAATCTATGATCGAAATCAAGACTATCATCCGCAATGCTTCCTAAAACACTCATGTGATCAAAATTCTAATTCAAAGCTCTAACTCTGGCACGATTTATATTCCACGCTCTCATCACAACGGGCCACTATGTATGCTCAAGTAAATTTTGTGATATCAGAGCGCTACCACTCCGACCTAACCTAACGTAATCTATTCCGCGCTCTGGGAATATCATCTCAAATCTTCTATTAAAAACTAATTTGGGTTCATGTAATCTGTGAACGAACTCAAGACTATCCGCAATGCTTTCTAAAACACGCACGTGGTCAATATTCTAAATTCTAATACAAAGCTCTAACTCTGGCACGATTTATATTCTCTTTATAGAACACTTCCTTATCGGTTGGACGCTGGGTGTTGATCTGTGAAGTTTAGTATTATACTTGGAGTATATGGAGTTTAGAGTACTGCAGAATCCTGACCGAGGGTGGGAGGGGAACGCTTTTGCCCGTCTGAAAAGTTATCTTTTTCTGTTTCGCAATCTTAGGCGGACGCATAAGCAGAATCCTATTTAAGGTGTTATTTCCAATGGCCAATTCTAAAGCTAAATGGTCTTTTAGTTAGATTTTGGACATCCGGAATGAAGCCCTTTGTGCCTTTTCACTGTTCTGCAATGTATGGTTGTTGAGATGATGAAGATGAAAGCTTGACAACTAGAACTGCTTGATGAGCATTACGTTACTATAGTTTTCTGATGCAGTTGGTTGGCGTTGGATTTTTATACCCCCCTCCCCCGTTGCCGTTCTCAATGTAGGTTTTTGCGTTCTTTGCAATCCGTTTAAGTTAAGTTAAGTTTCACTTACAAAGGAGATTAATTCAGGGGCAACATAGACATATCGACGCCTCCGTTGCATAACATGCTAAGTCAAAAAAACATGTTTTGAGCTCTCAAAGTTTACACGCGCTGTAAGGTTATATGTGTATGCTAAGTAGATTATTTCCTATAAATTCGGAACGGAACGGCATATCTTATGTAAATCATGCTGCGTGTTCTTGGTGTATTCAGATCCAGCTGTGTTTCTTTAGTCCAGGAGACAAATAAGATCGCTATAGACTTCGCCAGTGAGATTTTCAGGTTGCGACCCCTTGAAAAAATCGCAAGGGTTCCCAGAGAAGTAGATATTCTGGACGTAATTTCCTCAGTTTAGGAGCAGATTAATTCCCTTTAGGAAGGTCAGTAATGTCACAAAATACGATCACCGTAGACCTCGCCAACTAGATTTTTAGGTTGCTTCCCCTTAGGAAGATCGCTAGGATTCCCAGATATGTATGTTGATATTCATCAGCAAATGACATCATATCGATGCCTTCGTTTCACAATATTCTAAGTTGAAAAAGTGTGTTTTAAGATATAGGCTTTCAGTGTTTTCACGCGACATACGACTATATGTGTATTATAAATAGATTTTTCCCTATAAATTCGGAACGGATGGGCGCATCTTAACTAAATTTTGACAGTATTTCAGTTAGAGAACGGAGAATTTAAAAATGCAAAAACATTAAAAACGTTCTAAGTGTGCTTAGTGAGATGAGATTTTTAGATTAAGTCCCCTTAGGAAGGTCGCCAATATTACGAAATAAGGTCACTGTACACTTCACCGATTAGATTTTCAGATTAAGTCCCCTTAGGAAGATCGCTAATATTACGAAATAAGATTTTTAGGTTGCGTCCCCTTAGGAAGATCGCTAGGGTTCTTAGATATCTAGATATTGAGGGAGTAATTTCCTTAATCTTCTCATTGAAAGCGAATACTGTAATATCACAAGCAAATTACACGATATATACTCCCTGTTGTTGGGGCAGTATTGTGGGAAGTACCGCTGCAATAATAAAAGGTTACAGATGAGAAGTCCCAGTGAAATTTTACAAGGTGGTATTAGTGGCAAAAAACTTTTTCGCTTGTTTCTGACCCTATTACTGTAGAGTACTTTAAGCTTTGTGGCTGCATACAAATTTTTATTTCCATTTTCCAATATTATTATACAGAATCATAATATAATTAACCCACATAACTACTCATATTACAATACATTTTTTTTGTTGTTTTGTTATTATTTATTTAGTTTTTTTTTATTTTTTCATTGTTAAGTTTAGTATACGAGTGAATAAATTCTTTTCTTTATCCATACCATGTTGTAGAGATAAATGTGGGTCGCACGCTATGGATAGCAAAAACCACCACGTCACTTATGGAAAAATATGTAGAAAATAATTTACGTTACATTATTTATTAAGTTTAATAATAGGAGAACAAACAATATGTACAATAAAGTTGTAATTTTTAATTTAAAAAACAGTTTAATTTTTTGTTTTTTTAAATAATAATTGTTAGGCATAAAGAAAATGTTGAAAAATTTAAACAGGCAACTTGAAGAGTTCAGTCAGTTCTATTGCCATAAGAAAAACGAAACAAAAAAAGAAAATTTTCCTTTACGTTTGTCTAATAAAATACTTTTTCCACGTGTAGGTATCCAGACATTTTGACTGCGCCCTTTATTTTTTGCTGTATATGCTGAAATCTTTTCTTTCAATGACCTTGTGCTTGGCTGGCTGTCGCTTAAATTGTGTTTTATTGCCTTTCCCGCACATTTTGCCCAGGTTAATGGCATCCTTTCTTCTTCTTTTTGCTTTCCTTGTATTCCTAATTTATTTGATGATTTCTTGTGTACATATTTGCAATTACTTTTTCAAGAAAATCTATTTTAAGTTAACATTTTTCTTGTTCTTTCCCATATAAATATGATTACAAATCGGTTCGTACGAAAGAAAAACGTCATTTAAGGTGAATCACCATTTTTTGTATTTTTTTTTTATTTTAATTTTTTTATATCAGCCTTGTCTCCCACCCACCCTATCAAGTGACTCAATAGCATATCAAGAATGGTAATAAGAAAGAAGGAGGGTTTTTCTTTTGTTTTCTGTCTACAGGCAATGTATTTAAAACATTATTTTTATTTAACACTTTTAGGGCCATTATTACAACTTGCCGTTAACTAAAGGGAGGATTTTAACGGAAAGATAAATTATTTTTTTCATTATTACGAGTACACAATAAGCTAAAGGAATGATCATCCTACCTTTAACATTTAAAGGTCACTTTATGTTTGAACTTCCCATATCATAGACTATTTAAGATCATTACAACCCTTCAGTCAGGATTATTGACCTAGTTTCTCACACCACTTATGTTGCGTGTGTTAATTTTATACATAAGTGGCGGGACCTACAGTTTAAAGTCGACTCCGAATGATAGATTTTTGAGAAACTTTTCATGGCAATTTTTATTTACTCTTAGAGTTTTTGCCAGAAATCTGCTGAAAGGAAATCGCCGAAGAAATACTTTCTGTACTTTGTTTTGATGTCTGGCCTGGGTCTCGAACCCTGGCTTTTACGTCTAATAAGCCAACACACTACCTACTAGACCACGACGACTTACTTACTTACTATTTAAGATATGGCAACTTCAAATTTAAACAAAATGAGCATATACAACAAAAAAAAATGAAGGAACTGTTGCCACTGCGTTAAAAAAAAAAAAACTTTTTTAATCAAGCAGTTTTATCGACTTCGGTCCGGCACTGCCATATTTTTAAAAAAGTTAATTTTATTTTATCTGTAGGTTGTAATAACAAAAATAAGTTAAAGGTAACGGTAACTATGCCATTCACTTTAGCTAAAGTTACCTTTAACTATCGCCAATTTTAACGGGAAGTTGTAATAATGGCCCTTAGGGCTAAAAAGGTTTTTTTTTGTTTTTATTATAACAGTTCAAGTGCCCACTTTAAACAATAGTTAGGAAGTAAACATTTTATCAGCATATTAATTACATTAAAAAAGCAAAATTTGCCACATAAATTTACTGAAATGCTAATCTCAAGGAATTCCGTTTGATTTGACTGTTAGTCACTGAAATAAATTGTTTAATAATTTTTTAATTACATAGAATGACAATGAGAAAACTAAAAAACTAAAAAAAGAATCATAATTAAAAAAAAAAAAATTATTTCAAATTAAATTTATATTTGTTTGTCAGGAAATGGAAAGTTTTATAATTCTATATTTTGAACTTAGAATTAAAGAAAAACGTCATTTAAGGTGAATCACCATTTTTTGTATTTTTTTTTTATTTTAATTTTTTTTATATCAGCCTTGTCTCCCACCCACCCTATCAAGTGACTCAATAGCATATCAAGAATGGTAATAAGAAAGAAGGAGGGTTTTTCTTTTGTTTTCTGTCTACAGGCAATGTATTTAAAACATTATTTTTATTTAACACTTTTAGGGCCATTATTACAACTTGCCGTTAACTAAAGGGAGGATTTTAACGGAAAGATAAATTATTTTTTTCATTATTACGAGTACACAATAAGCTAAAGGAATGATCATCCTACCTTTAACATTTAAAGGTCACTTTATGTTTGAACTTCCCATATCATAGACTATTTAAGATCATTACAACCCTTCAGTCAGGATTATTGACCTAGTTTCTCACACCACTTATGTTGCGTGTGTTAATTTTATACATAAGTGGCGGGACCTACAGTTTAAAGTCGACTCCGAACGACAGATTTTTGAGAAACTTTTCATGGCAATTTTTATTTACTCTTAGAGAGAGGAAATCTGTCGAAGAAATACTTTTTTTGTATTTTGTTTTTGATGTCTGGCCTGGGTCTCGAACCCTGGCTTTTACGTCTAATAAGCCAACACACTACCTACTAGGCCACGACGACTTACTTACTTACTAGTTAAGATATGGCAACTTCAAATTTAAACAAAATGAGCATAAACAACAAAAAAACGAAGTCCATTGTTGCCACTGTGTTAAAAAAAACTTTAATTGTGCAGTTTTATCGACTTCGGTCCGGCACTGCCATATTTTTGAAAAAGTTAATTTTATTTTATCTTTAGGTTGTAATACCCAAAATAAGTTAAAGGTAACGGTAACTATACCGTTCACTTTAGCTAAAGGTCCCTTTAACTATCGCCAATTTTAACGGGAAGTTGTAATAATGCCCCTTGGGGTTAAAAAAGTTTTTTTTTGTTTTCATTAGTACAGTTCAAGTGACCACTTTAAACAATAGTTAGGAAGTAAACATTTTATCAGCATATTAATTACATTAAAAAAGCAAAATTTGCCACATAAATTTACTGAAATGCTAATCTCAAGGAATTCCGTTTGATTTGACTGTTAGTCACTGAAATAAATTGTTTAATAATTTTTTAATTACATAGAATGACAATGAGAAAACTAAAAAAAAAATTATTTCAAATTAAATTTATATTTGTTTGTCAGGAAATGGAAAGTTTTATTTAAAACTTATTTTTTCCCATTAATTCTTTATTAAATCTTCAAATTAAAATAGAAATGACAACAAAATCTTCCTTGTTTTTATGTTCTCAAAAAATGAGTCATCCAGTGCAGCCAAATTCTGAAATTTATATAATAGTACGTAGTATTTCAAACTTATCTGAGTGACAGAGATTATATGTTGGATTTAGCCTAGTAGTCTACAGCATTTAATGGGAATTAAACCCAAGATTCTCAGACTATTAGATTACTCCACCACCCACTAGTCTACCAGTGAAGCCAAGTTCTTAGTACATAGTATTGGGCAGATTTTGAAGTCGCCGTAGTCTAGTAGGTACTGTGTGTTCGCTTATTAGACATGCCATGGAAAATTCCTCACATACTATCTATCGTTCGAAGTCGACTTTAAATTGTAGGTCCCACCACTCATGTACAAAATTAACACACATTAAGGTCCTAATCCTAACTGAATCGTTGTTTGTTATTCAATCTGTTTTATTACAATCACTATGTTCTGCAATGAGGCCTATTTCCAAATGAATAAATTGTCAAGAATTGGAAGGACAATAACCCACATAAGATCCAAGAGTGTACAATGCCTTATGAAAAGTTGCTGTTTGATATGGATTATGGAACTTCAAGGGGCCGTATTTGTTTGAAAACGACGTAGGCAAGTGCTATAAGTCGATAACTACTTACTTCATTTGGTCTAAATTGAATCATCTGGAGACCAACGACTACTGGTGGGCTACGTGCCACCCAGCTTATGCTAAATTGAAGGATTTGAGAGCATGGTCATCTTATGGATGTCAATGGTCATGGAGTTGATGTGAACTGAGCACCAAGATCATAGAATTTAAACTAGTTAGAAATTTTCTTTTGGCTTCTTCTGAAATTGCAGGTGTATGCTAATAAGTCACAAGCCATATCGATCCTCAAAGCCAGTACATATACACCAAACAATCGGTCAACTTCAGTGCGATTTATGAGCCAAAGTCATGGAAAATATGAGGGACATTTGAAGGATATTATCTTCAGCTTAAATATTTTCAACAACTGTTCTGATTAAAATTATTCCCTTAATGGTTATGAGTACTCGACGTAGTCTAGTAGGTATTGTGTTGGCTTATTCGACTGAAGGCCCGAGTTCAAATCCCAGGTCAGACATCAAAACGAAAATATTTCTTCGGCGACTTCCTCTCAGCAGATTTCTGGCAAAAAAACCAGAAAAGCTTCTCAAAAATCTGTCGTTCGGGTCGACCTTATACTGTAGGTCCCGGCACTCATGTATAAGATTAACTCACACAACATAAGTGGTGTGAGAAGCTAGGTCGTAATCCCGACTGAAGGGTTCTAATGGCCAATTATGTATGAGTTTGTATAAAAATTTTGAAAGCGATTGGAAATGATTTATAATTCGGTTTAGAGTGACAGAACAGAGACTCTGGTGGGAATAGAATGCACGACCCTCATATCAATTTTCTAACACACTACCCACTAAACTACCAGAGCACCAGTTTTGGTGATCATTTTGGATTATTGATGAGTAAAAAATATTTACACTGAGACCGTAAACACTTTTTACCGCCTACATATTTTGTGTTTCCATGAAAAAATAAAATAATGTTTGAATTCCTTTGTTGCTGATGAAGCAATCAAAGAACTGTCAAAATATTTTTACTACTTCAGTTGGCGCTATCTAATACACACACAATGTGAGATAGGAATTCCTATGTCTTATTTGTTGGAAATATAATAGACTTTATAAGTCTAATAAGATTAATTCCTATGCATTATTTGCATTGAGCTAATCCTTTATGACCTAGAGAGTATATAGTTTCATAGGCATTACTTGTATTAAGCCAATCTTTTATGACCTAGAGAGTATGTAATGGGTGATTTTTCAGCTATTATCTTTTTGGCGACACTGATTTAAACAGCTCACGTACGTTTCGTGTTTTGTTTCACTATTAAACACCTTCAGTTTGGTCTATAATTTAACCATTAATCGTCTTACAAACAAACAACGTTTGCAAATCATTGAATTTTATTATCAAAATGTGTGCCCTGTTCAGAAAGTTCATCGCGCTCTTCTTCCATTTTATGGTTAGTTTAAGCGGCCCACTAAAGCGGCTATTCGGGCTATTGTGACTAAATTTTACACCAAATTTACATTGTTCGACATTAAACCACCAAGAAGTCAAAGTTTGGTGCGGTTTGTGGGCTGGTGGCATAATTGGACCATACTTCTTCAAAGATGCTGCGAATCGTAACGTAACTGTGAATGGTATGCTCTACCGTAAGATGATATATGACTTTTTTTTGCCCAAATGCATGAGCTTGACTTGCATGACATGGGTTGAATATTTTATTTCACGTTCGGTACCGGTCAATTGGCCGCTTAGATCGTGCGAAATACCGCCTTCATGTCTATACAGACAAGCCCGCTTCAATTGACGCATTGGAAGGTAACAATAAAGCATTTATTCGTGAGATACCGGCCGAAATGTTACAAAGAGTATACCATAATTGGACTAAGCGGGTGGACCATTTGAGTCGCAGTTGCGGTCAACATTTGCATGAAATAATCTTCAAACATTAAATTATTTGGACCGTATTATCGATTCAAATAAAGATTTCATGCATTTTTCTGAATTTTATGTGTTTTTTTGAAAAATTTTCCTATAGCTCTTAAAAAATCACCCTTTATATAGTTCCATTGGAATTTATATGCCTAATTTTAGATGTTAAGTATCATAAGCTAATATAATATGCATCACGTGTATAGCCAAAGTGAATAATAATTTCATTGTTATTGACTAAAAACTTTAATACTTGGTTGGTCTAAGCATTTTATAATCCAAATGTTTAAAATCTTTAAAAAAAAAATATAAAAACAAAATTAAAAACCGGTTAATGTAAGCTTTGCCATAAAACGTACATGAAAAGTTTATTTGATTTTTATATTTTGTAGATATTAACCATATTAAGTGTTTAAACTTTGTAGGAATTTGTTATTTGAATTTTATTTTTTGGGAATTAAAGCAAATTTAGCATATACAAGGTCGTCAGTTTATTTATATAAACAAGTTTATTCTACAAAAAAATTAATTTTTGTTTTAAGATAAATAAGAGGCCAAATTTTTTCGTCGGCACTCCTCTTGTCTAAACAGCCAAGATACACATTCTTTATTGAAACAATCGAATTAGAAAGCAAACAAAGTAGTATGGAAGATAAAAACACATCATAAAATTCCATTATATCTGTTTTATAACATACACTCAGCCACAAAAGTATACATAGGGTTAACAAATTTCAGGAATTTTTTAACCAATCCGTTTACGTTGATTTCAGGACGGTCTGTTGCATTGGTTCAGGAATTTTATGAAATTTGTTCATCGTATGTATGTAAACTTTTGTGGGCCTGTGTACATGCATGCCAACAAAGCATTTCCTATAAACTACTGCATATGTTAAACATATGTCATCGTCGACTATAATTTATATTTATCCATGATTACTTATGTCATCGCCAGTCGTTTTAAACATTTAAAATTTTTGTTTTTAGTTTAACTTAGCATAGGTCAGTTTATTAAGTGACATTACATAATGACTTAACGAATGAAAAGAGCAAGAGAAAGTTTAAAAATTAGTTTAAAATTAATTTAAACAAACAACATTTTATTTAAAAACAATGTTTAAATTAATTTAAATAAAATGTGTATTCAGAAGAAGTCATTTGTTTAGTGAATAAAAATATTTCTAGTATCAATGAGTTTGACTTGCATATGATTTTGTCCAATGTAATTGACTTTTATGGAGTTCAATCAATCGCTTTCATCATATGAGAGATATATTGTCAATCAATTTAGTTGGACATACCAGAGATCAGCAGTGAATTGTTTTTCCGCTACTCATAAGTACTCATGCAATTTTGAATATGAGTGAGTCATCGGTATTGAAATTCAACTACTCTGATTCATTTTTACTCGCTACAACATTAAGTATAGGTTACAATGAGTATGAGTACAACGATGATATCAAACTTGCAACATTCGAAATATGTTTGATTCATACGCCTCATACTCATTCGGATACATAAATTTAGAAAAATACTTATAATACTTACAAGTAATTCGAGTGATTCGAATCATTTATCAAAATTTACAGCCTTTGTTGTTGTTGCATATATAAACAAAAAACAAAGGAAAGACAAAGGCAACAAGTAAATCATACACACAATCTTCTTATAAGTATTGCAGTGCTCGTACGCGAATCATACTTATTTTGTGCGGGCGGACGCACTCTCACATCCCCCTTCTATTTTTCGGTCAGTACTGACTTCTCGAATGCTATTTGCATCTGATTTGTCGTCATTGCTGTAAATTATATTAATGATACTTTCCTCAGTCATACAGTTCTTCATTTTAGAGGATAGTAGTCCGCATTCACTGCCAACTACGAGTTATCTCGTAGAAGCAAACGTTACTCAATAGTTCAACTGCGAGATAACTCGTAGCAAGAACTTTGCGATTATTTTGAACATAACTTTGATTTTTAATTTTCACACAGGGAAAAGGATAAAAAGGTACAAATTATCTCGTAGTTGGCATATCCAAATGAAATTTTATATATGTAAGTAGGCCAACCTACGAGATATCTCGTATTACCTATGTCGACATCTGACGTTAGCTTTATGAAAATGGCCTTGCCAATGAATGCATTAATATCGAGATGACGTAACTTTTTGAAAACACAATTTCTCATGTCAAACTTAAGTGTGCGATATGGATCTCGATATTTGAGCACTCCATGGTGCTGAAACTGAAATAATTCAGCATTTTTTAAAATTTTTACCAAAAGGGGAGAAAAAATGGGCAAATATTATTACTTTTATGCATAAATGCTGTATTTTATCTGTTTTATACGTAATTTTTTACGATTTAGCTTGGTTAAGTTTCCCAAACAGCTATTGGAGGTTTTCCGTTTCTAAAGTTGAACCAAAACGGGGTCCAAAAAGGGGTAAGGGGCCAAAAACGGCCAAATTGAGTGCATAGCCAATCACGCCTGAACGCCTGGACCGATTTTCTTGAAATTTGGGATATTGATAGAGCTTTTGTCGGTGCTGGTTATGGGCAATAAATCTTTTCAAAATTTTGACCCAAAGGGGGAAAAATGGGCAAAAATTAGTACTTTATGCATAAATGCTGTATTTTATCTGTTTTAAAGGTATTTTTTTTTACGATTTAGTATGGTAAGGTTCCCAAATAGCTATTGGAGGTGTTCCGTTTATAAAGTTGAGCCAAAAGGAGTCTAAAAAGGAGGAAAGGGCCGAAAAACGGACAAATTGAGTGCATTTATATTTAGGACTTAGAGTATTCAAAAAAACTGGGTTGCTTGTTAGACCGTTTTCCGAATACTTTTAAAAATTAAATTTTTTAAGAAACCGGTTTTGAAACCTATAAACCGGTTTTTTATTTATTGTTATTTTTAATGCAAATATGACCCAATAATAATTTTTTTTTTTAAATTAAAGAAAAATTTATACAACTAGACGACCCGTGCGAATATTTCGCACCATTACTTTTCATTTTTGTAACATAAAATGAAAATCATCATATATTATTTCTAAAGCACTTTTTTTGTCGGTTGCAAATATCTCCCATACTACTGCATCAAATTTAATGAGCGATATCACATTTTAAAGCTTATATCTAACACTAATGGCAAAAAATAATTAGAAATTGAACAAATTAATATTTTCATCAAGTGTATTGTTCAAGTATTTTGTTCAAGTGTACTAATACAGGGTCGCTTAATAGTAATGAAGTTCTATATAATATAGTGCCATTCTGGGAATACCGCTATTTACTATAATGCCGTTTATTACTATTAGCACACTTGAACAAAAACATGTAATCATAATGACAACAGTATTATCATGCAGTTCTATTCTATATAAAATATAATTTTTATCAATGAAAATATTAATTTGTTCAATTTGTAATTATTTTTTGCCATTAGTGTTAGATATAAGCTTTAAAATGAGATATCGTTCATTAAATTTGATGCAGTAGTATGGGAGATATTTGCAACCGACAAAAAAAAGTGCTTTAGAAATAATATATATGATGGCCTCCATTTTTGTAGAAATACCTCCCAAACGATGCCAGTTAAAATGCACTGATTTTTTAAGTGTTAATAATAAAAATTTTTAAATTTCTTTAACAAATATTTTTTATCACTATTTTTTTTTTAATTTAAAAACATTTTTTATTTTTTAAACTAATCTAATCAAACTATATAACCCGCTCAACGCCGGGTGAGTTACTAGCTCTGCTAGTAGTGAATATTTCATAACCCAGGTAACAATATTTATATTCTTACTACGTAAAGTGTGCTAAGTGTAGTTTTTCTATTTACAATTTGTACTTTTTTTTATTATCGATTATATCGTTTTAAACAAAAATTTTCCCTGTTTTATTAAACATTCAAAAATCCCCCTATAATCGTATTAAAAGATTATTCGCCGCTAATTTGTGATTAATCTGGTGTTTGCCTCTTTATGTTCATCCAAGTAAAAAAAAATGAAAAATTTTTCCTTCATCATAATTTTTTACGAATCAAATTGACTGATAAACTTTGGCTTGAAATTGAATAAATTTATAACGATTTTGTCGACACCAACACCAACCATGTGATATCATTGGAATTTATTATGAACCACAGACATTGGCATTTGCTTTTGCATATTGGGACGACAGGCAATGTTACTTGTCGAAGGATTTGATTACCATGTCATGTCATTAATCGAATTGGTGTTGTATTAGATTACAACATGTTATACCATAAACAACGGTAACAAACAGCTGTTCTTGTTGTCTAGAGGTTTAACAAACTCAACCTTG
This sequence comes from Sarcophaga peregrina, assembly GCA_014635995.1. NCBI lineage: Eukaryota > Metazoa > Arthropoda > Insecta > Diptera > Sarcophagidae > Sarcophaga > Sarcophaga peregrina. The sequence continues at coordinate 94,997,572 of CM025790.1, forward strand.
TTCTTTAACGTAAGAGAGAATAACAACAAAAAAAAAAATTTGTTAAAATCGTTGCTACTTGACACGTTATTCGTGCAGCTGATATTGCAACATTTTTATACAGTGTTGCTGAAATTATTATCTCTACATTCAAGAGTTTATTGCCAAATTCTGTTCATTTTCAGTTTGTTAATATTAAAAATGGAAAGGGAGTTTTTAGATGAGTGCTTATTCTCGTGTGACCATTTTAAGGGACAGGCTAAGTTACAACTGCCCGTTAAAGTTGGGTTTAGTTGAAGGTATCTTTAGTTAAAGTGAACTTTAAAGTCACCTTTAACTTCTTTTCCTGTAGACTGTAAAACTAGAAGAAATATTTGATAACAGGATAGAACACAGGATGGTAGTATACGCCAGGATCACATCATATATACGAAAAATTGATAATTTTTCACTTTGTGCTTATCAGTGATGAATCGAAAGTTTAAACTTCTTGAAAAGGTATTTCGATTAACTATTCCTTTTAGGGCCATTATTACAACCTTCCGTTAAAGTTGGCGTTAGTTAAATGTATCTTTAGCTAAAGTGAACGGCAAAGTTACCTTTAACTTATTTTGGTTATTACAATTTACAGATAAAACAAAATTAACTTTTTGAAAAATATGGCAGTGTCGCCAGAAGTTTGTTTTTAACGTAGGGGTTTAAACGCATTTTGTTTAAATTTAAAATTGCCATTTCGAAAATAGTATATGATAGGGCAATTTCAAACATAAAGTGACCTTTAAATGTTAAAGGTAGGATGCTTTTCTCTTTAGCTTAACGCTCACTTTTATCTTATTGGGTACTCATAATAATGAAAAACAATTTATCTCTCAGTTAAAATCCTCCCTTTAGTTAAAGGTAAGTTATAATAATGGTCCTTAGTGTGAATATTTTTAAATAGTGTGGATATAATTAAATAGATGCAGGGCTTACCAATAAAGCAGTTAAGATTGTTAAACCGATAAATATTTTGTACTAAAGTATAGGCAATGCATCGTCAATATATGAGTTTAGGGATGCATCTAAAGCTCTTAATTTTTCGTCATTTTTTTCTGATGACACTGAATGTGAATTCATTATTTTATAAATGCATAGAAGAAGACGTTTGGGAATAACCATAATAATGACAGAGTGGAAACCATACAGGACGGAATACTACTACTGCTCTACCGAAGTCTGTGTTGGCTTATTAGACGTAAGGCCCGAGTACAAATCCCAGGTCAGGCATCAAAACGAAAATATTAAAATATATCTTCGGCAACTTCCTCTCAGCAGATTTCTGGCAAAAACTCTGAGAGTGAAATAAAATTGCTATGAAAAGCTTCTTAAAAATCTGTAGTCCGGAGTCGACTTTAAACTTTAGGTGCCGAAACTCATGTATAAAGTTAACATAGATAACATAAGTGGTGTGAGAAGCTAGGTTGTAACCCTCTATTGGTCAGATTATAAATGAGGTTTTGGTAAACTTTTAATATTTTATTATATCAATCGAGTGCTAGCTTTCTGACCAACATTGCTTGCAGATAAGTGTCTCGAAAATCAAATTAAAAATTAAACACAATGTTTGTCTATTTTTATGCAAATGTTTGCCATTCGTACATACTAGGGATGCCAAACGGGATCGATTTTTAAAAATCCTGGGATTCACGATTTTGTAAATCCTGATCCCGAAATCCCGGTATAATTCGGGATCCAAAAATCCCGAAAAATCATGGGAAAAATCTTGATTTTCTCTTAATAATAAATGAAAAAAATATATTTTGTTAACAAAATCATTTGTGTTCCAATTATGTAGCTCAAAATTATATATCATTAAAAATAAAATATAAAAACAGCAAAACAAAAAGTTACAAAAAAGCGTAAATTTTAAAAAATAAAATTTATTCATACATGTGCAAATGCATTAGTTTAAAGAAAATTATTTGGATTCCAACAAAATGATTAAAGCATTTAACATGTGATCTGATAGGTTGAACGAATTTTGTTATCAACATACGCTGTCGTTGAAAAACACTTCTCGCAATCAACATTTGTTGGTAAAATAGTTCCAAGATAGCTGTATGCAGCTCTACCACCTCCTGATGTAAATAAATCTATTATTTTGGACAGTTGAGTGTCTAAATCAGTTACCCTATTAATTCGTGTTATAGGGGTTTTGCATTCTTCGATGGCATCAAATAACTTTTTATCAATGTAAGTGTGGTTTTCCTCATCTGAGAAGCTATTATCGAAGTCAAGTGATATAGAATTTTTTTTCAGGACCTTTTGAATGGTCAAAATACCTATGAATTCACAATCCCGAAAAATCCCGGGACAAGCTTTTAAAAATCCCGGGATTCGGGATTTTGTGAATCCCGAAAATTCCGGGATTTGTGATTTCCCGATTGGCATCCCTAGTACATACATACGTACATGATTTAAAATGCCAGGACCTGAAAGAATATAAATCGGTACCATGGAAGTTTGAAAAGTTTATTCCTCTTTGCGAAATCCAGTTTTTTTTTTTGTTTTAATCTACTTGTTATACAAATATTTGTATTTTTACTCATAATAATTATGCACTTGTATATCCAATAAATAAACAATTTAATCAATTTTGTTTACCTTCTCTCGCAATAGATTAAAATGATTAAAGTTTGGTTTTAAAAATTCGATTCTATTTCAAGGTGAAGTTTGTGACGTTCTTTATTTTTTTTTTATATACAAAAACATGTTTTCGTTTCGTGTTTGTGTTTGTCTTTGTCTATGTCTTCCTCTTCGCTTCTATTTATAATACGTTCTATAAATTACGTTTTTATTAGATTGTCTCTACCATATATTCTCTCTACAATATGTTATAGGAATACACACGATTAATATTTTAACATGCCAAGCGGATATACTACACTCGTATACTCGTACGTACATATTAATAATAATCAAAATGTTATAATTTAATGGCATAATTTAAATGACTTAAATGTTTAGAGCTTTTTATTAAAACAATGACGGAATATCTATAAAAAAAATATCAGTATTATCACGCTCCTATTCCCAATATTGGCATCTGTTTTTAACTAAACAGTCATTAGTATATTTATATTGGCTTAACTAAATATTTTTAAGTATATTTACTAAAGTCTGTAGTTTACAGTACACTTTATTGCTAACTGGTTCAATATTTATTGTAAAAACAAGCGAATAACAACTTTGAGGGCTATTATTACAACTTGCCGTTAACTAAAGCGAGGATTTTAACGTTCAAATAAATTGTTTTTCATTATTATGAGTACCCAATAAGATAGAAGTAGGCGTTAATCTAACGGGAGGATCATTCTACCACAAACTTTAAAAGTTAGTTTTATGTTTGAATGTCACGATGTTAGTGGTTAAACTCCTGCGAAATGGATCGACCGGTTTTCATGAAATTTTGTGTGCATAATATCGGGTAGGTCTGAGAATCGAATATCTATTTTTCATGTCCCTAAATGTTATGAGGGCGTGGCAAATCGTTAAAATTGAATGTTTAGGTACATATTGATCGTAGACGAACACAATTTGGTGCGTAGAGTTGTTCGTAGACGAATACAATTTCGTGGGTAAGTTCCTCCCCCCTCAAGTGATACATACTCTCTCTACTCTAATTTTTAAACTACTGAATCGTTTTTAACCATTATTTTTTTGTATGAAAGCATATCAGGTTTAAATGGTTTTAAAAAAATTCGATATAGAAAAAAGTAGGCGTGGCAAACCTTTAAAATTGAATATTTAGGTACATATTGATCGTATACGAATAAAATTTGGTAGGCAAGTTCGTAGAGTCGATATCGACAATCCCACAAAAAATAGTGGCGTGACAATCCTCCCCCTTCATGTATAACTATAACTCTAACTCTGAAACTACTGAACCGATTTTAACCATTCTTTTTTTTGTTCGAAAGCTTATCAGGTTTAGATAATTTTAAAAAAAAATCGATGGAATAAAAAGTGGGCGTGGCAAACCGTTATAATTTAATATTTAGGGGCATAGTGACCGTGAAAAACTAGGTCAATAGTCCTGACTAAAGGGTTGTAATGACCAATTATGTGTGTATGCATGTATGTAGTAATCATAGGCGAATGCAATTGAGTGGGTAAGTTTGTAGAGTCGATATCGACAAACTCATCAAAAATGGGCGTGGCAATCCTCCCCCTTTAAGAGATACCTATAGTCAGTTAATTCGATGGTTAATGACTACATATGTATGTGCATATATAACATGTATGTCTGTTAGTTTTTGTTTTGGAACGGTTACAACAACTACAACTTTAACAGCGCTTTATACAGCGTATTGCAATAAATATATAATGTGACCTATTTTGGGCAATAAAAAAATATCAATTTTTAGAAGTTCGCCGGGTCTGCTAGTATTATATGCTATTTTCATTGTGGCAACTTCAAATTTAAAAAAAACTCGTTTAATTAAGCAGTTTTATCGACATTGCTTCGGCATTGCCATATCTTTTAAAAAGTTAACTTTATCTATATGTTGTAATATTGAAAATAAGTTAAAGGTAACTTTACAGTTCCCTTTAGTTAAAGGTACCATTAACTAAACTTTAGTTTAACAGCAACTTGTAATAATGGCCCTAAATGTTTAAAGAACTAATCGTTCTGTACATTGAATTATACATTGCCCCATAGTTGCCCTTATGACTGATTGACTTATGTTATGTTTTGTTTTCTTAAAAACCATATGTCTGACATAAGTTTCTAAATCAATTAATAAGACATCAAGTAATACACTGGCATCTTAAGTTGTCATCTCAGAATTTAATTAATTGTTACATTTGTCTTTAGGAGTGTGCAGCAAAAAATTTTTATTTTTAGCTTTCCTGTATGGAAAACTAAACTTAATAAAATTATTTCATTAAATTAAAAACCAAAATGACACATTAATCCTAGTCCAAAATAATTATATTTGAGAGCTTGGTTAAGTATGTTAGAAAGTTAGAGGTTCAGAACATCCATATTTTTATGACAAGAGCAGGGCAGTGATATATGAAGCGATAAATAATCTTTTTTTTCAATTTGTTTTTTTTACAACCAGTGAAATAGATTTTCAATTAAAATTTACCCGCTTGGTCATTTTTATCCAACCTAGTAAAACATATACTCTTGGCTGTATGCCCAAATTTTTTCGGGCACTCTCCTTCTTTCCATACACACAATGAGTACATTTGTTATTTCACATTGAAGCGTTCAGTTAAAAACAATTGGATAAACAGCTTTTTTACGTCAAGAGCTGGGCAGTGACAAATAAGGCAGAAGGTAGTCTCAAGAGCTGGGCTCTGACAAATGAGACGAAAAGTAGTCTGTACGAGTGTACACAATAGTGTGATTGAGGGTCATGCAATTTAATGAACGATGGAAATCTGTTTCCTTCTTACTCTGATCAGTTCAACAAAACCTCGAATTAATCGTTCAAGTGCTGTCGTGCAACACCGGAGAATATCTAGTTTAATAGAGGCAATCTGGAATTCTTAGGACCGTGAGGTTTTGGAAATTAAGGACACAATGCCAGTCCTGTTTATACCACTAGCAGCCCTATCTTCTACGATATATTTATATGCCTCAACCAATACAATTTGCGCTTAAAATTCACAGGAAAAAATACTACATGGGGATCACTGACGGCGTTAGATGTTATGATAATGTTCCCCTGAATACGCTAGATTTTCAGAGGAATGCCAGTATGGAACCAATGCGATTTACATTTAGAATTCACGGGGATCTCTGACGGGGGCAGAAGTTATGATAATCGTCAGATTTACGAGTAATTCACAGGACTTTCAGGGGATTTACAATCACCCAACAAGCACTGAACAATTTTTACTGCCCATGAATGCCGGTATAGAACCAACACGGTTTACATTTGAAATTCACGGGGCTTACTGACGGAGACAGACAGTGAGATGATGTTCGTAAACGATCTAACTGCAGCTAGAATTTCCAAATAAATAAAATGATTTTCAGGGAAGCATTACCCAACTTTTATTGACCCTGAATGCCGGTAAGGAACAAATACGATTTACATTTGAAATTCATGGGGCTTACTGACGGAGAAAGACAGTGAGTCGATGTTCGTAAACGACCTGACTCCAGCTAGGATTTGCGAGTAAATAAAAAGATTTTCGGGAAAGCATTACCCAACTTTTAATGACCATGAATTGCCGGTTTTGGGGGGATATGAATAACAAATTCACGTCACGTGCGAGTGGAATCGTGTAAATGCAGTCGAGCGTAATATCCAACGAATCCTTAAAACGTAGTGAGAACCCACGATACTAGTCTTCAGTTGCCGTTCTATGGCCTAAAATTGCTTTAACGTAGTATGTCTGGATGTTATGTTCTTTTGAGTCATCATTTGTCTTCAGAATTTTATTTATTTGTGTACGGATATATATACGAATGTACGTATATGTATATCTACGAATATTGGAGTAAACACTCATCCACAAAAGTAAATTACAGAAATTTTTTAACCAATCTGCTTTCGTTGAAAATCTTTATAATTGTCTGACAACTTTCCTCGATTTTGTAATGTAATGGAAAAGTGCTTCAGAAATTCGTGAAATTTGTTAATCGTATGTATACTTTTGTGGGCCTGTGTATGTATGAATGTGTTTAAGGTAACATTATATTCATGTGTATAACACGATATGAAGCGTAAAATTGTCAGGTTAGCGACAATGTGAATGGCCCAATTAATTATTTATTGCGTGGGTCAATGACAGCGAATTGAATGTTAATAAATACTTTCATTGTCAAACTGAAAAGTATTGACAATTATGATGACAAAGAGGTAAAAAAAAAGTATCGAATTACAAAGCGTAAACGCAATTTCTTTCATGTTTTTCATGTAATTACAAAAAACACGATAATTTTCAATATGCTATTGCACGTTGTACATGTAATCGAAGACAAGGTGATGGCTGCCTATAATGATTGTCTAAAGTTGATTTGTGTCATATCAACTTACGAAAACTATACTGGGTGTGTTTAAAAAGTTAAATAATTTTATGAATTTTGTGGTATGTCAATAGTTTTTTTTTATTGTTTTGAGTTTTACATAAAACTACGCGACCCAAGAAGATGGTCATAATTCCGCGAGCCCATGCCTTAAATCTCAGCTTAGGCTGAGTTTGTATGGAAAAATATTTCTCTACTTCATGACAAAAACTCTGCAAGTAAATAAAGCCGCCTTAAAAAAACTACTCACACGTCACTTATGAATAAAATTAATACACACAATATGGGTGGTGTTTCCAGATAGGTTGTAAGCCTGACTAAAGGGTTGTTGGGATGTCTAAGCTGAGTTTTGTATGGAAAAATATTTCGCGACTTCATGTTAAAAGTTTTCTAACAAAAACTCTGCAAGTAAATAAAGCCGATTTAAAAAAGTTACTCAAATCTATCGCTTGAAATCAACATTTTAACTGTAGGCCACCCCTTATAAATGAAATTAATACAAACAATATGGGTGGTGTTTCCAGTTAGGTTGTAAGCCTGACTAAAGGGTTGTTGGGATGCCTAAGCTGAGTTTTGTATGAAAAAAAATTTCGCGACTTCATGTAAAAAGTTTTCTAGCAAAAACTCTGCAAAGTAAATAAGCCCGCCTTAAAAAAGTTACTCAAATCTATCGCTTGCAATCAACGTTTTAAGTGTAGGTCACACGTCACTTATGAATAAACTTAATTTAAACAATATGGGTGGTGTTCCCAGATAGGTTGTAAGCCTGACTAAAGGGCTGTCGTAATATCCAATTAAGTAATTAAATAAAACAGCATCACCTATCGAATAAAATGTTAGGTTATGTGGTGAAGCTGTTTGTAGGATAAGGTTCGATTTAGGCTAGACGTTTAAGGTCACTGCGATACCACAATTAATAACACAGCCCTGCATGGGTTTTAAAAATAATACTGCTCTATTTGTTTCCGAAGGTATTTTGTAGCGCTAAACACTGACGTGCCAGAATGATCGCTATTATCAGAAATTCGCAATTGATCTTTGCTCTTTAAAATGAGCCCAAAGCCAAATTGATTGCATGCAGCCTTAAAGTAGGGCGTGGGTTTATGTCCAGGAGTGCAAGAGAAAAAGAAACACATTGCGGATGCCCTTAAAAATTAATCAGACAAATTGTTCCCCAGGGGTTTATGGGGTCACTGATTACAGATCTTCATTCAGATTTAAAAAATTCAAACTGCCGTATCCAATATGGCGATAACAATTTTCAAGTAAACCCCATTAATTTTTATAAGTCTCGACTATCATATTGGATCCGCCATTTTGAATTTTATAAATCGAGAAAAGGTGTCTTGATTCAGATTTAAAAAATTCAAACTGCCGGATCCAATATGGCGGTAAAAACTTTCAAGTAAACCCGATTAATTTTTATAAGCCTCGACTATCATATTAGATCCGGGGTCTTCATTCAGATTTAAAAAATTCAAACTGCCGGATCCAATATGGCGGTAACAATTTTCAAGTAAACCCGATTAATTTTTATAAGCCTCGACTATCATATTGGATCCGGGGTCTTCATTCAGATTTAAAAAATTCAAACTGCCGGATCCAATATGGCGGTAACAATTTTCAAGTAAATCTGATTAATTTTTATAAGCCTCGACTATCATATTGGATCCACCATTTTGAATTTTTTAAATCTAAATGAAGACCATTTTTCTCGAAAACCTGACGTGATGGAAAGTTCTTAGATTCATATTCAGCGTGCAAAATGCCTTCGGAAAAACCTGGAGCCATCTTATTTGCACAAAAACGTTCAAATTTGCAGGGCTGTGTATCCAACAAGGAATGACGTCTTCAATTAGAAAGGCAAGTAGCATTTGCTTCGAAATGTTTACAAATTATCCCACAAAATGTTGTATAATTCAGCGGTGTAGTGTAAAAAAGTGATACAAATAATAATCATAGGGGAATAATTTTTTTTATTTTATTTTTTACTATTCTTCCATTATTATATAATATAGTTTTGTTTTCATAATAATTTTTTTTATTAATAAAATTAATTGAATTTGAAAAAACACAGACAGACTACTACTGTTCATTTCTATTGTAACGAATTATTATTTTAAATGATGATATGACAATGGCCCTGATAGGAAAATATAATTCAGTATAGCAGAGTCAGCGTCAGAGATAAACAAAAGTTCATTGCTCTTTTAGTAAAACGTTACAAGAATTTTTATTCAATAAATTTATTTAAATGCTTATGACTTTTGTATTCAAACATTTATAATTCATAAAATGTGACACAGTTTATAACCTTAATAACATATCAACAGTGATGAAAAGAATGATAGCGATGATATTTATTTATGTACCATTCATGGAACTTAGTGCTTTTTACTTATAGAAACATTGCAACGTGGTAGCATAGCTTTTCGTTTCATTTGTATTCCATCCATTTTTAGTCTGGCAACTTCTGGACTGTACCATATAGTTTTGTTATTGTAATTAGTTTTTGTTTACCTCTGTTCTCGTAATGTTAAGAATCCTCCATAATGTTTTTGTATGTCGGGTCCGCAATTAACGTTTTAGTGGGTAGTGTGTTGGCTTATTAGAAAAAAGGCCCGGATTCGAATCCCAGGTCAGACATCAAAACGAAAAATATTTCTTCGGCGACTTCCTCTCAGCAGATTTCTGGCAAAGACTCTGAGAGTAAAAATTGCCATGAAAAGCTTCTCAAAAATCTGTAGTTCGGAGTCGACTTTAAACTGTAGGTCCCGCCACTCATGTATAAAATTAACGTGGTGTGAGAAGCTAGGTCGTAATCCTGACTGAAGGGTTGTAATGGCCAATTATGTAATTAACGTTTTTTATTTCAACAACTAGTGCTTATTTCGTGAATGTTAAGGTTGTGTATACGCGTTTTCGATTCGCTAAGTGGGCCTGCGATCGACTTACAGAAGATGCCGATTTTGGTAAAGAAATCATCTTTTCAGATGAAGCTCATTTTGATCTTGGCGGGTATGTAAACAATCAAAATTATCGCATTTGGGGCACAGAAAACCCGCATGCTTACATTGAAAAGCCGACGCACCCAAAACGAGTCACTGTTTGGTGCGGATTTTGGTCCAGAGGCTATATTTGGCCATTTTTCTTTGAAAATGAGCAAAGAGTGGCCGTTAGAGTAAATGGCGATCGTTATCGGGCCATGTTGAAAGAATTTTTATTCACAAAAATTAAAGAGGAGGATATTGGCAACAGGACGGCACTACGTGCCACACAGCCGAAGCTACACACGATGTTTGCGCCCTGTTTTTGAAGATCGCTTTGTCAGCATCATCAAAACTGATGTCGTTAAGCCATCTCTGAGCTGCGATTTGACACCGTAGGACTATTATTTATGGGGTGCCGCCAACGATAAGTGTTACGCCAACAACCAGAGACAATTGACGCTTTAAAGGACAATATTCGTAAAGCCATTGGTGAAATACAGCTGCACACAATCGATAATGTGCTTAAAAATGGGACCGATCGTGTAGGCTAGACAACAATCAGGTTTCCGAAAGAAGCATTCATGTGAAACTACAGTGAATTACTTTGTTATAAGCGAATGGAAGGTCGTAGGAAAAGGAAATGGAATAATGGCAATATTTCTTGATTTTAAAAGAGCTTTTAAAGACTACTGACAGGGATATCATACGAAAGATCAGCATTGAATCGTTTTTTCGCTACTCATATCTCCTCATAACATTTTGTGTAAGAGTGAGTCAATAGTATGAGTGAAATTCAACTACTCTGATTCATTCGTACTCAGTACAACATTGATTTATTAGTACAGGTTGCAATGAGTATGAGTACAATGTTGACATCAAACTCACAAACATTTGAAATATGTTTGATTCATATGCCTACTAATTCAGATCAGAGTCGAGTGCATAGCCATGATCTCAAGGATTCCAAAACAGATTTTCTTACTGCCAGGCGTCACTTGGGACCGCAGATATAGGCGATAAAGCAAAAATAATTAATATTCTCTGTTTTAATCGCCCAAAATCGGAAAAAATGGACCTAGTAGGGCAAAAGACCTAATCGGCTGCATAGCCATGATCTCAAGGATTCCAAAACAGATTTTCTTACTGCCAGGCGTCACTTGGGACCGCAGATATAGGCGATAAAGCAAAAATAATTAATATTCTCTGTTTTAATCGCGAAAAATCGGAAAAAAAATGGACCTAGTAGGGCAATGGACTTAGTCGACTGCATAATCATGATCTCAAGGATTCCAAAACATATTTTCTTACTGCCAGGCATCACTTGGGACCGCAGATATAAGCGATAAAGCAAAAATAATTAATATTCTCTGTTTTAATCACCCAAAATCGGAAAAAATGGACCTAGTAGGGCAATGGACCTAGTCGACTGCATAGCCATGACCTCAATGATTCCAAAACAGGGTTTCTTATTGTCGAACGTTACTTGGGACCGCAGATATAGGCGGAGAAGCTAATTTTAAAAATGGAATTGTAGGTTTTTAAGTTCAAAACTAAAAAATTTTAATAATTTTCATTTAGTTCATATGCATTTATACAATATATATCCAACAAAATGTCGTATTTTTTGCAAGTTGCATTTCTTCTGGTTGATGACTTGCATCTTTTGGATGATGACTTGCATTTTTTTTGGATAGGTGACTTGAATTTTTTAGGTAGATGACTTGCAGTTTTTTGGATAGATGACTTGCATTTTTTTGAACGATGACTTGCATGTTTTGGGTAGATGACTTGCATTTTTTAGGTAGATGACTTTCATTTTTTTGGATAGATGACTTTCATTTTTTTTGGGTAGATGACTTGCATTTTTTAGGTAGATGACTTGCAGTTTTTTTGGATAGATGACTTGCATTTTTTGGGTAGATGACTTGCATTTTTTAGGTAAATGACTTGCATTTTTTAGGTAGATGACTTGCATTTTTTAGGTAGATGACTTGCATTTTTTTAGTAGAAGACTTGCATGTTTTGGGGTAGATGACTTGCATTTTTTAGGTAGATGACTTTCATTTTTTTGGGTAGATGACTTGCATTTTTTAGGTAGATGACTTGCAGTTTTTTGGGTAGATGATTTGCAGTTTTTTAGGTAGATGATTGGCATTTTTTAGGTAGATGACTTGCAGTTTTTTAAGTAGATGACTTGCAGTTTTTTGGGTAGATGACTTGCATTTTTTAGGTAGATGACTTGCAGTTTTTTAGGTAGATGACTTGCAGTTTTTTGGGTAGATGACTTGCATTTTTTGGGTATATGACTTGCATTTTTTTGAACGATGACTTGCATTTTTTAGGTTGATGACTTCAATTTTTTTTGGTAGATAACTTGCATTTTTTTTGAATAGATGACTTGTATTTTTTTGGTAGATGACTTGCATTTTTTTGAATAGATGATTTGCATTTTTGGGATAGATAACTTGAATTTTTTAGGTAGATGGCTTGCATTTTTTGGATAGATGACTAGCGGGGTTTTTTTTTTTTATTGTAGAAGTCTTGCATTTTTTGGGTAACTGGCTCGCATTTTTTTTGGTAAATGAGTGGTATGAGAAGATAGGCCGTAATCCTGACTGGAGGGTTGAAAATAGGTACCTATTTGAGCAGATCTTACTGAGTGCAATGGGTCAATTCGACCTCTGGTTTCTGTACTTGTCTTAATTGACAAGTATACGTCCTCTAACCTATTTAGCATCGGCTAAAGAAGGTAGATGGGACGATAGAAGTATCAACAGTTGATTTTTTTGGTCAAAAGTCCGAATAATATAATATCGCATGGTATAGGTAAGTATTCGAACGCACAAACAACAATGAGTACATAATACAAAAACAACAATGTAGTCGCGATAGAGTTCATGAGAAAGCGAAAACGCGAACGTTCTACTTCAAGAACTTTCGTTAAATTATTTGTGTTGGACCGTAAAGCAGACGACAAGCAGTAAGAATTCAGTCAGTCTTTTGTGAAGTTGCGTGTAAAGAAAACATACATGGTTGTAAAGATCAACCGAACAGTTGTTTGTGTCTTCCACTTCAAGAATTTTAGTTAAACTATTTGTTTTGAACTCTAAAAGGGCACGACAAAGCAGACGACAAGCAGTAAGAATTCAGTCAGCCATGTGTGAAGTTGCGTGTAAAGAAAACATTCATGGTTGTAAAGATCAAACGAACAGTTGTTAGTACTTACGGGATTACTAGAGTAAAAGAAGTATAGCGAACTAAGCAATTATTGTTGAATACATGGTCCAAGTTTACACAGTGGTACATAAGAAATAGTGCATACAATAAAGAGTTAAATTGAAACTAAACATATATCTGTTGGTACTTTGTTTGCAATTAACGAACTCATATTTTAAACGTTTTTAAAAAGGTAAAAACGTAACAATATCTTCAAGCTAAGCCTTGATTTTAAAAAAAGTTGGCTTTCGCAAAATATGTGTATAGGTACGTGTTGTTGTATTAAACCGCTAATACACTAATACTCCGGTTTGCGTCGCCTCGTTCTGCGTCTGCTTCGAAGTTGCGTCTTTTTAAAATTTCTGTAATTTCGAAGTTGCGTCGTTTTTGTTTCAGTTTGCGTGGCATGTTTCGAAGTTGCGTCGTTAGTGCTTCGATTTGCGTCGTTAATACGAAAATGTTTGTACAAAGATAAAACAGAAAAAGGGGATTTCCCGTTTTAATCTAGTGCAAATTCGAAGTTGTGTCTTTAAAATGTCTGTGACTTCAGAGTTGCATCGTTTTTGTTTGTTTTGAATTTCGGAACCAATTAAATGGAAATCAATACAAATGTATTGACAATCGTGCTTCGTTTTGCGTCGTTTCGGTTTGAGTCGCGTTTCTTCAGCCCCTATTAGCGACTTTCTAGTCCCTTTTATTTGTATCCTCAGTGTAAAAATGTGCTTAAAAGTACTCGTATTTTGAAATTTTTATCTTTTTTTTTATATTTTGCTATACAATGAATAGCAATTTTGAGAACGTAATTCTTTCAACACATTCTCCATTAAACGGTTTTAAGCATTTAATTACGTATGCCATCATTTTAATTGCTATAAATATTAATAATTTATTTTTATTCATGACGTCTAGTAAGACATGGTGACAAAATGATCTTTCTGTGGAGTGCATTTGAACTCATTTTTTATTTTTATAGAACTTTAATGTGCCATTGCCATTGAGAAAACCAACGCAAATATTACGCACGTTCTTCATATACGACCTTAAAAGCAAATAAAATGAAATGAAATAATTATTATTTGTTATTATTTTAGTTTTTGCTTGATTTCCTTCTCATAGTTAGTTTGTTATCTTATCTTCACGCCAAAATGAGATATTTTTTATTGATTGCAGTCTTTTTGTTTCTTTTTTTGCTTCACGCTTTAGAAATTATTTAAAAACATACACTGGAATAAATTACAAGCAAAGCAAATGTTGTGTTACAAATCTGTAAAGATTTTTTTGACTATTTCAAACGATTATTTGCACAATGGGTCAATTTCGACCTCCGGGTACTGTACTTGTCTTAACCGACGGGTACACGTTCTCTAACCTAACGATTATTAAGCGTTACAGATATAGTCTCTGTTAGGAGCTATTGGTAACACTGTACATTCAAATCGTCTGTAATGGCCGTCAAGATGGCCGTTAACAATTGTCACGGTTCACAAGTCCCTGTTGAAAGACCCTATATACGATAGCGTGACTATGATAACATATCCTATAGCGGCATTGGAGACATTGTAAGATTAAAGTATTTTGGAAATTATAGTTAAGATAAAGGAAGCGGTTTCAGATTCATAAGGGGCCATATATGTAAGACAGGGTGGCTGATATACAATGTAACAAAGTAAAGCGCCATATTTTTTTTTTTAATTTTATTGTTCAAAAGCAAAAAAAAATGTTGGAAATAACATGAAATTTTAGAATCAGTTTGGATTTGTTCGAATTGGCCACATTTGGTACGATCCGGAGCTTTTGGTGACCATTGTACGGTAGAAATGAAACCTCCTTTTTAAGCCGTTCTTGGTTGATGCGTGCTGAGTACGATGGTGCTGAGTCCTGATTTCCCGATATATTCGGCATTTATTTTGACCCCTCGCTCGATGAATACGAGCGGGGAGCGACCATCGGCCGTTACGGCAGCTCACACCATTACAATCGACGGCGGTTGAGTTCTGGTGTCCAATCGCAGATGTACATTTTTAGCTGACCTCTTTGGCGTGGCTATGAGAACCTATCCTAGGGCGGCATTGGAGGCACTGTGAAGTATTATGGAAATTATAGTTGAGATAAAGGAAGAGGTTTCAGATTCATTAGGGGGCCATATATGTATGTACAGGGTGGCTGATATACAATGCAACAAAGTAAAGCACTATATTTTTTTAAGTTTATTATTCAAAAGCAAAAAAAATTTTGGAAATAACATCAAATTTTAGAATCAGTTTAGATTTTTTTGAATTGGACGTTTGGTATGAATTATGGCCTTCAAACGGCCTACGAAGCCATTACAGGCTGCACGAAAGTGGCTCTGCGGTATTTTGGCCTATTCCCAGCGAACCGCCGTCTTGAGATGATCGACACTTTGGTATTTTTTTATTGAGAACCTTTCTTTACAAAATGCCCCAGGCGCAAAAGTCCAATGGATTGACATCCGAAGATTTTGGTGGCCATTGTGCAGTAGAAATGAAACGAGGTACCTCCTTTTCAAGCCATTCTTGGTTGACGCGTGCTGAGTGCGGTGGTGCTGAGTCCTGAGTCTTGTAAGACATTTTCCCAATAATATTCGACCTTTATTTTGACCCCTCGCTCGATGAATACGAGCGGGGAGCGACCATCGGCCGTTATGGTGGCTCACACCATTACATTCGACGTCGCTTGAGTTCTAGTGGCCAATCGTAGGTGTACATTTTCAACTTACCTCTTTGGCAGGTAAACCCAAGGTTTGATCACAAACTGCTCAATTTAGAATGGCTTCTCATCGGAGAGGAAGTCTCATCGGGAGGAAGTCGCCGTGGTCTGGTAGGTAGTGTGTTGGCTTATTAGACGTAAAATCCAGGGTTCGAATCCCATACCAGACATCAAAACAAAATACAAAAAGTAGCAGATTTCTGGCAAAAACTCTGAGAGTAAATAAAATTGCCATGAAAAGTTTCTCATAAAATCTGTCGTTCGGAGTCGATTTTAAACTGTACGTCCCGCTACTCATGTATAAAATTAACACACACAACATAAATGGTGTGAGAAACTAGGTTAATAATCCTGATTGATGGGTTCTAATGACCAATTTTGTATGTATGTATGTCGCATCAGGGAAAAGCAAATTCGGTAATTGGCCACTTTCGTACAAACGAAGGAACTCGTCTCGGCTCTTTCTAGTCTAATTTTTTTTGGCCATCGCTGAGCTCTTGCACTTTTTGGAACTTCAATGGTTCATTTTTCAATATGTGTTGCATCCGTTTTCGCGATATGTTCAGCTCATGAGCAATTTTTCTACCACTGGGGCGTGGATTTTGATCAAATCTGGCCTTTACTTTTCGGATCATTTCTGGTGTTGTTACCGTTTTTTTCCGTTCCACTTTTTGGAAGCAACACTGCCAGTATCACGGTAATGAGCAATGGTACGAGAATCAAAAGATTTATTCACATTTAAATGCTGGAGGGCTCTAACGATAGCCACTTGTGGTTTTCCAGCCAAATATAAAGCAATCACACTATCACGCTTGAATTCCATCACGAATAACTTTTTTTCTTTTGAATGCAATAGATCAAAATGCTTTTGTAAGCTTGTAAATAATAAAATGAACTGTCACTAGAATAAATCTGTCAGCTGTCAGGCGAACGGTTTACAAATGATAACAACCTGAAGTTGGCTGCAATACATATTGCCGCGACAGAGCAACGTGTTAAATATATTCTCCACGCTATATATACTTCACTTTATTATAAAATTCATTATAAAACTGTTTTTTAATAAATAATTTCATTCTCTTTTTATTATAGAACACAAATTAGTAATGGTCGGCTTAGATAATGCTGGCAAAACAACAATACTCTATCAATTTCTTATGAACGAGGTCGTCCACACATCACCAACAATTGGTTCCAATGTCGAGGAGGTTGTTTGGCGGAATATACATTTTCTTGTCTGGGACTTGGGTGGACAGCAAAGTTTGCGTGCAGCATGGAGTACATACTATACAAATACAGAAGTAAGTTTCTGACTTAATATTTTAATTTCTCTTATTTTATTCTGAATATTATTTGAAACGAAACAGTTCATTATAATGGTTATCGATTCAACGGATCGTGAACGTTTGGCTGTGACACGTGAAGAACTGTATCGAATGTTACAACATGAAGACTTAAGTAAAGCAAGTTTACTGGTCTATGCAAATAAACAGGTAAGATAATGTAGGCTTTAGGCAGGATTTGTTTTTATTTTCGTTTATTTTTAAATTTAATAGGACCTAAAAGGTTCAATGTCAGCTGCTGAAATATCACGACAACTGGATTTAACTTCAATTAAAAAACATCAATGGCACATACAAGGCTGCTGTGCGTTAACGGGTGAAGGGTAAGTTTAAAAAAATTTCAAATTAATCAGATTGATTCAATCATTGGAACGGAATTAAAGACACAGCCCTGCAAATTTTGACTTTTTTTATGCAAATAAGATGGCTCTAGGTATTTCCGAACATATTTTGCATGCTGAACATGAATCTGGGTTCAGAAACTTTCCATCACGGGTTCAAAAACCTTCCATCACGGGTTCAAAAACCTTCCGTTCTAGAAAAGGGCGTAAAAATTGCGTTTCTGGCTATTTTTGAAAAATTGTAGGGCTAAACACTGACACGCTAGAACCACCGCTATTGTCAGAAATTCACAACTGATCTTGGCTCTTTAAAATGAGCTAAACACCGACATGCTAGAACCATCCCTATTGTCAGAAATTCAAAACTGATCTTTGCTCTTTAAAATAACCCCAAAGCCAAATTAATTGCATGCACCCTTGGAGTAGGCGGTGGGTTTATGTCAAGGGGTGCAAGAGAAAAAGAAACACATTACGGAGGTCCTTAAAAATTAATCGGATTTACTTGAAAATTCTTTCTCAGGGGCTTTTGGGGTTGCTAATCATCTATCTTCATTCAGATTTAAAAAAATTCAAAATAGCGGATCCAATATGGCGGTCGAGGTTTATAAAAATTAATCCGATTTACTTGAAAATTGTTACTCAGGGGTTTTTGGTTTCGCTGATTACAGATTCTGAAGGCATTTTGCGCGCTGAACATGAATCAAGAACTTTCCATCACGTCAGATTTTCGAGAAAAAGGTTTTCAAAATAGCGGATCCAATATGGTAGTCGAGGTTTATAAAAATGAATCGGATTTACTTGAAAATTGTAACCGCCATATTGGATTCGGCATTTTGAATTTTTTAAATTTAAAAGAAGACCCTTTATCTCGAAAACCTGGCGTGATGGAAAGTTCATCATGTTCAGAGCGCAAAATGCCTTGGGAAACACTTGGAGCCATTTTATTTGTACAAAGAGATCCAAATTTGCATGGCTATGATATTTTCTTATTTCGTATTGCTTGAAATATGTAAGCCAGGGGTTAAACCAAGGGCTGTCGTCTAATTTGCCAATACACTTCCTACTAGAATAAGTAAAGTAGATAGACGTTGCTTTAATCAAAAAATTTTTTTCCACAAAATAATAGGGCGAATGAAGTCGCCGTGGTCTAGTGGGTAGTGTGTTGGTTTATTAGACAAAAGGCCCGGGTTCGAATCCCAGGTCAGACATCAAATCGAAAATATTTCTTCGGCGGCTTCCTCTCAGCAGATTTCTGGCAAAGACTCTGAGAGTAAAAATTGCCATCAAAAGCTTCTCAAAAATCTGTCGTTCGGAGTCAACTTTAAAGTGTAGGTCCCACCACTCATGTATAAAATTAACGCACACAACATAAGTGGTGTGCGGAGCTAGGTCGTAATCCTGACTGAAGGGTTGTAATGGCCAATTATGTATGTAATAGGGCGACAATTGTAAAATTTGTTCGAGAGTCTTTTGTCAGGTTAGGATTACATAAAAATCATATGGTTTTAAAGGTAGCAGTGAACTTTTTAGCCCGATTTTGTTACCTACAATAAGGATCTTAAAATGTTTAGTCGCTTTAGTACAATGAATTGTACAAAAATTTAATGACGGAAATTATTATTAAATACGACAAAAATCTTAAAATACGTGCTAATTTAAATAAAAAGTATATTTTTAGTTTTAATTACTTTATAAACTTAGAGTTTATATTAGAAAATTTTAAAAATAAACAAAAAAATAAAACATTCTAGCAATACTTTGTTTAACTTTTTTAAAATGGTTTATGGCTCTGCTGATAACACAAGAAGAATTATACAATGGCAGGCAGTGTGGTGTTAAGCTTTTGATTATTTATTGCATTTTTATTATGAAACTACACCCGAGTAACTACATAGTCCACGTTGTTCAGTTAGTTGAGTAGAACCTAAAAATACCTTTTTTTATATTTCTCGAACCCTCCAAACTTGTTTTATTTGATAAAAACTATTTTTTTTTGGACTTCACCCACTAATTTCTGGATTAATCAAACATTTTTGACCCGATTTCCAAAATTTAAATCTTGTTGGAAAGGGGAGAGAAAGACCTTTATAACGGTATACATATATCTACTATTCGACTTAATATGCTATGAGATTTGATGAGGTAAAGTTGGAAAAATGGAATTTGTTCATATCTTTTCAAGTTTGTCCATTCATAGTAGCAAATTTTAATATAAAAATATAGGGTAAGTGATAATATTCTTGAAGTGTGTTCTCTTGTGAAGAGATTGAGTCATAATTTGAAAAAATTCGCTAAAAATTACAATCAAGATTCATCAAAAATTTTTGAACTAAAAATTCATTTGATGAGATGACTTATATAAAAAATATAACAAAACTGCTACTATTTAAATAATAACTACGATCATTTTTGTCCGATTTGATCAAACGAAGTACCAATATCTTCACAAGATAATGTACTTTCAGAATGTTATCACTTATTTCATATTTTTTAAGTAAAGTTTCCTGCTATGAACGGACAAACTTGAAAAAATGTAAAAAAAAATTCTCAATTTCCAAGTTTACGTCATCAAATCTCATAGCATATTAAGTCAAACAGTAAATATATATAGGTATACTGTTTTAAAGCTCTACTTCTCCTCTTTCCAAGAAGATTTTGGAGTTTTTGAAATGGGCTAAGAAATGTTTAAGTAAAGTTAAAGGAAAAAACACTTTTTGTCGAATATAACTTCTACTTTATAAAATGTGCATTCGTTCGATTATGACTTATGGATGCCAAGTATGGGCAGATAGCTGCGCCGGAACATATTTGAAAAAGCTCCAAATTATTCAAAACAAAAACCTTAAAATAATATATAATTTACCGAAATTATATTCTACTGCTCGTCTCCACACGCGATTTAAAGCAGATATGTTTCAAACCACAACCACTAATCTTTGCCGAAGATTCGAAGATCGAAACAGATCTCCAAGTTACCTTACCATAAGAAATTTGAGTTAATAATTCCTTCTATTATTTTAATAATGAAATTCTATAGAAGTAATTCAATTATCAAATTTTTCTAATTAATTAAAATTAATTGGGGTTTTTGTTCTATATTTTCCCCTAAACTGCCTAATAATTAATAAGTCAAGCTCTGAATATATTAAAATTATTTTTATATTTTAAAATTGTAATAATGATAGATTTTAAATAAAAAAAAAGTTTGCAGTGTTCGAAAAATATAAAAGAAAATATTTTTGAGATCGACTTAACAAAACTCGTACCTACATTAGTCATTAGCCGGGTGTATTTAATTCTTTTTATTTTGTCCCATAGTGTAGTTCGCCAAATAACTTCTTTCTTTTTTTTGAAAATGCTTTAAAAATATGAATATTTTCTCAAATTTCTTTTTTTATTTGAAAGTACAATCCTTCCGGTTATTAATGGAAAATAATTTCATTCAAATGGCTGTCTCGACTGGCCATGCGGTAGCCTACACGATCGGTCCTATTTTTAAGCACATTATCGATTATGTGCAGCTGTATTTCACCACTGGCTTCACGAATATTTTCCTTTAAAGCGTCAATTGTCTCCGGCTTGTCGGCGTAATACTTATCCACAAATAATAGTCCAACGGTATTAAATCGCAACTCCAAGGAGGCCAAACGACATCAGCTCTGCGGCTGTGATAATGCGATGTTCAAAAACAGAGCGCAAAACATGTAGCTTCCGCTATGTGGCACGTAGCGCCGTCCTGTTGAAGCAAAATGTTGCCAATATATTCCTCTTCAATTTTTGTGAAGAAAAATTTGTTCGTTATCATGACTCGATAACGATCGCCATTGACTGTAACGGCCACTCCTTGCTCATTTTCAAAGAAAAACGGACCAATTATGTCTCTAGACCAAAATCCGCATTAAACGGTGACTCGTTTTGGGTGCGTCGGCTTTTCAATGTATGCGTGAGGGTTTTTTGTGCCCTTTATGCGACAATTTTGCTTGTTTACATACCCGCCAAGATCAAAATGAGCTTCATCTGAAAAGATGATTTTTTTTTCTTTGCCAAAATCGCCACTTAGCGAAGCGAAAACGCGTATACACAACCATATTCGTTCAGCGGAAGGATAAAACTAATTATCTGTCAAATCAGACATGAGCTAAGTGTTACCATTCACGAAATAAGCACTAGTTGAAAAACAAAACGTTAGATGGCGGACCCGTTAGTACAGTAAACCTTCGATTTACGTCGAAGGTTAAAGATGTTTCCTTTAATTTTAATTTGCGTCGTTATTGGATATACGTCGCCTCTTTTTTGGAACCAATTGCGATGTAAATCGAGGGATTACTGTATAAATTCATATAACTTTATTAAGTTACTTGTTAAAAACATACTACTTTATAGTATAAGCAATATGAAATTCGATTTACGTCGCCTTTGTAGTACAAGCAATATGAAATTCGATTTACGTCGCTTTTTTGGGACCAACTGCGACATAAATCGAGGGATTACTGTATAAATTCATATAACTTTATTAAGTTACTTGTTAAAAACATACTACTTTGTAGTACAAGCAATATGAAATTCGATTTACGTTGCCTTTTTTGGAACCAACTGCGACATAAATCGAGGGATTACTGTATAAATTCATATAACTTTATTAAGTTACTTGTTAAAAACAAATTACTTTGTAGTACAAGCAATATAAAATTCGATTTACGTCGCCTTTTTTGGAACCAACTGCGACATAAATCGAGGGATTACTGTAATTTGCATTGTTATTTAATTGAATCTTCTATCTATTTGCAGACTCTATCAAGGTTTGGAATGGATTGTTCAACGTATCAAAAAGAAATGACATACTCAAATGGACTGCGATAGTAGTTAATAGTTAAATCAATAATTACTATTTATATTATATTAAAATAAACAAAAAAACATAAACATTTATATTAATTTTATATAGATATACTATATATATACATATGTATACATATATGTATATATACATACAAGCGGAAAATACGAAACAAAAGTAAAAAAAAAAGAAAACAATTTAATTATTTCTAAGTTAATGTAATTTATTAAAAAAAACAAAAAAAATAAAAACAACAACAGTAAAACAATTTGATAAACTACATACATACAGACATTTTAAAGTAAAACAGAAAAAAAATGTTAAAAAGTTTTATATCTATTTATAAATATAAATATATTCCATTAAGATCTAGCTTGAAGTATAATACACAAGGACTTACATACTACACTGAGTGCCATAAGTGAGTCAACACCCATTATGATTTTAAATTTTCTATTATAAAAAATATGTTTTTTGTTTTTGTTTTAACATTTTATAAGTAAGAAATAAAAACGTTTTTATTTTTTTTGGAAATTTATTCAACTATTCTCATTTACTTTTCTCTCATTATCCTAAGAAAATGAATTATTTCAGTGGTGTTTACTTACTTTTGGGGCTTACTGTATAGCGAAAACCTAATTATAATACAGTATAGTTCAGTTACTTTTATTTGTTTTGAGATTTTTAAATTTAAAACTAAATACCATTACACTACACAACAGAAGACACTGTAAATTAATACAAAAACAAGACCCCCCCTCCTCTTTTTTTTTTAAATTGCTAACAACAAAATTTTTAATATTTATTTTCGTTTTATTTTTATTAAAAGAATTATTTTTTATTAACTACCAAAGCATCATGCATTGCAACAAGTTCTTTAATCGTTCTTGTTTATGAAATAAGTTAAAATTTTTCTTTTAATTCTTTTGTTTTATATTTTATATTTTCGATTTTCTTTTTTTAAATTAATTTTTAAATATAGTTGTTAATTATAGTCTTTTGATAAATTACAAAAAAACAAAAAAAAAAACTTATATTTTTATCTTTAAGATTTTCTTTTTAAAATTAAAAAAAAAAAATAAAAAAAATTAAAAATAAAAAAAAAATAATAAAAAAAATAAAAGTTTAAATAATGTACAACAATTCATGTGTGCTCGTTTAATAATTATTTTATTTAGTATAAATTTAATTAGTTAAAATATACCATCTATTTAAATTATCTATCTATTTAAATTTTTTTTAATATTATTTTTTTGATTTTTAAATAAATTTTCAAAATAATATTTATTTTCTTCAAATTGGCAGCTTTTTTCTTTTGTTCTTAAAATTAAAATTTCCTTAATAATTTCATAAAATTCCTTCTTTTTTTTGTTAGTTTTAATATTAAAATATAATAAAATTTAAAATATGTAAAAATAAATTAAGGAATTATACAATTTATTAATGCATACAAAATCGAAATTATTGCCAAAACTCAATAACAGTAATAAAATTTGTTTTTTGTAAAGCTAAACATAATAATTATAAATAATACTACTATTAATAAATATTATACAATACAATATATATACGATATATATATATATAAATTTGAAAATCCAATCGATTTTATTTCAAATAAACGGGACAAATTAAAATTTACAATCTACCACTTCAGGGTATTTTTTGAATTATTTTGTTAAAAGAATACATTTTTGACTTGCCTTTCCTCACTAGCAGTAATTGATTTATAAAGGACTGGGATTCCATGCCAATAATACTATTAGACTTTTCGTTTCTGGTTAAAAGTGTTGCATTTTTATTACCTTTTGCCTTTAAATTACACTTTTGTGTTCGTTTCTAAAAAAAAAGGCAGCCCAGAATGTAAGTACTGTGTTTTTTTCTGAAAATGTTACCAATAAAAAGTGTAACATTATTCACCCTTTTTTTGTTTCGTTTTTCTTTGATTTTACAAGCAGAATAATTTATTTTTATTGCAAAGAAAACAAATATTATTTTGTATTAAAAATTTATTTGCTTTTAAATAATTACTGTGCTCTTACATTGTAGAATCCTGTTTGATATACAGTCAAACTCGGTTATAATGAACTCCGTGGTACGAGAAAAAATAGTACATTATAGGCGATGTTCGTAATAAACGGGGTGAAGTCTTAAAAGGAAATATAAAATACAAACAAAAAGTATTTTTTTATTAAAAACTAAAAATATGTTTTATTTCTTTTTATCTATCAGTTGATTAAAGATGTTGAATTATAATTTAATGCTGCCATATTAAATAAAAGTAAAGACTATTGCCACACTTCAAAATTATATCTGAGGGTTCATTGTAAATGTACGAAAATTTTAGTTTCTAGGACCAAGTAAAGTAGATCCTTTTAACCGAGAATTCATTATAAACGAGTTCGCAGTAAACGATGTTTTTTATATGAAAATTGTTATTAAAACGTTGGGACTTGAAAAAAAGTACATAATAACCAAGAATTCGTTATAACCGTGTTCGTTATAATCGAGTTTGATTGTAGTTGGAGTTTCGTTTATTTCACTTTCCATTCCTTATAGTTTGAAATTTTTACAATACCGAAAAGTTCCGTATTAGAAATGTTTATCGCCCATGTTCTGGAAAACGCATATCGCTTAATGTTTGCGTTTTCGATTTGAAAACGCCATATAGGTGTTCTGACAAACGAAATCGCTAGAAATTTGGCGTTTTCAAATCGCTAAAGTATACTGAAGCGATCTGGTCTTTTTTATTCAAACTGTACCTTAAATTAACAATAAAATTATACACAATTTAAATTTAATATGTTTTCTTTTTATTTCAATGAAAACTTTTAGCATTTTTTGACGATTTAAATTAAAAATATTGAATACAAAAATTTGCTTTGAGTTTGTTTACTGTTTGTACCATTTGTTTACTTATCAACTGGCGATTTATCCAAACAGCTGATCAGATTGATCTTCGAAAAAAATTTAATACTAGTGGTGTTAATTTTACAACTAATTATTTGGTTATTTCTTTTTAAACTTTTGATATTAATATTTGAAATTTATTAAATTCACATATCTATATTAAATCGTAAAAATAAACCCTGAATAAAAGTTAAAAAATAATTTAAAACCTGTATAAAGTACTTTAAAACGTTTATGCGAGCAATAAATCATACAGAATTTTATTTTAAACCGACTACCCGTGTTAAAAAGTACCAATTATTCGTGATTGTTTATAAGTAACATCTCTAACTGAAAAGATGCATTTGCTACAATTTTTCTGAAAACTCACAAATAAAATACGTAAATTATATAAAAATTACGCATGATCTGGATTGTCCAATGGATTGGAAAAGCCCTTTAGTGTTTTTCCATTAACATTTCTTTTGCTTTTTGTTTTTTTAAAGCTAATATAGCAAGAAATACGCTGTAGGCATTTTAACTTTTTTCATTTGTTTATGTTTTGTTATGATAAAACATATGTTTTCATTGTTCGAATGCAACTTCGAAAAATGCAAAACGCTAGCAAATCGCTTCGTTTTCAGAACAGGTTATCATGCGTTTTGCGTTTTTCAAACCGTAAGCGATTTGAAAACGCTGCGTTTTCCAGAACATGGGCGTATGTTTATTTCTAAAAAACAGCTGTTAAGCGCAGGGTTGCATAATAGTGTTTATGCTGACAAAAAAATAATAAAAAAAATGTTACACATTTGGAGGGTAATTGTAAAATTTTAATATTGTTGTCGTCCAACTGGGCAACACTTTTTAACAGAAACGAAAACGCAATGTAATTGAGACAATATTCGGTTAATTGAGAACAATATTTTAGACGTTCAGGTATAATAAATACACGCAATATTCAGCTTACTCGACATTCATTTGACAGCTGCTAAACAAAACAGCCGGCATTGTTTTTGTTTTGTTCATTTATCAACAGGAAGTGTTCGGTTACTTATAATTTACTCAATAAACAGACAGTGCTGGCAGTGCTGTATTTAAAGTTTTACTCAGTATTATAACAATAAACATTTAATTGAGCAATAATTAATTGGGATTTTTTATGAAATATTGAGATCAATATTGGCCTTAATTGCGATTTAAGCAATAAAGGTGCATACGTGAACATAATATTATTATTTCTAGTTCAACGTTTAATATTTTTTGCCATTTTTGTGTCCTCTTCGTCCAATATTTTTTCCATTTCGGCATCTTCAAATTTTTTTAGTAGTCTATCACAATCTTAATTTTCCACATCAAAATCGTTATCTCTTAATCATTGAAACCATATTCTGTATGTTTTTTCCAATAGGCAAGCAATCGATGCGACTCTCCATCACTTTTCTGCATGAATGCAATCAAAACATGGAAAATTAATAAAAATACGGCTCTGAATTTTGATCTAAGAATTGTTCAGTGATGAAGTTAGTTCCTCGTTACATCTCCACATGGAAAAGCAAAAGGAAGTCGCCGCAGAAATTTTTTTATTTTCGTTTCTATCTGACTTGAGCTTTGAACTGAGGGCTTATGTCTCTTAAGTTAGGACACTACCTATATATTATAATACAGCGACTATTACCGGATTAAGTCCGATTTATAAGCCAGAGTCATTTGGATAAGCACTACCTTAGGAAGTCATAGCCTATTTCGTGTAAACTAATCTAAATTAATAAATATAAAAGACTATTGCGACCTTGCGAATCTCTATGACTGTTGATCATACAAGACTTAGAAGAGAATACGTTTTCTTACAACACAACAAATTTCTAAACCAGACTTACTGTAGAATTTTCACCGGAGTTTTACGGTCCAGCGAATGTCTGCGACTATGGATCATACAAAGCTTAGAAGAGAATACGTTTTCTCAAAACATAACACGTTTTAAGCTAGACTTACTGCAGAATTTTCGTAGATGTTTTACGGTCAAGCGAATGTCTAAGACTGTAGATCATACAAGACTTAGAAGAGAATACCTTTTCTCAAAGCACAACACTTTTTAAGCCAGACTTACTGCAGAATTTTCGTCTGTGTTTTACGTTCAAGCGAATGTCTAGGACTATGGATCACACAAAACTTTGTAAACCAGACTTACAGCAGAATTTTTGATGGTGTTTTACGGTTCGGCGAATGTCTATAACTATGGATCATACATGACTTAGAAGATAATACGTTTCCTTAAAGCGCAACATATTTGTAAGTCCGACTTACTGCAGAATTGTCGTCTGTGCCTAGCAGCCCAATGAATGCCTAGGACTATGAATCACACAAGACTTAGAAGAGAATACTCTGCAAGCACAACCAAAATGAAAGCTCGCATTACTGCAGAATTTTCATCTGTGTTTTATATTCAAGCGAATGTCTAGGACCATGCATCATACAAAACTTTAAAGACAACACGTTTCCTTAAAGCACAACACATTTTGAGCCAGACTTACTGCAGAATTTTCGTTGGCGTTTTACGGTCAAGCGAATGTCTAGGACTATGGCTCATTCAAGACTTAGAAGAGAATACGTTTTCTGAAAGCACAACAAATTTGTAAGCCAGACTTAGGATCGTACAAAACTTAAAAGACAACACGTCTTGTCAAAGCACAACACTTATTAAGCCCGACTTACTGTAGAATTTTCGTCAAGCGAATGTTTAGGATTATGGATCATACAAGAATTAGAAGAGAACACGTTTTCTCAAAGCACATCACGGTTTAAGCCAGACTTACTGCAGAATTTTCGTCTGCGTTTTACGTTCAAGCAAATGTCTAGGACTTAGGATCCTACAAAATTTAGAAGAGAATACGTTTTCTTAAAGCACAACACGTTTTAAGGAAATTAAAATTTGTTGACACTATTATACAGAATGAATAGGGGACATCCCCTGAGAATGTTTATTTTAATTATACTTGTTAAAAATTTAGGAATATGGATCGAAGAAGAAAATATGTTTTCTCAAAGCAAAACACGTTTTAAACCAGACTCTGCAGAATTTTCGGCGGCGTTTTACGGTCAAACGAATGTCTAGGACTATGGCTCATTCAAGACTTAGAAGAGAATACGTTTTCTGAAACCACAACAAATTTATAAGCCCAACTTACTGGAGAATCTTCGCCTGTGTTATACGGTCAAACGAATGTCTAGGAATATGGATCATACAAGACTTAGAAGAGAATACCTGTCCTCAAAGCACAACACTTTTTAAGCCCGACTTACAGCAGAATTTTTTTCTGTATTTTACGGTCCAATGAATGTCAAGGACTATGGATCCTACAAAACTTAGAAGAAAATACGTTTTCTTAAAGCATAACACTTTTTAAGCAAATTAAAATTTTGTTGACACTATTATACAGAATGAATAGCGGACATCCCCTGAGAATGTTTTGTTTAAATTATACTTGTTAAAAATTTAGGAATTTTAAATCAGTTTTACCTTTGCTTTATTTATTTAAAATATGAATAAAATTTTATTTCTTTCCAATCAATAAATTATTTTCGAAATAAACACATAAAGTTGTGTTGTTTAAGCATAATAATAATAGTACAGTTAGACCAAAGTGTTATACAAGCAGTTATTCCGAATATACCGTTAGTATTTGTTAACGGAAATAATTTTCTCCACTCTAATACATTATTTGGGGCTCTCTAAATCTGGTTTTCTTTTAAAAAAAAAAACAAATAAAACGTGTGGGGAGAGCTTTTATAGCAACAAAAACAAAAGAAAAAAAGCTTTTTTTATTGTTTACGTTGCTCTTATTATTATTTGTATCTGCTGGAACCACACAGCCGTCAACAACAACTCAAAACAAATGAACAGTTTAGTGTTAAAAGTGCAAGAAGCTAATCAACTACTAAAAATAAATTTAAAAATTTTTTGGATTTTTTTTAAAACAAAAAAAACAACCAAAAAAATGCAAAATAATACTGTAACGCCGCCTGTTGGGGTTCATGTCTTACCAACAACAGCCCGTCAAACTTATGATATAAAATTGGAATTTAGTCCAAATGCTACAGTGCCGAGTGTTAAGCAGTTAAAACATTTGATTGCCGATAAAATTAAAAAAAAAGAATTTTTCTATGGCATTGAAATATCGGGTACAAATTCCTATCCCAATACGTTACTTGACTATCGTTCATTTGGTCCTATATTGCCTCTGTTCACTTCGATAATTTGGCTAACTACCGACTATTGGTGTGTGAAAAATATTGAAGAAGTTGATTCAATAAAATTGGCGCGTAAACTTGAGCCTCATGTTATAGTGATGCCACATCTTTCATGTTATCGTTTGCCACAGTCAAGACTGAAGGAATTTTTAAATTTAAATATTTCAAATGTTCTAACCATACGCGGGGATCTTTATGATCAAGTCCAGGAATATAAATATTCAAGCGATTTAGTGAAAAAGATTAGAGAACTTAAAGGAGGTAAGTGCACACTCGAAATAATATTTTACGTATTTATTGTCGCGTTATTTTAATCAGATAAGAATGTAAAGTAAACAAATCGTAGAAATAAAATTTCTATGAATACAATAAATTTGTAATAGATAATTTCGTGAATTCCATGAATTAAAGTAAACAAAGTTTCCCCCCATCTTTTCTGCAAATTAAAATTAGGGCATTCAAATAATTGAGATTTTGAAAAACGATTTCATGATTTATTCGAAATGTTGGGTTTTCAAAACACGAAGTGGAATAACCACATCGGCTAACTGGCTCCCCACTAACCTTATATTAAAGCAGAGATCTGCGTTAGTATCTGTAGGGCTTATTATAGCTAAATGCTATCCTAAACCGGGCTAAGGGAATTCTGCAATTCTGGAAAGACATCAGATCTATTATAAAAATTTTCGAGTGGAATATTTGATTTTAGAATTTTTCCCTGGAACACTTAAGCTCTAAACCAATGGGTTTAAAATGTCGGCCAGTGAGAACTGTGGTGTATATATTAAGGGATCAGATGTTAAACTGGCTTATAAATTGTCTACAATGATTTTTAGACAAAGGTTATGAATTGCGTGGTCGGATTAACCCCGAAAATCTATTAATATTCGATAAAATTTCGAATCAGGAATTATAAATATTGTCGGAAATAGCATGATGAATTTGCCAAAGCCACAATCTTATAGGACATAGGTGTTCCGATTGGTTCTGTTAAACTATGGATTCTCCGCTTGTTTTATCAGTAGGTTGTTCCACTTCGATAACAATAAGGAAAAACGTGCAATATTGCTAGATTCTGATGCACTTTTGTCCATTGCACAATTGCCATTCTCCCGGATTGGGAAACATGCCAATAATCTTGGCGTTTCATTCCATCGATTGACTTCAGCAAGAATGGTGGGTGGGTCTATCACCTCAAGAATAGCAAGAAGAAGAATTTCCTTAGACATTCTCAAATTCTGTCATACTTGACTGAGCTCTCCAATAGACATAAGATTTATTCTGGAGTTAGATTAGCTTACTTTAGGGAATGTTTGATACCAAGTTTGGATAGTAATTGTGGTAGCACAAGTGGGACTTTCTTTATTAAGGATGATCCGCTGCCTAGTTTAATCTAACCTATCGGGCCTGCGATCTAACGTTTTTTTTCAACTAGTGCTTATTTCGTGAATGATAACACTTATCTCATGTCTGATTTGACAAATTACCAGTTTTATCCTCCCGCTGAACCAACCATATTGTATACGCTAAGCCAATTGACCATCCAATGCGTTTTCGCTTCGCTAAGTGGACCTGAGATCGACTTACAGAAGATGCCGATTTTGGCAAAAAAAATCAT
Source organism: Sarcophaga peregrina (assembly GCA_014635995.1). Lineage (NCBI taxonomy): Eukaryota > Metazoa > Arthropoda > Insecta > Diptera > Sarcophagidae > Sarcophaga > Sarcophaga peregrina. The sequence continues at coordinate 95,028,790 of CM025790.1, forward strand.
CTTTTCAGATGAAACTGATTTTGATCTTGGCGGGTATGTAAACAAGCAAAATTACCGTATATGGGGCACGAAAAACCCGCACGCATACATTGAAAAGCCAACACACCCAAAACGAGTCAGCGCTTGGTGCGGATTTTGGTCCGGAGGCATAATTGGGCTATTTTTCTTTGAAAATGTACAAGGAGTGGCCGTTACAGTGAATGGCGATCGTTATCGTGCCATGTGGAACGAATTTTTGTTCACAAAAATTGAAGGGGAGGATATTGGCAACAGGACAGCGCTACGTGCCACACAGCCGAAGCTACACTTGATGTTTTGCGCCCTGTTTTTGAAGATCCAATTATCAGGCGCAGAGGCGATGTCGTTTGGCCATTATTTCTGGGGTGCCATCAAAAAAAAGTGTTACGCCGACAAGCCAAAGACAATTGACACTTTAAAGGACAATATTCGTGAAGCCATAGGGGAAATGTAGCTGCACACAATCGATATTGTGCATAAAAATTGTACCGATCGTGTAGGCTACTGCATGGCCAGCCGAGGCAGCCACTAGAATGAAATTATTTTCCATTATTAATCGGAAGGATTGTACTTTCAAATAAAAAAAGAAATTTGAGAAAATATTCATATTTTTAAAGCATTTAAAAAAAAGTTATTTGGCGGACCCTTTACAACACGGCTAGTAAAAATTTATTTTCATTCGTTGGACTGTATTACCTCAGCTTTTTTATTCTCTACAATGACTCTGTGTCTAGAAACTCATGGGATCTAATGGCCGGTTTAGTGTCAGTAAATATGCGTGAGTCCCTGTTCAATATACTCTTCTATTGGACTTTGTTTCTCCTTCTGAATGGCACTGTGCTCACATTTGTTGCATTATTTTAGGTTCCAGAATTCGCGAAAGTAGTTTTGGAATTCGCGATTGTCGTTTGGATAAGGTATAGTTATGGGGGTTTATGGTTTACGTTCCATAGTAAAGGCGAGAGTATATTTTCCTCTGTTGCTTTTAAACACCGAAGGTGTCCAAAATAGACTCGATTCCCCCTTGTCCTAACAGTTTTTCAAATTACTTGACAAACAGAAAATAAAAAATTGTGTAGAGAAAACAAAACGGATATTCAAATCGATGAAATAGGTCTGTTTGAGTCATTTTAAAAAGCGATAACTTGATCTGATTTCAGACACTCTAACCAAAGTGAATTGAAATCCAAAATTGCGTAAATCAAAGTGTTTTATATTTTTCAGATTCAGTGTCTATAGGCGTTGCCGGTTATCCAGAAGGTCATCCCGAATGTGGGTCTATTGATGAAGATATTGACAATCTAGTTAAAAAGGTAAATATAATTATATTGTAACCTGCCTTTAACACTGTAAAAAAGTGAAGCAAAAGTTTAGTCTTATTGGTTAAATGGCCAAATCCAGGCCCGTACGTGGTAAAAACATTTGAGGAAACTAAGTCGATTACGGACAACTGACCACTGTGCCTCAATGTTTTCTTGTAAACATTATTATCGTAAATGAGAGTGTTGCTGAAAACTCGAAAACTTTACTTCGGTGCGTAGTCCTCAACAATTTTAAAAACAACAACGATGGACTATGCAGCGGATATTAACAATAAACACCTCTACATTCGTGAGTACAAATTACAGCTCACTCCAGAAGACTGAATGGCTTAGGGAATGAATGAACTCGCTGTGATTTGCAATTATGTGGGGCGTATTATGGTATTATGGTTTCCTTACAGAAACATGATAACGAAGTTCTTTTGGACTTAACTAGACTAAATGGATGTGACGAACGACATGTAGATTCTGTACAATGGCGCCATCTGCCAGGCTGCTAATGTAGCAATCAACTTAGTGAAACAAGATTTTCTAGAACAAATTATTTGAAGATAGATCAACTCGACGATGTAATTTGTTGTTTTGTTAAATTTCAGCTAAAACAAATTTACCAGAGTTGACTTCCTTCGCGCCATCGGTGACATTTAGTCATGTCATGTAAAATTTGGTGAAAAGTGTAAAAGTAATGAGCTGTGTTATCCAGTTTTAAAATAATACGAGGTTTTAAAAAGAGCATTCTAACTAGGACACCCTTTATTATCAATTTACGTTCATATACCATGTTCAGACGTGCACTTATATTGAGCAAATTGCAATAAACGCCATTATTGATCTCAATATTTCATATAAAATATAAATTATTGCTCAATAAATTCATAAATTGTTATAATATTGATTAAAACTTCAAATACAGCACTGTCATAAATATATTGAGTAAATCGCAATAAACGCCATTATTGATCTCAATATTTCATATAAAATATCATTTATTGCTCAATAAATTCATAAATTGTTATAATATTGATTAAAACTTCAAATACAGCACTGTCATAAGTACGTTCAGTGAGCATATTACAATTTTCCGAACACTTCCTATTGATATTTGATCAAATATCAACAACGACAAAAAAAAAAACGAACAAAAACAATGTTGTTGAAAAACCAGCTGCCAAATAAATATTGAATAAGCAGCTGAACTGCGTACATTGTTATGTCTAAACACTTACTATATTGTAATCAATAAACCGAATATTGACTCAATAAAATTGCATGTCTGAACAACCATCCAATATACATACATTGTTACTCTGCTAACTAGGAATTATGCACGTCTGTAGGCTTTTCATTGACATTCACTATGTAAACCGGGGGTTCACAACTTAAAGGTAGAAAATGATATTCGAGAAGTATCCTAGTCGAGCAATTTTTTAATTGGTTCTCCAGTGAAATTGAAGTTATTTTAATTCACTGTATGGTATCTGCTTGAAATAGTCTAAAAGAAAAACTCAATTTGACAGAACCTGTGTTTTTAAAAAGTTGTTGGTTTGCAAAAGCTGCCAATGCATCCAGAAAAAATCACAGCTTGGTGGCAGTTTATGGGATGGTGGCATCATTGGACTGTACTTCTTTAAAGATGCTGCGAATTGTAACGTTAACTATGACTGGTGAGCGCTACCGTAAGATGATAGCCAATTTGTTTTTTGGCTTGTGGTTTCAACAAGACGGTGCCACATGCCATACGGCACGCGTAACATTGAACTTATTGAGAGGCGAGTTGGGTGAACATTTTATTTCACGTTCGGGCTATTGTGACTAAATTTCGCACCAAATTTACATTGTTGGACATTAAACCTCCAACACGCTTACGTAGAGTGGCGAACTAAAGAAAATATCGCAGCTGTATCGGCCAGTGTTAGATTAGAGGACGTGTACTTGTCGGTTAAGACAAGTACAGTATCCGGAGGTCGAAATTGACCCATTGTACATTGTCCAGTGTTAATGGTGACCATAAATTATCGATTCGTTACCGTTCGCAGCACGCAGCAGATTACGGAAGGATTTAGGTCTGAAGTCTTTTAAAACGGCGAACATTTTATTTCACGTTCGGGACCGATCAATTGGGCGCCTAGATAGTGCGATTTAACGGCTTTAGACTATTTTTTATTGGGCTATGCTAAAGCCCATGTCTATGCAGACAATATCGTTTCAATTGACGCATTGGAAGACAACATTGAAGCATTTATTCGTGAGATACCGGCCGAAATGTTGAAAAGAGTATGCCTAAGCGGATAGACCGTTTGAGGCACAGTCGAGGTCAACATTTGCATGAAATTATCTTCAAATATTAAATTATATGGACCGTACTATCGATTCAAATAAAGATTTCAAGCATTTTTCTGAATTTTATGTGTCATGGCGTTAAATAAAAGACATTCTTTTATTATTCTGTCCATGATAAGGCAATAATTTAAAAAAAATTTAAATAAAAAACTTGTTGTTGAAAAATCCCCCCAAACTTTAATTACTTTAACACACAGGTTTAATACACATTTAAATATTGATATTATATTTGTTTATAATTTCATAAATTAAGTAATTAAACATTTTTTTTTTTGTAATTTTTCGCTTATTTGATTTCCTCTTTCGTTTTTTTTGTGTACATATTTCAGGTTCAAGCTGGAGCTGATTTTATAATTACGCAAATCTGTTTCAATCCACAGGCCGTAATAGATTTTGTAAAGAAGTGCCGGGCCAAAGGTATTAAAATACCAATTATAGTTGGTATTTTGATTCCGGATAATTTACGTATGTTAGAGATTGTATTGCGTATCACACAAATAAAAATGTCCCCAGAAGAGTTGAAAGAATATATAGAGCAAAATTCTTTAGGTCAAGAACACTTCACAGACCATGCCGTATGCAAAGTATTGGATATGATTGAGACAATATTTTCAAGCGATATCGATGTATATGGTCTCCAATTCTTTACATTGAATAAATTTAAAAATGTTTCGAAAGTTTTAAATGAAATTAACAAGAATCCCGATGTAATAAAAAAACAATGAATGGAAAGAAAATTATTGAAACTAAAATCGTTTAAATAATTTAGAGTTTTCACATCGAATCACCAGGTATAGGTATTCACTTAAGCTTAAGGCTACATAGGTTCCTAGTGATTTCCCAGCCCCGGAATAATGCACAACTTCTGATAAAACGATTCAGGGTACTAATGGTAATACGTCTCTACTTCTTCACAAAAATCATTTACGAGGTATTCAATCGGCTTCATCTCCGACTGAAACGCGTTACAGTGACGGAGGCAGACGAAGGGAAATATTAGAACTCTATTGAACCTATTGCCGAATACGGAGGCATCAGCAATTAGGGATCGCAACCTAACACATACTATAGGTAGTTAGGTAGGTAGATGGAGGTTGGTATTCACTTAAGCAAGTTAGATGGACACGTTTAGGCCACATAGGTTCCTAGTGATTCCCTAGCCCTAGAACAATCCACAACTTCTGATAAAGCGATTCAGGATACTAATGGTAATACGTCTGCACTTTTTCACAAAAATCATTTACGAGGTATTCAATCGACATTACCTCCGACTGAAACGCGCTACAATGACGGAGGTAGACGAAGGGAAATATTCAAATCAAGTTTCGCAAAATAGAAAACCCTGCCAAACCTATTATCGAATATGGAGGCATCAGCAGTTAGAGATTGAATCCCAACACATACTATAGGTAGTTAGGTAGGTAGATGAAGGTTGGTATTCACTTAAGCAAGTTAGATGGACTTATTTAGGCCACATAGGTTGCTAGTGATTCCCTAGCCTTAGAACAATCCACAACTTCTGATAAAGCGATTCAGGGTACTAATGGTAATGGGTCTCCTCTTTTTCAAACAAATTATTTGCTAGATACTCAATCGACATCACCCACCTTCGACTGAAACGCGCTGCAGTGATGCGGTAGACGAAGGGAAATATTCAGATCAAGTTTCGCAAAATAGAGCCATCAGGAGTTAGAGATCGAATTCTAACACATACTATAGGCAGCTAGATAGGTATATGGAGGTTAGTATTTAGTTAAGGAAGTTGGATCGACACGTTAAGGCCACATATCATCCTAGTAATTCCACAGTCTCCGAATAATTCGGAGCTTCTGCTAAAGAAACTCTGGGCAGTGTCCTCTTTTTCCTTATCTCTATTGATTTTACAATACTCATTAGCAAATTGCCCAAGACGAATGGGAGAAAGAGGCACCTTTAATGAGGATCCATTGAGTGGCTTTATAAATTTCTTTCGCCTTCGATGGGTCTATTCCCCCAAAATAGAGCAATTCGCAGAAGGAATGGAACGACAGCGATTTTAACTGCTTGCTTAGCAAGAAACGCAGCGAGAAGCCAGTAAAGCATTGATAATAAGGCTTTTGCCCAAGAGGAATGGGGGGAAAGAGGCAGCATTAATGAGCGGTTTGATAAATGGCTTTCGTCTAAAATATGCCAGAGTGATCCGGCAGAGTTTGGAGCCAGCAGTGTCTACATCCAATGATTCCAGGGAGATGATCATGTTAGATATCCAGTCATCCGTGCTCGGAATTAGCAAATTAATTTTCTCCTGTCCAAATAAATTCTGTAAAGAGATAATTGACATTCGATGAGACAATTCCTGTAAAATAGAGAAATTCGCAGAAGAAATGGAACGCCAGTGAGTTTTATAGCTTGCTTAGCAAGCAACGCAGCGAGAAGCCAGTTTAGCATTGAGCCAGTTTGACAAGGCTTTTGCAGGAGTGGTATGTAGAGCGACGGTGTTGTGAATAGCTGCAGATCTTCTGACATTGTTCAAGAAGTCTGATATTATGTTGTCTTTACAGAGCAGTCTCCATATAGAATGTTGGGTTCGGACATTGGATATTGAGACGGAAACCTCATCTGGATTCAATTCCTCTACTGGAGTGGTGAGCAGAATAGGCTTCTTTACGTGCTCTAACAGCAGGTTGACTTTCCAAAGGTGTTTGGAGTTGAGGATCAGACCTAGATAATTCTTTGGCAATTCAAAGATCGGAATCTTGTAACTTCTAGTGAAAAGTATTTTATTGGTTTTGAAGGGTTTGACAGATCAAATTCCAAATTAATAAAATAAACAGCCTGAAATTTAGTTTGTCAGATAGTATCTGTGGAAATATTCCCGACAATGCAATTGCGTTATTATCAGAGAATTCGAGCGATAAACCCCTTCCTCTGTATTACGAATTTAAAGCGAACTTGCCTAAGATCTCTTACATTGTTAAAAGCTATGTAGAGGCACTTTCTTACCTCGACAGATCTGCAAAAGCTAGCCAACGTCATACTGCAAAACCTTATCAGCTTCTCATGTATACCGAGCGATAGCGATCCAAACGCAATTCCTTATCGCATTTCGAATCCTAATTTATTGTCGACAAAAATATAGTGTGGGTCGACTTGATTCTCGCGAATCTTCTTCCGGATTTGTTGTAACAAGAGTATCTAGTTAATGGTGAGCGAACTTCGCATGTCTAAAGTGGCACTCCAGCTATACGCTTATAGAGGATAGCAAAAATACACTGGCGCCTATAGTAGGGTCTCCCTTTTTAGGGCAATGCACAGTGTACAGAATAACAAGTGAAAATAAGCTGAAGTGTTTACGCGACCTATTTGAGGTCTGAGATCGTCAGTCCATTTGTTACAACAGTCTTGTGGTTTTTAATTTGATGAACCATGTTAATGGCGAGCGAACTTCCTATTTCTAAAGTGACACTCTAGCTATACGCTTATTGACACTTGCGCCTTTAGTAGGGTCTTCCTTTTTTGGGGCAATGCACAGTGTACAGAATAACAAGCGTAAGAGTATACTTACTACCAGTCATGAAGTGAAAAGAAGCTGAAGTGTGTATGCGACCTATTTGAGGTCTGAGATCTTTAGTTCATCATGAACCATAGCTTTGACATTGTCATGGCTGGGAGAGGTAATCGCTACATAATTTCCGCTATGTAAATGGGAAATTTGTGTCGTTATCGTCTAGTAAAAGCGTAAAGAAGTGTTGCTTTTATATCCTCAGCACCACCCGGCAGTTATGAATTCAGGTTACAGTTTATAAACTTGCCTCAAACTGATAACGTTCACGAACTTTTGCTTTTAATCAATAAAGTCAACTCAGAATTTGAAAGCTTTAATAACAAGAGCTTTAATAACAAGCAGAGCTATCGCTCTGTAGTAACGTCGATAATTGGAACGATTGCGGCCACTAACAATGGCGGGGTTATGATTGCGAGTAGAGAGAATTGGGCCTCAGTGGCGAATTACGTGAAGCACATTCTAAGACTAAAGAAGAGAGATTTTAAGGCTGCAGACTATGTAAGCACGCCGGCATAGATGACACTGGCATGCGTGTTAAACGATATTCCAAACAGGGACCTGGACGAAATGGGGACACAGGGGTCAAAGGGCCAAAAGGAATCCACTCCGAAGTAATACCACCGTTGTTCCGGAATGGGCACAACAAACCGACGAGACGAGAGGGGGTTTAGTGGATGGAAGGCCCACACACGGAGGACGACTTCCTTTATGGTGCGGTTAGGTACATTTACCCCTTTTCGACGTTAAAAAAAAATTGTATAAACTTTAATTAGTTATTGTTTAATTTTGTTTATAACAATAAAATTATTTATTAGTGCATGTAATCGATTATGGATGTGCAATTAAAGAACATGAATTTAAATAAAATGATTTAAAAAATTTTTATTGTAATTTAATCAAGTTAGATAATGCGGTAATAAAGGAAAGTTTTCATTGCAAAAAAGTATTGAATAAGTGTGTTGTATTATTTTATTTTAGAATTAAAAAAAAGAAATTGCTTGACAACGAACTTTCACAACATGTGAACTGTAGCGCTAGCAGAGCAAGGTTTCGATCCTCGGACCTCTGGGTTATGGGCCCAGCACGCTTCCACTGCGCCACTCTGCTTGTTATCTATTGGATGTATAATGTACGTTTTGTTTATAGAGCACTGTTGATAAATTTAGCAAAGTCAACAACCATATTATGGTGAATTTTATTTTTAAACACAACTCATTGGTATATTAATGGTAACGGTAATAAACTGTTAATCTTTGCTTATAGACAAGCATGCTGAATAAAATATCGTCGTGAGTTTAATTATTGTTTTGTTAAAGCTCGGGTGTGAATTAAAAATCGTCGTCAGTTTAATTATTGTTTTGATAAAGTTCGGGTGTGTTTTAAGTGTTTCTGATATTTAAAATTAAATAAAGTGTGTGTGAATATTTTAAATTAAATAAAGTGAGTGTAAAATATAATCGAGATTTTTTTTTAATTCCTGTATAAGGCCACTCTCTGCGTGTGGAATATAACAAAATTGTAATAACCGATTCCGCTGCTCTTAGGGGCACGCATCCAAAATGTTCAATTTGCCGTGGCTATTGAATAAATTCCTGCTGAATTTGACGAATGGCATGTGTAATGTGTTTCTGACACGTTTGTATACATATCAAGAATGATAAACTAAAGATTACGCCTTGCGTACGTAGTTGGGCTATTTTAAAAGTTTCCAAGGCTTTTTCATATGTGAAAATTAACATTTCTTCTGAAAAGTGTGTGCACTACGTGAAAGTGGTTGGCAGCCCTGCAATATAACTTACATTGTCATTAGCCAATAGGAATACAATTTGCGTGACGTCATTGGTTCAAGATGCGCAGAAAATTTTAATTTTGTTTGCGTGATGGCGTAATCTTACATACATATATCTGCGACTTATGAAAACTCCATAAAAAATCTAACGGTATTAAATCGAATATTTTCGATAGCCAGTTAACATAACCTCAAAATAAATTGTTTATTGCCTTAAATCGTTTGTACTGAATAAACAATGCAATGAGAGTTGTATGGCTCGTAGTGCTACAGTGTTCGGTGTTCACACTGATATCATGATCACCGTTGTAATCAAAGAAATATGAATTGATGACGTTGCCAGTGCAAAACCTATATCAGTAAAGGAACATTTTCTCATTTACTGTATGATATCAAAAATACATTCTTGACGATGTTGAAAGATAAACTGTAACGTCTGCCTGAAATACTAGGACACAACCTATCTGTGGTAGTTCCGTTTACAATATATGCAAATATCATTCCAATGAGATATATTGATAGTTTTTGTTATCATCTGTTTACATATTAACGATCCGGAAAACATATTCAGGATCCTATTAACAAGTCCCAAATAATACGACTACGCAAAAATATTTCGTGTAGAACAACGATAAGATATTTGAACTGTTGCTTGACATACGATATCTCCCAAAATCAGGTTCATATTAAACATTGTCTATGCCAATTTGTTGTTTGTGAGGTTCTTGCCTAAACAAACTTCAAGTTAAGAAATCTTAATGAGAACTAACAACAGTCCGGTCGAAATGGAAATACGTAGAAGGAAGTGATCTGTTTTAAAATGAAAAGGCCCTCTAAAAAGCATTTGTTATCATCAATAAATTGAAACAGCGTCCAACGAAACTGGACTAAACAAACAATTTTAATTAATGTACTGGTATAATGGCTTGAAGATAATCTTCATTCCAATACCCAACAGTTTTGCTTTTTAACGTAGTCATTGAACTAGAAATAAGCCTCCTCACTAAACACAGCTCTTCGGCAAACGATTCATTTTTTACCAGAATCCAAAATACTTTCATAAAATTTTCCATTTATTTAAAGGTCAAAGACCAAAGAGAAATAAACGATGGCGTATCAATATTTTGGCATCCTTACAGGTTATGAAATGAGAAAAGTAATTGCTTGCTCTCTAGGCCGATTATATTGCCTAAAAAAATGATCGAAATGCTTTATGCACTTCGCCGAGAGGTTGATTTATTTTTTTTTTTGAGTAAATGTCCATAATTTGGAAGCGTTGTTCTAGCGTTTACCGATTTAAGATGCCTTGACAAACCTTACAAGAACAGAAATATCAACACAGTTTAACATTTTTATAAAACAAACTACAATTATTGATAATCATAGTTATCGATAGTTATCATATCATAGTTATCGATATCATAGTTATCGATATTATCATAGTTATCGATATTATCATAGTTATCGATATTGTCATAGTTATCGATATTATCATAGTTATCGATATTATCATAGTTATCGATAATCATAATCATGCAGCTAAAAAGTTATCTGATATATTAGTTTTATGGCGCTGAATGGCATGCTATTTGATTATGCATTGCCAAAGCTCCCATCAAAAAATGTTTCAACCATTCATTTCCGGGGGAAAAAAGTCAGAATAAAGAAGCGTATCATTAGAAACGTGTTGTAATTACCGTTTTAAACAGTTTTCAATTCAATTTTAAATGAGTCAGCCAAAAATTCTGATTAGGGAAGCGTATCATTAGAAGTGTAAATTAAAAAATTCGGGTCAAGCGGTTTCTGATTCGATTCTGAGCGAGCCTAATGATCAACCATGTAAGTAAAGAAAAACTTTTCAACACTTTCACTTATTAAATTAGAAAAATGTATACAAAATTAATTTTATTCACAATTTTTTTTATTATTTTAAATTTCCCTCTATACAATCGAATGAGTTCTTAATTTCACAGCAGTTATCAGTTTTCTTTAGGGAAAATTGTAAATTAAAAAGCAAAATAAATTAAGAAAAAAATTTTTTTTTGAAAGAACTAAGTAAAAAGCTTCGTATGCCCAAAATATGCATTTCCTTTTCAACTGAATAATACTTACACAGGGCCACAAAAGTATACATACGGTACCAATTCGTTGAAAATCTTTTTTAATTGTCTGACAATTTTCCTGGATTTTAAGACGGCCTTTTGCATTGGTGCAGAGATTTTTGAAATTTATTAATCGTATGTATACTTTTGTAGTCCTATGTAGTATATCCTGTAGAAATCAATATGAACTGTAATTTAATAATTTCTTCTTATTCAATGATACTTTGAAATATGAATTTAAGAAAGTGGAAATATTTGAATTGAAAAATAGTTGTACTTACACTTAGTAATATAAGTAAAAAATACATTGTGGTGAAAGGGAAGGTGTATACGTTTCTCCCAAGCCCTTCATAAATTCTTTAATTGATGTCGATCACTAAATACCACATTGTGCATTGCAGGTATATGGCTAGTTTTAATATAGTAAGTATACGTACACAAAACTTAGCTAATAACAAAGTTGAAAAACCAAATTTTTTACAAATATGCCTCTATAAATCGTGAAAAATTCAATAAAATTTATAAAGATTCGGTTTTGTGACCTATTGAGCTGGATAGCTATTCGATCAAGAGGGCAGAGCATGCAGAGAAAACACACAACTTTCTAGCCATTAGAATCTAGTGAGTATTGTAGTGTCTGTAAGCAAATCATACTTATTTTGTGTCACTTGCGTTTACCCATATTGTGTTAAGGAGAATAGAAATCAACAACAACATCATACATGTTGTTAAGTATGAGTGTGATGTGTTACTTTAAACTTCATTTTCAGTATTCAATACCTTCTTATAGTTGATTTGATTACAGAATGTATAAAAAGACGCACAGGAAAAAAATTAGAGGACACAGCAGAGAAAACACACAACCTTCTAGCCACTAGAATCTAAAGAGTATTTTAGTGTTTGTAAGCGTATCATACTCATTTTGTGTCACATTCGTCACCCATGTTGTGTTAAGGAGAGTAGAAATCATCAACAACATCATACCTGTTGTTAAGTATGAGTGTGATGTCTTACTTCAAACTTTGAAGAAGAGATTCTAGGTTGCAAATATTTTAAGGAAAGTATGAGTGCGTAAAAAAGTAAGAGTGAAATTCATTTTTTTGAATGAACTCATTGCTGACCACCGAGTGTGTGCGTGTGTCTTGTTTTTCTACCATACCACCACCCCCATACCTAAACAAAACTTAATTGCTTTTTTTGTTGTGTTGCTACTGTTTGTGAGAGAATTAAGAAGGAGGCACACAGGCACTAATAAATCTGAATAAATAAAAAAATATTTTGTTGCTGATTAGCAACTAAATTAAATTAAATTACCATAGGCGTAAAAAGAAAAAAGGTAAAAAATTAAAATAAATTAAATTAAAAAAATAACAATAAAAAAAATAATTTAATTTTAAAAAAATATATTTTAAATATTCATAATATAAAGGCAACAAGTTTAAAAAAGAAATTAAGAAGGCAAACATTTGAACACAAATTCAATCACTTCAAAAACCTTTTACGCAGGCCTTTTGATTGAACTCATGCAAGTAAATAACATTGAAAACACAATAACACAATAACATTACTGCAGCATTACTTTTCAAACAGTAGTGTTAGTGGTTTTTTTTATCTTAGATAACAGGTTGGTTTTTTCTCTCTTTCTCTCTCTTACTTATTCATTTTTGCAAACCACAATGGGACATGCCTACCAGTGTTGAATAGGTCAGTACTTTAGTATGTACTTTTACGGTACTTTACAATTTTAAAAATATCTTAATAGGTACGAAAATTTTTTTACAAAAGTACCATTTCATGCAAAAAAGTACTCTTTCAGTTATGATTCAGTACCATTTCAATTTTCCAACACTGGTACACACCGTTTGGTTTGCATGCATTGTAACAAATAAAATTTATTGTTTTTTTTTAACTCACAAAATAAATTTAAAACTCACCTTTTTCAACTGCTCACCCTTCTCCACCTTTTAAGCGTTGTTACGATGCGCGTTTACAGCCAATAAAACACATTTTATAAACATGCATTTGAATATTTACATATACTATGTACATACATACATATGTATGTACACCATGCGTGTACATAAAACTACGCACAAAAAAAACATTTTTTCACATTTTTTACATGTATGGGCCCTACACTAACAACACACAACATTTTCTTCTTTTTTTTATTTAAACTGATTACTCTGCTTTTGCGCTTTTGCTTTTTTCTTATTTATTAAAAACCTTTTGTTGTTGTTGTTGTTTTTTATTTTTATATTATGTGCCTTGCACTTAACAACAACACTTCACTATCATTATTTCACTTCCCTACACACTTTGGTATTTTTTTTTTCAACTTATGTACACCACTTGCTGATGTACTCCATTTTGAAAATTTTTTATTTTTTCTTATTGAAAATGCGAATAATTTAACTAAAGCTTTTGTATTAATTACTAACAAAACAAACAATTACATACACTTTTTATTACATAATATTTATACATCTTTAAATTTATTAAATTTTTAACTTTAATTATTATTTCACTTTCAATTTTACACCGACCGAACTTTTCACTTTCATCTTCTTTAACATGAGAACTTCTACTACCAGCTGTCGGCTTTGTAGTTTTTTTTTTTTCAAAGCAACAATTAACATAAAATACTTAACATTAATAACCACCCATAAACACAATGATTATTAAAAAACAATAACAACAACATGAACAAACACAACCTGTTGCCTTTGCTCTCCTTTTAAAAAACAAACAAAAAATATGAGGAGAGTTGAACATTCCAAAAAAAAAAAACTTAACGAAATGTAAATCAAACTACAAATCAATGTTATTTTTGTTTCAAGGTCAAGGAATGTCAAGCAGATTTCTTGCATTCTGCATTACATAGAGCAAACAACATTCTTTTCTCTCTGTACCAAAAGAAAGCATAACAACCGAAAAAGCACACAAACAAAAAACAACAAATACGCTCATGTTATTTTTCTGTTTTTTCTTATTATGCCTTTTACAATAAGAAACAAAAACAAATAAAAGAACAACATACTTAATCTCCACTCCAAACTTTTGCATGCATGTAGTTTTACAAGGTAAGCATGCGAATATTACTCATTCATTCATTAAGCATTTTAATACAATATGAATGAGAAAAACTGTCATGCATTCGCTTTCATGCTCCTTCAGTTCATTCAAAGTCCTAAAGTTATTTCACATACACAGTAAGCATTCAAGTTTAAAGAAAATGTTCTACACACAATATTCAAATTAAATACCACAAAGCTTTCACAACAAAGCTTTCATGCATTCGACTTCATGCACACACAAATTCCTTCGTTTTGTTATTTACGCATTTATTCAAAATAAGAAATACGGTCTTCTAGCACACTGACCATATTGAATACATGCATTCGACTTCATGCACACACAAATTCCTTCGTTTTGTTATTTACGCATTCATTCAAAATAAGAATTCGGTCTTCTAGCACACTGACCATATTCAATACAATGTATGTAAATAAACACCGCGTAAAAAAAACGTTCATGCATTCGGCTTCATGCGAAAATGCTTTTTCGGGTGTCGTGAGGCAGACGAAAGAGTGTCTTTTCTATAACCACACAGGCATTGTTTTTGTTATGTAAATAATTGTCAATTGGCTTGAGAAAAGAAAAGAAACGAACACGAATGTATTGATGGATAATGAGCAGAGAGGAATGCAAGAAATCTTCTTAACATTGTTTGGTGTCAAACACAAATAACATTGATTCGTTTACTCTTTACAACAATGCCAACAATGCAATTATCATGTTGATCTGTGCTGTAATTTGGTTAACATTTCGTGAAGTTTTTATGAAATGTTTTGCTCTCCTTTTTTAAAATAAGGGGAACAAATGTAATAGGCAAACAAACTGGTGTGTTTGTTAATGTTGTTGTTCTTTTTCAATTAACATACTGTTTTTTGTTAAGTTTTTTATGGTAATTTGATAACATTTTATGAAATGAAATTGAAAAGTAAAAGAGAGCGTTTGATGATATTTGATCTGACTGTTGTTGTTATTGTCCTGTAATAAAAAAACTACAAAGCCGGTAGCGGTTAGTACAAGTTTGCGTGTTAAAGACAATATAAGTGAGGAATCGGTCGGTGTAAATTTTAAAATAAAATAATAAATAAAGTTTTATTTTGCAAATAAAAAATGTGTTAGTGTATGTTGAAAAAATAATATATTTGAAATAAAAAGTGCGTGTAATTATTTGTTAATATGTAATACAAAAGTTTTAATTAAATTTTTCGGGTTCGTCTTTTCAATAAGAAAAAAAAAATGAAAATGGAGTACATCAGCAAGTGATGTACTTAAAAGAAAAAAAATACCAAAATGTGTAGTGAAGTGAAATTGTGAAGAGTTGTTGTTAAGTGCAAGGCCCATAATAGAAAAATAAAATACAACAACAACAAAAGCTTTTAATGAAGAAGAAAAAGGCGAAAGCAGAGTAATAAGTTTAAGTAAAAAAAAAAAAGAAGAAAATGTTGTGTGTTGTTAGTGTAGGGCCCATGCATGTAAAAAATGGGTTTTTTTTTGTGCGTAGTTTTATGTACACGCATGGTGTACATACATAAGTGTGTATATATTTTCAACTGTATGTTTCAATGGCAGTAAACGCGCATCGTAACAACGCTTAAAAAGTAAAGGAGGGAGAGCAGTTGAAAAAGGTGAGTTTTAAAATTATTTGTACAAAAAAAATAATAAATTTTATTTGCTACAATGCATGCAAACCAAATGGTGTGTACTAGTGTTGTAAAATTGAATTGGTACTGTGCCATATGTAACAGAAAGAGTACTTTTTTGCATGATATGGTACTTTTGTGAAAAAAAATTTTCGTACCTATTAAGATATTTTTAAAATTGTAAAGTACCGAAAAAGTACTAAACTACTGACCTATTCAACACTGGTAGGCATGTCCCATTGTGGTTTGCAAAAATGAATAAGTAAGAGAGAGAGAGAGAGAGAGAGAGAGAAAAACCAACCTTTTATCTAAGATAAAAAAAACCACTAACACTACTGTTTGAAAAGTAATGCTGCAGTAATGTTATTGTGTTTTCAATGTTATTTACTTGCATGAGTTCAATCAAAAGGCCTGCGTAAAAGGTTTTTGAAGTGATTGAATTTGTGTTGAAATGTTTTCCTTCTTAATTTCTTTTTTAAACTTGTTGCCTTTATATTATGAATATTTAAAATATATTTTTTTAAAATTAAATTATTTTTTTTATTGTTTTTTTAATTTAATTTATTTTAATTTTTTACCTTTTTTCTTTTTACGCCTATGCAAATTTAATACTTGTTGATCAGCAACAAAATATTTTTATTTATTCATATTTATTAGTGGCTGTGTGCCTCTGGCTAAGGAGAAATATAATAGTTTTACTCTTTTTTCTTAATTCTCTCACAAACAGTAGCAACACAACAAAAAAAACAATTAAGTTTTGTTTAGGTATGGTGGTGGTATGGTAGAAACACAACACACACGCACACACTCGGTGGTCAGCAATGAGTTCATTCAAAAAGATGAATTTCACTCTTACTTTTTTACGCACTCTTACTTTCCTTAAAATATCTTGCAACATAGAATCTCTTCTTCAAAGTTTAAAGTAACACATCACACTCATACTTAACAACACGTATGATGTTGTTGTTGATTTCTATTCTCCTTAACACAACATGGGTGAACGCAGGGGACACAAAATAAGTATGATTTGCTTACAGACACTAAAATACTCTTTAGATTCTAGTGGCTAGAAGGTTGTGTTTTCTCTGTTTGCTGTGCCCACTTATTTTTTACCTGTGCGTGTTTTTATACATTCTGTAATCAAATCAACTATGAGAAGGTATTGAATACTGAAAATGAAGTTTGAAGTAACACATCACACTCATACTTAACAACACGTATGATGTTGTTGTTGATTTCTATTCTCCTTAACGCAACATGGGTGAACATAGGTGACACAAAAAAATATGATTTCCTTACGAACACTAACATACTCACTAGATTCTAGTGACTAGAAGGTTGTGTATTTTCTCTCCTTGTAGTGTTTTGTTGAATGATACGAGCCACTCAAATCAAGTATGAGAAGATATTGAAAATATTTTTCTAAAGTTATGAATATAAATAAGTTGGTTTATGTATCAAACATAGTTCGAATGGTATGAGTTTGTTGTTGATGTAGTAGTACTAAGCATGCTTATTGCAACCTTTATTTGTATTGTTATAGTGAGTTTGACTGAGTGTTAAGCGCAATTAAAATTTCAGGGGAACTTTTCAATAGCGAAAAACAATTCTTAACTGATCTCTGGTAGAATCCATCAAACATTCATGTTGTTACTGTTCGATTCAAACCAATCAATATCCATACAAAAGCAAAGTGTGTGTGGTTATACAAAAAAGTTGTGTTGTTTTTAAAACGACTAATACATACACTCTTTCGTGTTACAACACAACCGAGGAAACATTTTCGCATGAAGCCGAATGCATGAAAGTGTTTTTCTTTTATGCATGCTTGTCTTAAATTTGGCTAGTGTGGCTAGATTCTAGCTAGAAGACCGTACATATCTCGTATTTTCTAAGAATGCATGAATAACAACGTCAACGAATTTATGTGTGCATGAAGTTGAATGCATGAAACGTTTTGTTGGCTACTGAACACACATTACATTGCACTTGAATGTTTACTGTCGCTGAAAGAACATTAGGACTTTGAATGAAAAACAATTGCAGGAGCATGAAAGCGAATGTATGACAGTTTTTCTCACTCATGTTGTATTAAAATGTTTAATGAATGGAATTCGTTGTTAAAACTTCTTATTTTGGGAGTGGAAATATTTTGTTCTTTTAATTGTTTTTGTTTTCTTATTGATAAAGACCTAATAGGAGAAATGAGTTCATTTGTGGTTGTTTGTTCATATGATTTAATAGAGTTTTTTAGTGATCACTCCCAAATATGTTGTTAAGGGGATTTTTTCTCAAAGGAAAAGTATGTGAGATTGTGTGGTCGGAGTCTGATAGACAACTAGATAAAAGAGCATAAGCAATGTGGGGAATTCTCTATGCGCAGTTGTGTTATGAAATTGTACCTACTGGTGTAGAGATACATATCAGAGATCAGCAATAAATCATGTTTTCTCTACTCATAAGTACTCTTAAAATTTTGAGTAGGAGTGAGTCAACAGTATGATTGAAATTCAATTACTCTGATTGATTCATACCCAGTACAACATTGATTTATAAGTGCAAGTTGCAATGAGTTTGAGTACAAAGCTGACATTAAGCTCATAACATTCGAAATATGTTTGATTCATACGCCTACGCATTCAGATTCATAAATTTAGAAAAATACTTACAATACTCATACAGAATTCGAGTGATTCGAATCATTACTCAAAACTTTGTCTTAGTTGTTGTTGCATTTACAAACAAAGAAGAAAGAAAAGACAAAGACAGCAAGTAAAGCAAACACACAACCTTCTAGTGAGTATTGTGGTGTTCGTACTCGAATCATATTTATTGTGTGCTTCGTGTATATGTAGAGTCGAAATCAACAGCATCCTGCGTATTGTTAAGTATGAGTATGATGAGTACGAATTTATTGCAAGCAAGGCCTCAGTTGGAGTGGAATAGAGTACAGTAAAGACAGCAAAGCTATAGGAAGAGCTGGTGTGCAGAAAGCTGTACAATTACAGCCTCAAACATCGATAAGGGAGACAAGTCCCTATAAACATTGTGGTGCGGAATAACTAGTCTTGTATTTACAGCATTCTATGAAGCAATGACACTAGTAATCACTCCATCTCCCAGCTGACCCTGTAAATTCTTTTCAAAGCATATGATGTTTTGAAAAGATAGTATTCTTTTTACTACACCTTATATTCAAATGCTTCGTAATTTTTAACTCACAGACAAATTGAAAAATATAAAGCGAATATCCTCTTGTTATCTGTGTTAAATTCTTTTGTCATTTTTCTTTTTTTTTATTAATTTTATTGATTTTTGCTTTGCTTTTACTTGTTCTCTTTACTTATAGTTTAGTTTCATACATACAAATACAATTCCATACTACTACACCCTTTTTAAGTCTGTCTTTTATCTATTATTAGCTAAATTTATGCATTTATGGCACGAAATTTTACTTTATTTTGTTCCTTTTTTTTCTTTTTGATTTTTTACTTCTCCATTTCAACCTGCTGTACTGATTCCCGGAAATAATTTTTGGTAGAAAGTGATGAAAAACCCATTCAAATAACACACTCTCTACCATTTTTAAACAATTTTGTTTATGGTTGTTATTGTAGACGATGTTTATAGCATTACAATGCTATTATTACGGTTTATAAATGGCTTTAGAACATGCCATTGAAGTTGGTTGGATTACGTTACCTATTGTATTGCCAATAAGATTCTTTGTAGTTAAACGCAGTTTATATCTCATGCTATTCTATATAAACGCAGTTTATATCTCATGCTATTCTATATAAACGCAGTTTATATCTCATGCTATTCTATATAAACGCAGTTTATATCTCATGCTATTTTATATAAACGCAGTTTATATCTCATCCTATTTTATATAAACGCAGTTTATATCTCATCCTATTTTATATAAACGCAGTTTATATCTCATGCTATTCCATATAAACGATGTTTATATCTCATGCTATTCCATATAAACGATGTTTATATCTCATGCTATTCTATAGAACGCTCTTTACATCTCATGCTATTCTATAGAACGCTCTTTATATCTCATGCTATTCTATAAAACGCTCTTTATATCTCATGCTATTCTATAGAACGCTCTTTATATCTCATGCTATTCTATATAAACGGGTTTATATCTCATGCTATTCTATATAAACGGGTTTATATCTCATGCTATTCTATATAAACGGGTTATATCTCATGCTATTCTATATAAACGGGTTTATATCTCATGCTATTCTATATAAACCGGTCTATATCTCATGCTATTCTATATAAACCGGTCTATATCTCATGCTATTCTATATAAACCGGTCTATATCTCATGCTATTCTATATAAACCGGGCTATATCTCATGCTATTCTATATAAACCGGTCTATATCTCATGCTATTCTATATAAACCGGTCTATATCTCATGCTATTCTATATAAACGGGTTTATATCTCATGCTATTCTATATAAACGGGTTTATATCTCATGCTATTCTATATAAACGGGTTTATATCTCATGCTATTCTATATAAACGGGTTTATATCTCATGCTATTCTATATAAACGGGTTTATATCTCATGCTATTCTATTTAAACGGGTTTATATCTCATGCTATTCTATATAAACGGGTTTATATCTCATGCTATTCTATATAAACGGGTTTATATCTCATGCTATTCTATAAAACGGGTTTATATCTCATGCTATTCTATATAAACGGTTTATATCTCATGCTATTCTATATAAACGGGTTTATATCTCATGCTATTCTATATAAACGGTTTATATCTCATGCTATTCTATATAAACGCAGTTTATATCTCATGCTATTCTATATAAACGTGTTTATATCTCATGCTATTCTATATAAACGGGTTTATATCTCATGCTATTCTATATAAACGGGTTTATATCTCATGCTATTCTATTTAAACGGGTTTATATCTCATGCTATTCTATTTAAACGGGTTTATATCTCATGCTATTCTATATAAACGTGTTTATATCTCATGCTATTCTATATAAACGGGTTTATATCTCATGCTATTCTATATAAACGGGTTTATATCTCATGCTATTCTATATAAACGGGTTTATATCTCATGCTATTCTATATAAACGGGTTATATCTCATGCTATTCTATATAAACGGGTTCATATCCTATGCTATTCTATATAAACGGGTTCATATCCTATGCTATTCTATATAAACGGGTTTATATCCTATGCTATTCTATATAAACAGGTTTATATCCTATGCTATTCTATATAAACGGGTTTATATCCTATGCTATTCTATATAAACAGGTTTATATCCTATAATAGTTGTCGGTATTGATTGTACTTTGTAAAAATCATTGTGATTTGTATAACAAATACATTTCCAAAATACAATTCAATACAACGGTTTAAATATTTCAATTACTCTAATCCTTTATTTTTATTTGTAATAAAACAACCACTCATAAATGTTATAAAAAGTTCCTAAAAGTAAAAAAAGAGTGAGACTAATGATACCATGTTTGCTTTCTTTAATAATGTCACTCATAAAATTACTTGTTTTTCATAATATTTTAGTTTTTTTCCTGTGTTCCAATTTGCAGTTGACATACAAACACTTACAAACCCTTGAAAATGTTCCTTTTTTTCGGGATTTGCTATTTGAAATGAAACTATAATTTGAAACGTCGTAACATCTGTTAAGAAGGCAATGGAAATGGAAGGTATGGGAATGGAAACTATTAAAGCAATAAAATGAAAAAGGAAAAGTGTCCTTGAGAATGTAGAAAATTTGAAGTTTAAAAGACACACACTCGCACTTATTATTGCTTTTCTTATGGATTTAAAATCGACACGCATTCTGTTTTTTATTTTAAATTTAAAATATAGTACAGTGTGCTCTCTCTTAACGGACACCCCTTTTAAGCGGGCACCTTCAATAACCGGACACTATTTTCAGTACCAAAAACATTTTAAGGAAGAAATGTTTCTCTCTTATGCGGACACTTCTCATAAACGGACAAAATTGTCAGTCCCATACGTGTCCGCTTAAGAGAGAGTACACTGTATGTTGGACAACATTTAGTTTTAATCAAGACCATGTTAGCCTCCCATTCTCTATAATTTGTGTCCAAATTGAATTGGGCATATCTTTCGATAGCTTAAGCTATCTCTTGACAGACCCCATGGACTCTGATTATTTCACTATACAATCGAAAACATCAGACACCAACGGTGTCAAATCAGAGCTTCTTCGGTTAATTAAACGGCCATTAAACGTTTAATGCAATAAATCGATCGATGGCATGAGATGTGTGGCAAATCGCACTAACCTGTTGAAACCAAACATCGTTCACATCAATGCCATGAAGAAAAGGTTCAAAAAAATCGGTTATCATGGTGCGATTGACTGTAATGATTGCACCGCCCTCATTTTCAAAGAAATATGAGCCCATTATGCCTTTGCTCCACAAGTTGCACCAAACAGTCACGCGTAATGGGTGGATTGGCTTTTGTAAGACTACGTGTATGTTTTCTAAGCTTCAAATGCGGTAATTTAGCTTATTAACGTACCCATTGAAACTGAGATTCTTCCTCTTTTTTTTTGGCAAAATCAATGTCATTGTGCGGTTTTTCATTGAAGCAATAAATCTGTAATCCAATATAAACCACCAAATTAGGCGACTTATAGGTATTTCTTAAAGGGGGAGTATTGCCACGCTCATTTTTGGTTAGTTTGTCGATATCGACTCTACGAACTTATCCACCAAATTGCATCCGTCTACGATCACTATGTCCCTAAATATTCATTTTTAAAGGTTTGCCACGCCTATTTTTTGCTACATCGAATTTTTTTTTAAACCATCTAAGCTTGATAAGCTTTCGAACAGAAGAAGGATGGTTAAAAGCGGTTTATTATTTTAGGAGTTAAAGGTAGGGAGGTGAGGGTTGTCACGCCTATTTTTGATGGAATTGTCGATATCGACTCTACGAACTTACCCACCAAATTTTATTCGTCTACGATCCATATGGACCTAAATATTCAATTTTAACGATTTGCCACGCCTACTTTTTGCTATATGGTTTTTAAACCATCTCAACCTGATAAGCTTTCGAACAAAAGAAGGCTGGTTAAAATAGGTTCAGTAGTAAGGTTTAAGAGTAAGAGTTATAGGTATCACTGCAAAGGGGGAGGGTTGTCACGTCCATTTTTTTGTGGAACTGTCGATAATGAATATACGAACTTATTCACCAAATTTTATTCGTCTCCGATCTCTATGTCCCTAAATATTCATTTTTAAAGGTTTGTCACGCCTACTTTTTGCTATATCGAATTTTTTTTGTAAACCATTTAAACCTGCTAAGCTTTCGAACAAAAAAGAATGGTTAAAAGCGCTTTATTAGTTTAAGAGTTATAGGTAGGGAGGAGAGTTTTGTCACGCCCATTTTTGGTGGGATTGTCTATATCGACTCTATGAACTTACGTACCAAATTTTATTCGTCTACGATCCATATGCACCTAAATATTCAATTTTAACGATTTGCCACGCCTACTTTTCGCTATATCGAATTTCTTTTTTAAACTATCTAAACATGATAAACTTTCGAACAAAAGGAGGATGATTAAAATCGGTTGAGTAGTTTAAGAGTTATAGATATCACTTACCATTTTTGGTGAGATTGTCAATATCGAACTCACCCACCAAATTTTATTCGTCTACGATCCATATGCACCTAAATATTCAATTTGTTTGCCACGCCTACTTTTTTCTATATCGAATTTTTTTAAACTATATAAACCTGATAAGGTTTCGAACAAGAAAGGATAGTTAACAACAGTTCACTAGTTTTAGAGTTATAGGTATCACTTGAAGGGGGAGGAACTTACCCACCAAATTTTATTCGTCTACGATCTAAATATTCAATTTTAACGATTTGCCACGCCCTCTTAACATTTAGGGATATGAAAAAGAGATGTTGTCCGTTTCTTAGACCTACCAGTTATGCATATGAAATTCGGTCGATCCATTTCGGGGGAGTTTAACCGCTAACACCGTGACATGAGAATTTTTTATATTAGATTTTGTGATAGAATCAAATGATTTAAGTATTGCCAGATTCAAAATAACCGAAGGTTCAAATTTAAACCGATACCTGGCGCACCACGATAGTTTCCAGTAAGAAACGCTACAACCTCCTTTGTTTTTGAATATAATTTTTTATTTTATTTAATAAGTATCCTTTTATTATAACATATCCTTAACGCTTGGAACTGAATAAATTTTTTTTATTAAACATTGTAATGAAAGTACATATACGGGATGTTGGCAACGGTGCCAACAATAATTGGAAGACAAACTTTAATTAATAACGCTTAAAAACTAAGACGCGGCAGCAATGAGATGAGGATAATTGCACAAAGGATAATAATAATACAAAGGATAATAAAATAATAATAAACATATACACATACACATACATACACAGACACACACATACATGCATGCATATAAACATTTGTCCTTACATCCTTCCGTTTATGCAACTGTAAAGAGTAATTATATCCTTAACAGTTGAGAAAAGAGATTACAAAACGGAAAGAAGAAAGAAAAAATTAACAAAAAAACAATACCGTTAAAGGATACCTTTTAATTAAATCGATTTTTATTTTGCAACAACGATTTATAAGGGAGATGAGATGGTTGACTCAAATAAAACTTTTAACATGCAACCCAAAAAAAACACATAAAAAGAAAACTAGTGTTGAAAAATATAATAAAAAAAAGCAATTGTTGTTATTACAATTATAATACGTATGAATAATAGTGGAGGTGCAACAAAGTTGGTTTTACAAACACATTCTCTCAATATCATATGATGCCATAACAGAGATGGAAAATTAAAAAATTTGAAAAAAAAACTTTAAAACCAAGTCAGGACAACAACCTAGCTTCTTACAGAACCCCATGTTATGGATGGTAACCAGAGATCAGCAATGAGTAGTCAAAACGATAGGTAGATTCGAATCATACTCATAATTTCCAATATTTATACGACGTTCATACTTCGTTTTTCGTATGGAGATCAGCAATGAGTAGTCAAAACGATAGGTAGATTCGAATCATACTCATAATTTCCAATATTTATACGACGTTCATACTTCGTTTTTCGTATGGAGTGTATGCAACAGAGATCAGCAATGAGTATTCAAAACGATAGGTAGATTCGAATCATACTCATAATTTCCAATATTTATACGACGTTCATACTTCATTTTTCGTATGGAGTGTATGCAACAGAGATCAGCAATAAGTATTCAAAACGATAGGTAGATTCGAATCATACTTATAATTTCAAATACTTATACGCATTCATACTTATTTGAATATCATACTCATACTACTCATATTCAAAGTTTGAAATACTCATCGTATTCATACTTAACAATACGCACGATGTTGTTCATTTCGACTCTTCTTGACTCAACATATACAAGAAGCACAAAATAAGTATGATTCGCATACGAACACCACAATACTTACAAGAAGGTTGTGTGTTTGCTTTGCTTGCTGGCTTTGTGGTTTTCTTTCTTGTTTGCTTGTGAATGCAACAACAACTAAGATTATAAATTTTGATAAATGATTCGAATCACTCGAATCACTTATAAGTATTATAAGTATTTTTCTAAATTTATGTATCCGATTGAGTATGAGGCGTATGAATCAAACATATTTCGAATGTTGTGAGTTTGATGTCAACGTTGTACTCATATTCATTCCGACTTGTACTTATAAATCAATGTTGTAGGGAGTACGCATGAATCAGAGTAGTTGGATTTCAATACTTTTGACTCTCACTCTCTCACTCATACACAAAATTGCATGAGTACTTATGAGTAGCGAAAAGACGATTCATTGTGGTAACCTTAATCTATATAAGTTTTAGAATATCTCTTCCAGACACGTTGCAAAGTACTGGTTCTGTCCAGGGTAATACTAAAGAGGAACTTGTCTACCACCTTATATGATTTGTTTAATCACGAAGTCTTTTAATTGGACTTGTTGGACTTGTCTTCCATCCTCCTATGGACAAAGTTCCGCCTCTTCACAGCATTCTATACTATAGGGTGGCCATCTATCGGTTTAAGTTTCAACCATTGGTTATTTCGAATCTGGCGGCTTATTTAGGGCCCAAAAAACCCACACGTGGTCTTATAGAAGCCAATGCACGTATTAACGGTGACTGTTTTGTGCGGCTTCTAGAGCAGAGAGATCATTGGCCCCCATATTCCTTTGAAAATGAAGACAGCGCAACCATTACGGCCAATGGAGACACCAATCGCACCATGAAAACCCATTTTTTGTACCTACTCTTCATGGTATTGATGTGAATGATGTTTAGTTTCAAACGGATGGTGCAACTTGCCACACATCTCATGCCACAATCGATTTATTAAGTCAAACGTTTGATGGCTGTTTAATTAGCCGAAATGGTGTTAACAATTGGCCGCCAAGAAACTGCAATTTGACACTGTTAAAGAAAGGTGTTACGTGATGTCATCGCCGTTATACAACCTTATACACTCGAAAAAGTACCCAAAAATTAATCCGATCAAAGGAGGTACATACTGTGATGCTAGCCATATGAATGAAATAATACAGTGTTGGAAAAAATAATAGGGACACTTAAATTTTTTAATGTATTTTTATATGTTTTAATTATTTTTCCATGAATACTACAAAGGTATTCAAATAGTTTAACTAATAACATAATTATAAATGATTAGTTCTGTCAAATTCTTAAAAAATGTAATTTATTTGAAAAAGGCCTGGAAAAAAATAATAGGGACACTTTATGTTATGCTAAAAATATGTATATTTTGTTAAACATTACCATCATTTCCAGATATTATTTCAATATTTGGTTTAAGACCCTTTCATTTTTATTACCTCCTGATAGCGACGATTCACAGATCACACAAGATCCTTACAGACTTCTGGGGGAATTGAATACCATGTCTCCTGAATTTTTTTTTTTTCCAAAATTCCTGTTTATTTTTTGATTTAAAGTTGCCAATTTAATTTTTTAGGATACCACAAAGGTGTTTACGGACGGCCACTCCATTACAGGCACCTTATTCTGTTGTAATCACAATTTAACGCTTCTAGCGGAAAGCTTTGGATAATTGTCTTGCATAAATTATGTCATCGAATAGCCTTAAAAATGAATTGTGTGCTCCAGTGACAAGAAATAGGCTGCAGGCAGTAGTATTTATTGAAAAGTAAATAAAAATATAAGAATATGTTGAAAAATTTAAGTGTCCCTATTATTTTTTCCAATACTGTACTTCATTTCTAACCGGAACAATTATACTTCACAGCAAAAAAAATTCATTTTGAAAATTTCAGATCGTTTTTGGTTTTATTGCAATTTTTAATTTAAAATTTTAAATGGCCCACCCTATACTAAATATTCATTCTATTTTAACTCTAATACACGATTCTCTTGAAGCATCCCGTGTAAAGTCTAGAACCATTGACTGCAGTCGCTATTATGTATTATTTTCTTTACTTGTGATGTATCAACTGAATTTGAAAGAAAGTTTGGGGAACAACTCGTAACAAACGTAATAATAATGCAATTTCTTTTTCAAGTATAGAATACATTTACGAACACCATCTCACTATTACACCCTCACTTTTTTTTTTATTAAAATTTTGGGGGTAGAAAAAGTTTATCACTCTCTCACTCTCTCTTTCTATCTCCTTTATAACAGACTCTCATTACACTTTTGTAAAGTATGTGGTAGGAACACTGAGAAAAAATTAACGGCTCTCAAAGAGTTTTTGTACAACAAGATTTATAAACATATTCTCTTTTGCTTGTCTATACATACTGATATACATACATGTGTGTATATTTTTTGCACCAATACATGGTTACAATTAAATTACAACGTCGTCAAGCAGGGTTTACATGTTCTTACTCTTTGCTTGTATGGCAACCAGTATAATAGAATCCTTAACAAGAGAGTTGTGTGCAATATAAAATCACAGAGAGAGAGAGAGAGAGAGAGAGTAAAGCAGAGAATATTTATTTCCAGCAAAATGAGAGAAACTATGGCATACAAGGTATAACAAAAAGCTGCTTTGCCGAAGGTCAGTGATACCGGTGCATGCAATAACAATTTTATATGTTTGGAATGCTAAAAAGCAAAACGAAATAAATACAAAGAGAAAGAAAGAATGAAATAAAAAACAAGAATACAATAAAAATAAAAAAACAGACTAAACAAAGACTATTTTTAATATAAACAAAATACAATTGAATGTTGCCTAATCGCTGAACATACTACATAACATACACATCGTATGGAAGGGAAACCCAACAAAATACTGCAAACAAATCAAAATATTTGTAATTTGTTTACATGTATGTGCGTGTTTAAATTTATTTCACATAAAATTTTTATAAGCAATGTGTGTGGGATGTGTGAGGGATGTGTGTGTATTATGTCTGTTAACAATTACACGCATTGCCAAGTATTACAACTAAAAATAAATCACGTGTTTAGAACACATGTTTCAATGAGCAAAACTTGCCTGTAATATTATGGACTTCTTATACGTGCAGTTAATAGCAAAAAAAAATCGGATTTAATTGTATAATTAACACAATTACTTAAGTATTTGAATGAAATTTCTTTTTGAAAGCCATACAAATAAACATTGAAGAAGTTTGAGAACACATGTCTAATGCCTAATAAATTGAAGTTCATTCGTAAATATTCGCCTATGAGTGGTCATAACTTTCTCCTACAATCGGTAATTGTTAAAAAAAGATTTTATATAAATATATAGGGTCCTTTGTTAAGAGTTTTCTAAATTAAAATTAAAAAGAAAACAAAAAAAATTATTCCTTCCATTGTTCAAATGTCTGCCTCAGTTTTACTGGGAAGAATGTATCCGAAGCCCAAATTTCCATGACTCTGACGCACAAATCAGGCTGAATTTAAACGTTACGGATGCTGTAGATTAACCCCATTAATCACCATAGTCTAGTAGGTAGTGTGTTCGCTTTTTAGACGTGAGACCTCTATTCAAACGAATATAAAAAATATTTCTTCGACAATTTCTTCTCAACAGTTTTCCGGCAAAAATTCTGGGAGTAAATAAAATTCCCATGTAAAGTTTCATATGATCAAGTTCAAAGGAATTGGGTCTCCGGTTTTAAGCACGCGTGTTCAATAGTAAAAAAAAAAGTAGAAATATTTGACACAGAATAGATCGCAGATGTCTAAGGAGAAGACGATAGAGGTTATATATGCGCCTTTACAGGAATACTTTCTCAAATTCGAAATAACAGCATAGAATTCAAAAAACCGTAAATGGGCCGAAATAGGTTAGAGGACGTGTACATACATACATACATAATTGGCCATTACAACCCTTCAGTCAGGATTACCATCTAGCTTCTCACACCACTTATGTTGTGTGTGTTAATTTTCTACATGAGTGGCGGGACCTACAGTTTGAAGTCGACTCCGAACACGACAGATTTTTGAGAAGCTTTTCATGGCAATTTTTACTCTCAGAGTCTTTGCCAGAAATCTGCGGAGAGGAAGTCACCGAAAAATTATTTTCAAATTTTCGTTTTGATTTCTGACCTGGGATTCGAACCCGGGCCTTTTGTCTAATAAGCCAACACACTACCGACTAGTCCACGGCGACTTCAAGAGGACGTGTACTTGTCGATTAAGACAAGTACAGTACCTAGAGGTCGAACTTGACCCATTGGGCCGACATATCAGGTTGCCGAATTTCAAAACTGTTGTGTCCAGCAATGGACAGCAAGAGAACCAGTTAACTATTTGAGTTCGACAGGAAAACGTTTCGCATTCTAATGGATATTCTAACAGGGCACTGCTGTGGTATTTGGAGTTTTGCTAATAAGCTCGGCCGTAATGTGGAGGAAAATAAATTGATGAAAAACCTTTTATGCGAATGGCCTGCACTTCATGCCAGACGTCATTGGTTTTTGGGTGATAGAACGTTTGAAAATTTGGGCATGATGGCAATCATGGCAGATTTCTTGCCAGAAACTCTGAGAATAAATAAAGCTGCCATGAAAACATCTTTCGTTACGAGTCAATTTTACACTATAGGTCCAGTCACTCATGCATAAAGTTAAGACATGCAACATAAGTGTGAGAACCTAGGTTTTAATACTCACTAAAGTATTGTATGTATGTGTGGGAGCTGTCAATATTATTGTTTATTTCATCATTGAAATCTCTGCCAAGGCTACTCTGGGAAGAACGCCTCCCTAGTCCAAGTTTTCATGGCTTTGACGCTTAAATCAGGCTCAATCTGACAAATGGCATAGGCGTTTCAGGTTATAAGGAACATTGTACACGTGTAAGTTAAGAAAAAACCTCAAGAATAAGTCTAATGGGGTTAAATCTAATGATCTCAGGGCCCAGGCCCTCAAATCGCTTGTGCAGCATATCCAATAGAACATAAGATGTACGGCTATATGTAGTCCTATTAAAACTGCATTTCGTTGGTGTTCAGATCGTTCAATTCACACCAAATACAGTCGATAAGTATTAGCCAATAGTCCTCTCCGTTGACAATGATGGCCTGATCATAGTCCTTAAGGAAATGTATCCGTAGCCATTCATTCCAGAAGAATTATTGAACATGTCACGTGATTATCATCTTCGCATTAAAATCTAAACGTCAAGCATTAATTTGACACAGGAAATGCGAAATAATATTTGTTTTCATCATGACGATATCATCTATTATAGCGCTCTATGTGTTTGGAAATAGTGATGCATGCTCATCTACCGGTGGATAAAAATATTTGAAGAAATTGGAGATATTATAGATCCAAGAACATTCTGAATAAAAAGAGTCTTTACTTAGCCTTAGTTATGTTTCATGGTAGGGTGTCTCTTACGAATTTATTGCCGAATTGGAATTTACCAAGTAAGCGGTCAAAATATCAGTGAAAGTCCACCAATAAATTGTTTTTGGAAGCTATTACAAAACTACTCAACCGTTCTTTATTCCAAAAACCAGCCTTGATATTTCCAGCAAGATTTAGCATCAGCTCATAAAGCTAAAAGCATTCAAATCTGCCTCCGAAACTATTTTCCAGCAATCGTCTACTTTAAATTGACGAAATCCAGTTTTAACATGCGTAACTTGTTCTGCACTTCAGCTGGCTTAACTGCATCAATGTCGGCAGTATATACCCAAGTGTTCACGCTTGCCCACATCCTTTACTTAGTTAGATTGTCGTTCACAATGGCTGCTTTTCTCTTATAAAACTTTAAGTAAATCTTGCAATAATCAGTCAGTTTTAGATCCCACAACCCACAATCAAATATTTCCTGCCTATAAGGATACTTGCGGATGTTATGTACGTGAAAGTCTGTGACATTGAAAGATGCCCTCAATTCGACTTTACAAAAAGGACAAGACAATACTGGCTGAACATTCTATTTTAAGAATGTTTCTTAAGACTTTACGTGGGCATATAAAAAGGCAAGACAAAGCAGGCAACCAGTTAGTAAAAATTCAGTCAGTCTTGTGTGAAGACATGTTGCGTGTGAAGAAAACCTAACCTAACCTTACATGGGCATATAAAAAGGCAAGACAAAGCAGGCAACCAGTTAGTAAAAATTCAGTCAGTCTTGTGTGAAGACATGTTGCGTGTGAAGAAAACCTAACCTAACCTTACATGGGCATATAAAAATGCAAGACAAAGCAGGCAACCAGTTAGTAAAAATTCAGTCAGTCTTGTGTGAAGTCATGTTGCGTGTAAAGAAAACAGTCGTGGTTTGAAGGTCTCCATTGTAAATATCTACCGAATAGTTGTTAGTACTTATGCGAACAGAAGTGTAAAGAAGAATAGCAAACTAAACAAAATTATTCTTGTTATTATTAGTTGGTCCTATGTCAGGAAACTCGACTATAATTACGCCTTCTGGTCGATTTGTTGTTAAATTGTTTGTAATACTCCCTCAAAAGTTCGGATTGCAATAAAGCTTGGCTAAATTGCTAACGCATAAGAGTTAGGACAAACCCGCTTGGAAAAAAATGCCACACATACGAGGGAGTATATTTTGCAATTGCCAGACTCTTAGTTTTAGTTTGATGATGATGATGGTTGTAGTTTGCATATATTTGAATAATTTTATTTTTATTTTATCATTCCCTTGAGCGCTAATGCTTCCGAATAAATTCATTTTAAATTTCCATTATTTTTATGCAAATGTAATTTCAGTAAAACTTCTTAGTTTTTTGTTTCATTTGTTTGTTTGCAAAACTTGCATTTATTTTTGTTATTGTTGTTGTTGTTGTTTTTATAAAGTTTTTGTAGTATTTTTGTTTATTTACTTTCCTTTTACCCATTTGACCACACTGGTCATGCTCAAATAATCACTAAAAGTGAAGAGAGTGAGCAACAGAATGAGAAAGAGAGGTAGAAAGCACATAAGATATGCCTCAACAATATTTGCAGTGTTGTCAACACTTTATAGAGTGGAGAGTTTGATTGTTAATAATAATAACTAGATAACCAGTGCGAATATTTCGCACCGTTGGTTGTAATTTTTGTAACATAAAAATAATTGCCAAAACAGCTTTTTACAACTTAATATGCATTATAACTGACTTAGTAATAAACGGCATTATAGTAAATAGCGGTATTGCCAGAATGAATTGTAATACATACTATATTATGTAGAACTGCATTACTATTAAGCGACTCTGTATTACCAGACTTGAACAAAAACATATAATCATAATGACAATGGTATTATTATGCAGTTCTATATAAAATATTATTTTTATCAATAAAAATATTAATTTTTCAATTTCTAATTATTTTTCACCATTAGTGTTAGATATAAGCTTTAAAATGAGATATCGTTCATTAAATTTGATGCGGTGGTATGGGAGATATTTGCAACCGACAAAAAAAGTGCTTTAGAAATAATATATATGATTACTAAAGGCCAGTTTACACGATAAGTATTTAAGTACGCAAAGCCAAAGAGACAATTTTACAGAAATTTAAATATTTTCTTGGAAGTGGGAGTAAAAATTTTACAATAAAATTTTTTGTGTTTACGCGACACATCTTAACGCTTTGCTAAGCTTCCGATTACCATTATGATCCTATAGAGAGGACTAAGGGGGATAAATTCCACTGGTACGGAA
This sequence comes from Sarcophaga peregrina, assembly GCA_014635995.1. Lineage (NCBI taxonomy): Eukaryota > Metazoa > Arthropoda > Insecta > Diptera > Sarcophagidae > Sarcophaga > Sarcophaga peregrina. Next base: position 95,061,873 of record CM025790.1, read on the forward strand.
TCGTTTCGTAAAAGTGTGCAAGAGAATTCAAGGCAGTCGATTTACTTGGTCTTTCGCAAACCCTATCTTGGCGAGTTTTGCATTGGGTCTTGGACCTGAATCCGTACAAAATTCAGAATCCAGCAACTGAAAGTAAACGACTCTAGACAATGACGTGCGCTCACTGGATGGGCTGTGAGCATAACTTTCATCAAAAAATCATTAAAAAAAAACGAAATTATCGATTGTTTGGCGATATTTAACCACATCAGATCCAATAGCATCTAATATACAGTGTACTCTCTCCTAACGGATACCCCTCTTAAGCGGACACCTTCAATAACCGGACACTTTTTTCAGTATCAAAAACATTTTAAGGAAGAAATATTTCTCTCTTATGCGGACACCCCTCATAAACGGACAAAATTGTCAGTCCATAGATGTCCGCTTAAGAGAGAATACACTGTATGCCGAAAGAATCACTGTTTGATGTAGATATTACCCTGGCGCTGTCATCGATTCATATTTCTATGAGAAAAACTTTCATCAGGTTATTACTATCACTGGTCAATGTTAGGTTAGGTTAGGTTAGGTTAGAGGACGTGCATCTGTCGGTCAAGACAAGCACAGTATCCGGAGGTCGAAATTGACCCATTGACCCATTTTCAATTACTAGCCAAACAAACTTCGTTATAATAAAAGATTGAAGACTAAAACGTTTTAAATACGACAACTTTGGCATCACTGGAATATTTGCACTCATTTACTCATTTCGTTAGTTTTATGCTCTTCCTGATGTACGTTCTCTTTTATGTTTCGTTATTGTTGGTGATTTTTTTTTTGTTTTTTTTTGTATTTTTTGGTACAAAAACTCACATGGCAATGATTCTGCAGCAGCAGTAATAGCAACAGCAACAGCAATAGCAACAGCAACAGCAGCACTAACATTTGTTACAAATAAACAAAAACAAGAATAAAAACCACTGTTTTGTTTTTTGTTTTTGTTTTTTTTGGATGACAAGAGTAGCGCTGAGACAGCAATAGATAGCAAACATGGCAGCAGCATAATGGCAAACAGTTTTTTTTTTACAATATTCAACGTGTATGCATGAAAGTGTGTCTTTTTTTGCACAAAATTCTTCAGAGTGTTTCTCACTACAAACGAGTGCGGTTCACAAGGTGAATTAAAGCGCATAATGCACACAATATTGTAAAAGAAAAAAGAAAAAAATAAGCAGAAGCAAAAAAAAGGAAAAAGAAAAGTTTTGAAAATTAAATAAAGAAATAAAATTAATTTCCACAAAAAAAAAAAAGAAAAAATTAATAAAAGTGTAATGAAAAAATGGAAAATTAATTGAAAAAAAAATTTAAGTTTTTCCATTAAAAAATAACAAAGTTGTGAAAAAATAAGAAATAAAAAATTTTAATATCCTAAAGCATATATTCTAAAAAAAATAAAAAAAAAAATTAAGGGTGTTGTTCAGTGTCTATAAGTTTAAATTAAAATGTATTTCTTTTAATACTTAATCTAATCGAATGTTTATTAGAAAATATAGCTTATTTATTATAACGGTATAAGAAAAAAAGAAAAACAACCGTAATTTACCGTTTTGGCTTCTAATTGAAATTTATGTTGGGAGAGACCATAAAAAAGTCTTTGAAGAAAAAATAAGAGAAGAGAACAAACAACAAACAAAAATTATTTCGAATTTATTTGGTATACGAGACAACGGTGCGTATAATTGTTATAACTGATATACTAAATAGTACGTATACTCTAAACATTTATGCAGGCAGGCAGGCATATGTATGTATGTATGTGTGTGTGTATGTGTGTAAAAACATGTTTTCATGCTTGTTATACTAGACATAAATGTTATATAGCTTTCTCATTTTGCAGTTATGTTGTTATTATTTTGCTGCTTGCTACTCTCATCTCTGATATGTATCACTCTCACTCTCTCTCTCTCTTCTGTGCTCTTCTGTTGTGCTGTGCTGCTGGTGGTAGCTGTGTTAGCTGTGTTTTTATTTATTTTCTTTTACTTTTTTGAGGTTCTTTTTTTTATTTTTTTTTTGTTGAAAAGTTGAAAAGGTTTTGAATACGTTTCATTTTTTAAATCGTAAAGAAATGGAAAGAATAAAAACAAAACAACAACAATAATAATAGTGGTAAAGGTCATCATAATAAAAAAAAAGGAAAAACATTATTTTTTAATTCTCTTTCTCAATTCCCAGGCTATTTTTTGTTCTTAAAAACATTTTTCTTCTTTTTTTTTATAATTTTGGACATTAAAACTTAACCCTTTAACTGGATTTTTTTTTTTTTTTTGTATTTTTTGGAGTATTTTTGTCAAAGAAACAACTGTGAAGGACATAAATTCAGATCCTTTGAAACTATTTTACTCGACAATCTTAATTATTTAACAAACACTGGAGAAACTGCCGTACTTTTTTTTTTGGAATTAAATAAATTTTTATTTGCTACTTTTGCTATTTGATATTTGCTATTTCTACAAACTATTTGCTACTGCTACTATTTCCTATTCCTACTATTTGCTATTTCTTGCTTTCGTTGCAATATTATCCAATAGAAAAGAATATTAAAACACAAACTCATTCATTTTTCATTGAGTATCATTTGCTTTTAAATAGAAAAGAAAATTCTCAAAAAAAAAATTCCAAAAAAAACTTCGTTTTTCAACAAATACGAATATTTTCGAAAAAAAAAACTTCAATTTCATTCAGTTTTCGTTGAGTATCCTTGTTCTAATAGGAATATTTTTAAACAGAAGAGAATATTCTCCACAAAAAAATGAAATTAATAAATTTGCATGTCTTCATAGAGATATTTGCAACAAAAAAAAAAAAAACAAAAAGAAAGCGAATACAGTAGTGGCTCACAAATTAGAACCGCTTTGTTTTTGAGGCAATTATAATTTCTGACTTGCATTAATTTCTCGACACGCGTATCGAATTTCACATATAAATTGGTTACAAAATACATAAATGCTACAAAAAAAAAAATATTAAATACGGAAAAACGTATATAATTTGGTGATTCCCTTTCTAGTTTTATAGAATAAAAATAAACTAGATGACCCGTGCGAATATTTCGCATCGTTAGTTGTCATTTTTGTAACATAAAATGAAAATAATTAATAGAAATTTTATTAAAAGTATAAAAATATTAGAAATCATAATATCATCATACATATTTACATACATACATATGTTTAAATGCTTTTATAATACTTCTTTGAATAAAATGATCATCGTTAACTTTTTGCCCGTACGAATCCTTAATACAAACAAAAATATTTTTAAACGTACGCACTCGAGAAAAAGCCATGCATAACAGCCCATGTGAAAAGACCAGTTCTGGTAAATACAATCCTACCTTTTAAAGGGTTTGACCTTGTGCTTTGTTTATCGTCATAGCAAAAGCAACTTTCACAGGGAAGAATTGTTTTCGTGTCATTGGGAAAGGCACAGTAGGATCAGAAGGTGTAAAGTTTATTCGGGGTATGAGTACAGTTTTATCGGTATGAATAATTTCTGCTGACATGATGTACTCCCCCAAGTTTGTTACGATTAGCCTAGTACCATTTATTAACCCGTATTACCACACTTCATAAAACAAACAATGCCATGACAATAACGACATTACCAAAATGCCTTTTACAACTTTATATATTATTATGTGGAATAGCATTACAATTAAGCGACCCTGTTTATCGCATTTGATCTACCAACTACTGCAAAGTTTTGCCAAAATAGCTTTTTACAACTTAAAATGCATATAATATATAACTGACTTAGTAATAAACGGCATTATAGTAAATAGTGGTATTGCCAGAATGGATTTTAATACATACAATATTATGTAGACCCTGTATTACCACACTTGAACAAAAACATATAATCATAATGACAACAGTATTATCATGAAGTTCTATATAAAATATAATTTTTATCAATGAAAATATTAATTTTTCAATTTCTAATTATTTTTTGCAATTAGTGTTAGATATAAGCTTTAAAATGAGATATCGTTCATTAAATTTGATGCGGTGGTATGGGAGACATTTGCAACCGACAAAAAAAGTGCTTTAGAAATAATGTATACTAGATGACCCGTGCGAATAATTCGCACAGTTAGTTGTCATTTTTGTAACATAAAATGAAAATAATTAATAGAAATTTTATTAAAAGTATAAAAATATTAGAAATTACAAAATAGCATACATATTTACATACATACATACATACGTTTAAATGCTTTTATAATACTTCTTTGAATACAATGTTAGAGGTAATGACATGATCATCGTTAACTTTTTGCCCGTACGAATCTTTAATACAAACAAAAATATCTTTAAACGTACGCTCTCACAATGACAACAGTATTATCATGCAGTTCGATATAAAATATAATTTTTATCAATGAAAACATTAATTTTTCAATTTCTAATTATTTTTTGCCATTAGTGTTAGATATAAGCTTTAAAATGAGATATCGTTCATTAAATTTGATGCGGTGGTATGGGAGATATTTGCAACCGACAAAAAAAGTGCTTTAGAAATAATATATATGATTAGGGATAGGGATTTCTTGTGCTAAAATAGAGAAAAAGAAAAAAAACTCCCAGAAATTTGAATTTTAAATACGAATTTTAGACCGTAGAATGTATAGCAAGTACTGATTCTAATTTCTGGAATTTCTAATCACTGAAGGTTCTAATTTGTGAGGTTCAACTGTATTTTAAAAAACAAAAAATTTATTTCAATTTGTTTTCGTTAGGTATCCTTTGTCTTCATAATAATATTATTAAGCAGATGAGAATATTAAAAAAAGGGTTAACATAGGCAATGTTTTATCAGAAGTTTTTTCACAAAACAAACTCCCTCTTTTTATTTAAAAGTAAAACACAATAATTACTTACCTGGTTAAGAAAAAAAAAAATTTTTTTTTTATTTATTTATTATACAACAACAACAACATTTTAAACTTTTGTAGCTTAAAAAAAAATTATTTCCTTCCATTTTCAAAATTAAAAACTTTAATCTTTTAAAATATCAAAAAACCTATGTATGTGCACATGCATGCAACTTTAAATTGAAAGGACTTAAACAAAATTTAGAAAATTTCTTTTGTTTGTAAAACCTTCACAAAAAGATTTATTTTTTATAAAAAAAAAACACACTGACACACATACATACACACATATATATCTATAGACAAATTAAGATGAATATAAAACCAGCCTTTATTTTGGTTTATTTGTTAATGCGATTGTATTTTGCTTTTATTGCTTCCTCTCCTTTTACACACACACTCACTCACTCACTCACTCTCTCACTCACTATCAAGGCCATGTGAAATGAGAAAATTTATATTGTATGTGGTGGTGAGGAAAAAAAAGAAGAAAATAAGAGAGAGAGAGAGAGAGAGAGAGAGAGAGAGAGAGAGGCAGGCAGCACTGGCTTAAGAGTTGAGCAATACAAAAAAAACGGTATTTAAATGAGGTTAAGGGGAAACGTCGTCTACTTATTCAGCTTTTCAATGATAGTGATTATAAGTTTTTGAATTTTTTAATCGAGTTTTAAACTTTATTTGTATAAAATGTATTGGAAACTCAATTTATTTTATTAGTTTTTTTGTTTTTTTTTTTTAAACTCATACAGTCTACTTACAGCAAAACATTTGAAAATTGAATGCAAAAAAATTTTTTCTTTATCAATTCTTAGGATATTTGTTGTAAAACTAAAAAATAAAAATTAAAAAAGGAAAACGAATCGTTCATTAAGTGTTTTCTACGTACGTAATGTACGTTATTGGTCATTAGAACCCATCAGTCAGGATTATTTACATAGTTTCTCACACCACTTATGTTGTGTGTGTTAATTTTATTCATAAGTGGCGGGACCTACAGTTTAACGTCGACTCCGAACGACAGATTTTATGAGAAACTTTTCATTTCAATTTTATTTACTCTCAGAGTTTTTGCCAGAAATCTGCTGAGGGGAAATTGCCGAGAAAATACTTTTTTTGTACTTTGTTTTGATGTCTGGCCTGGGGCTCGTAGCTTGGCTTTACGTCTAATAAGCCAACACACTACCTAAGTGCTTTCTATATTTAAATTTTATTGAAAGAAAAACAAAAAAGTGTTTAACATACATACATAATTGGCCATTACAACCCTTCAGTCAGGATTACAACCTAGCTTCTCACACAACTTATGTTGTGTGCGTTAATTTTATACATGAGTGGCGGGACCTACAGTTTAAAGTCGACTCCGAACGACAGATTTTTGAGAAGCTTTTCATGGCAATTTTTACTCTCAGAGTCTTTGTCAGAAATCTACTGAGAGGAAGTCGCCAAAGAAATATTTTTCGTTTTGATGTCTGACCTGGGATTTGAACCCGGGCCTTCTGTCTAATAAGCCAACACACTACCTACTAGATCACGGCGACTTCAAAAAAAGTGTTTAAAATATCATCAAAACATTTTGTACGTTTAGAGGATCTATTGATAATATACACTCAGTCACAAAAGTATACAATCCGTTTTCGTTGAAAATCTTTATATTTGTCTGCCTACTTTCCTCGATTTTAAAATGGTATTTTGCATTGAAATTTGTGAAATTTATTAATCGTAAGTATACTTTTGTGACCGAGCATAGGCTGACAAATGTGAACAAATTTCGGAAATTTTTCCACTTCGATTACATACATACATAATTGGTTATTACAACCCTTCAGCCTGGATTATTGACCTAGTTTCTTACACCACTTACGTTGCGTGCGTTAATTGTATGCAATATTATAACATTATTGCGTATTTATTGCGCAATAATTAATGACGTTTACTGTGATTTACGCAATTGAGATGCACTGCTGAACATCGTAATAGGTTTTGGTAGAAATCTGCTGAGTGCCAGTCGCCGATGAAGTATTGTTTTTGTACTTCGTTTTGCTGGAGATATCTGATCTGGAGTTTATACTGTAGCCTCACGACTTTAACTACGTAACTTACATACATAAATAATTGGTCATTACAACCCTTCAGTTAGGATTACGACCTAGCTTTTCACACTACTTATGTTGTGCGTGTTAATTTTTATACATAAGTGGCGGAACCTACAGTTTGAAGTCGGCTCCGAACGATAGATTTTTGAGAAGCTTTTCATTGTAAATTTATTTACTCTCAGAGTTTTTGCCTGAAATCTGCAGAGATGAAATCGCCGAAGAAATACTTTTTGTATTTTGCTTTGATGCCTGGCCTGGGGCTCGTAGCTTGGCTTTACGTCTAATAAGCCAACACACTACCTACTAGACCAAGGCGTCTTTTTCCACCACAGTTAGTAAGCGTTTATTATGCTTATTGCTGATACTTGTCAAATACTTAGGCCATATTGACAGACTTAGGCAGACAATCAAACAGGCAGACAATCAAAGTCGTTTCTTAAATTTCAAAAATCGTACGAAAAGCTAAGCTAAATAATACCGACTAAAGGATTATAATGACAAATTAAGTTAGGAAGTAGAATATTGTTACGAAACAGGACACGGTGTAATATCGTTCAGCATTAAAATGATGAACAAAAGTGGCAAAAACAAATACCATGAGAATGAAAGAAAAGGGGGATAGACAAGTAAGCGAAGAACGCAACAACAAAGAATGCAACCAAGATTAGGTTAGGTTAGGTTAGAGGACGTGTACTTGTCAACTGTGACAAGTACAGTACACGGAGGTCGAATTGACCCATTGTACAACGTCCAATGCAACCAAAATACACAAACAATACTGAAACAGCGATAGATTCCTCGAGAAGGAGAAACCACAAACATTCTACTTTAAGATACGTGGACATACAAAAAGGCAAGACAAAGCAAGCAAGGAGCAGTAAGAATTCTGTCAATCTTGTGTGAAGTCGCGTTGCGTGTGAAGAGAACAGTCATGGTTTGAAGATATCCATTGTAAAGATCTGCATTGTTAGCGAACAAAGTCAATTATTGTTGTATTCATTAGGTTGTGAACAGTGACACACAAAATAGTGCAAACAATAAAGAATTTTATTAAAACTAAACACAAATTTATTTTTATTTTGTTAACAATCATCGAACTCATATTCAAATGTTTTTTAAAAAAGGTAAAAACGTAACAATATATTCAATTTATACTTTTTAGATCGACTTCCTATTAAACCTGAGACCCGACAACAAACTTTATCAAACACTATCTGGCTTTGGTTTGTGTCTATGCTAAAGGTTTTTAACCTTAACGTTTATCAGACTTGTTTTTTCTTTGTTACAGTCCTTGTTAGATTCCAAACTTGTTGGCACATCTTAATACTATGTTCAGACATGCACTTTTATTAAATCAATATTCGGTTTATTGAGAACAATATTTTTAGCGTTCAGACATATAATATACGAAAATTTATTTAACAGCTGGTAAACAAACAGCTAATTGCTTCAACAAAATTGCTTTTAATTGCGAAAATTAGTGCCAAAAATGTTTTTTAGAAAAAATGGAAAACAATTTAACATTGGAAAAGGTATTGCTAACGATAACCGAAACGCCGAGCTGTTGCGGTTAACAGGGACTACTTGTGGCTCCAAGGTGGCTTTCCTCAGAAGGATGAGAAATAAAAATTTGATAATATTGGATAGCTTGCAGAAAAAAAGCTTTTGCTTATGGCACTGTCGTTGTTTACATTTAAGTTGTCAAATATCAATAGAAAGTGTTCGGAATAGTGTATTATGCTCACTGAACGTACTTATGACAGTGTTGTATTTGAAGTTTTAATCAATATTATAACAATTTATGAATTTATTGACCAATAATTAATTGTAATTTTATATGAAATATTGAGATCAATAATGCCGCTTATTTTGATTTACCCAATATAAGTGCATGTCTGAACATAGTATAAGAATCTTTTTATTGCGTAGAGTAAATCATGTTCAAAAAAATGTTTTTGCCTTGCACGATATCACATTCCTAGTCTTTACTGTCTACACAGTTTTCTTACTGGCATTTCGTTAATTTATTTTCTGGTTTTAATGTCATTTTTACATTTACTTTCTTGGTCTTACAATGCTTAGCCACTTGTAAAGTGTGTTGGTGACAGCCGTCAGCCATTGTTTATGTCGTGTTATCATCATCATTTTGTCATCATCTTGTCACTGCTGTGAGTTTATCTCCATGGCATGGTATGGTATGGTGTGGTATGCTATGGTGTACCACCAGGTTTGCCTGTGTCTGTATTTAATTATAAGAAGAAATATTTTTGGGCCATCGCCGTCGTCTTTTTATCCATTTTAAACGATTTTTCCTTTTTTTTGCTGTTAAGCAACACTAACTTGAATGGCTGAATGGTTGGCTGACTAACAGGCTTGCTAGTTGGCTACTTTACCAAAAGACTTGTTGCCTGATTCTTCAAGTGTAAATCTTAATTGTTGCTGTTGTTAATTAATGCAAATACATTAGAAAAAACAGAAAAACTGAGAATTTTTTAAAATGGTTTGTTAACGTTTAGAAATAATGCGTTTTATTTGTTTCCCTCACTCTCTTGCTCTCACTCTCTCTCTGTTTCTCTCTTTAATTATGCCATAAATGGCAATCGTTTACATTTAAAAAAAAAAAGTGTGAGTGCAGTGAACCAAAAACGTAAGAAAAAAAAATGTGAAAATAATTTGAATCCATAAAAATGTTGTGTTGCAATTAAAAATTGGGAAAATTTTTTAATAAAACAAAACTAAAAGCAACATGAACAAGGCAATACAGTGGCAATTCTGCTTGATTAAATCCACGTACAAATTTACATGCTACAGCTAAAGTTTAATCATCGTAATGACTTCGTTTCGAAGTATTTTAGTAACTTTTAACATTTTTCTAGTATTTTCCTAATCTAACCTACCATCATGAAGTCCCCGTAGTCTATTAGGTAGTGTGTTGGCTTTTATTAGACGTAAGGTCAGGGTTTAAACCCCACGGAAATACGAAAAAAATTTAAGTAAATAAAATTACCATGAAAAACATCTCAAAAATCCGTTGTTCGGAGTCGACTTTAAGCTATAGGTCCCGCCACTATAAAAATTAACGCATACAACATAAGTGGTGCGTGAGAAGCTAGGTCGTAATCCTAACCTAGGAGTTGCAATGACCAATTACGTATGTATGTATGAGCAGGCTACTGGCACACACAAGAGGTGAAAAACAAACCCTATGGAAACTCCTTGAGAGTCGCTGTAGTCTAGTAGGTAGAGTGTTGGCTTATTAGACATAAAGTCAGGGTTCAAGCCCCAGGCCAGACATCAAAACAAAATACAAAAAAAGTATTTTATCGGCGATTTCTTCTCAGCAGATTTCTGCCAAAAACTCTGAGAGTAAATGAAATTGCCATGAAAAGCTTCTCAAAAATCTCTCGTTCGTAGTCAACTTTAAAATGTAGGTCCTGCAGCTCATGTATAAAATTAACACACACAACAGAAGTAGTGTGAGAAACTAGGTCAATAATCCTGACTGGAGGATTGTAATGACTAATTATGTTTTTATAAGTCACAAAGTTGAGAAATCGACTGCCACCGATCGTTAAGCACGCTTTCGTGGACAGCATTATCAATAGTCCTTTAGTTAGGGCGATTATAATGCTGTTAGCGACTAAGTCACTCTAGCCTAGTAGGCTTATTAGATTTGAGGGGCCACAGTTAAAATTCCAGGTCTGACAACGCCAGCAAAATGAATTGTGGTAAAAACTATGAGACTAAATAAGCTGTTCGCCAACTTATGATGTAATCCAAATGGAAGGGTTGTAATGACCACATACGTTGTACGTACGATGTTCGAACGGAACATACATATCCATACATACATAATTGGCCATTACAACCCTTCAGTCAGGATTACTACCTAGCATCTCACACCACTTATGTTGTAAACATTAATTTTATTTAAGAGTGGCGGGACCTACAGTTTAAAGTCAACTCCGAACGACAGATTTTTGAGAAGCTTTTCATGGCAATTTTTACTCTCAGAGTCTTTGCCAGAAATCTGCTGAGAGGAAGTCGGCGAAGAAATATTTTTCGTTTTGATGTCTGACCTGGGATTCGAACCCCGGCCTTTCGTCTAATAAGCCAACACACTACCTACTAGACCACGACGACTTCGAACGGAACATGCATTTTGTAAAGAATTTTATAATTTGATAAAACAGACTAAAAAAATTGACAATTTATTTGAAAGATGTGGTAGGATCGGTTATCAATAGACAAAGTTTGAACATTCCTAGGAGAAGAGCTGCATAGCCTAATAGATGATAGTAGTCGGGGCATTTCCAATCTGTTTCTAATCTGTTGTTATTAAAATAAATAATTTTTTTTTCGAAATTTGTTCAAATAACTTAAAAATTGCAAACATTTTTATTAGATTTTCTCTTTTCTTAATGCATTCACTTATACTCTAAGGAAATTTTTATTTCCGCAAATTCAATTTTACAAAAATCATGTCATGCTTCCTTTTTGTAAATGTTACGTTAATTGTATTGTTGTTGTTCATAAGTTTGAACACTGAACGTATTGAAAGGACGAAAGTAAAATCTCCATGGAATAAAGTTATGAAATGTTACTTAAAATCTGAATCGCATAAACACAGGGTGGCGTAAATGTAATGTGAAATGACATCTGTTGTATGGCATACTTGATTATAGACGAAGAAGGGATAAGTTTATAAGAAAACAAAGAACTGATAGAGATCTAAGCTTAAAGCTTGCTGGCTAAGCTAATGGACAAATTATTGTGGCACTTTCTAACTTCGACAGTTGATAACAGCTATCCTGTAGAAGTTACCCTCATACACAAAAGTATACATACGGTTAACAAATTTCAGACCACATTTTTTAACCAATCCGTTTTCGTTGAACTTCCTCAATTTTAAAACGGTCTTTTGCATTGCTTCAGAAATTTGTGAAATTTGTTATCGTTTGTATACTTTTATGGCCCTGTGTACATCTATGAAATTAGCTGTCATTCATTCAGTATGTTTTGCCAGTTACGCCTAATAAGGAGATTATAACGCATGTTTCTATAAACCATTAGGACAAGTAAGTCCAGTTATGACGCTTTCATTGTCTAGTTTCCAACATCTCTCACTGTAGAACTAAGGAAATTTAGATAGTAAGGAGACCAATCCTTTTAGGAGTGTCTGAGTACACACAAAGGACATCAAACCTGAGGGAACTTACAAGCTATTCCTCTGATAAAGGGAAATTTTTTTCGTCTTGTATGTGTTAAAAGTGAACTTTTAGAAGCATTTTCTGCTTTGAAGTTTTCCAAGGTTTCCAAGGCCTTATGAAAAGATGTTTTTTCATTTTAACTAAGCTGCATTGGGTATCGCGTCGGCATATCGAACAGTATCTGCCGTAGCTGTACTTGTGATAGCAGTTACAACCACTATGGATCTGCTAGCAGCAGAGCAGATGGGGAATTATAAGGCGAAATCGGTTGGAAATCACGTAACCGGTCACTTCAGGGAAAACACCATTTCAGAATGGCAACGACGATGGAACGATGAAGATAGAGGCAGAGGTGGACGGCGAGATTTATTTCGGACATAAGCTCATGGATTGGTCGGAAATTTGGAGATGTGATACACAGATATTTTAGTTAATATCTGCACAGAATGGACAAGACCACCTCCCCTTACTATCTTTAACGAGGAAATGGAAGTAATTGATGATGCAGAGCATACTGTTTTCGAATGTACTGACGCTCTGTACTGACGTCAATATTTGGAACATTCACAGCCACCTAATATTGTCGGCGTTATGATTACGAGTAGAATGAATAGGAGTCTCAGTGGCGAATTATGTGGAGCGCATTTTAAGACTGCTGAACAGTGATCTTGAGGCTGCAGAACAGGTGGGCACGCCGGCATAGAAAACACTGGCACACGTGTAAAACGAAATTCAATAATTGGAACGATCACGACCGCTAACATTATCGGGGTTATGTTTGCAGGTAGAGAGAATAGGAGCCTTGAATTATGGCGAATTATGTAGAGCGCATTCTAAAACTGAAGAAGAGAGATCTTGAGGCTGCAGAACTTGCAGACACGCCGGCATAGATAATACCGGATCTCGAGTCAAAGGAAATTCTAAACAGGGACTTGGACGACAAACAGGAACAATGGAGACATTTAGACGTCTCCTCAATAGTTGCCGTGGTCTAATAGGTAGTGTGTTGGTTTATTAGACGAAAGGCCCGAGTTCGGATCCCAGGTCAGACATCAAAACGAAAATATTTCTGCGACGATTTCCTCTCAGCAGATTTCTGGCAAAAACTCTGAGAGTAAATAAAATTGCCATTAAAAGCTTCTCAAAAAAAAAAATCTGTCGTTCGGAGTCGACTTTAAACTGTGAGTCCCGCCACTCCTGTATAAAATTAACGCACACAACATAAGTGGTGTGAGAAGCTAGGTTGTAATCCTGACTGAAGTGTTGTAATGATGAATTATGTATGTATGTATGTATGCTCTGTACTGATATCAGCAATTGGACCGATCACGGTCGCTAACATTGTCAGGGTTTTGATTGCGAGGAGAGAGAATAGGAGTCCCAGTGGCGAATTATGTAGAGTGCATTCTAAGAATAAAGAAGAGAGATCTTGAGGCTGCAGAACATGTAGGCACGTCAACATAGATGACATTGGCACACGTGTCAAACAAAGTTCCAAACGGGGACCTAGACGAAAGGAATAATGGAGACATTTAGAGGTCTCCTCATCGTTCGATACGTAATCTGGAACCGGATATGAGCATGCAGGGGCCAAAGGAGCAAAAGCACTCCACTCCGAAGTAATATTACCGTAGTTTCGGATTGGCACAACAGTTCACGAGGCAAGAGGGAATTTAGTGGAGGATGTAACGCCTTCCTCTATGGTCCGGTTAGGTATACTTACCTCTCCTCTGGGTAAAAAAAGTTAACTAAGGTTCACAGAATATAGTAAAAAGAAAACTTTACATTCCAACACTATTTATAATAATTTAAAACAAATACAATACTTGCATATGCAATCCTCTTAAAGTTTTTAAATATTAAAGCGCTCTTCTGTTGCATAAGATGCATAAAAACCAAACCCTATTACGTACATTGCTTTTGAACTTTGCCTCATGATCGGAGTTTTATGAGCTTTTGAAAGCGGCTTAAAATGATAAATTTTAAATTTAATCCTTTGCCACAAATCGTATCCATACATACGTATAGGACCATACAATTCGAATCCTGTCGCTGACAGTTCTGATGGCATTCCTTGGAATAAGGAGGCACATACGCATGCAATCTCCCCTAAGGCATATGATGGTACTCACATACAGTGCATGTCTAGTCGTACATAGTTGTGTAAGTGTGTGTGTGTGTGTGTTCGTGGTGACACGTTTCACCAACAATTGTGCAACTTGTAACAGAAAAAACGAAGAGTAGAGTAGAGAAATATTATTTTTCTCTCTCTTTTGGTTTCGTTACATATTTTATTCCGTTTCATGCATTCCATTCCATTTCATATAATTTAAGTGAAAATCCGTTTTTCTTTCTTGTTAATCTTTGTCCTTGTGTTTGCAGTTCTTAATTGAGTTTTTATACTCGTACACACTTCACTTCACTTCTCTTCTCTTCTTTTTGTTTTTTTTTTATAATGACCTGCTTGGGTTATGGTTCATTCGTTTTATATGTGGTGTGTGTGTACCCTGCATTACCAAGGTGAAGTTATTCGGTTATTAAGATTTGAATAGAAGCTAGCAATAGAAGTAAATCTAGGGAGTGAAGATAACTGTGTTCACAGTATGAACCTATAGGTTAAATACAACGAATCCCTTTTCTCAATTAGAATTTCCTTGTTCCGAAGCATAGCGTCTGTTAGGAAACTGTTAAGGAACAGTCATATCGATTCGTCAATTGCTTCCAAAATGTGTTAGTCAAGTGGACACAAGCCTAGAACTAGAACCTTAATAACCGCATAAAAGCCATGGAGATAATAGAATAAATGATCATTACATATGTCGCATACAGGAAGTCGTCGTGGTCTACTAGGTAGTGTGTTGGCTTTTTAGACGAAAGGCCCGGGTTCGAATCCCAGGTTAGACATCAAAATGAAAAATATTTCTTCGGCGACTTCCTCTCAGCAGATTTTTTTCAAAGACTCTGAGAGTAAAAATTGCCATGAAAAGCTTCTCAAAAATCAGTCACTCCGAGTCGACTTTGAATTGTAGATCCCGCCACTCATTTATAAAAATTAATACACAACATAAGTAGCGTGAGAAGCTACCTAGCTTCCTAACTGCAGGGTTGTAATGACCAATTATGTATGTATGTACGTTACGTAGTTGAAAGTCGCTGAAGTCTAGTAGGTAGCGCGTTGGCGTGTTTGTTAAACGTGAGGCTACAATATAAACTCCAGATCAGATATCTCTGGAAAAACGAAGTACAAAAACAATAATTCTTCGGCGACTGCCACTTAGCAGATTTCTAGCAAAACCTATTACGGTGTTCAGATATGCATCGCAATTGCGTAAATTGCAATAAACGCCATTATTGAGTTCAATATTTCAAATAAAGCTTCAATTAATTATTGCGCAATAAATACGCAATAATGTTATAATATTGTATAAAATTAACACACACAACTTAAGTGGTGTGAGAAACTAGGTCAATAATCCTGACTGAAGGGTTGTAATGGCCAATTATGTATGTATGTGATTTGCAAGCATTGTTCGTTTGTAAGACGATTCATGGTTAAATTATAAACCAAACTGAAGATGTTTGACAGTGAAACAAAACACGAAACTTGCGTGAACTGTTCAAACCCGGGTTGCCAATAAAATAATAGCTAAAAATCATCCGTTACAACAGAAAAATGAAGCCTGCCGTTGCCACTGCCTTTAAAAAATTGCTCAAACTGCTCAATTGAGCAGTGTTATCGATATTGTTTCGGTATTGGCATATGTTTGAAAAAGTTAACTTTATTTTATCATTATCAAAGGTAACTTTATAGTTCACTTTAGCTAAAGTTAACTTTAACTTAACCCAACTTTAATGGGAAGTTGTAATAATGGTCCTTAGTCAAACAAAAAAAAAAAATTCATTTTTAAAAATAACTAGATGACCCGTGCGAATATTTGGCACCGTTAGTTGTCATTTTTGTAATATAAAATGAAAATAATTTTATTTAAACTGTATTATCATGCAGTTCTATATAAAATATAATTTTTATTAATGGAAATATTAATTTTTTAATTTCTAATTATTTTTCGCCATTAGTATTAGATATAAGCTTTAAAATGAGATATCGTTCATTAAATTTGATGCGGTGGTATGGGAGATATTTGCAACCGACAAAAAAAGTCCTTTAGAAATAATATATACGATACCTAAAATATGTGCTTGAGCTTGTATATGTATGTTTGCGTGTATGTATTTGTGTACATATGTACGTATTTATTTAAATAATTTCTTCTTACGCCACCTCTTTTTTTCTCTTTACAGGTAGATGAGAATATTAAAATGTCAAACGAAACATATCGCAATTGTATTCATTAAAAATAAATCGAAATCGAAAAAATTATATAAAAAATTAAATTAAAAAATATTAATAATAATTATAAAAAATACGATAAAATAAATAAATTAATAAAGTAAATAAATTAATAAAATAAATAAGAAAATTACAATTAAAAAAAAATAAATTAAAATTAATCCATCAATCCATTGCTATTAAACGGTTATCGATAACCATATTTGTAATTAAAGAAATTAAGTAATCACCATTAAATTTATGAAAATATAACAGAATTTATTAAAAATCAATAATTAATTAATTAAACTAAACTGTAACGAGTAACGTAACGCAACGTAACGCAACGTAACATAACGTAACATACCGCAAACGTATTAACAAGCAATGCTGTGCGATTAATCTTAAAAAAACAATTTCATCCGTCTGGCCTTGACGTATACGTACGTACGTGTGTGGTCGTAGATTAAAATCAAGCATTTAACACTGAATTTGCTTCTACCTTCTGCTGCTTCTTCTTCTATTATTAAACTGTTAAGCATCCTTGATGTTAAGGTTATAACACCATCCTGCCTGTTACTTTGTAAATCAACATTTTAATGTGCTTTGTGCGGCATATTAAATTCCATAATCCTTAGGAAGTAATTAAATTAAAAGAAAAAAAAAGCAGAAAACTTTACATATCAAAGGATTTTGTGAGCTGGTAAGTATCCTTTTTTTATTATCTGTTTATAATTAGCACAGTAAAATACTATAAAAAGCGAGAGAGAGAGAACTTGAAAGGATTAAAGTTTTAAACAAAAAAAGAAAAAATCAAAAAAATATTGAAACATAATTAAACAAATAATTAAAGAACAGAAGCCCTTTACATAAGAAAGTAATTAAAGTGAATACGTACATACATAATAGGTCATTACAACCCTGCAGTCAGAATTATTGACCCAATTTCTCCCACCACTTATGTTGTGTGTATTAATTTTATACGATATTATAACATTATTGCGTATTTATTGCGCAATAATTAATTGAAACTTTATTTGAAATATTGAACTCAATAATGGCGTTTATTGTAATTTACGCAATTGAAATGCATAGCTGAACAGCGTAATAGGTTTTTGCTAGAAATCTGCCGAGTGCCAGTCGCCGAAGAATAATTGTTTTGTACTTCGTTTTGCTGGAGATATTTGATCTGGGGTTTATACTGTAGCCTCACGTTTAATAAACACGCCAACACGCTACCTACTAGACTTCAGTGGCTCTTTTTTATAGAACCAACACTCAGGGGATGACACCTACTCATGCAGTGCATTGTGCAGGTTTTTTAGGAAAGGTGGAAAGAGAGAGGAAAGATGCGAACGGTAAGGAAACGAGTTGCTGCTGGTGACTATAAAATGGCCAGTGCTATACCTTCACCATTAAACAGTCTACAGCAATCGTCCCCAAGAAACCCGCAGTTTCTCACACCACTTATGTAATGTGCATTAATTTTATACATGAGTGGTGGGATCAACAGTTTAAAGACGACTCCAAACGATAGATTTTTTAGAAACTTTTCATGGCAGTTTTTTTTACTCTTAGACTTTTTGGCAGATATCAGCTGAGAGGAAATCGCCGTAGAAATACTTTTTGTATTTTGGTTTTGGTGTCTGGCCTGTGGTTCGAACCCTGGATTTTCGTCTAATAAGCTAACAATTACCTACTAGACTACGGCGAATACAAAATGTATTTTAAGAATTTTTTAAACAAAGCATGTAATTGAAAATTAAAGTTTGTTTAATTCTTGTATTTTAGCAAGATAAGACCTTGCTCGCCTTGCCTCCTCTTATTTAACTGCGTAAACGTTCAAGTCTTTTAGTCAGGATAACAACCTAGCTTTCTCACTACCCATGTTGTCAATTTGTGTCAATTTTTTATCCTTGAGTGGCTGAGATCTTCCATTTTATATCGCCTTCGAACGTCACGTTTTTTGAAGGCCATTTTATTTGCTCTCCTTGTTTTTGCCAGAAGGCTAGGCACCTTCTATCTTATATCGACTGCATGAGAACAATCAATATCGGCAACTATAGTCTTACAGCTGAGAATGCTATATTCTGTTGATATTTCTATTCTATAAGATTTCTCAAATTATCATGAGTACTTTTAAATTGTGGAAATTTAATTAAAATAAGTTCATAGAGCATTTCCCTTATTTGCGGAAAATATAATTGACCTTCAGACAAATGAAATTCATGCTGCTATTGATCGTTAGTTACTTACCTAATTGGTGATTATATAATAACTTAGTCAGGATTGCAACCTAGCTTCTCATCCTACCCATGTTGTGCCAGGGAACTACAGTTTAATGTCCATTGTTAACGACAGATTTATAGAAGTTCCACTGTATAGTTTTTTTTTTAACAAAATTTACTCCATTCCAGTATAAACGAAATTGAAATGTGAGACACCATTTTTTGTCTGTCAGATGTTTGTTGGGAAAGCGGGGGTAATTGTTGATTATGTTTGTTTGTATTACTCGTGTGGCTGTATGCAAATAAACATGAAATTCTCATTAATTTTTTTCTAGTTTTTCCATTTTCCATTTATATTCTCTTTGTTTCTCTTTATCAACCAATAAGTGTTTTATATGTTTACCCAGACATATACACACACATACACACGCATACATATGCCCAAAAATGCAAATATAAACAGACAAAGTGTATAATTTACCATTACCCAAGTGTTTATTTCCATTTATGCTTTCTATTCAACAACAGTATTTTGTTGTTGTTGTTGTTATATTTGTTCCTAACATTAGTGTTCGTTTTTTCTTTCTTTCTCATTTTGATGAGTCCTCCCCACATTTAAATTTTATGCGAACAACAAGAGATGCCAGATAACAGAATTTTATATATTGTGAGCTGCTATAGAAAGAGTATCGAAGGCATTTGAATTTGGCTCAGTTGAGAAGGTCATTGAATGAAAAATAAATTTCAGACCTCTAGGACTAACACCTCTAGGACTATTCAATCAATTACCAGATTTCTGCCAAATACTCTGAGAGTAAATAAATAAAGTATAGCCATGTAAAGTTTCTCCAAAATCTGTAGTGCTGCATTTGAAGGTTATTTTTATGCAGGATACTTCTTAGCATCTCCCCATAGTTGTTCTAGGGGATTAAGGTCTGGAAACTAAGCAGGCCACTATGGCACCACGATGTTTAATGGCTTTTTGTGTTTACTAAGCTGTGTATAGTAAATGTTGGGCAGACGTCTAACATACTGTCAAGACCCAGTGCCAGCAAATAAAACAATTTTGCTTTCGTCGGTCCACAGTATGTTTCTCCATTTTTCTATCGAATATTTATTATGTTCTTGGGCAAACTTTATGCGACTTTTGCCACCAATGGTACCTTTTGTGGCAAGATTTAGATCCTTTTGAATTTTTTTGAAGACGCCTTAGGATTTATTCTGCTGTATCGCACAATTCGGCAGTCAACGACGGTTGATGTTTTACTCTTGCGCCCACGTGTTTCGGGCTTTTATTTTTATATTTTAATGCATTTGTGATCATTTGATCGGAGTCAAGAATGATAAACTAAAGATTACGCCATCACGCACACAAAATTAAAACTTTCTGCGCTTGTTGAATCAATGACGTCACGCAAATTGTATTCCTATTGGCTAATGATAATGTAAGTTATATTACAGGGCTGCCAACTACTTTCACTAGTGTACACATCTTTCAGAAAAAATAAAATGAAATAGACTTGGAAACCTTTGAAATAGCCCAACTACGTCATCTAACGGGAAATAATGCGCAGGGCGTAATCTTTAGTTTATCATTCTTGATCGGAGTAATTTAATTAATTTCTTTGTAAGTTTTGCCTATTTTTCGAAGATTCTTTTTGTTTTCGTCGTACCACTATTACTCAAAATTTATGTGAATCACTGTAGAAAAAGTTTTAATTACATTTCTTCGTAGTTACTGTTAAATGACCTCCACGCGAAGGGTTGCAAGCATTGATTCTTTTGAGGTAATTTTTGATCACTTTTTGACACATATTGAACGGTCGTATCTCAGCCATAACTTGATAAATGTCTTGGTTTTTAAGTGCTCAAGAGTTGAAGGTTGTTATCTGCCTAAACACGCATTTTTCGCGTAGCTACACAAAAAAAGATCTAATGCTGTCAAATCGCATTATCTTGGTCGCTAGTTAATATTACCACGACGAGAAATTACGCCGATAGGAAATGTCTCTTGCAATAAAGCCATATACGTTCGAGTTGTATGGCATGTGGCACCGTCTTGTTGAAACCACATATTGTCCAAGTCGTATTCTTCAATAGCAGGCAAAGGAAAGTCGATTATCATATGACCATAACGCTCCAAATTGACGGTGACAGTCGTTCCATCGTCGTTTTCGAAGAAGTAAGATCCAATCACACCTTCGGACCAAAGACCGCTCCAAACAGTGACTTTTTTCTGGATGTAATGGCCTCCCTTCAATTACTTGAGGATTCTTAGAACCCCAAATACGACAATTTTGCTTATTAATGTACCCACCCAGTGTGAAATGTGCTTTTATTGCTGAAGAAAATTTTGTTCGAAAAATTGCCATCCACCGGCTGTTGTTCAAGCACCCATTCTACGTATCTACAACGTTCTGAATGGTCAGTAGGCTTCAATTGTTGCATAAGCTGGACTTTATATGGATGTAGGTGTAGATCTAAATGCAAAATACGCCATAATGTGCTGTAAGACAGTCCTTATTCCTGAGAACGATGAGGAATCGACACATTCGGCTTTCTTCGGCAACACTTTCACTTACAATAGCAATATTTTCAGCGGAACAAGTGAAACGATGATGCACAGGCCTTTCAATATTTGTAACCACTCCCCTCCAGTCTCTTCAAATTTCTTTACAATTTTGCCAATTGCTTGCGTAGTTGGACGATTAAAGCACGATACGTGCCTATGGCAGAATCACCATTTTTGGAGTAGGTTTTGATCATTTTTATGCGTTGTGTCTGATAGTTAAGCGATCCATTTTCCTCAATGTCAGACTTGCAACTGAAAAGAAAATTTCAGTTTGGTTTCACAACTTAATTTGACAGGTGGCGAATTCCACTTCCATACTTTTGAGACCACGAAATGAATAGCCCTTTACCATATTCTAATCATGCTTTACAAATTTGTACAATAAAAAATTTTTAATTTTGAAAATATTACATGCTAGCACTCCCTATTATTTTGAACACATCTGTATGTATGTACGTTCATATACAGTAAAGCAAATTTAAAATTGTGTCAGTTTTACATACAAATGCCTATTATTTAGAGAAAAATTCTATTTTTTTTTTATTGATTTCTTGTCAACAATCTTTTCAAATTTATTCACATTCTGTGTGATTAAAATATGCCAGAGGCGGCATAACTTTATTAAGTTAAATAAAGTGATAATGTTTTCTTCTTCTTTTTATTTCTTATTTTTTTCTTCAATTTCTTAAAATATGGAAATATTTTGTTTATTTTTCTTAATTTTCTTTTTCTCTTTGAAATATTTGAATTTTCTCCATGAAACTGACTTTTACTACTAACGTACTACAACAGTAGGACCCCGCTTGACGCTAATCCGCATAATGCTACTCCGCTTAACGCTACTCCGCTTAACGCTACTCCGCTTAACGCTACTCTGCTTAACGCTACTCCGCTTAACGCTACTCCGCTTAACGCTACTCTGCTTAACGCTACTCCGCTTAACGCTACTCCGCTTAACGCTACTCTGCTTAACGCTACTCCGCTTAACGCTACTCCGCTTAACGCTACTCCGCTTAACGCTACTCCGCTTAACGCTACTCCGCTTAACGCTACTCCGCTTAACGCTACTCTGCTTAACGCTACTCCGCTTAACGCTACTCCGCTTAACCCTACTCTGCTTAACGCTACTCCGATTAAGCTGGAAGTCCACACCACGCGTTTTCGCGTCAAAGCGTTGCGTGCGTTTCCTACGTTCTATGCTTCAAGTTACATGCAACGCTTTTAACGCGCCAATGTCTGTTTTGATCAGCTGTTAACAAAATAAAAATATTTGATTGCGAATACTTGAATAAAACATTTCGTACAAAAATGGCAAATGAAATTGAAATTTTTAAAGAATTTATAGAATTAATTGAGTTTGTGAATATAATATTTTGTGCCACAAGTGTGTACAACAAGCTCCAAGAGAACAAACGACGATTTTGCTGATATGCCCACTAGTTTTCATGGAATGCTGCAGCACTACCAGAGGCATGATTGCTCTCCGCCCATTTTTTTACGAATCGGTTCTTAAAGTTTTCCAACGAGATTGGCAAACGTTCTCTAAAAAAAATCAATACGAAATACCGTCCTCAATACCTCCTCGGCAATGGACTTCCAAGCAGCTGCTCTTTTAAATTTATTCCTATAAACAAGCGAGCTTTTTTTATATAGGACTTATTAGACATATTTTTTCACAACTTCGATTAATTTTTCCTCCATTGTTCTTTGAAAAATTTAAATAAATTAAAACAAAACAACTTGTCAAAGTCAGCTGTTTTGTACGCACGCCGCTTGTGATGCTTACAAAAGTAGAAAGTAGATTTACTTTACGCGTTCTATGCGTCATAGCAGCCTACGCTTTTGTGCGTGTACCATATAAATACATTCATTTTACTTTTGTGACAGCCGCGTAGAACGCGTGGTGTGGACCTCCGGCTTTAACGCTGTTTCAGTATTACGCGGTAGTATTGGGATTCCCCTAAATCGCACACTGTATTGATACTTGCTGTATATGCATGTATGCAAATGAAACGGCTCTGGACCAATCAAAAGCGGTCCATATATAGCAATAGTATTTCATTTTCAAGGCTCTTTTATTAGCCTGTCAAGAATAAAGATTCTAACCATATTTTCCGAAGTCACAATCACAGTACGAACGCATTTTTCCTCATTGCCTCGTTTAACGCTGTTTCGTTTAGCGCTGGAACTTATTTGAACATATTCATCACGTTAAGCGGGGTCTTACTGTATTACTAATAATGCATATCTGGCAGCCTTATATAATTTCTACTGTACTGGACTGTGATTTACACTTGATTGTGTATTTATGTGTGTCCGTATGTGTTTAGGTCTAAGCAATAAAATGCGTATAGAGGAGATGTGTGATGTGTTTGTGTGAAAATATTTTCCAAGGACATACAATGTTCATGTATTGCAAGTTAAAATTTGTTATTGTTTTTTGTATGTGTTGAGAAAAAAAAATCGAAATTAAAATACCAGGAATGGGTATTATAAGTCACTCTTAATTGTGTAATTTACAGTTTCCATTCGTTTTTTTTTTAATCGGAATTTCTTCTTTTTTTTCTTATTTCAAAACACAATTTGACCTTAAAAAAATATTATGAATTTTCATTTAATGAAAATGAAACAAATGAAAACTTATGGAAATTTTATTATAAAAGAAACTTTATGCGAAAGAGTTCAAATTAGGTTAGTGGGTAGGTTGTCGTTCATAGGCGATCTCACGCGGTGGCCTAAATGGCCCATTGCGTTACTCAATGTGAGATAAGCCCACTTGTCATAATCCAGTCATTGTGGTGGATTTGAACTCCTCGGAGCTTCGCATAAATTCGGCCAGTCCCCTCAGTAACACGTTCGCTACCGTGCCTAGAACTTCAAACGTTCCGTCACCCAAAAACCGATGACATTTTTCTTGAAGTACAAGACTCTCACACAGAAAGTGTTGTACCGATTTCGTTTCTTTCATGTTGCAGCTTCTGCAGTAATGCTGATCTGCGAAACGTTCAGTAGTACACTGTCCCTTTGGAATATCTGTTAGAATGTGGCCTGTTCTCTTGTCAAACTCAAACAGTTCCATGGTCCTCACGCTGTCCACAGTTTGCAGTTTAGAAATTCGACCATCTGGTACGTATGTTGGATTTCATGCTGCTTTTCCAATTTTAAAAAGTATTCTTAAGTCTTTGTAGTCCAATAGGTAGCGTCTGAACTTATTAGAACTGAAGCCACGGTGCAAACCACACCTCGGACGTCTACAACAAAACGAAGCATGAAAAATTATTTCTTTGGCAGATTTCTGGCAAAGACTCTGGGATTACATCCAACATTGCCATGATAAGTGTTTAAAAAATCTATATATAGTCCGGAATCTACAACTAAAAGTCCGGTCCCCCCACTTATGAACAATATTAATACACACAGCATAAGGTGGTGTACGAAACTAGGTCGTAATCTTGATTGAAGGGTTGTAATGACCAACTCTAATCTTGTAGGAGGAAGTCGCCGTGGTCTAGTGCGTAGTGTGTTGGCTTATTAGACAAAAGGCCCAGGTTCGAATCCCAGGTCAGACATCAAAACGAAAAATATTTCTTCGGCGACTTCCTCTCAGCAGATTTCTGGCAAAGACTCTGAGAGTAAAATTTGCCATGAAAAGCTTCTCAAAAAAATCCGTCGTTCGGAGTCGACTATAAACTGTAGGTCCCCACTCCCATGTATAAAATTAACGCACACATATATAAAATTAACGCCAATTATGTATGTATGTATGTAATCTTGTAAAAGAGCATATATCCTCTCCAATGTCTCTTCCTCAGATATTTCCGATCTCTTCCGTGACAGTTCCTCTGCTTTTTCGTTTCCTTCTAGGCAAAAATGGCCTTGAACCACCCAGTAGAATGCGAGTGTTGAGTCTCGACGTATATGGTGTAGAATGTCTATGCAACTCCCTGTCTCCTAATGGTTTGATTATTCCTTAACTGTTCATACATATGATCAAATTCGAAAGAGAAAGGTCCCCGGTTTGAATCATATGTGCAGTCTGCCCAATAGCAAAAATCTCAGCCAGAGATACAAAGGTCTAGTAAGGTAATCTGTAAGACCCGTTGAGTGCCGTTTTATCTCAATAGGCCCCAGATCCAAGTCTACATTCCAGTTTAGAGCCATCGGTGAAGATGGTTGTGCCACTGTCGGTTTCAGCAACCCATACTTCCCGTGTGAGAGTGTGGGTGTTGTATGTTCTTCGGCAAGCAGTCTCTGGTACCATGTAGTGTAGAATATAACATCGTCTGCTACGGCTTCTCTAGCTGAATCGGCTCTTGAGCATAAAACAAGCTGAATTTGTCCAATGTCAGGCGTTAAGTTGGATATGTTAAGGGGCGCTGTGTGCGTGTGGCTTTTTCGCGTACATCTAAGATTTAAGAAAACCCTACAAGGATAAAATACCATCATTCTGTGGTCATTTTACCACACTTTTGCATGCCATGCACTCTGAAATCACGATCATGCTCTCTGATCATACTCTCTGAAATCGTTTGGTTAGAAAATCCAATGTCGATGCCTAAATCATCCAATTTTTGACAAAAAAAGTTTGTAACCATCAACGTGCAGTGCACGCTGTTGGCGGTGACAGTGTGTCGTTGTCAAAGATTCATTTTTGCCGGTCCCAAATCCACACTAACTAAACTGTAACTTTTTAGAGGTGTCTTGATCACTCTTGCGTTTCATTCACATATTCACATACCCTTTTCCTTCAGATAATGGCCTGATCGCTGATTTTTCATTGAAAATTGAAGCTCAGTTGCCAACTGCTGCAGTGTCCACCCATTCAATGAACTACATGTCGTTGTTTATGGTTGTTTACCTTCAGTTCACAGGTCAATTGAATTTTTTTGTGGGTGTAGATCCATGTCGGTATTTAAAATTTGCCAAGTTGTGGTCTGCGAAAGTATGCGTTCTTGTGAGCAACGCGAAATCGCATGCGTCAGAGTCATATTTTGTCGGTATATATTGAGTTTTGTCTACCTAATGGTTGGTGGCGTTGGTCAATTGTTTACTGAACCATTGAAATGGAATTTATTTGGCACGTTGGAAATAGTCCTTGTGGTGGCAGGAGGATTATGGTGATCATAAAATGCTGTATGCGCTGTGTATGTTGATAAGGAAAATTTATTGCTGGCATGTGCTATTGTATGTTCAACTGAAAGTTTCCCTACTGTTCCACAACGCTTGGAATAAGTGCAGATTATAGCTTGCATAAGCTTAAAAGCTCTGTCATATTGTTTAAATATTCCCTATTTAAGATGATTTATAAATCGGTCCTAACCTTCCTTTAGAAATTTTTATTCCTTTAGGTTTGACGTATAGAGCATATGTTGTGTTATATGTGCGTATGTAGGGCTTGTGTACTTGTTTCACTAAGTTTTGTAATTCTATTATTGCATGACGTTGTAATGACATAAAAGCAAAAAATAAATAAAAACAGCTGTTTCAACAGTTTGCTATTTCTGTTCTTACTTATCGATTGCATGACATCGAAACAACAGCAATGCTGCGAAAAAGGAAAATAATTGAAAAAGAAAAAAAATGAAAAAGAAAAGAAAATATAATCGACATGCAATGTCAGCGCTAAAATCAACAAAATGGCAAAATAAAAGCCACCCTTGTAACATCATCGACGTAGTGAAGAAAACAAAGGAAAGTCGAAAGACAAGTACCTGACCTTGTTTAACCCAGTCACAACGCTTTGCTACTTAGATCATGTATCCGATACCAGAAAAGAGAAAAGTTGTTTAACTAAACAAAAGGATAAAAATTGGCAAGACAAGAATATAAAAACTTAAATAAATAATAAAAAAAAACCCGTTTTTCTCTTTACTTTGAATTTTTTCAGATAATCTTAAATATATCGGGTCTTTCA
This sequence comes from Sarcophaga peregrina, assembly GCA_014635995.1. Lineage (NCBI taxonomy): Eukaryota > Metazoa > Arthropoda > Insecta > Diptera > Sarcophagidae > Sarcophaga > Sarcophaga peregrina. The sequence goes on from CM025790.1 coordinate 95,089,135, forward strand.
TTACATGCTTCCTAGCTTCCAATCTTTAAATTTCAATAAAATAAAATCAAAATAAATTAAAATAAAGAGTGTCTGAGAAATATTTTACTCGTTCTGACTATCTAAAAGCCTTAAAAGCATGTGAACGCATGTTGACGCATATTGACGCATGAGTCGAACATCTTCCAATTGCTACTAAAACAATTGCTGACCCCAGAATTTTGTATCAAACCCACTCTATCCTAAGAGGCGGCTATTTGAATTGATAAATTAACTCGTCATTACAACTCTTTAGTCAGAATTACAATCTAGCGAGTAGCGGGAGCTAAAAATTGTTTAAGATAGTAACGTTATAAATATCTAAAAGCATTAAAAGCATGTGAACGCGTGTGAACATGTGCTGACGCACATTGACGCATGAGCCGAACATCTTCCAATTGCTATTAAAACAATTGCTTGCGCACAATTTTGTATCAAACCAACACTACCCTGAGAGGCAGCTGTTTGAATTGATAACTTACATAATTGGTCATTACAACTCTTTAATCAGAATTACAACCTAGGTTCTGACACCACCCGTGCTATGTGGGTTATTTTATCCATAAGTAGCGGAACCAAAACATTTTTTAAGATAGTAACGTCATAAATATCTAGCATGTGAACGCACGTAAACGTATGCTGACGCATAAGTCGAACATATTCCAGTTACTACTAAAACAATTACTGGCCTCAGAATTTTGTATCAAACCAACACTATCCTGAGAGGCAGCTGTTTAAATTGATAATTTACTTAATTGGTCATTACAACTCTTTAGTCAGAATTAATTACAACCTAGTTTCTGACACCACCCATGCTATGTGGGTTATTTTATCCATATGTAGCGGAACCTAAAGATTTTTTAAGATAGTAACGTCATAAATATCTAAAATCCTTAAAAGCATGTGAACGCATGTGAAGGCATGTGAACGTATGCTGACGCATATTGACGCATGAATCGAACATCTTCCAGTTGCTACTAAAACAATTGCTGGCCGCAAAATTTTGTATCAAACCCACTCTATCCTAAGAGGCAGCTGTTTGAATTGATAACTTACTTAACTGGTCATTACAACTCTTTAGTCAGAATTAATTACAACCTAGTTTCCGACACTACCCATGCTATCTAGGTTATTTTATCCATATGTAGCGAAACCTAAAGATTTTTTAAGAAAGTAACGTCATAAATATCTAAAATCCTTAAAAGCATGTGAAGGCATGTGAACGCATATGAACGCATGTTGACGCATATTGACGCATGAGTCGAACATCTTCCAGTTGCTACTAAAACAATTGCTGGCCGCAGAATTTTGTATCAAACCAACAATATTATGAGAGGTAGCTGTTTGAATTGATAACTTACTTAATAGGTCATTACAACTCTTTAGCCAGAATTAATTACAACCTGGCTTCTGACAGCACCCATGCTATGAGGATTATTTTATCTATTAGTAGCGGAACCTTAAGATTTTTTAAGATAGTAACGTCATAAATATCTACAAGTGTTAAAAGCATGTGAACGCATGTAAACGTATGCTGACGCATATTGACGCATGAGTCGAACATCTTCCAGTTGCTACTAAAACAATTGCTGGCCCCAGAATTTTGTATCAAACCCTCTCTATCCTAAGAGGCGGGTGTTTTATGCTTGGTTTTGTACATTACACATGATGGCATTCATAATAAGACGGGCATTTGAGACTACATCCTTGGACGCATTGTTAAGCATCCTTAACTGGCTATCATTAGACAATATGGCGAAACAAGTAGCTGCGATCACAACAATGTTGCAGAGTTCCACAAGAAAACGGAAGCATAGAAGCTGTGGTCATGCTGACATTGACTATACGATAGCTAAACCCGTTTTCGATTCTGGCTTCTTAAGGCAATGCAATTAAGGCCAGAAGTAAGTGTTGGAGCATTCCAAAATCTTGGGTGTGATTGGTAACCTATCCCTCCCATTCAACACACGTGATCTGTTCCAGTATTTGGTTTTGATTTTATAATACCGTGTGTATCCTATTATTTTTGCCAGAAAAATGCTGAAAGGAAGTCGCCGAAAGAAATTTTTCTATATTTGAACCACGTGTTAGTGTCTAAGAAACCAACTTGTAAGACTGGCACGACTTTGATTGCCTTGATGTTGTTCCAATTTCGACTATTTTGTTAGCTCACGTTCTCATTCATTTAGGGTCTTAGCCCTGACAATGTTTTTCCAATAAAAGTTAGGGAGTAGAATATCCATTTTAATTAAAAAAAATTTCATTCTTTGCACCTGCTGTTAAATGTTATATCCCGCCATGGTAGTCTCTGTCGGAAGTCCCTATTGGAAGACCCTTTATTCTATTTTTTTTTTGTGTTGCAAGCAATAAAAAATTTTATTTTTTTAATAGAGTGGGGATATTCAAAAGGTGTGTATAAGAGGGGAAAAAGCCACTTAAAAATTAATTTTCCATGTGAATGCTTTTCTTGTCCCCCAAATAAAAAAAATCCACTTCACTTCACTTCGCTTCACTTTCTATTGCCATTAAATTAAATTCTTGAAGTAGAAGAGAAAGAGAGCGATTCTGTTGGCATTGACTGCAAAATTCATTATTCAAATAGCAACTAAAAATCGTAATAACCGCTGTAATACAATAAAAAAAGAAAAACTTCTCACAGAAAAATGAATCAATAATCAAATGTACAGTGAGCGTCAAAAGAAATTGTATAATTTCAAAATCACAAAAATTTTACTTAAAGTGGCAAAAGTTCTGCTTGGTGGCGTACAGTGGGCGTCAAAAGAAATTTTATAATTCCAAAATCAAAGTGGTAAAAGTTTAGCTTGGTGGTGTATAGTTTCTTTTGACCATCACTGTATATATCTATGTTTATGTATAACTGTAGCTGGATTTAAGCCAAAAGATTGATGTTTGACAATGAAAATATTAGTTAGGACTCAACACCTGTTGACAGTTTCAATAAATTCAATATTTCTTGTATTTCACGGATGATTTCAAATTTCATATTCAATTACCCTCCATAAAGGCGAGAAGGAAAAAAAGGAACCCACCAATGAGTTTTGTATTGTGATGTAAGCTTTATTACACACTGTACTCTATAATCTAAATTTAGTTTCTTGTTTTTGCAATGGAGTTGGTCCTTTAGTGGCTATTACTAAGGCATTATTTTCTGTACCCATTTCGCTCCTCTCTAACCTTTTACTGAAGCACAAGAGAATCATAGTGAGACCTTTGAATGCTGAACAAAATGCTCCAAAATGCTGAACAGAGGGCTATAGGATACACTTATATCTAGAGTATCGATTTTAAACTTGCCAATAGCTTGCCCCAGCACTGCAGTGTTTTCAGACGGAGAACAAAGCCAATTTTTATTTTTCCTAAAACTCTCTTAATTAACTCAGCCAAAAAGGCTGCGATTAGGTCCACAGCAACTTGACGTGGACTTAAAGGTTTTATAAACATCTAAAAGCATTAAACGCATGTGAATGCATATGAACGTATGCTGACGCATATTGACGCATGAGTCGAACAACTTCCAGTTGCTACGAAAACAATTGCTGGCCGCAGAATTTTGTATCAAACTAACACTATTCTGAGAGGTGGTTGTTTTAGGTCTACTTTTACACATTACACAGTAAATAGAAGTCTAATGAAAAGAAAACACTGTCTTTCACTTCATGTAACAGCACACTGCTCTTCAGGCTTTTGTCATAAAAAGGCTCTCACATCCTTGATCTCTAATATAAACATCGTTGCAACATCAGTATTGAATTGGAACTCCTGTAGATTTAATCTCAGGAAAGTTTAATCCGTTTGAATAATATCACAATCGATTAAGTGGTGGATTAAGTGGGAGCTCTTCCTTTAATGAGTGGCCGTCACCTCATAACATAACATAATTGGCCATTACAACCCTTCAGTCAGGATTACGACCTAGCTTCTCACACCACTTATGTTGTGTGCGTTAATTTTATACATAAGTAGCGGGACCTACAGTTTAGAGTCGACTTTGAACGACAGATTTTTGAGAAGCTTTTCAATGCAATTTTTACTCTCAGAGTTTTTGCCAGAAATCTGCTGAGAGGAAGTCGCCGAAGAAATATTTTTCGTTTTGATGTCTGACCTGGGATACGAACCCGGGCCTTTCGTCTAATAAGCCAACACACTACCCACTAGACCACGGCGATCTGTCACTGATGAATAAAAATTAGAGCATACAACATAAGTCGTGCGTGAGAAGCTAGGTCGTAATCCTAACCTAGGAGTTGCAATGACCAATTATGGATGTATGTATAGCAGGCTACTGGCACAAGAGGTGAAAAACAAACCCTATGGAAGCTCCTTGAGAGTCTAGTAGGTAGTGTGTTGTCTTATTAGACGTAAAAGCCAAGGTTCGAGTACCAGGCCAGACATCAAAACAAAATTCAAAAAGTATTTTTTCGGCGATTTCCTCTCAGCAGATTTCTGGCATAAACTCTGAGAGTAAATAAAATTGCCATGAAAAGTTTCTCATAAAATCTGTCGTTCGAAGTCGACTGTGTAAGCACCACATAAGTGGTGTGAAAAGCTAGGTCAATAATCCTGACTGATGGGTTCTAATGATCAATTATGTATGTATGGAAGCTCCTTGACGGAGTTTTAAATCTTTCAGCACACCTACCAAAAAGGTAGTGGCTTAAGGGAATCTCTATCGTGCAATAGCAATATTGTACGTACACTTTTGTTACAAAGAGATTGAGCCTTCACTGTGTATTATTCACTTTGAAGTCGCCAGAACACAGTTCAAATCCCAGGTCAGACATCTCCAACAAAATGAAATAGGAAAAAATATTTCTTAAGCGACTTTCTCTTAGTAGATTTCTAACAAAAATTCTGAGAGTAAACAAAACAATGTTGTGAAAACCTTCATTCGTAGTAAATAATGCCTTAGTTAAAGTGGAACAGCTGGCTGCCGGCGTTCTCTATCCATCAGTCTGTCTGTTTACAAGTTTTCGTATGATTCTGAACACTTGTTTCTACAATCCTGTATAGCCGTGTCTCCCTATAAATTTCATTTGGAAAGTTTAACATAACAGATCCTACTGACAATTAACTTTAGCAAACTGCTCATGTTTAACTTGAGTGACTATGAACTCATTTATTGCAAACGTTTAACGTTAACTTTGGCTTGCACAGAAGAAAGTCTGTGTTAAATATTGCGATGTTTTTTTGTTCCCCCTTTTTTTTTGTTCAAATTGCAAACAGAAATGCCATGTAAAATGTAGGCATACGACAACGGCAGGATAATTGAAGAGGACATACGTACATACATCACACTACACTATCGTATAGAAAAATAAAGTGTGAGTTGGTGAAAATCATTTTGCAATATGGATACCGGAAATAGTTGTTGCGCTGTGTTGTGTTATTCGGTGTGAAATGGAAAATTGTTGGCAACAGAAACAAGAAAAAAATATTGAAAGGAATTCTATTCGATTTGTTCCTTTTTTTTTGTCATACCCAAGCCTTCCAACAATATTTGTGTATGCATTAGAGAGTGTATGACATGTAAATGCAAGTCCTTTTTGTGCGAGTATGAGTATGGTTTTCATTGGTGTTTATATTTGACAGTTTGTGCATGCAAAAGTAATGTTTCCGTTTCCTATTTTATACTATATTCCTACTGTATATTGTATGCCACACATACATGCACACATAGGACTGTTTTCCCTTTCCGCTACCCTCGTTGTAATACAGTGACTCTACAACATTTTACTGTTTCACTGTGTGTCTTTCAATGTAAATGCCGTTTGAATGGTACACTAATGATGGAATAATTTATAGGGCCCTTATTTTAATTTCTGGCAGGTCTAATTATAGAGAGAAGAAACGAAATTAACGGTTTCCATAAGACGTTGTTAAGGTAAACTGCTGTTTTAGTGAACAATTTGAATTTTGAAAGATTTTCGTGCGTCGGGCATTCTTTGATCAGTTTGGAGTTTATTCGGTGATCACAAATGACGGGACCGTATAATACGAGGAGTTCTGTTTCAATTGGAGGTCGAACTTAGGTTAGGTTAGGTTAGAGGACGTGTACTTGTCAATTCTGACAAGTACAGTACTCGGTGGTCGAATTGACCCATTGTACTACGTCCTAGCTTCTCACACCACTTATGTTGTGTGCGTTAATTTTATACATGAGTGGCGGGACCTACAGTTTTAAAGTCGACTCCGAACGACACATTTTTTGAGAAGCTTTCCATGGCAATTTTTTACTCTCAGAGTTTTTGCCAGAAATCTGCTGAGAGGAAGTCACCGAAAAATTATTTTCTAATTTTCGTTTTGATATCTGACCTGGGATTCGAACTCGGGTCTTTCGTCTAATAAGCCAACACACTACCTACTAGACCACGGCGACCTCTACGAACTTATTCTGTATTAAAATTGGCCTGAAGACCACGATCAAATGGTTGAGGGGAAGTTGTAAATCTGGAGAAAATTTACCCAAACTTCTTGGATATCCGATTTCCTACCTAATAACACTGAAATTAAGCTAACAGAGTCAAATCGCACGACCTTATTGGCCAGTGGCAAACATTATCTCCATGTGAGATTACCATCCCCTCAAATCCCTCGTGAAGAATATTCAATGTGGCATGAGCTAAGCGGCACGTAAAGTTATCTTGTTGAAGCTACTTGTCACTGGGGTCGTGATCATCATCCATCATTGATCTGTAGTGCTCGCAATTGACAGTGATGGAAAGTTGGTGAAAGTCGTTCTCAACGAAATATAAACTAATGGCGCCACTAGTCCAAAATCAACACCAAGCGTAGGGTATTTTCGGGATTCACTTTTTCGCTCTTGTATCTCATTAGATTTAGGGTCGTCCAAAATTCGTCAATTTTTTCTGTCCACGTGCTCGGACATTGATCTGTAGTACTTGCCAATGACAGTGATGGAAAGTTGGTGAAAGTCGTTCTCAACGAAATATAAACTAATGGCGCCACTAGTCCAAAATCTACACCAAGCGTAGGGTATTTTCGGGATTCGCTTTTTCGCTCTTGTATCTCATCAGATTTAGGGTCGTCCAAAATTCGTAAATTTTTTCTGTTCATGTGGCCATTCATTCCGGAAAGGGTCTCATCACTGAAAAAGTGATTTTTCGATGAAAATTAGTGTCATTTGCCAGCGGGTCAATCTAAGTTAATTCAGTGAACACATGTCGGTGTTTATAGGCGTTTAACTTCAGATTCTCGTTCAATTGAAATTTGTACGGGTGCAAGCGTAAGTTTAGACCAAGTTGTGGTCTGCAAAAGCCTCAGATCTTCTGAGTGATGCGAAATTGATTTGATCGGATTCTCCTGCATACTATCTCAGACAGGGACTATGCTTTCTTGCGTTTTGGTCCACAGACGTAGTACGACGTATGTATGTGTAATAGTTTACACTACTGTACTATTAGAAGGCATTCCATGTTATGAATTCAGTAGGAGCTGTGAATCTAAGGAGGAAAGGATTATTTTTCATCTTATGTGGCAGTAATCAGCTCTTATGTGGCCAAAAGGCCAAATCTTTTGGCAGCATTCCTTCATCTGTATGGCTTCACCTCCTATCACACTTGTCCTTCCTATTTCCTGTTTGAAAGGGCGTCTATCCCCTTTGCTCCTCTTTCTGCAGCCCTCTATAATAGCTCGCATAGCCGCGAATTGCAAATGTATGCTGTGTGCGGCATTTTTCGCATCGTGTCATTGGTTTCATGGAGGTGAGTGCTCGAAACCAAGATAAAAGAATTATTACTGCAAAGGATATACTCAATACTAAAATAGAAATAGGAATACCAGGGCAAAGTGCTGTATGTAATAGAAATAATAACGTTTTGCAGTTTTGTCATCATCATCGACTGAGTTCGGTACATCTTTGTCGCTAATGGCGGAATTGGTGTCGTCAGTACCTCGTAGTAGAATATAAAAGAGTTGTCTCAGCACCCCTTGCGAATCTGTAGCCAGATTTACGTTTCTATTCTTGCATTAGACGTTTAAACTTTTGATAAAATTTTCAAGCATCATTCCAGTATCTGCGCAACTCTACTTTCTTGCGTACTTTTCTTTCCTGCTTCATTTTCTTGTGTCTGAAAAGGCGTCTTTCTGATCCTCTCCCTGTGGGCCTCTATAATGGCTTGCAGTACTGTAAAGACATATTGTGTGCGGCGTTTTTCATTACAGCTGTCTCATCGTTCTATTGGTTTCACTATGGTGTTGGTGGGTGCTTGAAACCAAGAACTGTTTCAGCAGTAGTATGGAGTCGGATGGTTCCAAATGAATTATTTGAAAGAACTCATTAAAGGCAACAGTTTTTCAAATTCTACTCTAGGCATTTACCGTTGTAATACAAGCTAAATTACTTAATATGCAAGTTACGTAGCTTAGTTAAAGTCTATTAGCTGAAGTCTAGTAGGTAGCGTGTTGGCTTATTAAACATGAGGCCCCAGATCTCCAGCAAAAAGAAGTATGAAATAATTATTCTTCGGTGACTGCCTCTAAGCAGATTTCTAGTAAAAACTATGACGGTGTTCAGATATGCACCTTTATTGCGTAAATCGAAGTAAACGCCATTATTGAGCTCAATAATTAATCAATAAAGTTTCAATTAATTATTGCACAATAAATATGCAAATTGTTATAATATTGAGTAAAATTTAAAATACAGCACACTGTCATAAGTGTGTATAGTAAGCAGATTACAGATTAAGGAACACTTTGACAACTCAAATGTCAACAATGACAAGCAAACATTAATAAACTAACCAACAACACTAATTTTCGCGATCAAAATAAAAACAATATTGTTGTTTATCAGCTATTAAATGAATATTGAGTAAGCTGAATTGCGTATATGAAATCGCCGTAGTCTAGTAGGTAGTGTGTTGGCTTATTAGACGTATAGCCAGGGTTCGAATCTCAGGCCAAACATTAAAACCAAATACAAAAAGTATGTCTTCGGTGATTTCCTCTAAAAAAAACTGCCATGAAAAGTTTCTCAAAAAAATCTGTCGTTCGGAGTCGACTTTAAACTCTAGGTCCCGCCACGTATGTATCAAAAATTAACACACACAACATAAGTGGTGTGAGAAACTAGGTCAATAATCCAGACTGAAGGGTTGTAATGACCAATTATGTATGTATGTATGAATAGCGTATATTATTATGTCTGAACACTTAAAATATTGTACTCAATTAACTGAATATTGACTCAATAAAAGTGCTTATGTGAACGTAGTATATGAGAGTAAATAAAATTGCCATGAAATGGTCAGGAATTGGTCATTCGCAGTCGACTTTAAAGTGTAGTTCCCACCATTTATCGATAAAAATTAACACAAACAACATAAGTGGTGTGAGAAGCAAGAACGTAAGCCTGACTGAAGAGTTATGATGACTAATTAAGTAAGAACGAAGCGTAGTTACTTACTCGTAGATTAATCAGTCGACTAATGGAGAGAGAATTACTCTCTCTTTTCTTACTTCTACAATTTATTTGCTTGGCTTTTACCATCCATCTTGCACAGTGCTGAACACTTCTTCACTTATGAGTGCAGAAAAAGGCCCTTGTGTAGGATCCTATTCGTCCTGCTCTCTTTCTTGTATAATTAAAAAAATTCTTGTATTTGTGAGAGAAACTGTATGCATCTGGGTATGTATGTATGTGACAATGTGTTTGAGTGTGTGTTGAGTATGCGACGAGAGTGTGTATGTTGGGTGATGGTGTTGTTATCAGCAGTTGCTGTCATTGTGCCAAAGTTGTCATTTAAATTCACACTTAAACACACAATGTTGTTGTAGTGTTAGTTTCTTATTGTTGTTATTGCAAAAAGTTGTTGCTGTTGTTACTGTTGCAAATATTGTATTCAAATGAAGCTGATATTTAAAGCTTAATGAGCTTTATTTATAAATTTATTTTATTTTATTTTCTCGTTACTCGTTAGTCGCTTATATTATTTTTTCTGTTTTTCTAAACTCAAATGAGTCGATAAAATAAATTCTCTGTACGTGCTTAAACGTGCGATGGTTGCTTTGATATTAAAAACCAAGTCATTGGAGGATTAAATAAAGGGGGGGAAGTTGTTTTTTGAACGTTTAAAGGCATCACATCAATGAAATGAAACTTTTTCCATTTGGGGATATTGTTTTTTCATGCTGCTTTGCGGTTTTTACATTCGAAAAACTTTTGCCAGTCATGTATGAAATTTAAAAAAGAATGCAAACAATTTTTTTTATTTATTATTTTGGCAATCTTTCAAAAACAGATCGTAATTAGTTATGGCTGGCTTATAACTGTGTTGACAATTATCTTTCGAAAGTATTTTTTTTACACTTAAAATGTCAACAATAATTTGATTTATTTTTCTGTGCTATGGTGTTATTAAAAATTATTGTTACGTTCTTACCCTCGAAAAAAAAATAACGTTAAAAATATATGTCCATAGATTGCAAATAAAATAAAAATAAATATGTGTTTAATTTTTCAAATCAATTCATTATTATTCACACAATTCCGTGTACCGCCTTTAAAGATTTCACTTAAACAATAACAATTTACTTTAATTGTTATTCTTCTTTTACACTCATTCGCGTCGTACGCAATAACAATTGTTCCTTATTCATCTCTGCTTACAAACTTTTTGTAAGCAACAATACGGAGATCTTCAAAATCACAAATATTCTCTTAACACGCAATGTGTCTTTGCACAAAACTGACTGAATTCTTACTGAACTCACATGTCTTCACATACGACAGCTCCATTTTGCCTTTTATATAGCAGGGTAAGCAGTCTGATGAATGCATTTTACATACATACGTAATTGGCCATTACAACCCTTCAGTCAGGATTACGACCTAGCTTCTCACACTACTTATGTTGTGTGTGTTAATTTTTGATACATACGTGGCGGGACCTACAGTTTAAAGTCGACTCCGAACGACAGATTTTTGAGAAACTTTTCATGACAATTTTTTTTATACTCAGAGTTTTTGCCAGTAATCTGCCGAGAAGAAATCGCCGAAAAAATACTTTTTGTATTTTATTTTGATGTCTGGCCTGGGACTCGAACCCGGGCTTTACGTCTAATAAGCCAGCACACTACCTACTAGACCACGGCGACCTCAATGCAATGCATGATGAATGCATTTTGCTTTCACGAAATCTTTATAAATGTAAACAAGTTGCTTGCAATGTTGTTTGTTGTACTGTTTATCTGCTTTTTTTATACGGCACTTTGTTGTTGCTTGTTTACTTCTTTGTCCCCTTATTTTTTTTTGTACTAATGTTGTTGCTATATTTTTGTTTATTCATCTGTCATGTAAACAAGTCCATTATTTTTTCTTTTGTAGCTCATTTTAAGCACACCATTTCCATTTTCGTAATAATAGTATATTATTGGAGGGCATGGTTTAGAGTTATGCAAAATAAAAACGTTTTTCTTTTGAATAAATTTCAAATAAAGGGTGGGCCATTTAAAAGTTTATGGCGCAATAAAACAAAAACAGTTTGAAATGGAATACTATTTCATTCATATGTGGCTGCCGCGACTGACTTTGTAGTACCTCATTCGATCGGACTAATTATTGTGTGCACTTTTCCAAGTGTTTGGCTTTTCGAATCTCGGCAATGGCATCACGAATGTTGGCTTTCAAATGCTCAATTGTCTCTGGTTTGCCAGGATGATACTTTTCTTTAACTGCGTGCCAGTGAAAATAGTCAAATCGCTTTTTGGCAGTCAATTCACATCACCATTTCGGTTAATTTGTGCATCGGCAAACGTTTGACGCAATAAATCGATTGTATCATGAGTTGTGTGGCAAGTTGCACGAAGCCTATTGAAACTAAACATCGTTCACATCAATAACATAAAGAGGGGATACAAAAAAATTGATTATCTTGGTGCGATAAGTGTCACCATTGTCAAACTAAACAGTCACTTGTAGTGGATGTATCGCTTTCTGTAACATCACGTGTGGGTTTTCTGAGCCACAAATACTGCAGTTTCGCTTAGCACCGTATCCACCAATCACCGTTTTCACCATTTTGATAAAATCTACATAATCATGTAGTTTTTCGTTGTCCCATATAGGTAAGCGGAAATTAAGCGGATGATCATGCGGAGTCCACGCTTGAACCAATTGAACTTTGTAAGACGCGTCATATCGAGACCTTTTCGTAAAATTCAACGTAAACTGGTGCTTGAAATATTCAATTCTTGAGAACTATGACGAGTTGATATTGATGGATCCCCAGGCACACTCCTAACCACAACTTCGATATTTTCATGTGTATGTACTGCAGGAGCACGCTCACGTCTTGGCTCCTCAACAATAAAACCATTTTCATGAACTTTAGGTTAACCTTAACAGTCCTTTAGGAAGCAGTACTCTAAAATTCTTTCTTTCTAGGGAAGTAGGTAGATCGGTGGAAGAAGAGGAGATTAATCAAAATTCTCATTTCAATCGGCATGAGCTCATCACTTAAGGGATGCAAACCATGCTTTCCATAGGAAGTATGTATCTTGCAGAAACTTTCTTAACTTCTTCCTTCTCTTCTGTATGCTTTATAGTCTCATCCCTAAAATGTTGGAATGTCGAGCTCACGAAGGAGAGTTCCATCGTCTGTATTTATCATTTTCCATCACGCTTATACTGTTCAGGAGATGAGTTCCACATGTGTGATCTCATTAGTATATCTATTCAAGTCGCAGTTATTCAAGTCGTCTTATAATATCATATTATCGTTCCAGAATATCGCTGTAATCGTTCCCTACGTTTCATTGTCACATAAATCTATGCAACACACACTTTCTCAGTTTGGTTTTAAAGCCACTAAAATGCTTTATACTATGTTCAGACATGCACTTTTATTAAATCAATATTCGGTTTATTGAGAATAATATTTTTAGCGTTCAGACATAAAAATTAAGAAAATTTATTTGACAGCTGGTAAACAAAACAGCTGATTGCTTCAACACCATTGCTTTTAATTTAATCGCGAAATTAGTGCCAAAAAATTTTTTTTAGAAAAAATGGAAAACAATTAAACATTGAAAAAGGTATTGCTAATGGTTAACCGAAACGCCGAGCTATTGCGGTTAGTAGGGACTACTTGTGACTCCAAAGGGGCTTTCCTCAGAAGGATGAGAAAGAAAAACTTGATAATATTGGATAGCTTGCAGGAAAAAAGCTTTTGCTTAAGGCACTGTCATTGTTTACATTTGAGTTGTCAAATATCAATAGAAAGTGTTCGGAATAGTGTATTATGACAGTGTTGTATTTGAAATTTTAATCAATATTATAACAATTTATGAATTTATTGATCAATAATTAATTGAAATTTTATATGAAATATTGAGATCAATAATGCCGTTTATTGCGATTTTCTCAATATAAGTGCATGTCTGAACATAGTATTAGGCTATTCAGGCTTTTGATATGTAATAATTTGACTCTATTCGCCATAATATTTGGTTCCCACTTTCCGATAGTGGACTAGGTATCCATATAATGCGGTCTATGCTTAGAGTAATTGATAATCACCTTTTTACAAACTAGAATGGTTTATGATCGTGTATCTCAGAGGGATACGTTACGTTTGTCCCCATTATTTAGAAATGATATGCCATAAGGTGTACCTTATGTGGAATTAGTATCTCAAACGAAACGAAAAGGTGATATCCTCAAATCGTTATTTATTGCTAAGCAACATATCCTTTGAATTTTAATTAATGAATGCAATTTATTTAAATGTCATGAGAATAAGCTGAAATTTTTTTGTATTTAATTAAACATGATAATAACAGTGAAATTAATTACATTCGCATTACTTTCGTAAACCATTTTTAAAAAAAAATTTCCCCATTAAGTTTCATTTAAATAAACTTGTTTCTTCCTTTTGATGTATGTTTTGTGCATTTGATAATCATCGCCTAACTCTGTTAGAATTCCCCCGTGCAATTATTTATCATAAAAAAATTATCTCGTTGACCTTTAGCCATAAAACCAACCCACACAGTACATCATCGTTAGTGAATTTTGCTTGAAGCATTTTATAAAAAAAAATTGTTTTTATAAAGTTTGAAAAAGTTAACCTTTTAAACAGTTATGAAGTCATTAAGTTCATTCAATAAAAATTTTTCATATTTTAAGTAAACGATTGCCAAGTAAGCCAAGGAACACAAAGAAACCCCATTGTTTCCGGTTGGTTGAAAAACTTTGTCTAATCTCTCTTGCATTATATTATATTACTCCGTAGAGGTTAAGTAGTAGAACAGTTGATTAACCTCAACCATCTGAGATGAACTCAGGCTTTCTCTTCTGAAATACATATTCACATCGCTCAGTCCTCATTGCTTAGTCCTCCTCTTTCCCATTTACTTAATTCAATATTCGAACCATTTAGTCCAGATTTCAACCAAGTTTATCAACATCATGCATGTTATGTGGGTTTGTTTTACCTACGGCAGTCGTGACTTACAGTTTAACGTCGACTCCGAACTATAGATTTGAAAAACTCAGCATTTTTTCTCAGTAGAATCCTGAGTTAGCCAAAAAAATCCCCCGAAGTTTGACACATTCGCTCGTCTAAAAAGTCAACACACACAACTAGTGTGACAACTAGATTACGGTGACTGCAAAATCCCTTTCCACTGTAATTAAATAGTAAAAGTCCAGATTGAGAAGAGTCTTCGCGACAGAACAGCTCTTGTGGAAAGTTACATTAACGTCGTTCAAATTCCAATTATGTTTTGTATTGCTTAGTTCTCCTGCTATGTCCAAGGCTAAACCTCTTTCCCATTTACTTAATTCAATATTAGAACCATTTAGTCCGGATTACAACCCAGGTTTTCTACTACTAGAATACGGTGACGGCAAAATCCCTTTCCAATATAATTAAATAGCAAAAGTCCAGATTGAGAAGAGTCTTCGCGACAGAAAAGCTTCTTTCCTGGCAAGTTCATGTGCAGCCCTTGCGCTGATCAACTTCTTCCTTTCCCTGATTTAGCGGAACTTGGTTAGTACAGGGACTGCGTTTCACCCGTGGCATCACAACGGGCCGCCATGCGTGCTCAAGTGAACTTTGTGATATCAGAGCTACCACTACGACCTAACCTAACCTAACCTGGCAAGTTCATTTGCTCATTTATTACTCTGAATTCCTAGACGTTTTGATATCCAGCAAAATAATTCTGATTCAAGATTGAAAACCTTTTCTACCACAATTGCTTCATAAACGTTATTGTCTCAAATATGTCTTAATTGAGAAGGTTCCCCATCCCCATTCTCTAGCCGCCTTTTCGCCAAATATATCCTTCAACCTCCACTTCTATTCCATTGAAAATTTCTGGCCATATTAGTCTTGAAAGAGCTCATCTGCCAGCTTATTTCGAATTCCGTGAATTCTAAATTGACGTAGGATTCTGCACAAAATGGCTCTATTCCCTCTGATTTGCTAGTCGAGTCAGTTGTCAGTTGCTATGTCTCATCCTTTAAATCCTGTGTTGAGTTGACAAGTCCTTTAGATGCTGTGAACTTCCGCATGGAGTTTTCCCATGAGTTGCGTATAATTCACTAAAAGGCTGAATGCCTTACGGTGGAGCTACCACGAAAGGCATCAGATGTGTCTGAAGAAGACACGATAGAGAGGATACAGCGCAGGGAATTCAACAAACCATAGTTGGTTCAATATACTTACTTGGTTATCAAATTTTCAAAACTGCTAAGTCTAGCAATGGAAAGCAAGAAAACTGAATAGAAACTGCTTGGGTTCGACAAGAGGTATTCTAACGGTACACTGCACGACTGGCATTTTCGCTGACAAGCTCGATCTACGCCACCAGGATGACTGCAAAAGTTGCCAGGATTTGGTAGAAACGGAACCGGTACAACAGCTTTTATGTGAGTGCCCTGTTGCACTCACCAGACAGATGTCATCGATTTTTAGGTGGCACAACGTTTAGTGTTCTGGGCGTGGCAACTAATGTGTCACTAAGGGAACTAGTTCGCTTCATCCGGAGATCGGTATCATAACAAGGGGGGTTACCTCACACTGGGTGGCACAAAACGCCATAAAACGCACGTGAACTATAATCTGCTCGTTTATTTAATAGAGGCACGTCGCAGTTTCCAACCGCCCATTCCATTCAGCATTCCATTCTGCATTCCATTTAGCATTCATTCATTCCCAGTCCATTTAGTAAACACACGTAAAATTCGGCCAAGTTGTGGAAAGCCGCCGTAGTCTAGTAAGTAGTTTGTTGGCTTATTAGAATTAAAGCCACCAGGTTCGTATCCTATGTCAGGCATCAAAGCGAAATACAACAAAAAAAAAAATATTTCTTCGGCGATTTCCTCTCAGCAGATTTCTGGCAAAAACTCTGAGAGCAACGTCTGAATCGACGTTAAACTGTAGGTCCCTTAACTCATGTATAAAATGAACGCACACAATTTAAGTGCTTTTAGAAGCTAGGTTCCGTAATTTTGCCTAAAGGACTGTAGTGGACAATTATGAATGTGGGAGCAACGCAAAAACAATTGCTTAAGATTCTCCTACACACTCTTTATGCAGGACACCCTCTTAACTGAAACGATCGTTTATTGAGCCAGTAAGCTCGATTTTGACCACTACATTCCGAATAGCGCTTCCGCTTGGACGATAATGGCAGTGCGTTGCCCGTTATGTACAATGAGTTCTAGGTTAAAGTGAGCACCGCTTGGAGGATAATGGCAGTGAGTTGCCCGTTATGTACAATGAGTTCCAAGTTTAACGTGAGCATCGCCAATAAGGCATATCTCAAGGTGTCTGAAACATAGTGGAATACAATGCGTCAATTAACGCTGCCACATACAGTGATGCGTCAACGTGCCGTGTCACGTACAACATAATCACATTTGGGTGATGCGTGCCGTGCCATGTATTACGTCACCAACATGTGTGTGATGCAATCGCGCGCCGTTTCATGCATCACATCACCATCATATTGTATTGACATGACTTCCCTCTTGTTTAGGGGTCGGAAACCATCTAAACTCCTTCAATGCGTTAAGAGTGTAACGCCAAAACGTACTCGCGCACTGCCCGCGATTGAGGTCCAAACCCCAGCCCGTTATGTACAGTTTGATAATGAAATTTATTGTTGGGTTCCATATCGGTCACACGGTAATTTGATAACACAAACTGAATAAATGACAACTAATTTAACAGATGTAGCTGCCGTTATCAACTGTCGGATTACGGAAGTTCCTGTTGGAAGATACCATATGTTCATACAAAGCTGGCTCTTTGATAGTGGTGTACGTACATAGGTTTTTAATCACAATTTAAAAGCTTTGACGAGTTTAATTGACCCCACAATGTTTTTGGGGTGTAAGCCATTAGTAATTGAGTTATAATTATAAGACCCACTTTGTTTATGATGATGATGATATTTAACCAGAAAAATGACAACATCACCAGCAACAACAACAAACAAAAAAACAACAACATCATATTAAATTAAACAATATTACGCTTATGTACACCGTTTGTATAATTGTTGGTTTTTGTAGGACCCTGCGAAAATATATGTGAACAGGAGACCAAAAACTCTTCTGACAACACAATTTTATGATGGTTTTTTTCTGTTGTTGCTGTTGTCATTTATATTTGGCTGTTAAATGTCATGTCATACAATACACATGTTGTGGACACTAGACACAGTCTGGTTGAAACAGCTTAAAACCGCAATACCCACTAAAATAACATCCCCCTTGGGAGATGAAAACAGCGTAAATGCTTAAGTGACAATGTCACAATATGGCACACACATACATCTGCACCCATACATACATATTTTTTGAAAATGTTTGTAAATCTATGTATGTATGTGTGAATAAAGATAATATTTATGGAGCCCTTCATAACAAGTCTTACTGAGGGCGTATTAACTGTCAGAAATTAAAAATTCTTTTCATTTTTCATGGAATTTATTTTAAGGAAACTTAAATAAAATGTTGCAAATAGAGTGGGCCAAACTAGAAAGGAAATGCAAGGCGTAATAAATGGCATTGCATTGGTAATGCTGTTAATGAAACGTAAAGTAGCATGGCCACGATCAAGCTCAAGTGATTAATTTGCCATTTTTGAAATTGTGTTGGTAAAACTGTACTCACACGCCACTCACATCAAAACGAAAATATGAAAATACTTTTTCGGCGACTTCCTCTCAGCAGATTTCTGGCAGCAACTCTGAGAGTAAAAATTGCCATGAAATGCTTCACAAAAAAAATCTGTCGTTCGGAGTCAACTTTAAACTGTAGGTCCCGCCACTCATATATAAAATTAACACACACAACACAAATGGTGCGAAAAGCTAGAACGTTGTACATTGGGTCAATTCGACCACCGGGTACTGTACTTGTCAGAATTTGACAAGTACACGTCCTCTAACATAACCTAACATAAGCGTTGCGAGAAGCTTGATCGCCATCCTAACTGTATGTATGGACATAGTCTGATACATGACTCAGATCTCGTGTTATTGTAGCCTACCAACAAAAGCTTTGATTGCCCTAAACCCGCTTGATGTGAGAAAGCCTTTGCTTCTCTGTTTATCTTCCCTTTCGGTAAGCACACCTTTCAAAAAATTCGCTTCCACTTTATAGACGGGTTCTGCTTTCATTAGCCAGTTCAGCTTTTTCAGATAGTTCCATGCTATCTTCTTCGATTTAACCTCATAAGACCCGGGTACTAGTATTATTAGGTACTATATTTTGTATGTCCGTTCTATCAACTTCTGCTTAAAAAAGATACCCGCGAGTTTCCCCATAATTTTCGAATATTTCTTTCTGGGACCATAAACCTTTGGTCCGGTTCCAAAGTTTGCCTTATTTCATAGCTTAAAATAGTTTTCTTTAATTCGGATATGTTTACTTATGATATATTCTTCGATTTCGAATTTCCAATAAATTTTCCAAACGGTTGATATCGGGTTCTAAAAATTTTTCCCTTTAACTTTGGCATGTGCTTAGCTAAGGCATTTCGAATGCAACACATAACTGGAAATCATTCTAGACTTTATTGTTTGCCGGCGGCTGGCTATCAGAAAATATGTTAATATCTCTCAGATTACCAACAATTCTGCTTTGATAACGATTGCTCATGAATCGATAGACTGGGTAAGACCGCGTAATGTTATAAAAACAATAAACGCAACGCAGCAAAATTTCAGAAGCGGAATACATGGCTGTATATGAAAAGGAATATTAAAAAGGCAGCGCAACCACAAGTAAATGTGGATCAGTTTAGCTCACATTACCAACAATTCTGCTTTGATAACGATTGCTCATGAATCGATAGACTCGGTATGACCGCGTAATGCTATAAACACAATAAACGCAACGCAGCAAACGCAGTCAAATTTCAAAAGTGGAATACATGGGTGTATACGGAAGTGATTTCTTTAAAGGCAGCGCGGCAACAAGCAACATTACCAACAATTCTGCTTTGATAACGATTGCTCATGAATCGATAGACTCGGTATGCCCGCGTAATGCTATAAACACAATAAACGCAACGCAGCAAAATTTCAAAAGTGGAATACATGGGTGTATATGGAAGAGATTATTTTAAAGGCAGCGCGACAACAAGCAAAGGTGGATCAATTTAGCTCACATTACCAACAATTCTGCTTTAATAACGATTGCTCATGAATCGATAAAATCGCTATGCCTGCGTAATGCTATAAACACAATAAACGCAACGCAGCAAAATTTCAAAAGTGGAATATATGGCTGTATATGGAAGCGATTATTTTAAAGGCAGCGCGACAACAAGCAAAGATTTCGCTGTTTTGATTTTAGGCAAATTTCTAGTTTAGTCCACAGGAATTAGAGAATTAGTGCTTACAGTAGGAATATTTGTGATGTTAATGCGATCATTAATGCTGTCAATATATTAACATGTTGAGCGCCCTGGTAGTGTAGTGGGTAGTGTGCTAGACTATTAGCGTGAGGATTGTGGGTTCTATTCCCACCAGAGGCTCTGGTCTGTGACACTACACCGAGCGTATGGTCGAAATTACTCAGCTCGTATAGAATTAGAATATAATTTGTAATTGTATTGTAATTAATAAATAAATAATATTAACATAAAGACACTGTAGTCTAGTATGCAGTGTGTTGGCTTATTAGACTGAAGGTCCGAGTCCAAACCCCAGGTCACATATCAAAATGAAAATATTTCATCGGCGACTTTCTCTCAGCAGCAGATTTCTGCCAAAAACTCTGAAAGTAAATAAAAGATCTCATGAAAAGCTTCTCAAAAATCTGTCGTTTAGAGTCGACTTTAAAGTGTAGGGGACGCCACTCACGTATAAAAATTAACACACACAACATAAGTGGTGTAAGAAGCTAGGTCGTAATCCTAGCTGAAGTTTTGTAATGACCAATTATGTATGGATGTTGTTTATACCTTGCTTCTGTAGCCTTTGTTATAATTAAGACGCATGCAGCTTACCGTAGGCTGCAATTGCAAAATTCTTATGCTTGCTGCGTTGCGTTTATTGTGTTTATAGGCTAACCATCTATAAAATGTTTTATATTTAAGAGATGCAACACAGTTTTAGATTATCGAAAACGTATGTATGAAGTAAAACGTGAAAGAAAGTTTAATGAAGTGGTTTGTTGATTTAATGATGCGTTTTAGGCTGCAATTGCAAAGTTGTAATGCTTGCTGCGTTGCGTTTATTGTGTTTATAGGCTAACCATCTATAAAATGTTTTCGATTATTGATTTGCTTGAAAGAGTAAAGTTGTGTTTGGCAATGAATGTTCTAAATATTTTCGCTTAAAAATATTTTCTCGATATTTAATCACAGGATTTAACTTTTTAGGCAACTGACAATTGTAATCTTTTTAAAACTAGATTGATTTTTCCTTCTTTTTTTTTTTAGCCAAAAATTCTAACGAATTGTATTTGATTTAATCCTACGGATGAAGCTTAACCTTTTGCTCCATATTTGCATATTTTTTTTTTTATTTTTTTTGTTTGTTTGAAAATAAAATGTTAATCTCTTATGGTAATTTTCTATTCTGTTTGTGGCCTTTTTAAAAGTCACCACAATATTGTGTAATTTGAAAGGGTTTACTAATGCGATTAAATTATCTTCGACACAAATCCATTTGACATGACATCTTTCGTTCGTTTCTGTATTCTATGGAGAAAAGTTCTACGAGAGCTTAGTTGTGTTGTAAAGGACACATGAGCCATTTTCATTCTTCACTGGTAAAGTACGTAAAATAATCTTTGAACATTCTGTAGCTCAATGTTATTATTGGTGAGGGTAACAAATATAGCGTTGCTGTTTTGGGGTGCAATCAGAGGAAACTTCTATTAATTAATAGTAATTAACAGGAGCTATTAGATCGCAGGGTTTTTTCGACTTCCACTAGGTTAAGTTAGTTTATCGAGTAGCTTACCGTTCACTCGTTGACCCAAATGGCTCATAATTCCCTTTTGTAACACTTGAATGCGATGAGAATCGCAGATATTCCAATGAGCTCGAGAAACGTTATGATGTTCATATCATGTGGATACCAGGAAACAGTTTCAAGTTAGGTTAGGTCGGAGTGGTAGCTTTGATATCACAAAGCTCACTTGAGCACGCATAGCGGCCCGTTGTGATGTCACAGGAGAACGCAGTCCCTGTACTGACCAAGTTCCACCAAAATCAGGGAGAAGGAAGAAGCTGGTCAGCGCAAAGGCTGTACAACATTACGGGAAACTGCAGAGCGGATTAACTGGCCACAAGGGGCATAATCATTCAATTCTCTGATAAATTTTCGGCCTTGAGAATTATAATGCGATCACGTGGACTTCGTCACCAACAGGTGGACGGTTTCATCAGAACGGCGAAGAAAATCTAAATCGTACGTAGACTTCATAGAACCAAGCTCAGTATTATTATTGGCGATATTACAATGCATTGATCTCGCCGTAGTCTAGTAGGCTTAGGTTGGCTTATTAGATGAAAGGCCCGAGTTCAAACTCCAGGTCAGAAATCAAAATGAAAATATGAAAAAATATTTCTTCGGTGATTTCCTCTCAGCAGATTTCTGACAAAAACTCTGAGAGTAAAAATAAACCTGCCATGAAAAAGTTCCACAATAATCTGTCGTTCGGTGTCAACGTTAAATTGTAGGTCCCACCACAAGTTAACACACGCAACATGAGTGGTGTGATGAGAAGTTAGGCCATAAGCCTGACTGAAGGGTTATAAAGGTGTACATGGTCAGCACTATGTCTAAGGATAAGGAGGCCTCTTGGGTGCCTACAATCCGAATCTAGGGCAAATGTGGAAAACTAAGTATCCATTCATACGCCTTGAATGGACAGCCACTTCTACTTACTTACCTACCATTTACAAGATGAGGAGAATGATGAGACGATTCTTGAGTTATCGTGTACATGGCCAGCACTGTATCTAAGGACAAAGACGTCTCTTCGGTGCCTACAATGTGGACGATATGGATGCACTGTCAGGCATGGAAGTCAAAGGGAGGCATTGGAAGTCTGAGTCGCTTCATTTGAAACTCCAAAGGGGTACGGATCTAGGGGAAATGTGGAAAACTAAGTGTATCCATTCAAACGCCACTTCAATTTACTTACCTACCATCTACAAGAGAATGAAATTCATGATAATTGTTAAGTGAAACTGTTTGGTTAAACAAATCAACTGATGCTGCTTAACAGTACCCTTCAAAGTTTCTTTCTAGAGAGCAGTCGTATTGTAGGCGATCATAAGGCAGTCGTCGTTTGTTTCAGCTTCAGTTCTTTTACAATTTTTTCCCTCAAAATTGCTTTAGTCTTAGTAAATTTTTTTTCATTGTATGAATTCACTCTTTTAAATATCTGTTGGGAAAGAACATTAAATCGTTTTCAGCATCAGTTCTTTTACAATTTAAATCCTCAAAATAACTTTAGTCTTAGTAATTTTTTTTTCATCATATGAATTTACTCTTTTCAATATCTGTTGGAAAAGGATATTAAATAATTTTCAGTGACAATTCTTTTACAATTTTTCCTGAAATACCTTTACAGTCAGAGTAAAATTTTTTTCATCGTATGAATTCACTCCTTTAAATATCTGTTGGAAAGAACATTAAATCATTTTCAGCGTCAGTTCTTTTACAATTTTTTCCCTTAAAATAGCTTTACAGTTACAGTAAATTTTTTTCATTGTATGAATTCACTCTTTTAAATATCTGTTGGGAAAGGACAGTAAATTATTTTCAGCGTCAGTTTTTTTTACAATTTTTTCCTTCAAAATTTCTTTAGTAATAGGAAAAATTTTTTTTTTGTCATATGAATTCACTCTTTTAAATATCTGTTGGGAAAGGACATTAAATCAATTTCAGCGTCAGTTCTTTTACAATTTTTTTCCTCAAAATAGCTTTAGTCACAGTATTATTTTTTTTATTGTATGAATTCACTCTTTTAAATATCTGTTGGGAAAGGACATTAAATCATTTTCAGCGTCAATTCTTTTACAATTTTTTCCCCTCAAAATGGCTTCAGTCATAGGAAAATTTTTTTTTCGTCATATGAATTCATTCTTTTAAATATCTGTTGGGAAAGGACATTAAATCATTTTCAGCGTCAGTTCTTTTACAATTTTTCCCCTCAAAATAGCTTTACAGTTACAGTATAATTTTTTTTTTTCATTTTATGAATTCACTATTTAAAATATCTGTTGGGAATCGTTTTTAGCGTCAGTTCTTTTACAATTTTTTCCTCAAAATAGCTTTACAGTTACAGTATAATTTTTTTTTCATTGTATGAATTCACTCTTTTAAATATCTGTTGGGAAAGAACATTAAATCATTTTCAGCGTCAGTTTTTTTACAATTTTTCCCCTCAAAATGGCTTTAGTCATAGGAATTTTTTTTTTTCGTCATATGAATTCACTCTTTTAAATATCTGTTGGGAATGGACATTAAATATTTCTGTTAAAGTAAAAGTCAAATACAAAGAATAAATTAAATACACATACATATGCATGTATAGTACATATTAAATACAATAAATAAATAATAAATGTTAAGCACGTACCCATAGTTATTCAATCAAATGCGTACATATTTCCATAATAATATTCGTAGAATGTCCACACACTAGCATGTACTAGCAAGGCAACCAAATTGCTTTCATGAGAATCTCCGGGCGATAAACAACGTTATCAACCAAAGTATTCCTGCATAATATGTTGTGGTCTGGTCGTAACAAGACCACCAACTGTTACATAGAAAATTTTAATGATTTAAGGATTCAATTAATGTTCGATATCCAATCAAAATGAAACTAAGGAAGTTTGGTGGCAATGTATGTACATGCGTACGTATTGTGACCTTATAAGTTTGTTAACATTTGTTAGCAGCGAAATATTGTCAAATACATTTGAATTACTGTAGTCGTCTTCCATAAACCACATCACACTCACTATCACATTGTGAACTAAAAATGTTTCCCAGAAAATTTATTCAATCATCAGACTATAGTTCTGAATAATGGAAGCATGAGGTAATTATTTCACATTAATGCTGGGCACCATAACTACTAACTTACTTAATTGGCCATTAACAACTCGATTAACGGATTTCGGCCTGCCGCAATACATCCTTCCAGATGCCTCTGTTACTTGCACGCCTACGCCAGTTAGTCACACCAATCGATGACAGAACTTCATTAATTTGATCCTTCCAATGGATACAAACTCGTTCTTTTCGCTGAGTGACGCAGATCCCCTCATCAAATACCCGTTTGCCTGCAGCATCCTCCTCTATTCGAACGATATGGTCGAACCAGCGTAGCCGATGGATATTAATACGCTGCACAACGTCTATGTCGTTGAAGAGCTCATACAGCTCACTGTTAAATCGTATGCGATCATCATCGCCAACTCGTACAGGATCGAAGATCTTACGTTGGGTTTTTCTCTCGAATACTCTCAAGGCTGCTGCATCAGTTCTTAACAGGGTCCATGTCTCAGCGCCATAAAGAAGCACGGGTAGGATTAGCGTCTTGTAGAGTATTAGTTTTATCGTACGAGAGAGGTCTGTGCTACTTAATTGTCTATAGTACCTGTTGGCAAGAGTAATCCTGCTTTTGATCTCTCCAAACTGACATCATTTTTGATGGTAACGGCGGAGTCAAGATTAATAAATACCTCGACTGTATCAAACGTCTCTACTTGTCCGTAACATATACTTTGGTTTGCCCTCATTTACTGCCAGACTCATTTTTGTAGACTCCCGTTCAATAGCACATACGCAAGCAATTGGACAATTTAATCATCGTGCTATAAAATATTATAATCCGAGTATGTTCGGAAGGGAGAGGGGCATTATATAAAGTCATTCACGCCTGAAGAAGGATTCGAATACAAGTCTTTGTTTGCGTGCTTAAATTTTGATCAAACAGGTAGTCTGTTGGTGTATAAAACTTTCATGAAAAGCTTCTCAAATGTATCTCAAAATGATCGTATCTTTTTAATTGAATACACTCATGAGGATTCGAATTTACGAACGGTCAACCGAAATAATTTTCGGGCATTTGTAACCGTCTGTGGGCATTGTCCGTCCAATCGTTTTTATTAAATCTGATGTCAAAAGCAACGCTACTTAGGTAGGTGGCCGTCCATACAATTCATTTGGGGCCCCATGGATCCCTTTGTGATACCACAGTGCGCCTTAACTATCCCCTAATCCTGAAACCACCTAGAGCTTACAATGAAGCGACTTAGACTGCCAACGTCAATGTTTGACAAATCACTTAGATCATCGATGTAGGTGTGTCTACTACCAAGATTTCTCTTCCTTCTTTGTTGACACAGTGACACCGGGCATGTTCCCAGTAGATGAAGTACGGTCTCTTCCTCCTCTTCGTCCCTGTAGCTTCTACAGAAATTGCTCGTGTGGTGTCCCAGACCAATGCGCTTCACGTGGACACCCATAGTGCGATGACCCGTCACGACTTCAATAACCGCACTGAGCACACCTATCTGGAGTTTCAACAGCCTTGCGCACTTCTATCAAGCTGCGGCTAGATCATGTGCACCACTCACGCTAATTATTATTGGAAAACTGTGTTGAAACCTGAATTGAAGCCGTGGGCATGCAAACATTAGTTAGTTTGTCACTCATAAACTGTCCAACAATAACACTCTTAATCGAAAGTTTTTGAACGTAGATTAGATGCAACGTAGATTAGTTCTGTGAACGTAGATTAGTTCCAACGTAGATTAGTTACCGTTTCACTATTCCGTCTCATTTCAATTGGAAGAGCAGAATGATGGCCTTTAAAATATATGCCGCCAGTATAAAGGCTCCAAAGAAAGTCATTGTATGGGAATGAGTCGGGTCCCAATACTGCAAGGTTATATTCATGCAGCATGCAACTCATTTTATAACCTTTTGAAAGTCTAATGGGCATAATGAGCATAATGGGCTTTAAAATATATGCTGCCAGTATAAAGGCTCCAAAGAAAGTCATTGTATGGGAATGGGTCGGGTCCCAATACTGCAAGGTTGTAATCGTGCAGCATGCAACTCATTTTATAACCTTTTGAACGTCTTAGTCAATTGAGCAGGTGGCTATTAGAGATTAGCAATGAATCGTTTTTTCCCTACTCATAAGTACTCATGAAATTTTGAGTATTAAAATCAACTCCTTTGATTCATTCATACCAAGTATAATATTGATTTATAAGTACTGGTTGCAATGAGTATGAGTAAAACGTTGACATCAAATACAACATTCGAAATGTGTTTGATTCATACGCCTAGTCATTCAGATTCATAAATTTAGAAAAATACTTATAATACTCATGAAATGATTCGAGTGATTCGAATCATTTATCAAAAAATTACAGTTTTAGTTGTTGTTGCATTTGCAAACAAAGAAGAAAGGAAACACAAAGACAGCAAACAAAGCAAACACACAACCTTTTAGCGAGTATTGTTGTGTTCGTATGCGAATCATACTTATTTTGTGCTTCGTGTATATGTTGAGTCGTGGAGAATCGAACTCAACAACATCATGGGTATTGTTAAGTATGAGTATGATGAGTATTTTAAACTTTAAATATGAGTAGTATGAGTATGATAAAGAAATAAGTATGAATACGTATAAGTATCAGAAATTA
The DNA here is from genome assembly GCA_014635995.1 of Sarcophaga peregrina. NCBI lineage: Eukaryota > Metazoa > Arthropoda > Insecta > Diptera > Sarcophagidae > Sarcophaga > Sarcophaga peregrina. The sequence goes on from CM025790.1 coordinate 95,116,353, forward strand.
TGTGTATGACTCGAATCGATTTATCGTTTTGAATACTCATTGCTGATCTCTGGTGGCTATATAGAGCTCCAAAGAATGAATTCTCTTGTTTTCACTCCATTTCCAACCAATTTTGTAATTTAATTTACATGTAATGTGTAGTTCACATTTGTGTACACTTTTGTTTTCCACTGTAGTCCAGTAGTCATCACTACTAAATCGAATTACTCATGCAGAGGCATAACTTTATTCATTAGATTGTTGACTTAAATTCCATGACAACCACATTCTCGTTTTCTCTCTGCTACTACTACTACTACTACAAGAGTCAATAAAAATCTTCATTAAAAACATTTATTGGCCATAAATGAACGTACATATGAAGGCTAATGAAACTAAATTTTCATACTCATGCAATGCTCATATTATGTGTATGTGTTTGTGAATGTGTAAGGGTATGTGTATATGTATATGTATTACATTTACAATTAAATATTAGAATTATTAGAATATTTATATTGTGTTTTCTAAGTGTGCAATATTAATGAGCAGAATAGTAGCAGTCTCATAAAATTTATATGAAATAATTAAGGAGGCTCCTTCTTTATATGACATTCAAAACAATTTAAATTAAACGGAAATGCTGGTTTTTAGGACATTAAGAAAAGTATTTGAGTATCGTATTTTATGGCGCCTTTGTTTATTTACACTTTACATGTGTAAAATCCAATAGTGAGCGCTGTAAGTTGTGAGTTTAATTTAAACACTCTTTACAAAAATAGTCCTCCAGACAAAGTCAGTAAAAATTGGTGACACCAGAGCACTGTTCTGTTTTGAACTTGGTAACCAACCTTGAACACAGGAAGACGACTCTACCTGAACTAAATTTTAATACTACCCTTCTTCCAAGACCATCTACATGTTCATTGTTGTGGCCTTGGATTTATTTGTTGGGAGACCTTAATTCTCTTGCCCTTTTCTGGGCCATATTATCCTTGAGTAAACTCCAAGCCAGACATCTTTCAAGAAAACGAAATATGAAAAATATACCTTCAGCAACTGTTTTTGAAGATCGCATTATCAGCCGCAGAGCTGATGTCGTTTGGCCACCTCGGAGCTGAGATTTGTCACCGTTGGACTATTATTTGTGAGTGTGCAAGGAGTGGCAATTACAATCAATTATGATCGTTATCGGGCCATATTAAAATGAATTTTTGTTCAGAAAAATTAAAGAGGAGCGTATTGGCAATATTTGGTTGCAACAGGACGGCGCTACGTGCCACACAAACGAAGCTACACTTGATGTTTTGCTCCCTGTTTTTGAAGATCGCATTATCAACCGCAGAACTGATATCGTTTGGCCACCTCGGAGCTGTGATTTGTCACCGTTGGACTATTATTTGTGGGGTGCCGTCAAAGATAAGTGTTAAGCCGAAAAGCCAGAGACAATTCACGCTTTAAAGGACAATATTTGTAAAGCCATTGGTTAAATACAGCTGCTCACAATCGTTAATGTGCTTAAAAATTATAACGATCGTATAGGCTACTGCATGGCCAGCCTAGGCAGCCATTTGAATGAAATTATTTTCCATTATTAACCGGAAGGATTGTACTTTCAAATAAAAAAAGAAATTTGCGAAGCATTTTCAAAAAAAAAAAAACGTTATTTGGCGGGTTCTTTAGTAGACTGTGAAGTTAGGGGCAAGTAAAGTTAGGTTATGTTAGGTTAGCTTATAGCTTACCGTTCACAGGCAAGGTTACTCAGTAACCCTTATGACACATTGATTTAACCAGTCAAAAGTAAGCCCGACCTTGTCATAATCCATTGATAGAGTTTCGGATGAAACCGGCCAGTTCCTCAGTGGCACAATTGCCATCATGCCTACATCTTCAAATGTTCTGTGACCCAAAAACCGATGACGGACGTGTTCATTGTATTAGGTTAGAGCACGTGCACCTGTCGGTCAAGACAAGCACAGTACCCGGAGGTCGAAATTGACCCATTGTACTCTCAGCACATTTCCGGCAAAAAAAAATCCGGGAGTAAATGAAATTGCCATGAAAACACGACACAACTCGCTCGTTCGGAGTCGATTATAAACTATAAGTCCCTCGGCTCATGTATAAAATTAACACACGCAATATAAGTAGTGTTAGAAGCTATAGGTTGTTATCCTGACTGAAAGATTAAAATTATGTATGTATGTGTATAACCTCTTAAAAATCGTATGCTCGGATGACAAAGAAATTGTTGTCTGCTATATTCTGTCCTTTGGACTTTGTTGAATTACGCCAACGGCCTTATCCCACTATTTATCTTCGATCCAAAGAATGGATATCGAATCCTGTACAGTATCTCCTTTCATTCTTATTATTTAGTTTTCTCAAAATCTTAGAGTTTAATGGTTCTGATCACGGGATTTGTCCGATCAAGATGCACCGTTATACTGATCCTAGTCCCCCTATATTCTCAGTACCACATGCCATGCCGTTAAATCTGATAAAGTTTTCATCACAGTAGTACCGATTCGGTTTTCTTCGTTTAGACAAAACAGGACTTTTGCTCTTTTTTCAAATTAATCTTTGCTAACCAGAGAGTGAGGAAGTCGCCGTGGTTTAGTCGGTAGTGTGTTGGCTTATTAGACAAAAGCTAGGTCGTAATCCTGACTGAAGGGTTGTAATGGCCAATTATGTATGTATGTAACCAGAGAGTGAAAGTTACAATTGTCCTAATCATCATGGCATATATACAGTGGGCCCTGCAATACTGGGTCAATATAGTATACTGGCTCTTGTAAAGACATTTGGAGGATTTGTTCTCCTGCCACCACTTCAGGTGCTGAAGATTTATCTGAGTAAGCTTCACTTCGATGACAGCTTCATAGTCCACGACAATAACGTTTGATGTCATCTGTTACATACAATTTATCATCTTCTATACCATCAAAGAAGGCACCCGGAAGTGAAGAGATCGTCTTTGTCGACAAAGATAGTTTGAAAACCAAAGAATATCTGCCCATGTGATATCCAAAGCTACGGTAGCGATTGCTTGGAACCTTCTGTAACTCCAGTAAATTTGGCTTCTTTTCAGTCTAGTGTGGGTAGCTGTGGATTAATGAACTTCCGGATTCTTATATGAGTTGTAGGGGATGATGAGAAACTTGGCAACAGATCTCGACTTCTGTGGGATTATCAGTGAGATGAATTGTCTTGATCTCATGCGGAAAAAATGAGGCTCCCAGTTAACGACTTCTGCCTTAGATGCAGATCCGCTAAGGAAGACGACTCTGTTATCCACTTTCTTTGTCAGTTCCCGTCCGTCTCTTGCTAGGTAGAGAAATAGGTTATTTGGCTCCCCCTTTCTTGTCAGCTTAACGCATATATCATCTATTGATATCATATGCGCTGACCAAATTCCTCTTCCCTGACTTTGGTGGAACTTGGTCAGCGCAAGGGCTGCACATCAAAAGTATCAAAACGAAGTTATATCCTTGATATCAATAGATGATAGGTCCGTTAAGCTGACGTTGAGCTAAATAACCTATTTCTACACCTAGCAAGAGACGGGCGGGCACTGATAAAAAAAAGTGAATAACAGTCTCCTCTTCCTCAGCGGATCTGCATCCACGGCAGAATTCGTTAAATGGGAGCCTCATTCTTTCCGCGTGAAATCAAGACAATTCAAATCACTGATAATCCCGCATCACAACGGGCCGCTATGCGTGCTCAAGTGAGCTTTATGATATCAGAGCTGCCACTTCGATCTAGCCTCGCTGCGACAAACTTTCTCGAGTGATTATGTTGCCATTTTGTACACGCCATTTTATAAATGCTCATCGTAGTCATCTTAATGCAATGCGGTCCTGATAGCAGACATATTCCCTATTGAAGGTTCTGGATTGCTTCGAATTATACTCACTTTAATCTTGTATGGTATGATCTTGTATAGGGTCTTGGTGGCAGATTTCCAAGACGTTTCGATTCAGGAAGAATGTTTTTCTCTTGCTTCGCGGGCGCATCTGTAGCTTTACTGAAAAGATTTTTTTATTTTATAGAGGAAATGCCTTGTGGTCGAGGTCCTTTGGAATAAAGTTTTGTATCTTGGGGGAACGAAATTCAAGGCTTTAATGATTAAGAATGCTTTGATTGATTAGCTAATACCAAGAATGATAAACTAAAGATTACGCCTTAAGCATGATTTTCCGTTAAATGACGAAGTTGGGCTATTTTAAAGGTTTCCAAGTCTTTTTCATACGTGAAAATTAACATTTCTTCTGAAAAGTGTATGCACTAAGTGAAAGTAGTTGGCAGCCCTGCAATATAACTTACATTATAATTAGCCAATAGGAACACCATTTGTGTGACGTCATTGATTCAACATATGCAGAAAGTTTTAAATTTGTGTGCGTGATGGCGTAATCTTTAATTTATCATTCTTGGCTAATACCAGTTTGCCAAAATTCGATTCTTGGGACTTGATAGGATTGAAAATGAAATTTCAAGGTACTTGATATCGGAAAGTCAAATACTTGATGTTACTTTCGCTGTTATTACAACAAAATTTATAATTCTGGGATCCTAATTTACGATCTCAAATCGAGGGTTTTAAACGTATGTTAGCCTCGTTATTTTTATGTTTTATTTTTATGGAAAAACTATTTAACTTGAAGCATTTGACGCCATATAGGTATGGCTGTAGGTGGTTGGTATTTTTCAATTACAAAATAAAGGTTAAAGGGGGGTGGTAGTTGCTTACATAATTAGCCAACTCGCATTTACACTGTAATAAACATGAATACGTTTTATTTCCTTTTCCACCAACAATTCATAAAAACAATTTTAAATTAAATGAGCACTTCCTTTTACAACTACTGCATACTACTGCATATGCTGTGCGACTGACGTCGTTGCTATTTGCAGGCTGGTTGGTATGCAAGCATTCAATTACGTTCGCTCTTATAACTGACCCCCCACCCCCCCCACACAGTAAAACTCTTAAATACAAATGCTGCAAGCAATTATAATAAAAATGTTTATGTGTGTGTGTGTGTGTGTGGATAAAAATAGTACGTAATTGTTTATAGCGTTCAAACTCTGTAGTGTATGTATGATGATAAACAGTATACAACACAGTTAATATGAGAAGATGGTGTTGGTATACAAGAAGGCAGGTTAGAGAGACAAAGAGCGAGAGAGAGCGAACCAGAGAAGTAAATTTTAGTACAAAACTCAATTAGTGTTGAGGACTTTTATAAAAATTTTTTTTCTGTGCAATATGGTAGCAGCGCCTATGTATGTGAATGTATTCGTGGGTAACGGAAGTTGATTTCATATTCAGTAGCCCTTCACTTATTTGCTGTTGTTGTTTAATAGACATTTTTTTTCTCTCCACTGTATTTACGCTTCGCTTTCGATGCTGAAAAAAAGAATTCAACAAGGTTTTGTATTGAAGCGTAAAAAGTAGGATGACCAGTCTTGGATGACTTAATTAATCTTGATTAATTAGCCACTTTGATTTATTAGTCTCCTTTCATTTTTCCTACCCTTACCATTCGTTAAGGGTTTTTATTACCCCAAAAAAATCGATTTTAGTTGTATTACAACTTTTATTGAGTATCAGTTTATTGGCCTCTAGCCTAGCCGTTTTTATATTGTTTTACGTTAGACGCTATCAATTATGAATACACCAGTATGTGGTAGGGTAAAGGCATTAGAATGCCTTGTTGAAAGTATTAAGAAAACTAAACAAATTGGTTTGCAAAAATGCAAATTACTTTTTAATTAAAAGGTATGCGAATTACAAATTATCAGGAGGCAAAAGGTAAATCTTTAATTACATATCAAATAACAAATTAACATAGAATACATAGGTTTTTTTTTTCATCCATTATTGGCTTTTCCTTGAAAAAAAATCAATAAAAATGTTCCCACTTTGAATAATTAGGCCGTAATGAAGTCGTGGAAGTAAAATAGTTTCAAGTCACATCTAGTCAGGGAGTACAAAAGGCTACAAAGCCCTCTTTATTATATCGGGTCCGCCATCTAACGTTTTTTTTTTCAACTAGTAACACTTAGCTCATGTCTGATTTGACAGATAATTAGTTTTATCCTTCCGCTGAACGAATATGGTTGCATCCAATGCGTTTTTGCATCGCTAAGTGGGCCTGCGACCGACTTACAGTCAATGGTGATCGTTATCGCGCCTTGTTGAATAAATTTTTGTTCAGAAAAATTGAAAATGAGGATATTAGCAACATTTAGCAGTTGTGTACGCGTTTTCGCTTCGCTAAATGCCAATTTTAGCAAAAAAAAAATCATCTATTCAGATGAAGCTCATTTTGATCTTGGCGGGTATGGAAACAAGCAAAATTCCAAAATTTGGGGTACAGAAAACTCGCACGTATACATTGAAAAGCCGACGCACCCAAAACGAATCACTGTTTGGTATGGATTTTGGTCTAGAGGTATAATTTGGCCATTTTTCTTCGAAAATAAGCAAGGCGGAGCCGTTACAGTCAATGGCGATCGATACCAGGCCATGTTGAATGAATTTTTTTTCAGAAAAATTGAAGAGGAGGATATTGGCAACATTTAGTTTCAATAGGACGGCGCTACAAGCCACACAGCCGAAGCTGCATTCAATGTTTTGCGACCTGTTTTTGAAGATCGCATTATCAGCCACAGAGCTTATTGGCCACCTTGGAGCTGAGATTTGACACCATTTTGGACTATTATTTATGGGGTGCCGTCAAAGATAAGTGTTACGCCAACAAGCTAGAGACAATTTACGCTTTAAAGGACAATATTCATGAAGTCATTAGTGAAATACAGCTGCACACAATCGATAATGTGCTTAAAAATTATATCGATTGTAGTCTACACTACTGCGTGGCCAGCCTAGGAAGCCATTTGAATGGAATTATTTTCCATTATTAACCGAAAGGATTGTACTTTTAAATGAAAAAAGAAATTTGAGAAGCATTTTCAAAAAAAACAAAAGTTATTTGGCGGGTTCTTAAGTAGACTGTGAAGTTAGGGGCAAGTAAAGTTAGGTTATGTTAGGTTAGCTTGTAGCTTACCGCAAGGTTACTCAGTAACCCTTATGACACATTGATTTAACCAGTCAAAAGTAAGTCCCGGCTTGTCATAATCCATTGATAGAGTTTCGGATGAAACCGGCCAGTTACTCAGTGGCACATTTGCCATATTGTCCACATCTTCAAATGTTCTATGACCCAAAACCTGAAGACGGACGTGTTCATTATATTACCCATTGTAAGCTAAGCCCATATGCCATGATCCGCTATTGGTAGGTTTTTGTCAACCCCGAGTCCAGCTCCTTAACGGCACTTTCGCCACCACTACACCCAGATCTTCAAACGTTCTATCATCCAAAAACCGATGACATCTGTCTGGAAGTGCAGGGCGGGCACTCCCTTAAAAGTGTTATAAAAGCTTCCTAAAAAATGCTGAGAATCATCAATAGAATCGTATTTATTTATGAGGCATTACCTAAGCTTGAGTATTGGGATTCGAAGACATTTCCATTTCCCATTTCCAACTTAAACTAGAGGTCTCACCAGTGATGGACACATTTAACACACACAACATGGGTGGTGTGAGAAACTAGATTTCAATGCTGATTTAAGGATTGTAATTGACGAATTAACATGTTGACAGCCGACTACGAGATAACTCGTAGTTTGGTGTCCTAGAAGGGCACCCAAAATAATGTGAAAAAAACAAATCGTCGCGTTAAGTAAGCAAGTGAGTTTGATATCTAAACGCCCTAGGATACCAAACAACTGTGAATGGCAATAGAATTCCAATGAATTTTATTAATTAATTGCAGGATGTTTTACTTCCCTAAAGCTTAAGTTTGTTGTAGCAAATAATAACCCCATCATCTGATTTGCTGTCAATATCATCAGTTCCCTATCTGGCAGGGTGACATCCATATTGTCCTTCCCATTTCAAGATGAATTGATTGTTGTTTCTCGCTATTGTTCACAAGCGATTAAAGAGCGCGTGCGATAATATTTTGCCTCATGATTGAGCAATCAATTCATGCTTTTCCAGTGAACAGATTTACACAGGGGTCGGGCAGGCATATTGAAATTGCCCTATAATGTCCATATGAATTATTTTTATTTTATCTTTTAAGTTTAACCATGACCATTATGGCCATTATGGTTCCTGCTGACTGAATATTATTACAATTATTTTATCATTATTACAGAGTAGTTTATGATTCGCTGAATAATATTATATTTACAGCGTAACTTTATTGTTTTATGATGCTGTTGTTATGCATCACTGAATGGTTGATGGATTACAATGGCTTCTGTTAATTTTACACATGACTTGACACAACACACATTTTATCCCTTTTGCCTTTTATGAAACAAAAACAAGTTAAACAATTACAATCGTGTTCAGACACGACAACAATAAAGTACCCTATAATTTATGGTATTAAATGAATTTAAGCTAGGCTTAGTAGCGAGATTTATTAATGCCACTATGTCTTCTGTAAGTGGAACGCATTTGAAAAGTGTTGGATTCAAACGACGGTATTTATTATGCTGTCTTCAAAGATTGCTATCATTTGTAGGCTTATTCATGGATTATGTTGACTTTGACGACCTCTGTCGCTTGTGACTTATGGCCGCAAAAAAAATTACAAATTGTCTTTAAACTTGGCAAAGTTTGTTAAAGGTAACTTTACAGTTCGCTTTAGCTAAAGTTACCTTTACAGTTCGCTTTAGCTAAAGTTACCTTTAACTAAACCCATCTAGGTCTAAGGGCCATTATTCCAACTTGCCGTTAAAGCTAAAGTTGGGTTTTGTTAGAGGTCACTTTACAGTTTGCTTTCACTAAGGTCGCTTGTGACTTATTCCCGCAAGACAGAGTCTAAGGGCCATTATTACAACTTGCCGTTAAAGTTCGCTTTAGCTAAAGTTACCTTTACAGTTCGCTTTAGATAAAGTTACCTTTACAGTTCGCTTTAGCTAAATTTACCTTTACAGTTCGCTTTAGCTAAAGTTAACTTTACAGTTCGCTTTAGCTAAAGTTACCTTTAACTAAACCCATCTAGGTCTAAAGGCCATTATTACAATTTGCCTTTAAAGTTAAAGTTGGGTTTAGTTAAAGGTAACTTTACAGTTCGCTTTAGCTAAAGTTGTAATAATGGCCCTTAGACTTCTTCTTGCGGGAATTAGTCACAAACGACAGAGGTCCTCAAAGTCAACATAATCCATGAATAAGCCACAAACGATAGGAATTCCCAAAAACGACATAATAAATACCGTCGTTGAAATCTAGCACTTTACAGTTCGCTTTAGCTAAAGTAACCTTTACAGATCGGTTTAGGTAAAGTTACCTTTAACTAAACCCATTTAGGTCTAAGAGCCATTATTACAACTTGCCGTTAAAGTTAAAGTTGGGTTTAGTTAAAGGTAACTTTACACTTCGCTTTAGCTAAAGTTACCTTTACAGTTCCTAGGTCTAGTAGGTAGTGTGCTGGCTTATTAGACGTAAAACCAGGGTTTGAGTCCCTTCTTTGAAATCCAGCACTTTACAGTTCACTTTAATTAAAATTTCCTTTAACTTATCTTCGTTATTACATCTTAAAGATAAAAAAAATTAACAGCTTTCAAAAATATGTCAATATCGGAGTAATGTCGATAACACTGCTCGATTAAACAAGTTTTTGTTTTTAAACGTAGTGGCAAGTATAGTATATTTGAAGTTGCCATATTGAAAATAATATATAATATGGCAAATTCAAACATAAACTTAACTTTAAAAGTTACCGGTAGAATGATCCTCCCCTTAGCTCAACGTTTTTATGTACAATGGGTCAATTTGGACCTCCGGGTACTGTGCTTGTCTTGACCGACAGGTGCACGTCCTCTAACCTAGCTCAACGTTCACTTCTACCATATTGGGTACTCATAATAATGAAAAGCAATTTATCTGCCTGTTAAAATCCTTCCTTTAGTTAACCGCAAGTTGTAATAATGGCCCTAAGGGTGATAAATCGCATGATCTACATGGGATGACCATAACCTCAAATCGTCTATGCAGTATACCCAATGTTACATGAGTTGTGTGGCACATAGCACTGATTAAACCGCATATATGGTTTGTGTCCAGATCATTTAATAAGGGAAGAAGTTGGTAATCACAGACCTTATCAACCTTCTAATCAACGACCTATAGCGCTCTCCGTTGACTGTAATATGACTGGTACGACCGTTGATGGCGCCAGCCTAAAATCCTTACCAAACAGTGATTGTTTCGTATTGCATACGGTTGGATTTCGTATGGATTGGTATCGTCTCAAATTCAAAAAATTGTCGTCCTTCTCGTTCATTCAGAAAAGGGTCTTAGGTTCACAGCTCATATTCAGCAAACACACGTCGTTGTCTACGGTCCGCCATAATGATTTGGCGAAGCAGTATAAATAAATGACTATTGGACAGGAGTGTCCTCAACTGTTTCGAATGAGCCTACATAAGGGGACATAATTGAGGCACCGAAAAAAGATAACGCGTCATTAAAGATCACGCGGAAAAGCTCAGGAACTGTTACTCCTTGAAAAAGGAGACCCCAAAACCGAAGTTTGCCTAAAATCAAACCCAGATGTCTGTTATTTGAAAAATGCTTGAGAAAGCTTTTGTAAAAAAATCTTATCTGTACAACGCTACCTAGAATGGTCTTCTTATCTAAGACAGAAATTGAAGTATTATTGATGTAAAGTTTTAATCACGCTTTAAGTCCTCTAATAATTTTGTTAAAGACGTTAGTAAACTTTTATAATATTCAAGAGAAATTACATGTAAAGAGTCATAATATCCGTCCCACATTAGGTATCATAATATAACCCAAAATAATCAGAAAATATGTCTAATGTAGCATATTCTGGAATGATAGGGTTGCTATCAGTTGTTAATGGGAAAATTTGCGTACTAAATCATAATCTTCTTATAAACTTCGTTATTATCTTTAATGAGGGTCGAGAGAGAGAGGAGAATTATAGAGCATATTCTGGAATGATAGGGTTGCCATCAGTTATTTATGGGAAAATTTGCGTACTAAATCATAATCTTCTTATAAACTTCGTTATTATCTTTAATGAGGGTCGAGAGAGAGAGAGAGGAGAATTATAGAACACAAATCGAGTGGACTATATAACCCAAAATAACCAGGAAATATGTCTAAAGAAGCATATTCTGGAATGATAGGGTTACCATCAGATGTTAATGAGAAAACGTACATATTAAATCGTATTCTTCGCATAAAATTGTTGTTCGTTATTGTTGTTATCTTTAATGGACGTTAAGATAGAGCAGAATTATAGAGCACAGATCGAGTGGACTATATAACCCAAAATATCCAGGAAATATGTCTAAAGAAGCATATTCTGGAATGATAGGGTTGCCATCAGATGTTAATGGGAAAAATTGCCAGATTCTTCGCACAAAATTCGTTATTGTTATTATCTTTAATGGACGTCAAGATAAAGCAGAATTGTAGAGCACAGACCGAGTGGACTATATAGCCTAGGGGGACATATCCCAGAAATTATTTACCAGGTGATAATAAAAAATTTCAGTTTTGAAATTTTTCTATCATTTTGAATACAAGTTCTGAAAACACCAGCTCCGGGTTTAATTCCATTTGATCTGTGCATGTACTTTGTTGATCATTATAACTCTTAGCCACTTAGCCAGGATTACAACCTAGTTCCTCACATCACTTCTGTTAAGTGTGTTAATTTTATCCATCAGTGAAGGGGGGCGGATATACAACGAAACTTTTCATGGCAAAATTATTTTAATTTCAGAGTTTTTGCCAGAAGACTGTTGAGAGAGGAAATGACCGAAAGAAGAGTGACTAAAAGAATATGGTAACGCCGTAATGATTTTTATATCACTGCCTCTGATGTTGCACTGCGTCATAAATTGTTATAAAAATTTTGTTTTTGTATGCACGTATTATACGGGAAGTAAAAATTTAACATTTTAGTGACGGCGGTCTTTATCTTACCGCAAATTAACTCGTTTAACCATAAATGCAACTCATTTGCAAATGTTTTATTTAAAATGTAAAAACAACAACAACAAAAAAAAAACAAAAATGTCACATCAAAATCATAAAATATTTGTTTAAATTTTAAACCAAATAATGTGATTGATTTTTCAGAAATACAAGCCGATTATATCGAATCAATTAAATCAACAAAAGCGTATCATATTGGACTCTAATTAAATTTGAAGTGGAAACAAGTGATTAGAATTTTATTTGAATTTGCATTCCAAACATATGTACAGTGCTTGGTCATAAGTAAACGAACAGATGTTATATCTGGTATATTATTAATGGATTCGAATCTCCCCCAAACACTGCGATAACCTAACCTAAGGGTCATAGTGTCATTTTCCTTCAAATGAGAAACTTGGTTTGGACTGCCAAAGGTATGTAGGTTCTAGGCTAAAGGAAAATTTTAAGATATTCTTTGCATTGCTAGTAGGCAGTATATTGGCCTAATAGACGCCAACCCTGTGGTTCAAATCTCAGCTTAGATATTCCAACAAAAGGAAAAGCGAAACAAAAAAATTTTTTTTCTGGGCGACTTCCCCTTAGCAGTCCTCTGGCAATTCCCTTCAGTTTAGCAATCATCTCAGCAGCTTCTCTTTGTCTTTAGCAAAAAATCTGAATATAAATTTGAAGTAATGAAGATACATAACATACATAGGTTGTGGGAGGAGCTAAGTTGCAATTTGTTTTTTCTGGGCGACTTCCCCTTAGCTCTCCTCTAACAGTTCCCTTCAGTTCAGCAATCCTCTCAGCAGCCTCTTTTTGCCTTTAGCAAAAATCTGAATATAAATTTGAAGTAATGAAGAATACACAACATACATAGGTGGTGTGAGAAGCTAGGTTCTAGTTCTGAAGTTATTTGCAATACCATTTAAAAAGTTCTTGAGATTATAAGCCAATGATATAAAATAGTAGGCCTGAGAAAAAAAAATCTGGACAAGGCCACAATGATAACATATGCGAGAAACTTTTTAAATGGAAAAAGTATTCGATTCCTGGGTGAAATAATATCAGGCAACTGGAAACTTCATATTGTGAGTATTACAGAAAGAGTCAGACATGCCTGCCATTATGATATGCAGACGGCCAGCTGGGTTATAATATTGACCTCTTTCCTTAACTGAATGTTGATATAAAAGGGACAATGAAAATCTGTTCTTCAGCAGTACTAAATACTTTATTGGACTTAAGTCCAATTCACGTGGTAGTGAAGACCGACCACAGGCTTTGGAGAATAAAAGGGAAACAAGTCTGACATAAAATTTATTAGCGGAACTCGTGACATAATGAAACGAGTGCTTAGCTGTCCTCCGGGCTGGACTAGTAGACAATATGATTTTGGGAAATGAGGCTTAGTAACGAAAGTGAATGGTGAAATCTAAAAGGATGCTAAAGGATATTAAAAGATGCTCCTGCCTATGGTATACAAATGGAACAAGAACGGAACTTAGGAGAGGATAGAGAGTTTCTAATATTAAAGTGAATTATTTCGAGCCTTTTAAGTTTAAATCCCAGGTCCATTGGAACTGTCAAGGGAAGCCGAATCGGCTGGGTAAAGAAAATAGGATTACCATCTGCTGCATCTCAGATCATCTGGAAATTTGCGGCAATGATCAAGCAGATAGGCTTATGAGAAGGGCAGCTTTCACACCACTGATGGAGTCAGAATCTTTACGTGAAGTGAGCATACTCAAGGAAAGGTAAAGAGAGACTTTCTCAAACTAATGGGCTTGAGCAATCAAAACTTGGGAAAGTCCGATGAGAGGAGAGATTAATTATACATCACACTAATCAGTTGAGACCTGATGCTATTGGTTGATTGATAGGAATTCGGGAGTAGAGTGCCCTGCTTGGTGTTGTCCTCAGTTCACTGGTAACAAGGATGAGAAAATTTTTTCCGACGTCCTTTAGAATTTTGATGTGACATTGCTTTGCAGTTAGTATCCACCAGGCTATGTGCAGCCCTTGCGCTGACCAGTTTCTTCCTTTTCTCTGATTTTTGTGGGACTTGGTCAGTACAGCGATTGCGTTCTCCTGTGGCATCACAACGGACCGCCTAACCTAACCTAACCCACCAAGCTGTCAATTCATGCAGCATTATCGGTCTTATGCTACAGCTAGGATGTAACGAGAGTTGAGAGCGGTAAATAAGTTTACTGGCGTCTTTTGAGGATATACTGCCTCCATAAGAGTTTGGTAACGTGGATAATACCCAGGTATTTGATGCGTTGTAGGTAGTTTTAAAGATCCATAGGTCAGAATGAGGACAGTTTTGAATGAACCATCAACATAATATTGCTACATTTGAGGCGTTAATGAAATTTAGAAGTCGACGTAGTCTAGTAGATAGGGTGTTGCTTTATTGGACTGAAGATCCGAGTTCAAACCCCAGGTCAAATATTAAAACGAAAATATGAAAATATTTCTTCGGCGACTGCCTCTTATCAGGTTCCTGGCAAAAATTCTGAGAGTAAATAAAATTGGCATGAAAAGCTTTTCAAAAACCTGTCGTTCAGAGTCGATTTTAAACTCTCACACATAAGTGGTGTGAGAAGCTAGGCCGTAATCGTGACTGGAGGGTTGTAATGACTAATTATGCATGTAATGAAGTTTGGAATCCGGTAATTATATCGGATACTTTGTAGCAAATTGTCGATATTGACACTGGAAAGCAATAAATTTGGAGGAGACATGATATGAATGCTATCCTACGCAGATTGAAAGCAATTTCACCTGATGAGGGCAATAACAATAATAATGCTTTAAAGTGTTTATCGTTAGTTTTAATCGACACTGTATTTCGGATTGATAATTTTACACTTCAAAAACGGTGTTTGCTAAACCAATTCAAATTCAAATTAAATTTTTTTTGTTGTTGCCTTAATGATTGATATGATTGACGTCAAGCATTTTATTGCATTCAATATATGATATCACGTCATCAAATTACGTAATTTAAATGTATTTAAAAGTTCAAATTGCTAATTGTTTTACTCGTTACGGATTTTCAAAATGAAATTGAATATGTTGATGGGCTTATTGAATTGTATTTTTAATTCTATTGAATTGCAAGTGAAAAATCAATCAAATATTTTAGCCATGAAGTTGAATTTTAAACAAATTAAAGTTAAAATATGCAGGCGATTACACATTCAATAAATATTTTTAAAACAAACACACACTTTGAGTTCTAATGCTCCTCGTCACGGCTTTTGTGGTGGGAGTGCTGCATTTCAAGTGTTTAGTTGTCGATGATTCTGATGCATAATTTAATATGAATTTGATTGATGGCATGAGTCATGTTGGATTTGATGGTCATCCATATGGTTTGTAGCTTAAACGAATACATTTGCGGTTTAAGAAAATCGTACAAGTAAGAGTCTAACCGAGTCAAGTCACATGACCTCGCTGGCCAGTAAATCTCAACTTCAAGTATAATAACTGGGCCTTCAAATATGAGAGGCTTAAGCGGTGAAATTCCACTTTTATTCAGAAAACGTTTAAAACAATTCTACCTAAACATCCACAAAACCTATTGGAGACATCATGACAGTGCCCCTGCATATCGACCTAGCCGAACAAAAGCTATCGTCCCGAAGAGGCTATCACCCCACTTCGTTCTAAATCTTGGGTTATAATTTATTTTAACTCTATAAAGACTTGACTACGTCCATACATAATAGGGCATTACAACCCTTCAGTCCTTCGGTCCAGGATTATGACCTAGTGTTTTAATTTTTTATGTGACCGGCAGAACCTACAGTTTAAAGTCGACTCCGAAAGATAGATTTTTTGAGAAACTTGTCGTGGCAATTTTATTTTCCCTTTGAGATTATGCCAGAAATAAAATTTTCGATTGTGTGCAGCTGACTTCACGAATATTGTCCTTTAAAGCGTCAATTGTCTCTGGCTTGTCGGCGTAACACTTATCTTTACCGACACCCCACAAATAATAGTCCAACGGTGACAAATCGCAGCTTCGAGGTGACCAAAAGACATCAGCTCTATCAGGCGCAGAGCAGAGAGTAACTGGCCGGTTTCATCCGAGGCTCCAATAATGGATTACGACAAGGTGGGGCTTACTTTTGACTGGTTAAATTAATGTGTCCTATGGGCCACTGAGTGACTTTGTCTGTGAATGGTAAGCTACAAGCTAATCGAACATAACCTAACTTTACTTGCCCCTAACTTCACAGTCTACTATAGGACCCGCCAAATAACTTTTTTTGTTTTGAAAATGCTTCGCAAATTTCGTTTTTTATTTGAAAGTACAATCCTTAATAATGGAAAAAAAATTTCATTCAAATAGCTGCCTAGGCTGGTCATGCAGTAGCCTACATGATCGGTTTAATTTTTATGCAAATTATCGATTGTTTGCAGCTGTATTTCACTAATGGCTTGACGAATATTGTCCTTTAAAGCGACAATTGTCTCTGGCTTGCTGACCTAACATTTATCTTTGACGGCACCTCACAAATAATAGTCCAACGGTGACAAATCTTAGCTCCTAGATGGTCAAACGACATCAGCTCTGGGGCTGATAATGCGATCTTTGAAAACAGGGCGCAAAACATCGAGTGTAGCTTCGGCTGTGTGGCACGTAGCGCCGTCCTGTTGAAACCAAATGTTGTCAATATCTTCGTCTTCAATTTTTGTGAACAAAAATTCGTTAAAAATGGCCTGATAACGATCGCCATTGACTGTAACGGTTACTCCTTGCTCATTTTCGATGAAAAATGCCCTAATTATGCCTCTGAGTTAAAATCTGCACCAAACAGTGACTCGTTTTGCGACAATTTTGCTTCTTTACATACCCGCCAAGATCAAAATGGAATACAGCTGTACACAATCGATAATGTGCTTAAAAACTGGACCAATCGTGTAGGCTACTGTATGGTCAGCCGAGGCAGCGATTTGAATGAAATTATTTTCCATTTCCTCCGTCTCCTCCTCAGACATCTACGATCCCTTTTTTGTCAATTTGTCCACCTTTTTATTCCCTCTAAGCCACGTTGAACTGGAACCCAGTAAAGGTGGTTGTTGTGCCGATGTAAACGGTGTAGAGAGTCCATAAAACTCCTGATGGCATTTGATTTGACTAGATGGGAGATCCCAGTGCTTTAATTGCTGCTTGACTGTCCACACATACATTTCTCCACAAGTTCAAAGGAGGTAGCTTCTTGACTCAATAGCAAAATCTCCACATGAAATACACTGGCCTGGTATGACTGTATGACATGTTCAGCGTCAGTTTATTCGAATTAGACCCCAGATCCAGTTTTACAATCCTTTTTTGAGCCATCGGTAGAGATCGTTATAGTTCTGACCTGAAATTTGAACCTTAGCCCGCAACTGTTTTTCTTGCTGGTTTTGAAGGAAGTCGCCTTTCTTCTCCGCATTAACAAATTGTTATCCAGAGAGCTTTACATCTACTTTACTCCTCTGTTATAATGGGCTGTTAGGTTCGTCACCCTATCTGTGATGCTTTCTATTCCCTCCGCAACATTCTTAACTTTCTTAACAACGAATTTCGAAAGCTTATCGATTGAGAGCAGACATGCGACTATATCGCATGGCTGAGAGCAGACATACGACTGGAATGGTAAAAGAGATTTGGCTGAGAGCAGATATACGATCGCAAGCAGCATTGTTATACGATCTACCTATACATACATAATTGGCCATTACAACCCTTCAGTCAGGATTACGACCTAGCTTCTCACACCACTTATGTTGTGTGCGTTAATTTTGTACATGAGTGGCGGGACCTACAGTTTAAAGTCTACTCCGAACGACAGATTTTTGAGAAGCTTTTCATGGCAATTTTTACTCTCAGAGTCTTTGCCAGAAATCTGCTGAGAGGAAGTCGCCGAAGAAATATTTTTCGTTTTGATGTCTGACCTGGGATACGAACCCGGGCCTTTTGTCTAATAAGCCAACACACTACCCACTAGACCACGGCGACTTCGACTGGAATGGTAAAAAAGCTTTGGCTAAGAGCAGACATTCGATCGCAAAGGGCTAATTACGATTATATGGCAGCATTGTTATGCGATCTATTTATACTCCTTCTTATTTTTATGCCTTCTGACTTTTAAATCTTTCTTTACGACCTGTTCTTATATTTTTCGTAATTTTTTTTGTTTCTTTCTCGTAAGTTCCTAAGTATTTGTTGTTGTAATTTCTGTTTACCGTATGATATGTATATTTTGTTGTTTTCTGTTTGTCTTGTTTGCTGGGTCTAGTTTAGATATGACACATATTAAGAAAGAAGATGGGGAAATATTTCCAGAACTGTAACAGATTGGAGGAACCCTCTAGAGTAAATCAGGCGAAGAAAATTAGATTAGATTGGCTGAAATCCACAGTAGGCTCATGGGGTGTATACCTCAGAGGTCTTCACTATTTTAAACCAGTAATTAAACAAGATTAAAAACATTTTATTCGTATTGTCAATACACTCTTTATGTTATCTTGTTCGGTGCAGTGACTCTTGAACTTTAATTATTAGAAAATGGTTTTTGTGGGGTTTCTTTTCTTCTTCTTCTTTTTTTTTTGAAATGCCTTGAAATGAAATGTTATTTCTTGACTTTACCTCAGGTTAATACATTTGTTTACATTCAACTGCTTTTACTCATATGGATGGCGTAAGGGATTGTTGGGAGTAGTAGAAAGATGGCTGAAAAGAAATGAGGTGTTATTTTACATTTGATATACAGTAGGACCCCGCTAAACGCGGTGGATACGTTCCAATAAGTTCCAGCGCTAAACGAAAGAGTGTTAAACGAGGTAACTTATCACGCACATATGTGTACACCTAGTAACGTTGATGCCAACTAATAAATGAACCGGGACACAGGAAAGATGCATTCGTTCTGTGATTGCAACTCTGGAAAATACATTTGGAGACTTTTTTCTGAACAGACTAACGAAACAGCGTTGAAAAAGATGCATAGTATACACCGTAGCTATATAGTGCACCGTTTTTGGTTAGAGCATGGCCGTTTCATTTGCAACGGCATAATACTGAAACAACGTTAAGCGGGGCAGCGTTAAGCGGGGTCTTACTGTACGAATGTTTGCATTGTTGTTCGAATTAAAAAATGTTTTATGGCTTCTTGGCTTTTGTTTTCTTTATGGCAATTAGATTAATCGGATACTTATCTGGGTATACAGAATGAATTTGGAAACAAAGACTAGCCTGGAATTGGTATTGGCTAGAGACAATGCAAATTTGTCCGCAGCACATAGAAGAATAAAGCTCTGGAGATTATGAAAAGGTTGATCGTATGCCCAACAGATTTCTTCAAAACAGTTCCCTGGCCGACACCAGTTTTTTTTTTTTTTTGCGGGAAGGAGGGAAAATCCGTTATGCATTCATGAAGGTCATCACCGTACATGGTAGGTCGGACTCTCCCACTGGGTATACCAACTAAAAACCCGCCTTATCTCCTCATCGGGGTATCATTCCACTTCGGAACCACGGTTGTATCACTTCGTGGTGGACCCCTTTTTGGCACCTGTGCCGGTTTAATCATTGTCAGACTGCTTCCAGGCTCCGCTCTTCTATTATTCTACTGCGTCTAGATAATATTTTTTCCTTCGCAGGACATAGTGCACAAATTGTTTTACTGCGTTCCAGTTTTCTCTGTCGACACCAGTAGACTCAATGACTTTGGAATATGCTCACAACGGAACTTAGTGACAGAAATGTGTGGTCTAATCTGGAAGCTATATACTCTTCCAAAAGAGAGATGGATCAGGAAGGACTCTAAAAACAGGAGCCGAAGTCTCGAAGGGTTTATGCGATTGAAAGATGTGCTCTATTCAACTTGGTTAACTTGGTATAAAAGACAAAACGTAGCAATCCCACTATCAAACAGTCCAGTCAGCTCCATTTAAGTACTCGACTCTTATGTGGTTAAATCGAAGATAGCCTGCAAAGGTTGAAAGAAATTGAATCAGCTAAGAAGGCAAAATAAGGTTAACCTCTTTGGGTTTACAGGCCATATGGAAATTATTGGCAACGAGCAAACACACTAGCTTGCTTGGAAGGCAGTTATCTCAAGCTTGTTGAAGCGGAGTGTATTGTTCGGAGAGGGGAGTATAAAGAGAGTCTCAAACTCTTTTAAAAGAGTGATTATTTTGTGGTATACAGATGGGGTCAGGAAAGATTCAAAGAACGGGAGCAAAAGTCTTTAGCGCCTGGATAAAGTACTCTGAAATCATAAGGAAAATCCCTAAGGAGGGAAAAAGATACAATGGTCGTCCTCTTCGCCGACTACACAAATAGCCGTCTTGCCGGAACACCCTCTTCCATTCGGAAGACATGACCGAGCCAGCCTGGCCTCTTGAAATTATTACGTTGCACAACGTCTATGTCGTTGAGGTGCTCATACAGCTTACTGTTGGATCGAATGAGGAAATCATCGCCAACTCGCATAGGACCGAAGATCTTGCGTAGGACTTTTCTCTCGAATACTCTCAAAAATGCTGCATCAGTTATTAATAGAGTCCATGGCTCTACGCCATAAAGAATTACGGGTAGAATGAGCGTCTTGTAGAGTCTTAGTTTTGTTGCACGAGAGAGGAGGTCTCTGCTACTCAACTGCCTATTGAGACCATACTAGAGCATCTATTGGCAAGTGTAATCCTGCGTATGATCTCCAGACTGACATCATTTTTGGTGATAAGGGCGGAGTCAAGATAAATAAAGTTCTAGACTGTATCAAAAGTATAGTTATCGGACGTAATCTGAGGCTCAATACGCCGAACGTCTCTACTTGTCGATGACATATACTTTGTTTTACCCTCATTTGCTAACAGACCCGTTTTTGTAGACTCCCGTTCAATAGCACTAAAGGCAGCAGTAACATCTCGCTTGGCACGCTTTATGATGTTGATGTCGTCAGCGTACGCAAGGAATTGGACACTTTTTTGCAAAAATTGTGCTAGTACGATGCACTCCTGCCTTTCGCAGAACACTCTCCATGACGAAGTTGAAGAGGTCGCATGATAAGGGATCGCCTTGTCTGAAACCTTGCACGATATCAATAGGTTCAGAGAGGGCCATTCCTAACTTGACGGGGGTGCAGGAATTGCTCAACGTCATTCTGCATAGCTTCACAGGTATACCGAGCTCAGACATTGCGGCAAAAACACAATCCCTTATATGGCTATGGAAGACTGCCTTATAGTCGATAAAATTATGGTGTGTGTCGACAAAAAGATGGTGTGTGTTGAATTGTTTTTCGAGGGCATTTTCCAGGATTTAGCGCATTGTGAAGATGGTGGATTTGCCAGGCCTGAAACCGCACTTATAAGGTTCAATCAGCATTTTAACAAGTGGCTTCAATCGTTCACGCAATAGACCTGTACGTACGTACGTACGTAATTGGCCATTACAACCCTTCAGTCAGAATTACGACCTAGCTTCTAACACCACTTATGTTGTGTGCGTTAATTTTATATATGAGTGGCGGGACCTACAGTTTAAAGTCGACTCCGAACGACGGATTTTTTTGAGAAGCTTCTCATGACAATTTTTACTCTCAGAGTCTTTGCCAGAAATCTGCTGAGAGGAAGTCGCTGAAGAAATATTTTTCGTTTTGATGTCTGACCTGGGAACCTTATATGCGATAGGGAGAAAGCTCGTAGCCCTGTTGACTTTACTGTCATCGAGCAGTTTGTTACAGCAATTGGCTTTTAGGTGACGTTTCCCTATGAAGTAAGAGGGGAGGGGGAGGGGATAGTCTATGTTCTACATTCGCGTTATTCTGAAGTGCATGAAAATTTCAAATAATTTTGTAGAACCCTTTTCGAATCTAAAAAGATTTGTTTTAAAAGCATTTATCAATATTTGCCGTCTAAGATTGACATGCACAGCAAACGACGAACCCAAACAAAGGAGAGAGAGAGAGAGAGATGGGATGGTGGCAATGGATGTGACAACTCAGGTACAATATTTACTCGATGAAAACAAATCAGGCAACATCAACAGAAACAACAACAACATTGACATACCGAAATACAAAATTAAACTTCAACGAGTTATTCAGTCAACCAAAGTTTGTCTTTTACTTGTTTCGAAAGGAAGCACCCCCCACCCCATTAAGTATGCACATGTTAAGGGAGAGTATTGGAAAGGAAGCTGATGTCAAGGAACAAACATCAGGTGGTAGTGGTGGGTGTACCCACCCTAGCATATCCAAAGGATAAGCAATAAATGGAATTTATAAAGTTAAAGCAAGTATGTGTGCATAAGAGACGATAAAGGTAGATTGATTGAGTGTATAAAGGAGAAGAGTTATGCGGTATGGATGCAATGACGATGCAGTAACTTAACAGTTTAATGGAAAATTAAATTTTAAAACACAAATTGTAATTTCATGAGTATGTATGTTAAGAAGAAGAAAAACACTGGACTGCAAAGAATTTTTATGATCTTAAAAAGCATCAAAGTTTCGTTTGCGTTTTTGGGCATCATTCAGGCGTAACCTTAATTTTAAAATACGTTTTAAAGTCAGGTTAAGGCAAGTGAAACTAACTTATGCATGCAAAGTGCTTTTAAAAAAGTCTTAAAATGTTTTAAAATTCTGTTTACTGGTGTATTTTTTTTTTATTGATTGTAAATTCATTCATGTTTTGTTAACGTACGTAACGTACGTTATGTTAGGATGAAATGTAATGAAATTTATTAAAGAAACCCCCAAACAAATTTAAATCTTATCAGTTGCAGTTTTCCTTCTTTGTGTGTTACAGAAGGATAAGGAAAAAAGAAAATTACAAGAAAATTTAATCATTTAATCATAAATAACAAGTCATTGGCTTTTCATAAAAGTTTCTTGATTTTTTGTTTTGCTAGCACATGAATAGATTCTGACTCAATAGAGTACTCAATGTAAAGAATGATGCTTGCCATGGCGCATATGAAGCAAATTGCAAGGAAAAATTGATTATTTTGCGGATATAAATAAGCGAAGGAAGAAGAAATTTAAAAATAATAGAGAAAGTGGTTTAAAACATCATTTTTAAACACACAAAAGTATCGGGTCCGCCATCTAACGTTTTTTTGTTTTTCAACTAGTGCTTATTTCGTGAATGGAAACCCTAAGCTCATGTCTGATTTGACAGATAGTTTTATCTTTCCGCTGAACGAATATGGTTGTCTGTACTCGTTTTCGCACATCTAGTCAGGGAGTACAAAAGGCTACAAAGCCTTCTTATATGAGATTATCAAATTTTATTATATCGAGTCCGCCATTTTTCATTTTTTTTTTTGAACTAGTGCTTATTTCATGAATGGTTACACTTAGCTCATGTCTGATTTGACAGATAATCAGTTTTATCTTTCCGCTGAACGAATATGGTTCCATCCAATGCGTTTTCACTTCGCTAAGTGGGCCTGCGATCGACTTACAGAAAATGCCGATTTTGGCAAAAAAAAAAAAAATCATCTCTTCAGACGAAAAGCTCATTTCGATCTTGACTGCAATGTAAACAAGCAAAATTGTCGCATTTCGGGCACAGAAAACCCGCACGCATGCATTGGAAAGCCGACGCAACCAAGACGAGTCACTGTTTGGTGGGGATTTTGGGTCAGAGGCTTAATTCAGACATTTTTCTTCGAAAATGAGCATGAAGTGCCCGTTATAGTCAATGGCGATCGTTATCGGGCCATTTTGATTGAATTTTTATTCATAAAAATTAAAGAAGAGGATATTGGCAATATTTGGTTTCAACAGGACGGCGCTGCGGCCACACAGCTGAAGCTATACTCGATGTTTTGCACCCTTTTTTTGAAGATTACATTATAAGCCACTTGGCCACCTCAGAGCTGCGATTTGACACCGTTGGACTATTATTTGTGGGGTTGCCGTCAAAGATAAGGCATTTAAAGGACATTATTCGTGAACCCATTGGTGAAATACACCAATCAGCCGCAGAGCTGATGTTGTTTGGCCACCTTGGAGCTGCGATTTGATACCGTCGGCCAATTATATGTGGGGTGCCGTCAAAGATAAGTGTTACGCCGCCAAGCCAGAGGCAATTGACGCTTTAAAGGACAATATTTGTGAAGCTATTAGTGAAGAAGTCGCCGTGGTCTAGTGGGTAGTGTGTTGGCTTATTAGACAAAAGGCCCGGGTTCGAATTCCAGTTCAGACATCAAAACAAAAAATATTTCTTCGGCGACTTCCTCTCAACAGATTTCTGGCAAAGACTCTGAGAGTAAAAATTGCCATGAAAAGCTTCTCACAAAAATCTGTCGTTCGGAGTCGACTTTAAACTGTAGGTCCCCCGCCACTCATGTATAAAATTAACGCTAGGTCGTAATCCTGACTGAAGGGTTGTAATGGCCAATTATGTATGTATTAGTGAAATACAGCTTCACACAATCGGTAATGTACGTAAAAAATTGGACCGATCGTGTAGGCTACTGCATGGCCCGCCTAGGCAGTCATTTGAATGAAATTATTTTCCATTATTAAACGGAAGGATTGTACTTTCAAATAAAAAAAGAAATTTGAGAAAATATTCAGTCGGTTTTTTTGAAAGCATTTAAAAAAAAATAAGTTATTTGGCGGACCCTTTAGTATGAATTTAAATTAATTTAAAATAATAAAAACCTAATTAATCTTTTCATTTTTTTTTTATTTTTTCTTGCAGGTATGTAACGAAATCAAGATTACTTAACTTTATTATGCTGCCCTAATATCTGAGTAAGAATTTATTTAAAGGATAAAGATATTCCTCCGTATTTTTAAATTAATTTACAGCATTTATTTACCATAAAAATTTTCTCCTATTTCACCCCATATAACTCCCTCCCTCTCCCTTCTATATTCGACGAAACAAAAATTTAAAATTCATTTGATTTTGTTGCGAGACCAATCGATTTGATTGAAATTTCATCATTCAAATTACTATCAACGCGGATAGACTATAGAATAGAGACTATCCAAATTTAGACCCTCAATGGTTTAATAACTATTAGGTTGGCTTTAATTGTACTCGTCTGTTTCTGTTTTATTGTGGTTGCGAATCAATTCTATTTCAAATTTCACCCTATTGCTGGTGTTTTTGGTTCTGTATTGTGTAGGTATTTCTCTATCATTTAAGCCAGCTGTTTCGCTAGGTTGCCATAGTATAGTAGCTAGGGCCCATGGTTCAAATCCCCGCTAAGAAAATGTAATTCCCATGAACATTTTCTGAAATCTCTTGTCCAAAGCCGACATTAAACAAAATGTTGCCGCCACTTTTGGACAAAATTTACATACACGAACATAGTGCCAGAAACTAGGTAGTAATCCCGGCTAGTCAAGTATTTTAAACCCAACCATTACCCCACCATGGTACAACCTTATTTTGGACAAAATTTACATACACGAACATATCGTATACAGACAATGTTTAACAAGTTGACTGCCGTCTAAGAGATAAATTGTCGATTGCATTCCCTTCACTGATGTGAAAAAATCAAATTCTCCTTTTTGTTTGCAAGTTTTCAGAAAAAAAAAATTTTTATGTGATCCTTACAGCCTAAGTACTTGAATGTTTTTTTTTTTTGTTCTACTTGGGAATTGTCCCAGTGAATGATCATTATACGTATTTATCAAAAAAATGGTGATAAATTGTTTAAATCCTTTCCAAATTATTTCTCGTTTATTTCGACTTCCATTTGCCTCCTCCACGTGTGATCAAGGCGTTCCTTTCTCTACCTTTGCAGATTATATTATACTAGATGGCCCGTGCGAATATTTCGCACCGTTAGTTGTCATTTTTGTAACATAAAATGAAAATAATTAACAGAAATTTTATTAAAAATATAAAAATATTAGAAATCATAATATCATCATACATATTTACATACATACATAAATACATATCGCTCCTTTATTGCAACATAGTCATATCTCAAAAAAACTTGAACTTGGCAAAATGCGATTTAAGTTTTCAAGACATAAGTCCTATGATCTAATTACCGCAAACACTTTTTGCTATAACTTCGGTTCAGCTTGGGATATAAAACCGATTTTTTTTCAACATATACAGAAGGTCTAAAAGAGCAGTTTTGCTTAAGTAACTACAAATTTTTAATTTCTTGAGATCTGACTATGTTGCAATAAAGGAGCGATATGTTTAAATGATTTTATAATACTTCTTTGAATACAATGTTAGAGGTAATGACATGATCATCGTTAACTTTTTGCCCGTACGAATCCTTAATACAAACAAAAATATCTTTAAACGTACGCACTCGAGAAAAAGCCACGTATAACAGCCCATGTGAAAAGACCGGTTCTGGTAAATACAATCCTACCTTTTGAAGAGTTTGACCTTGTGCTTTGTTTATCGTCATAGCAAAAACAACTTTCACAGGGAATTGTTTTCGTGTCATTCGGAAAGGCACAGTTGGATCAGAAGGTGTAAAGTTGATTCGGGGTATGAGTACAGTTTTATCGGTATGAATAATTTTTGCTGATATGATGTGCTCTCCCAAGTTTGTTACGATTAGCCTGGTACCATTTATTAACCCGTATTACCACACTTCATAAAACAAACAATGACAATAAAGACATTACCAAAATGGATTTTACAACTTTATTATGTGGAATAGCATTACAATTAAGCGACCCTGTTTATCGCACTTGATCTAACAACTATGAACTGCATTACTATTAAACGTCCCTGTATTAGCACACTTAAACAAAAACATATAATCATAATGACAACAGTATTATCATGCAGTTCTATATAAAGCATTATTTTTATCAATGAAAATATTAATTTTTCAATTTCTAATTATTTTTCGCCATTAGTGTTAGATATAAGCTTTAAAATGAGATATCATTCATTAAATTTGATGCGGTGGTATGGGAGGTATTTGCAACCGACAAAAAAAAGTACTTTAGAAATAATATATATGATGATTGTTTTATTAAATTTTTAAATTTAAACTTTGAATTTACCTACCCTATACGATAAACAAACAACCTTGACACATGTGGCAAATAGTTTTATAAACCCCTTTGGAAGAAATATTTAATATTTTAATTTTAATTTTATTTGGATTTCATTGAGATTTCCAACTAATTCCACAAAGAAGGAATTTATGTCAATTGACAATTGACAATATTTCAATATTTTTTATTTTATTTTTTTTTTATTTTCCATTTGCTCTCTCTGATACTTGAAAGACTGAAGCAGAAATAAAAACATATTCTTTTGAAAAAAAACAGAGCTTCAAATGAAGAAAAAAAAATTAAAAAAAACAAGAATGAATGCAAACTGATTATATGTCAGTCATTCACAGATATACAGTCAAAGAAAAAAGTCTACATACACCTAGTTTTTTTTTCTGCTTATTTATTTGTAGTTTTCCAACAATAATTTCTAGGAGATATTTTTTTATTCTTAATTGTACTCTCTTAAACAACGTTATAACACTTTTTTTAATTTGTTAAAAATCACTGGGAAAAAATCTACATACAGTTGGTGTATGTAGAATTTTTGCTTTGACTGTATGTGTAGAAAAAAAATTGTATTTGCTGGTTCTACAGATCTGTAGTTTTATTTATTAAAAGTTTTCTTATTGTAAAATAATAGCTGGGAAATAACAGTTTCCAGATACAGTATTCCCCAGCTAGAATCAGTTTCAGAAATGCTTGCAGAACATAGCTTATAAGTGAGCAATTTTTATAACGAAATTCCGAATCTTAGAGCAAATAGCCACATAGTGAGCAAATTATATTTGTCGTCATTAACATTTGATCATATTACCGACTTATTCCTTCCGTTCATTTCGATAAATTAATTGCGAAGAAATTACTGCAGAAGACCCCGTCCCCCATCAGACTTTATACTTATAAAGTCTAGAGTTTTATTGCAGCTTTAACTAAGCTAAAAGCGTGGCACTTTTATTGCGTAAATTGCAATAAACGCCATTAATGAGCTCAATATTTCATTGAAACTTTATGTTTCAATTAATTATTGCGCAATAAATATGCAAAAATTGTTATAATATTGAGTAAAAATTTAAATACAGCAGTAAACATATTACAATTTTCCGAACACTTCCTACAACACATAAACAACATAAAAAAAACAATGTTGTTGAAACAACCAGGTTTTTTTGCTTAACAGCTGTCAAATGAATATTGAATAAGCAGTTAAACTGCGTATATTATTATGTTTGAACATTTAAAATATTGTGCCGAATATTGACTCAATAAAAGTGCATGTCTGAACATAGTATTAATGGTGAATATTGACTTCCAGCGTTTAAAAACATTTCCCCATTAAAATAAATCGAGAAACGTTTAATCGCATTAACGTTGAAGTATTAATTTTGGAAAGAACGTTGTCACAAAGCGCGGTGGTTTATTAGTAGAAGAGGTCGCCAGAGCCCGCTACTTATGAATAAAATTTAGACACACAAATACAAGTGGTGTAAGGAACTAGTTCCTAATCCTGACTGAAGGATGTTTATGTATATATCCATAGAGATGCCTAGATCATATAGTTGCAATACTACTTCTGTAACAATAACATGTTCTAGAAGTTGCCACAACCAAAACAAATGAATTGTAAAGTGAAGTGGTTTTAAAAAGTAAAATGTAATGTTAATTAATAAATATTTCTTTGTAATTCCTAAACTTATAAAATAAAAAAAAGAATTTTTAATACGAAAAAAATATAACAATTCGCTGGAATTGTTTATACAGTAAGACCCCGCTTAATGCTGCTTCACTATTACACGGCAATGCAGGGATTCCCCTAAATCACACATTGTATTTATACTTGTTGTATATGTGTGCAAATGGAACGACCATGGACCAACCAAAAGCGGTGTATACTACAGGGTATCCGATCATTTTGTTTGTTAAAAAAACTACTCAATTTGGAATGGGTTCTCATCGGAGAAAACCAAATTCGGTATCTACCCACTAGTAGTCGCCGTGGTCTAGTGGGCCCGGGTTCGAATCCCAGGCCAGACATCAAAACGAAAAATATTTCTTCGGCGACTTCCGCTCAGCAGATATCTGGCAAAGACTCTGAGAGTAAAAGTTGCCATGAAAAGCTTCTCAAAAATCTGTCGTTTGGAGTCGACTTTAAACTGTAGGTCCCGCCACTCATGTATAAAATTAACGCACAACAACATAAGTGGTGTGAGAAGCTAAGTCGTAATCCTGACTGAAAGGTTGTAATGGCCAATTATGTATGTATGTATGGCATCTAGCCATTTTCGTGCAAGCGAAATAACTCCTTGGCTCTTTCCAGTCTAACTTTTTTTTTTTGTTTATCGGTGAGCTCTTGCACTTTTTGGAACTTCAATGGCTTTAGTCCAAGCTCATTTTTCAATATCTGTTGCATCCGTTCTCGCGATATGTTCAGCTCACGAGCAATTTTTCTACCATTGCGGCGTGGATTTGGATCAAATCTGGCCTTCACTTTTCGAAGCATTTCTGGTGTTGTTACCGGTTTTCTTTTCGTCCACTTTTTAGACGCGATGCAACACTGCCAGTATAACGGTAATGAACAATGGTATGGGAAACAAAAGATTTATTCACATTGAAATGCTGGAGTGCTCTAACGATAGCCACCTGTGGTTTTCCACCCAAATATCAAGCAATCACACTATTACGCCTGAATTCCATCACGAATAACTTTTTTTCTGAATGCAATTGATCAAAATGTGGTCGCCGTGGTGTGGGTAGTGTGTTGGCTTATTAGACAAAAGGCCCGGGTTCGAATCCCAGGTCAGACATCAAAACGAAAAATATTTCTTCTGCGACTTCCTCTCAGCAGATTTCTGGTAAAAAGCTTCTCAAAAATTTGTCCTTCGGAGTCGACTTTAAACTGTAGGTCCCGCCACTCATGTATAAAATTAACGCACACAACATAAGTGGTGTGAGAAGCTAGGTCGTAATCCTAACTGAAGGGTTGTAATGGCCAATTATGTATGTATGTGAATAGATCAAAATACTTTTGTAAGCTTGTAAATAATAAAATAAACTGTCACTAGAATAAATCTGTCAGCTGTCAGACGATCAGTTTATAGATGATAACAACCTGAAGTTGGTTGCAATACATATCAGCCACCCTGTATGTATCTTTTTCAACCGTCTTTTAGTAGTCTGGCCAGAATTAAGATTCCGAGTGTATTTTATATGTACGTGTTAGGTTGCCTCGTTTAATGATGTTTCATTTAGCGCTGGACCTTTATTGGAACGTTTAAGCGGGGTCTTACTGTATTCATTTGTGAAATTTATTTTTGTAAATAAATTTTATTGTGAATATTAATTTTTCCTTTGATGTTTTCCCCTAATTGGACTATTATTATTTAATATTTCATTTTATTTAAAAACAAAAATATTTTTAATTACAAAGTTTGTTACAAAGGTCTGAACAAAGCTAGACTTAATACTGAGACTCTGAATTGTATTTAATTTACACAAAAGTTGTTGAAATAATTAATTGCATGAAAGTATAGTAAAGTAAAGAATGAAAAAAAGATTACAAAATTTCGTTTTTCCTTTATGAATACAAAGTGCAAAGGAGACACACAATTTTAATATGAAAATATTACAACAATTTATATGAAAAGTATTAAGGGGGTGGAGATGGTAGCGTAAAGCATAAAATTCTCTGCAAAAGCAAGGGAACAAATTTTATTTCCAAAGTTTAGCAGAGGAGAGCAAGAGAGGTTTGATCAAAAAGTTGTATTGCACTCTACTGAGACTTTGCTTGTGTTAGAGACCATATTTTGGATGTTCAGTAGGATTTTCTCTACACTACACAAGTTCCTCGACATACCTCATTCGAAGTGAAATAATTTTCATGCACTTGTGTGGGCTCGTATCTCGGCAATGGTATCGCGAATGTTGGCCTGTAAATGCTTAATTGTAACTGGTTTATCGGCATAACACTTTTCTTTAACTTTGTACTACAGAAAATAGTCCAATCAAATCGTTGTCAAATCGCATCACTATTCCGACTAATTAAACGGCCATCAAACGTTTGACGCCATAAATCGATTGTGGCATGAGACGTGTGGCAAGTTGCACCATCCTTTTGAAACCACACATCGTTCACAATAATACCCTGAAGAAGGAGTACATAAAAAATCGATTATCATGGTAAGATAAGGGTCTCCATCGACAGTAATGATAACACCGCCCTAATTTTCAAGAACCTCCGAATCACTGTGGCTTAGTGGGAAACGAAATGGCGGGCGAACTGGCACGGAAAGGATTGGTAAGGACACGATAGAGAGTAATAGTTTTCAAAGTTAGAAAAAGCAGCAAGGCATTCAACAAATCGTGGGGTGTAACGACAAACCAAACTGGTTTTCGAATTTCAAAACTGCTACATCCAGCAGTGGACAACAGGAGAACAAGTTAACTACTTGAGTTCAATAGGAAATCGGTCCCATTCTAAAGGATTACTGCAGAAGCTAATGTAAAGGAAATAGAATCCGTTCAATACTTTTCATGTGACTGTCCTGTATATCAGAACAGACGTCATTGGTTTTTGCGGTGACAGAAGGTTTGAAGATTTAAGCAGTTTTACTAACAAGCTAGGTCTGCCCCACCAGCACTACTGCAAAAGCTGCCGTGATGTAAAGGAAATAGAATCGGTGCAATACTTTTTATGTGACTGGCCTGTACGTCAAAATAGACGTTATAGGTTCTTCGGTGACAGAACGTTTGAAGATCTAGGCATGGAGGTGACCGCGTGCCACTAACGAAACTGCGGGGTCTTATCCGAAGCTTAGAGTTGTTTAAACCACAATTATTATCGGGTCGTCAAAACCATGAAGTGCGAGTACAAAAAAAAGGTTATCATGGTGCGTTAGATGTCTCCTTTGACCGTAATGGTTGTGGCGTCCTCACTTTCAAATAAAATATCATTTCCACAAGCCTCACCAAACAGTTACTCGGAATGGGTGGTGCATTGGGTTCTGTAAGTCCCCTAAATAAGGTCCAAAGTGTCCTCAAAACTTTATACGAAGTAATATTTTTCCTAACATACCCTAATTAACGAATTAAGTAGCGCTAATGCTAGGGAGTATGGAATTATTTCACAATCCATTCAAGGAATACGGCAACCTATTCACCGTTAGGTATTAAATAGTCGTAAGGCAGTTTGTACTGTGATGGTTTATTAGACGTGAGCCTCGAGTTCAAACTCCACGATAGACAACAAAGCGGCGACTTCCTCTCCGCAGATTTCTAACAAAACTATGATGAGAGTTAATAAAAATTGTCATGAGAAGTTTCTCATTAAAATTTGTCGTTTGGAGTCGACTTTAAACTGTAGATCCCGTCACTCATGTATAAAATTTAAACATATAACATAAGTGGTGTGAGAAGCTAGGTCGCAATCCTGACTGACCAGGATTGTAATGACCAATTATATATTTACTCAGAGAGTTGTTTGCCAGAACTAACTAAGGCCCCTTAAAGTCCTCAAGGCGTCAAACGAAATAATATTTCGTCCCTAAGGTACCCTGATTACCGAATTAAGCCATTATATACAAAATCCGTTCTGGAGATATGGCAATCTATTCACGGGAAGATATTAAGTCGTTATAGACTTATAGACATGAGGCCACGGTTCAAACTTCAGGCCAGACTTCCCGAAATATGAAGAAATATTTCTCCGGCGACTGCCTTTTACCAGATTTCTAGCAAAAACACTGAAAGCAAATTAAATTTCCAGGAAAAGTTTCGGAGTTATCTGTCGTTCGAAGATTAGTTTAAACTGTCGCTCCTGCCACTCATGGATAAAAATGACTCAGATCCCCAGTTATTGTAGAATACCAACAAAAGTTTCAATTGCCTCAACCCCACTTGATTTGAGAAAGCTTTTGCCTCTCTATTTATCTTCCCATTCGATAAGCACGCCTTTCAAAAAATCCGCTTCCACTTTACAGAAAGGTTCTGCTCTCATTAGCCAGTTCAGCTTTTTCCAGTTCAGCTTAGTTCCATGCTATCTTCGATTTAATCTCATTAGACCCAAGTGCTTGAATGGCGGCCTAGCTGTCAGTTATTCCAAGTTGAATTGAACACATTTTTTCGATGACATCTGCTTGAAAGATAACCACGAGTTTCCCCATAGTTTCAGAACAACAGATTTCTAGCAAAAATTCTGGGAGTTAAAAATTTTTTTCGTTTTTTCAAAATTCCATAAAATTTTTAGTTCTCTTTACCATAAAAGTGTTTTTTTTTTTATTAAATTTAGTTTGCACCCTAATATTGAAAACACTCACTCAGTTCCTTTTTATAGAATCTCTCTCTCTCTCTCTCTCTATCTCTCTTTGTGAGTGTGTTTGAGGTTTTGCTCTTTTAAAATATTGCATTCAAATAGACAAAAGGATTCATGTTCATGCCATAATTGGAAGTCATGTGAAAACATGTGTACACAGGAACACTCAAATAAAAATTTTGTATTTTTAGTTTCCATTTTTTTTCTATGCGATATATTTTTTAATGTGTAACGTAGTATATCAGGACCTCCGACAATGACTTGCAAACTTTGACAGTTTGCTGAAGCTATATCTGTCAAATTAGTTGTCAGTTATTTTGTTAGTTTTTCCGAATCACAACGGATGGATATAGCTTTCAACGATATAGGAAAATTGTTTTTTTAAAAATTAATGTTCTGTCCAAGCAACGTATTTCCATAAACGTCTTAACGAGAGGACACTATTCGTAACGTGGTGACAGATGTGGGTCCTTCGCGAGTCAGTAAACGATGGACGAACACACGTTTACTATGTGCAAAAGAGCCCAAGGCAGTAGTACATAAGAATTGGAATTTTCGAATACGTTAACTTGGTGAATTTTGTGGAATGAGTTGAGCCGAAAGAAACCGACTACATACAACAATATGGGTTCAGTGAATGGTCACTGGAACATCTGGGAAATGATCGTACATAACAAATCATATTCGATAATGTTTCATTTCTACCTGAATGCCAATGTAAACAAAAAACAAAATTTGTGGTGATACCAATCCACAATCCAAGCATACAATACATTCCGATTGCTATTCTAGATGAAACTACATGTCCTTGCTGACCAGATCATTAAATGCATGCGAAAAGAAGTTGATAATCACATTAATGGCCTGGCCAAAGCTATTCTCAAAGTAATATGGCCTTGCGATAATACCAAATCACAGTGCTGGCTTGGTTAACAACGTTCTCAAAAAAAAAAAATTTGAACCAATTGTGCGCCAAACTGAGTTTTTCCTGGATGCATTGGATGCTCATGATCTCATGAAATGGCACTGTTCGCTGAATATGGTTTTTAGGTTCTCTTGCCAGTACTTCAAATCTTCTTTAGAAAAAATATCGTTGCCCTATTGACGTTCATTGTGATTTGTCACACCTAGGATTCTATGTTAGCGCCATCATATACATATACCATGAATGGTGTGAGAAGCTAGGTTGTAATCCTGGCTAAAGTGTTGTAATTATCATATAAGTTAGTTAAGTAAGTAATTAACAAATCTACTTGAATTCCAAGAGCTTCCAACAATGCATACCAAAAAGTCAATGTTAACAGTGCGCACTATACGTAGATCGATGATTATCAACATCTTTTGGTCTAAATTTGATAATCTGAACAACAACGGCATGAGGCTTAAACCGGACTGTGTCGCATGGCACAATGGATATTCTACACGAGCGATTTGAGAACATGGTTATCTCTGGTGGAGGAGATGAAAATTTGCTAAAGAGATCGTTTAATACGTTGATTACCGACTACCAGATAACTCGTAAATTGCTTTGCCTTCTAGGTGGTCAAACTGTCGTTATAGGGATTAAGGGGTTTTCCTATGTCGCCCGGGTATAAGAATATTCATAAACCACACACGTTCTCAGCGGTCTGTACCATACGTACATACATACATAATTAGACATTACAACCCTTTAGTCAGGATTATTGACCTAGTTTCTCATACCATTTACATATGTTGTGTGTGTAGATTTTTATCGATAAATGGCGGGACTTTCAGTTTAAAGGTTTACAGTTTTTATCATGGCAGGATTTATTTACTCTTCGAATTTTTGCACAGAAATCTGCTGAGAGGAAATTAACAAAGAAATACTTTTTTTTTGTAGTTTGTTTTGAGGTCTGGCCTGGGGCTCGAACTCTGGCTTTACGTCTAATAAGCCACCACACTATCTACTAGGCATCCAACGTAACACATTCCATCAGTTTGCGCCAGAGTTAAGGAACCATAGCATAGGAACACTTAATTACATACTTAATAAGTCATTACAAGCCTTTTAGTCAGGATTACAACCAAGCTTGTCACACCATTCATGTCGTACATATAAAGCCGACTGCTAAACTTTTCATTATCATTTATTTACTCTCAATATTTTTTGTCTGAATTCTGCTCAGAGAGGAAATTACCGAATATTTCTCGTTTTGTTTCGGAATGTCTAAGCTAGGATTTGAACCACACTAACATGCTTTCTAATAACCCACAACACACTACCTATCTTGTGGATAAACAAAACAACTCCTTATCTCAAATTCTGTTTTATTTTTTTATTTAAAAATGTGATGCTTTTAATGAAAGACCCTATATTATATATTAAATTTCAATATTTTTACGTGTTCATAGGTCAGGGTTATATTAAAAAATGCAATACAAAAGGAGCATTCGTGCTATTTTTATTTTTTATTTTCAATTTTTTGTTTTTGATAATTTTAACACTCTCAGTCATGCAATGTGTTGGTGGTGAGATATTGTTGAAATTAGAGCAGAGTTTTGAAAATTCCATAGAGAATGTACATATATTTAAAATATTATATAAACGAGGGCCGTACATACCTACATACATACATATATGTGTTGCGTATATTTTTATAAAAAAGCGTGTGCAGGTCCAATCTTTATAAAGCCGGAATATTTTTTTTAAAGGTCTTATGCTAAAACAGAACAAAAACCATCAACAGAATAAACAAAAATTTGTGAGTACAGAACAGAGATCAGCAACGAGTATTCAAAACGATGAGTACATTCAAATCATACTTATAATTTCTGATACTTATACGCATTCATGCTTATTTTAATATCATCCTCATACTACTCATACTCATATTCAAAGTTTGAAGTACTCATTATACTCATACCTAAGAATGCGCATGATGGTGTTGACTTCGACTCTACTTACACGAAGCACAAAATAAGTATGATTCGCTTACGAACACTCTATACTCACAAGAAGGTTGTGTATGCTGCTTTGCTTTTTGTCTTTGTCTTTCCTTTCTTCTTTGTTTGTATATGCAACAACAACAAAGGCTGTAAATTTTGATGAATGATTCGAATCACTTATAAGTATTATAAGTATTTTTCTAAATTTATGAATCAGAATAATTAGGCGTATGAATGTTGTGAGTTTAATGTCAACGTTGTACTCATACTCATTGCAACATATACTTATAAATCAATGTTATAGCGAGTACGAATTATTCAGAGTAGTTAATTTCAATTCTGTTGATTCACTCATACTCAAAATTGTATGAGTACTTATGAGTAGCGTAAAAACGATTCACTGTTGAACTCTGGTACAGAAGAGAATATTGCTGCTGCAGTTCTAAGTTTTGAGGAATATGCCAGATTGGCTATTTCTCGAAATCCTCAATTAGTTGGTCGTTGTTGACTACTACTTGGACATTTTCGCAATTCAGTCCACTGCTTTGACATTGGACCCATATATGCTTTCGTAGCGACTTAAAATTTCGGCTTTAATGCGTTGAAATATCGCTAAGCACTCACTTTTCATTCTAAAGCATGTCTACAACAGACTGCTTACTTGGTGCCAATACTTTAGTATAAGAAAACAGTTGGTGGATTTAGAATTTCTCGGATCCATGTGTTATATGCATCCATTCGGATATTCCACACTGCATTTTATAAAATTTAATTATAAAATAATTTTAAAAAATATAAAATTTATTCAATTATTTTAGCTCAAGGCCAGAAATGAAAATAATTTCCATGTAATTAATTTGTAATGGCTTTAATTCAAATAGCAGTGGTTCTTAAACTTTTTTTTTCATATAAAATTTAACATGCATTAATTCGATATGTAAAAACTAATTAAGAAATTACAACAACATTTAATGGAATTCATTAAAATTTTTCATTTTCAAGTTTAAATTTTTTTTTTTTTAAATTTTTATTTAAGAAACACTGTTTAATTTCATTTAAAAATATTTGATTAATGAAATTAATGACAAATAAATATTGTATATTGAAATCTGAAATGCCAAAAATTTGTATGAAAAAAAAAGCAAGAAAAGAAAATCAACATTATTTTAGACAGCCATTTAAGAGGGAGGCTAATTGGGCACTCTCACCCTCACCCACTAGGCAAAGAAGAATGAAATCGTTTTGAGCAAAAGCAGCATCAATTTCAGCAGCGTTTAAGTATTCAATAATGGCAATAATAAGTGAAACAACAATAGCAACAACACCAATAAGAAAATTATTTAAATAACGAAGAAATTTCAATGGAATGCAGATACTTAAAAGTATTAAATCTTTATAAAGAACGGAAGAGAAAAAGAAAAACACATTCCTTCATAAAAATTATATAATTGGACTGATATTTTGGAAACAGAAGAGTTGAATAACACAACCAACCCAAACTAACCCCGTTCTCTTGCCGGACTCAAATAGTATCTTGGTTTTCCTCCTGTCCACTGTTGGGCACAACAGTTTTTAGATTCGGCAACCATTTTTTTTTTATTACGTAGGGATTGTTCAAGAAAAAAATATTATAGTAGGGGTCATTCGTCTCCTCCTAAGACCCCACCGATCCTTTACGTCCCTGCTTGTCTCCCTTTTTGTCTCCCTTTTGGACTAAAGGGGCCTTAAACCCAGTAGAGGTGGATGTTTTGTCGACGTATATGGTGTAGGTTAGGTTAGGTTAGAGGACGTGTACTTGTCAACTGTGGCAAGTACAGTACCCAGCAGTCGAATTGACCCATTCTACAACGTCCTAGCTTCTCAAACCACTCAGGTTGTGGGCGTTAATTTTATAAATGAATGGCAAGACCTACAGTTTAAAGAGGGCTCCAAACGACAGATTTTTTGAGAAGCTTTCATGGCAATTTTATTTACTCTCGAAGTTTTTGCCAGAGTTATGCTGAATGGAAGTCGTATTTTCGTTTTGATATCTGAAGTCGCCGTGGTCTAGTGGGTAGTGTGTTGGCTTATTAGACAAAAGGCCCGGGTTCGAATCCCAGGTCAGACATCAAAACGAAAAATATATTTCTTCGGCGACTTCCCCTCAGCAAATTTCTGGTTAAAACTCTGAGAGTAAATAAATTTGCCATGAAGAGCTTCTCAAAATTCTGTCGTTCGGAATCGACTTTAAACTATAGGTCCCGCCACTCATGTATAAAATTAAAGCACACAACATAAGTGGTGTGAGAAGTTAGATCGTAATCTTGACTGAAGGGTTGTAATGGCCAATTATGTATATGTATGTATCTGACCTGGCATTTGGTCTCGGACCTTTCATCTAATAAGCCAACATACTACCTACTAGCGACTACGGCGACATCTATGTGGTGTAGAGAGGCCACGAAAATCCTGACGCCCTTTGATTTGACGAGGTGGGATCTTAGTGCTCAACTGTCGTAGTTTAAAGGCGGTGGGTCCTCCAGCTTGTTCAATAGCAAGAATCTAAACCTGAAGTACCCTGGTCTGTTTAGATTTTCTGTTCAGTGCCAGTTTATCGGAATAGAGAACACAGTCAGTTCCATATTTCACTCTTGAGCCATCTATTAAGATCGATTGTATATCACCCTTACTGATGACAACTTCATTTCTTCCATTCTTTTCGTGTAGCCGGAAAAATTTTGCGTGTCCGAAAACAATCTCTGGTATTAAGTTGTGGCTACTAAAACCCGTTTGATTCGGTTCTACTACATGCAGTATCAAATAGTGGCCTACCATAAAAGTGGCAGTAGTCTAGTAGGTAGTGTGTTGGCTCATTAGACAAAAGGCCGGAGTTCAAATCCTAGGTCAAACATTAAAAAGAAAATATTTCTTCTACGAAATATTTGATGGCCGAAACAAATCTGGGAATTTAAGACTCAGTACCATTCAAGCAGTCACTTTTGAGGGAAGATGTATAATAGTTATAGAGACAAGATGGGATTAAGGCTAGCCCATACTTTCAGAGCCACTGTGATGTCCAATCGTGCCAACTCCTGTATCCTGTCCTTGTAGGTATTAT
This sequence comes from Sarcophaga peregrina, assembly GCA_014635995.1. Classification (NCBI taxonomy): domain Eukaryota; kingdom Metazoa; phylum Arthropoda; class Insecta; order Diptera; family Sarcophagidae; genus Sarcophaga; species Sarcophaga peregrina. The sequence continues at coordinate 95,155,714 of CM025790.1, forward strand.
TATTTAAGGTTGCCAAGCTGTTAAGGAGTTCCCGCTCGTGCTTGTGACTTAGACTTCTCCAGCGACTTAGACTCCTCCAGATATTGCGAACAACGAAATATGATGACTTCGTAATACAGCAACTTACGCGCAGCAAGCATGTGAGAAAACCTCTAAGACTAAATGAAATTGTCATGCATAGTTTCTTAGTAGTCCAGTAGGTAGAAACGAGTTCAAATCTCAGGTCGGATGTCAAAACGAAGATATGAAAATATTTCTGCGGCGACTTCCTCTCAGAAGCAGATTTCTGGCATAGACTCTGAAGGTAAATAAAAATTGCCATGAAAAGCTTCTCTAAAATCTGTCCTTTGGAGTCGACTTTAAATTGTAGGCCCCGCAATTCATGTATAAAATTAACGCTTACGACATAAGTGGTGTGAAAAGCTAGGTCGTAATCCTGACTGAAGGGTTGTAATGACCAATTCGATGCCTCCGTTTTATAACAATATAAGTCGGAAAAGTGTGTTTTGAGTTATGGGCTCTCAAAGTTTTCACGCGACATACGGCTATATGCGTGTGTCCTAAGTAGAGTTTTCGTTATAACTTCGGAACGGATCGGCGCATCTTAACCAAATTTTGACAGAATTTAAATTAGGGAACGTAGACTTTAAAGAACATTAAAAACATTCTAAGTACACTTAGAACGTTTTAGAATGGAGACGTCGAATTGTGTATGTACATACACATAATTGGCCATTAAAACCCTTCAGTCAGGATTACGGCTTAGCTTCTCACACCACTTATGTTGTGTGCGTTAATTTTATACATGAGTGGCGGGACCTACAGTTTAAAGTCGACTCCGAACGAAAGATTTTTGAGATGCTTTTCATGGCAATTTTTACTCTCAGAGTCTTTGCCAGAAATCTGCTGAGAGGAAGCCGCCGAAGAAATATTTTTTCGTTTCGATGTTTGACCTGGGATTTGAACCCGGGCCTTTTGTCTAATAAGCCAACATACTACCCACTAGACCACGGCGACTTCAATTCGAATTGTGTATGTAGTTTTTCAAAAATTCAATGTTCGGAATCGAACGTAAATCACGCTAGGCACTGATAAAATTAAGATACACAAGATACGTAGACGTTATGAGAAGTTATGTTGTTATAATTCTGAAGGCCTTTTAAACTGGAGAAAACTGTACTTCCACCACCACCTGTTGTTGGCAGTTTTCACCATAAAAATGAATTCCTTTAAATGTCTGTTGTATACACAGAGGCAATTATTTCGAAACAAAAATATTCGCAAGAAACGATACGAAATAGCAGCAACAGCAACAACAACAACAACGACAATAAGATTATAAATTAAAAAATTTTCTATTTTTAGTGAGAATACAAAAACTAAAAGATTTTTCACACACATTCTAAATAAAGCGCCCCCATGGAAAAACAGTCGCTGTTTTTCCTCCAAACAAACAACGGAATCGAATCGAATGTACGAAAATCGAAAAGTCGAAGAGTCGCAGTCGGTCGAGTGTCTAAAAACAATCGAAAGTGTACCTAAAAAAAAATTATCTTCTAAGACGACAGACACACAACACCAAAGATTGTTTTGTTTGTTTTAAAATTAATCAAAATTTGGTTTTTTTTTTATTTCATTATTAGTCCCCTTATATGACGACCTTAAAAAAAAAAGTTCATTAATAGAAGAATAATAAATTTGAAAAGCTTACAAAGCATTTCTAAATAAAATTAAAAAATTTGAAAAGAAATCGTACAACTAGCGGTCTTTATATGTGTGAATATACGTAAAAAAAATTATTAAAAAAATTATAAAAAAATAAAATAAAATTTTGAATGAAAAAAAAAGAAATTAAAAAATTAAAAAAAAAAAAAATTATTTTAAAATATTTGCCGGGCACCCAAAAGTTTACTTCAAAGTACCAACAATACCATTTTGTACCGAGAAATACCAATTTTACGACTTTTTTTAGAAAAAATTTCTCATAAAAACTTTGAAAATTCGCGTCAAACTGTATGGTTAAAAAGTGGTTCTGGGCCACTCTGTTACTAATATGATATAGATTTCAAAATATCCTTCTAACCCCTTTTTTGTTTACTTTATTCGTCCCGTTTTTTACACCATCAAAAAGCCAAGAAAATTTCAGAAGTGTAACTGAAAATTCTAATCTCTAGCCATATTTGCAAACACATTTAAAATGCAAAATGAATAGGAAAAGGTCTAGCCATGCCTATGACTGTGACGAAGGGTTAAACCAGCCTGAGGAATAAATTCTTTACCCACAGTCTCATGCTCTATGTGATTTTATGTCAAATTTTGTTTCTAAATCATTAGTTGGCCTTCTAAGGCTAGAGTTTGTATAACTAAGTTCGATTTCAATCTTTTATAAGCCTTTGAATTATCAAGAGTCCGGGGTTACCCTGATCTAGTAGGTAGTATGCTGGCTTATTAGACCTAAAGCCAGGGTTCGTGTCCCAGGCCAGACATCAAAAATAAAAAAATATATACAAAAAAGCATTTCTTTCTCTTCTCTTCTTGTTTCTCAAAAATCTGTCGTTCGGAGTCGACTTTAAACTGTAGGTCGCGCCACTTCTGTATAAAATTAACACACACAACATAAGTGGTGTAACAAACTGCGGGCTTCTTGGGGACGATTGTTGTAAACTGTCTTATGGTGAAGGTACAGCACTAGCCATTTTATAGTCATCAGAAGCAACTCGCTTCCTTACCGTTCGGATCTTCCCTCTTTCCACCTTTCCTAAAACCTGCACAATGCACTGCATGAGTAAAGGTCATCCCCTGAGTGCTGGTATTATAAAAAAAAAATCTCTAGCCATATTTGCAAACACATTTAAAATGCAAAATAAATAGGAAAAGGTGTCTAGCCACTCCTATGACTGTGACGGAGGGTTAAAACAGTCTGAGGAATAAATTCTTTGCCCACAGTATAATTTTCTAAGTGATTCTGTGTCAAATTTTAATTCTAAACCATTAGTTGGTCTTCTAAGGGTAGAGTTTGTGCAACTAAGTTCGATTTCAGCCTTTTATAAGCTTTGAATTATCAAGAGTCCGGGGTTACCCTGATCTAGTAGGTAGTATGCTGGCTTATTAGACCTAAAGCCAGGGTTCGTGTCCCAGGCCAGACATCAAAAATAAAAAAATATATACAAAAAAGCATTTCTTTCTCTTCTCTTCTTGTTTCTCAAAAATCTGTCGTTCGGAGTCGACTTTAAACTGTAGTTCGCGCCACTTCTGTATAAAATTAACACACACAACATAAGTGGTGTAACAAACTGCGGGCTTCTTGGGGACGATTGTTGTAAACTGTCCAATGGTGAAGGTACAGCACTAGCCATTTTATAGTCATCAGAAGCAACTCGCTAATCTCTAGCCGGTATTTGCACACCCACATTTAAATGCAAAGTAAATAGGAAAGGTTGTCTAGCCACTCCTATGACTGTTGACGGATGGTTAAACCAGTCTGAGGAATAAATTCTTGCCCACAGTATAATTTTCTAAGTGATTCTGTGTCAAATTTTAATTTCTAACCATTAGTTGGTCTTCTAAGGGTAGAGTTTGTGCAACTAAGTTCGATTTCAGCCTTTTATAAGCTTGAATTATCAAGATCCCAACAAACAGCGACAGTTAGTAAGGACCCGTTCTACTTTTAACTCTATAGGTTAGATGGAACTACCTATTCAACGATTTGGAGATGGCAAGATTGTAGTTTCAAACATTTCCACAGTGTTAGGCAATGTGCGACCCAGAGCAATAGCTGCCAGATAAATGAAGCATCAAATTCTCAAATATTTGAGAAAAAAATCATCAAAATCGTTAAAAACGTTCATTGAAATCGTAAAAAATTGTCAGAAAAAAAGCAAATAAATAAATTGAAAGGTTTTTAAAACAAAAACATAAAAAGTCAATATTAAATAGCGATAATATTGCATTATCTATACCTATGTGTGGTGTAAATATAAGGGAGTCAGAAGATCTTGACTTTATGGGCATGAAAATTCAGTATGATGTTCGCTTGGTTTCACTTCATCTGATCTACTTACAAATTACACCAAATGAAATACAACTTTCATGTATAAGTAGGCCCTTAAAGAATATTTTAAGGCCGTAGTAGGTCGTTAATCATGATAGTGTGTCCAACTCCATTGATTAATTGGAGAACATCGTTGCAAAGTGGCTTGTGGTCGATGGGCCAGTGTATCGAACACTGCATTACAGATAAAGTTAGTTTGTTAACCGGACTATTCGTATGTGGAACTGCATTCCTGCAGAGGTCTTTCCTGTTACTTATGGTATAAAAGCATTGAAAAATAGCATCTGTAAACACTGCAACCTCTTTCCTCATTTCTATAATATATTTTACTAGTTCCAAAAACAATGCCAATCCCTCAGTAATGGTCCAAATGAAAAAAAAAAATATATCACTTGCTTTTGTTCTTCCAATGGTAATATCAGAAGCTATAATCGAATTTTTAAAATTATCTGCAATGGCATATGATAATTTATGCTCAATTACGATGTTATTTAGGAATTGAAACTTTTTGGCTTTTAAGGGATTAAAACGGTATAAAATACACTAATACCCCGCTAATAGGGCCTGAAGAAACGCGACGCAAACCGAAACGACGCAAAACGAAGCACGATTTTCCATACATTTTTTATTGATTTTCATTCAATTGGTTCCGAGATTCATAATTTTAGCTGGAAAAATAGATTTTTCAATAAAAAAAAATATTTAATTTACTAACGACCTACAACTTGCAACCATCAGACAACATAAATACATATGTATGTGTGTATTTACATTAGACTTAAACGGGAAATCCCCTTTTTCTGTTTTAGCTTTGTACAAACATTTTCATATTAACGACGCAAACTGAAACAAAAACGACGCAACTTCGAAGTCACAGTAATTTTAAAAACACGCAACTTCGAAGCAGACGCAGAATGAGGCTACGCAAACCGGGGTATTAGTGTATTGAAAAATCATCACAGATATTCGAAAATAATATAAAAATATAATACTTTACACCTTGTTAGAGAAAGCTTTCAATTGCTAAAAATCGTTTGTGGAGCTCAAAATCGTCAAAATGACGATAAATAGTCAAATCTGGCAGCTATGCCCACAGCCATTCTATCGAAACTGATTGCTTTTAGTGTTGGTAGTAATTTCATATATAAGAGTACATACACACATAATTGGCCATTACAAAACTCTTCAGTCAGGATTACAACCTAGCTTCTCACACCACTTATGTTGTGTGCGTTAATTTTTAAACGTCAGTGGCGGGACCTATAGTTTTAAAGTCGTCTACGAACGACACATTTTTGAGGTTTTCATGGCAATTTTATTTACTCGCAGAGTTTTTGCCAGAAATCTGTTAAGAGGCAGTCGCCGAAGAAATATTTTCTCATATTTTCCTTTTAATGTCTGATCTGGGCCTTACGTCTAATAAGCCGCCATCACTTTACCTACTAGAATTCACTGGAATTCACTAAATTGTATCCAAAATTTAAATCATTTCGTTTATTTATTATGTGCTAAAAAATTTTTTATTAATTTTCTTTAAAACGAAAATAGTGTCAGTGTAACACCACATGCATGATTGCATTTTAAAAATTTAAAAAAAGCAAAAAAAAATTTTTCTTTTCATTAAATTTTCCAATTTAACCATCGCTGATGAAAGAAATTTTCGCTTTCATTCTGTTTTGTTCAAAAAACATTGCGTGAGTGTATGTATGGTGGTGTGGTGGATACGTACATAAGTGCTTACATTTAAAGAAGCCGAAAAATAAATCAACGAATTGCCTGCCAATGCATGCAAAAAATAATAAATAAAACAACAACACAATAGCAACTGAAAACAATAAAAGAGAGAAAGCGAGAGAATTTCAATTTTATTTTCTTTGGTTTTTTTATTTTGTTCAACACAAATAACTCATGAAAAATGTGGGATTCTGAGCAGCAGCAGCAGCAACATCAACAGCAGCAGCAATTGCAACTACAACAACAATATAAACAACCATCTGTTAATTCGAAACCCTTGCCTGAAACAAATCATAAACAATGGTTGCAGCAGCAGCAGCAACAACAACAATTGTTGCCGCAAGGTATTCTTGTTTATTATTCTTTTAACATTATTGTGTATGCATATAGGAAAACTAACAGTAAATACGACGAATACATACATAAGTTCATTGGAGAGGAAGAACTAGCAGTGAGAGTGAAGCAATGAGAAAAATCATCGTTTTTATAAGCCATTGTTGTCTTACGTTACGTTACGTTACGTTCCGTTACTGTTTTACATGACGTGTGTGTGCATTTTTTGTTTAATAGCATGCAGATGCTGGTGGTGATGTTGAACTTAATTTTTATTTTGTCGACATTCATTAACACCGCCCAATTACAACAATGAAATGGTCCGACATTATTTAAAATTTTCATTTCAATTTCATTTTGTTTCCTTTATTTAAGGATAATATAATTGCATTTCCAAGCATTCTTAAAACAACGGCCACGATTTGTGGAATGTAATTTTTAATGTGCATTCATTATATTGCCTCTCCAAGCCATATGTTACGTGGCCTTCTTTCGTTGTAATTACAACCGGAAGCAAATTAAAGATGAAAAATGTTAATTGATGGGTTTCTCTTAAAGGTTAATGGAATATCCTTGAGTGTAAGATTGTAGTTGGATTATTGGAAATAATACTAAGTAACAGCAAACTGTCATTGAAGGCTCGTAAAAGATGTCACAATAATATGCAGTTTGGTTTGCAGGAAAATCTTGATACTGAAAGTATTTTCAAGCCGATTGTTTGGTCAGACAGGACAAATTTAAAAACAACTCTGTTGTGATTGTATAAGATATACGGACTAGAATTCGTTGGTATAATCGGGGGTAATGAGAACTTGTCTTACAGCAGCGTAGTAGTCCATGATTGTCATGCCGATTGCTTGAGCTGCAAAATAGTTTGAAAGGCTTTGGGTAAATAAAGAAATGTAATACGAATTTGAAAGTATGTTCTTGCTCAGTTGGTCTTGATTAGAACATAGAGTCGGGAATGGGATGTTATCAACGAAGTAATGACAACCTGTCGTACAGCAATGCTGTATTGGATGACATGATTGTCAAGCCAATTGTTAGGGCCACAAGACTAATTTGAAAACATCTTAGATGGATTTGGATAAAATATAGACATCGGAATGCTTTGGTACAACCAGGATAATGAGTGCCAATGTAATAGCAGCGCTGGAATACATAATTACCATGATTGTCATGCCGATTGCTTGTTCAGGCAGGAAAAATTCAAAAACAGCTCGTTATAGGTGTAGTGAAAATAGTTAAAAAAAAACACATTAAATTCAGAAACATGCTTGAAATCTTTACTTGAATCGATAGTACGGTCCATATAATTTAATGTTTGAATCGATATTTCATGTAAACGTTGAACGCGACTACGCCTCTCACGGTCCATCCGCTTTGTCCAATTTTGGCATACTCTTTCCAACATTTCGGCCGGTATCTCACGAATAAATGCTTCAATGTAGTCTTCCAATGCGTCAATTGAAGCGCATTTGTCTGTATAGACATAAGCTATAACATAGACCCACAAAAAAATAGTCTAAAGGAGTTAAATCGCACGATCTATGCGGCCAATTGACCGATTCCGAACGTGAAATAAAATGGTCACCGAACTCGGCTCTCAATAAGTCCATTATTACACGTGCTATGTGGCATGTGACACCGTCTTGTTGGAACCACATGCCATGCAACTCTTTTAAAAGGCTTCACACCTAAATCCTTCCGCAAAATTTTCCACGTTGTTGAGTAACAGAGGCCCAATTGCTGCGAATGGCGACGAATCGATAATTGATGGTCATCATTAACACTGGCCGATACAGCTGCGATATTTTCTTCAGTTCGCAACTCTACGTAAGCGTGTTGGTGGTTTAAAGTCCAACAATGTAAATTTGGTGCGAAATTTGGTTACAATAGCCCGAATAGACGCTTTAGTGGGTCAATTAAACTAACCATAACATGGAAGAAGCCCGCGATGAACTTTCTTAATAGAGCACACATTTTGATAATAAAATTCAATGATTTGTAAGCGTTGTTCGTTTGGAAGGCGATTCATGGTTACATTATAGACCAAACTGAAGATGTTTGACAGTGAAACAGAATACGAAACGTGCGTGAACTGCTTAAACCAGTGTTGCTAAAAAGATAATAGTTAAAAAATCATCCGTTGTAAGATATACGGATTAGAATTCCTTGAAATAATCGGGGATAATGAGAACTTGTCTTACAGCAGCGCTGTAATATAGTATACCATGATTGTCATGCCGATTGCTTGAACTGCAAAATAGCTTGAAAGGCTTTGTGTAAAATATAGCCATAGGAATGCAATAGGAATTTGAAAGTATATAGTTCAGTTGATCTTGATTAGAATATAGAGTCTGAAATAGTGGCTTGTCTCAACAAGGTAATAAGAACTTATCGTGCAGCAATACTGGATTAGATAACATGATTGTCAAGCTAAATGTTTGATCAACTAGATAAATTTGAAAACATCTTAGAAGGATTTGTGTTAAATATAGAAACCGGGGTAATGAAAATCTGTCTTGCAGCAGCGCTAGAAACTCTAATGGTTGATGGAAGCCAAGCCAAACAAGTGACTCATCAGTGAGCACCAGTCTTTAACTGTCCCCCTGTAGGGAAATAAAAAACTTTATAATTTTTGAAACATTTTGTGAATGGAGCAGCTTGGAGGCCATTTTTTTTAGTAGGAATCTTACAATTTTTTGGTATACTGATGACCTAGGACTTAGGTGAGATATTATGGCAAAAGCATCCAAGATTTTTCTTAATTCAACTTGGGCGGGAAGTTCAAATAACGTGACATATCAATTCTAACTGACAGTTAGTCTGCTATCTGAATACTGTGATACGATCTGGTTAACTTCAGATTATTCTAGAACTGTTTTAGACCATCTGAATTAGCACGACAGCATTAAACAATGAACAGCCAGATGGGGAACCTCCAAGATCCTAATGGAACCTATAGCTGTGGAGAAAGAAACACAGTTTGAAAGGGAGGGTATATACGAAAGGTGTTCTAAAGTCAAATGGATTGTAAGGCAATCTAAACATTTTATTAGGAAGAACAGTTTGAAGCGATTTGAGTTATACATCAGACTATCTAGAAGAAGCCTTAGGATAGTAACCGCCCTTCTGAGCGGACATTGTTAGAGTAAAAAGAAATCATTGGAACACATACTATCTGTTTATTTATCAAGCAAGGATTTTCATCATTATTGGAAAAAGATTGGGGAGAACACAAAAGGAAAATTGTATTCCCCCATGGGTTCAAGTAATTCTAGTGTGGGCTCAAACACTTCCATTCCTGTACCACTTACAGTACGTGGTTTATCAGTATACAGCCGATTTATTCTCTAAAGAGAATGTAAGTCTAGCTCCGAAATTTACTGATTCCATCCATGGAACAATTAAGAAGAGAGTCGTCAGGCATTGTCCTTTAGAAATTGGCTAACAACGATGCTGGAAGCTTTGTTCGACTTAGGTTCAATGCTTATGGTAGTAAAGGCGAAATCTTTGAAGGCTATGGGTAGAAAGGCAAAACTGACGTAATTGGCTGGATAGATCCAGTAGACAGTAGCAATAAAAAGGAATGGGGTTATCTGTATGCTACATATTCCCTTAGAGAAAGTAGTATTCTGTGGTATATAGATGGGAAAACAACGAATCCTAGAAAAGGAGCAGAAGTTTTTAATCCAGCCTGTAGGAAAACTTTTGGGGGATCTTTCAAACGAAAGATGAGCACAATTCAAATTGGATAGTAGTGGCAGTCAGACCACCATATGAGGACTCAACTTTTATAATATTAAATAGAAGACAGCATGGGACTGCCTGGGGAAGGTGAATAGGCTATGTGAGCAAAGTAAAGATACCCTCTGCTGAGATTCAGGTGATGTCGGGATTCTCGGCAATGAGTAAATGACATGGGCTCTGTATATCATAGAAATCTGTGCAATTGAACACATTAGGACTAGCAGTTTACAACTGCAACCACTGGCGGTATGTTCACCTAGAAATTAACCCTTTGACGGACACCAAAATTTTACGAGGCCTTCCCATGGGACACTTGCTGTATCTCCGTTATTTGGAAAGGAAACAATTTATGACGTATATACACGTCATGTCCCCCTAGAAACCCTTAATATGACGTCTATATACGTCAGTGTCCGTCAAAGGGTTAAAGGCGTAATGCAAACTATGTAAGACTTGTTCTCTAAGAACTCTGTTAAAGGCCTATGTTGGAACAACGTTTAGGCTGAATTCTATGAGTATCAATATTAGCTTTCATTTTTTTGCAATTTTCTATAACCATATAGATGTTTACTAATAATTTTCCGCGGGTGTAGATAGGCATTTAATATAAAATTTATTTATTACGTGTTTATTTATTCTTTTATTCGTATATTTTATTTTTTTATTATTTACTATAGGAAAACAAATTTAATAACATTTTTACGATTTTTCTGTTCACTAAATTCATTCATTTTTGTATTCATTTTTATTATACGGCAGATTTCAGACAACGAAATCGTCGGCCAAAGTCTAAAATGATTTGATAAAAACGATACTTTCATACAATATTTGCTAATATATTTGCACCTAAAATAAGGAATAATAAAAAATTTAGATAAATTTGAAGAAAACTATAAAAAGGAAACAATGTTGCCAGGTTTTGTTTAGATTTAGATTTCACTTCTATAACATGAGGAATATAGAGCCCTATAAAAGGTATTCCTTTCTGCCACAGCCACGTATCGTGCTTTAAAAGGAGATTATGATTTACAATAATCCTGCAACTACGCAAGCAATTGGCAAAATTGTGAAGAAATTTAAAGAGACTGGATGAGTGGTTACAAATATTCAAAGGCTTGTAAATCATCGATCGAATATGGCTTTATTGTAAGACATTTCCTCGCCGCGTAATTTCTCGTCATGGCGGTATCAACTGGCTATCAAGATCATGCGATTTGACTTTATTAGACTTTTTTTTGTGGGGCTACGCGAAAGACCGTCTTTATGCAGATAAACCTTCAACTCTTGAGCACTATATCCCTATACACTATAAAACCTATACATCCAAGCGATAGAAAGAAAATTCACCAACAACTATTTTCTAAATGGTCCCTAATATGTTTTCAATTTATTTTCTTCACTGAACAATAATAGCATCCAACGAATGAATTCTCTGTTACTCAGCCCATTCAGTAGACTATTCTACTACCATTAAATGAAGAGAGTTTGCCTAGCTTCATTTCAATTAACTATACACAGTTGTATGGTAGCCCAAGCAATGAGGGGAACCTAGTCATTGAAACCTAAGTTTTAACGTTGCTCATCAGGTTAAAGTGATTATTTCTCGTTGCCCATTGCAAAAAGGCTAGATCTTCGCATTAGGGGCTGTGATAATCTATAAGAGCATGCGAGATTTTCACACTTTGGTTGTCATTGTCCATCGTGGATTGTAAATTTAGAAAGATTTCTTTTCATATCGACGCCTCCGTTCTATAACATTCTAAGTCGAAAAAGTCTGATTTGAGTTATAAGTTCTCAAAAATTTCACACGACATACGAATCAAATATATATGTAATCAAATATATGCATCTTAATAAAATTTTTACAGTATTTATGTTAGAGAAAATAGAATTTAAAAATGTAAGAACATTAACTTTATAGAATAGAGGCATCAATATGTAGTTTACTATCTGAACACCTTAGCTGGCTGAACTGATTGCCTTCGAAATCAAAGTGGCCTAAAGTTTTATTCGGTTTTTATGTGTGGTTTGATTCTAAATGAATATGAAATTCATGGCTCTGTAGATATTATTATTATTATTTCCAAGCATGTTGCCGTTAAAGGACAATATTAACCCTTTTAGTGCTATACATAGCTTTTTACTAACGATAGGAACGTAAAGGCGCTCTTTGGCACTAAAACGGTTAAGTAATAAACATAAATCATTATCATATTCATACATCATTATCAAACTCATACTTCATCATAGTTATAGTTCAGAATCACACTCATACGTTATTCTTTCTCGTACATGATCATCGAACCAATACTCCATCATCATCAACAAATTCATACTTCAACATCATACTCATACTTCATCATCAAATTCATATTCCAACATCATACTCATACTTCATTATCAGACTCATACATGATCATCAAACTTATGTTTGAACATCCAATTCGTACTTAATCGTCATACGTACAATTCATCATCAGCTTCATACATGACTATCAAACTCATAGGACAACATCATACTCATACTTCTTTATCACACTCATACACCATCAAACTTATACTTCCTCATTATATTCATACTTCATCGTCAAACTCATACGTAATAATCATACGTTCGCTAATTTTATAGAATAATTTGATCATTTTACAGCCACCTAATGTGCGAAGTTAATAAGCAAAGTTGCTGTATAGAGAGAGGGAGAGAGAAAAAATTATAAGAAATTTTAGTTTTCAAAAATTTATTAGCTACGCATTAAAGCGCTTTACAATTGATTTGTTGCAAAATTAACTTTTTTTCCAGAAATGCTGATGTGCATTACCCCCCGCACTGCGTTTGTGCTCTTTAACACCTTTGAATTGCTTTATAAGGGGCAAGATTATAACAATAAAATACAACTCTTGAAGATCAATTTGAAGGCACTAAAGTTGTCGTAGTCTAGTAGATAGTTTGTTGGCTTATTGGACGTAAGGCCACGGTTCAAACCCCCTGCCAGACATCTCCAACAAAGCTTATAGTAGCGAAATATGAAAAAATATTTCTCTGCCGGCTTGCACTCTGTAGATTTCTGGGGAAAGCTCTGACAGAAAATCAAATTGCTAGGAAAAGTTTATCAGACATATCTGTCGTTCAGATTCAAGTTTAAACCTCAGGTCCTAACACTCTAGAATGATAAACTAAAGATTACGCCATCACGCACACAAAATTAAAACTTTCTGGGCATGTTGAATCAATGACGTCACTGAAATTGTTTTCATTGTTTTCCTATTGGCTAATGATAATGTAAGTTATATTGCAGGGCTGCCAACTACTTTCGCGTAGTGCATATACTTTTCAGAAGAAATGTTAATTTTCACAAATGAAAAAGACTTGGAAACCTTTAAAATAGGTCATCTAACCGTCATCTAACAGGAAATCATGCTCAAGGCGTAATCTTTAGTTTATAATTCTTGCTAACACTCATGTATGAAATTATGGTGTGTGCGTTACACCATAAGTGGTGTGAGAAACTAAGTCGTAATTATGACTGAAGTGTTGTAAAGTTGTTGTATGGACGCTATATGAACAGATTTATGGGAAAAGATAATCAAAAGTTTTACTATTCTAAGGGAAGTCTTCTGGAAATGTCTACCAGATTTTATTTAAGGTCTTTTATTATCATTTTTGTTACACATTTTCTAACAAAAAAATCTCTTTTAATATTTTCCTTTATTGTTTCTAGATTTTATTTTTATTTTATTTAATTTGTAAAAATTAAAGTTCTTTCAAAGCAATATTTTCCAATTAAACAAAGTAAACAAACAATCAGAATTTTTTTGAAAAATCATTTTCAATTACGATGTGATGTTAAGCGCACAATAATTAATTTTAAACAGAAAGAAAAGAAAAAAAATATTTTCTTTACAATTTTTCTTTTCATTTTTCTTTTCATTTTCCTATTTTTCTTTAATTTTTTTGAAAAGATTTTCTTTGAAATAGTTTGGTGGTGGTGGCATTTCAAATTGTTTATTTCACAGACGCTAATCAACGCAAGAACTATCAAGTCGTTTGAAGAGTGGGGGGGAGGGGGAGTGAGTAGTGATTTTCAGTTTTTTTTTTCGTTTCTTTTGGACAATTGCCAAATGATGTGAAAATGAAAAGGAAAATGATACCATCAAACAAATAAATGAAATAAAAAAAATTGAAAACTCATCTATATTTGGATTTGTATGTCCGTGACGTTTTATTATTATTTTCAATCAAGTTTTAAACAACTGGTCCTACATAAAAAGGTTTTTATTTTTAATCGATTCCAATCTTTAAATTAAAAAAAAAAATCAATTTCCCATGATAATCCCAATAAACCACAAGAAAAATTAAAAGATCTTTGTCTCCAGTTCATATCACTCGCCATCTGAGATGATCATGTCATTAAATCCTTAGTTACGAACTACATGCAAACTATACATCATTGCTGGTTAGACATACAATTCATGTTAAAAATAATGGCTTATCCATTTTGGGGTTTCAAAAGTAACCGTTAAAAAAGCACATCTAAAAGCTGAATATCTATTCTGGCACGTGTTGCGTAGCACTTAGTTCTCTCCTATTGATACTACATGCCGTTCGTGTGTAGATTATTCAATTGAGGCTAGAATATCAATGCCTATGGAGCTTATCGTTGCCCGTAATGGTTTCTTCAAAGTCGTCAACAAAACAATATGAACGATTGATAGGGAAATAATGCTGGATAAACTATTGATGTATGGAATAAGAGGAATTGAGTTAGATTGGTTTAAATCGTACCTAGAAAGGAGAAGGCAAACGACAAAATTAAATGACAGTGAATCTGCTGAAATAATAAATGACTTCGGAGTGCCACAAGGCTCCATTTTGGGAGTGTTATTGTTTATAATCTATATAAATGACATGCCAAGTATTTTGGAAAAATGTAAAGTTGTTTTGTACGCTGACGACACTCTGATATATAGTATAGCAAATAGTGATGAGGAATGTCGCGAAAATATCAAATATGATATGAAAAAAGTTGAGGAATGGCTTAAAATGAATAAACTCAAACTAAATGAGAATAAAACAAAAATAATGGAAATAAACTTACATTCAGACGAAATATTTAAAATAAATGACACAGTAATTGAAAAAGTCGAATATATAAAATACCTTGGTTTCATAATAGATAGAAAATTAAATTTCAATGAACAAATAGATTACTTATGCAGGAAAGTTGGTAAAAAAATTAGTTTTTTAAGGAGAATAAGAGGCAAAATATCCAAGCCTACAGCGATAAATATATACAACACGATAATAAAACCGCACTTTGAATATGGTTCCACTATTTTATTCACATGCAGTGGCACAAATCAATTAGCCAGGATGCAGAAACTACAAAATAGAGCGATGAGAATAATACTGAAATGCGATCGTTACACACATATAACTACAATGTTAAATAATCTAAAATGGATGAGCATAGCACAACGACTCCAATTTAACACATTACGGTTTATTAGAAAATTAAAACAAGGAGACGCCCCGAAATACCTATGTGATCAAATACAATATGTTGGAGATAGCCAACCATATCAACTAAGAAATGCTTGTGACTTTAGGATCCAAAGAGTGAGGTCAACACAAATGCAGAAAACGCTATTCTACAAGGGTCTACAGCTGTTTAACTCATTGCCAAACAACATTAAGAATGAAACAAATGAAAATGTCTTCAGACGAAAATGTATTAATTTTGTGCTATTTAATTTGTAAAATACATTTATTGTAAATTTTTAATGAAAATGTAAAGTATTTTTAATACTAATAATAATAATAAAAAAAAAAAAAAAAAAAAACTGCCAGTGAAAAATCTAATGGGTTATCCATTTCGAGGGTTTCAAAAGTAAACGTAAATAGTTAAAATGCATACAAAAAAATTGTTTTCCTAATATTTCCTTTTCTATTGTAAAGTTTGAACGTTGATATGATGTATGAAATACATACATATACATAATTGGCCATTACAACCCTTCAGTCAGGATTACGACCTAGCTTCTCACACCACTTATGTTGTGTGCGTTAATTTTATACATGAGTGGCGGGACCTACAGTTTTTAAAGTCGACTTCGAACGACAGATTTTTGAGAAGCTTTCCATGGCAATTTTTACTCCCAGAGTCTTTGCCAGAAATCTGCTGAGAGGAAGTCGCCGAAGAAATATTTTTCGTTTTGATGTCTGATCTGGGACTCGAACCCGGGCCTTTTGCCTAATAAGCCAACACACTACGCACTAGACCACGGCGACTTCAGTGTGAAACACTACTCCATCATTTAAATGACCTCCAAGCGAAGTGTTTCAAACATTGATTCTTTTAAGGTAATTTTCGACCACTTGATGAATGTCTTGGTTTTTAAGTGCTCAAGAGTTGAAGGTTTTTATCTGCATAAACACGGTCTTTCGCATAGCTTCACAAAAGAAAAGTCTAATAAGATCAAATTGCATGATCTTGGTGGCCAGTTGATATCGCCATGACAAGAAATTACGCGGCCAGGAAATGTCTCTTGCAATAAAGCCATATTCGCTCGAGTTGTATGGCATGTGGCACCGTCTCGATGAAACCACATATTCTCCAAGTCGTATTCTTCAATAGCAGGCAAAAAAATATCGGTTATCATATGACCATAACGCTCCAAATTGACGGTGACAGTCGTTCCATCGTCGTTTTCTAAGAAGTAAGGTCCAATCACACCTTCGAACCAAAGAGCGCACCAAACAGTAACTTTTTCTGGCTGTAATTTCCTTTCTTCAATTACTTGGGGAGTCTCAGAACTCCAAATACGACAATTTTGTTTATTCACATACCCAACAAGTGTGAAATGTGCTTTCATTGCTGAAGAAAATTTTGTTCCGAAAAATTGCCATCCACCGACTGTTGTTCAAGCACCCATTCCAAATATCTACGACGTTCTGAATGGTCAGTTGGCTTCAGTTGTTGCATAAGCTGGACTTTATATGGATGTAGGTGTAGATGTAAATGCAAAATATGCCATAATGTGCCGTAAGACTGTCCTAATTCCTGAGAAGGACCAGTAATCGACACATTCGAGTCTTCGGCAACACTTTCACTTACAATAGCAATATTTTCAGCGGAACGAGCGAAATGGTGATGCACAGGCCTTTTAATATTTATAACCTCTGCAGTCTCTTTAAATATCTTCACAATTTTGCCAATTGCTTGCGTAGTTGAACGATTATTGTAAACCATAATCTCCTCTTAAAGCACGGTACGTGGCTGTGGCAGAATCACCATTTTTGCAGTAGGTTTTGATCATTTTTATGCGTTGTGCAATCCATTTTCGTTCAATGTCGGACTATCAACTGAAAAGAACAAAAATTGGTTTTACAACTTAGTTTGACAGATGTCGAATTCCAGTCCCATACTTTTGAAATCACGAAATGGATAGCCCTTTACATTCAACAATGACTTCTTCGGAATGCGTTTGATGCTCTCACGTCTCAGCGTAGGTTGGTATCGTTCCAAATTCAATAATTTTGTTTGTTTATGTACCCATTTTTCTAGAAACGGATCACTTCCCTGAACGTGATTTTTAGAAGAAAGGGGCGCAATTAAACAATTTTATTATTTGCTTACGTTGCTGGAATGCCTGTCCATGGCATGGTTTGGCAAAACAGATTGAATAAATGACAATTAAGGAGTGCGCACAAAAAAAAAAATGGGCCTACTTTTAAAGTTATAACTTTTATCATAATTGAAAAAAAATTAATATCGTTAAATTGTTTTTGTTGTTAGTCATCTGTTTCAAAATCCACGTGCAAAATTTCATTGCAATAGCAAAATTAGTTTTTAGAAAATGGGCACCACCCACCAACAAGAATGTTGTACAGAAATAATTGAAATTTTCAATGAAAAACTGCGCCGCTTACAAAAAACGATTGCTAGGTTCGCAGGTGTTAACCAAAAAACATTTTCTAAGGTAACAATAAAACAATATAAGGAGTCTTTGAGTATTAAGAGAAAGCGTGAAAGTGGAAGAAAAAAAGGATTTAAGGACCAAAACAAACACCCTAAAATGTCTGGAAGAAAAATGGCTCCTCAAAAAGTTGGATGCTCTGAGACCTTTGGTCAGAAAAAAATTTTATAAACAAAAGGAATTCAAATATTATTTACTTTAATTAAAATATAAAACGGAAAAAATCAGCCACTTAGTTTTATTTCTATAACGAAAAATGTAAGTCCAGTTTTTTTTTTGTGCGCACTCCTTAATATAGCAAATGACTCATAAATGACTTTTTAAAAATAATCGCAAGTAGTCCCTATTGGAAGACTGTATAGAATCTAAATAAAATTAAAGTTATGAGGGGAAAACTAGTGTTTTACCTCCCATATTTTGAAAGTAATTTATAAAAAATTTCAAATTCTTTTTCTCTCTTTTTTTTATTAATTATTTATTTTGCCATTACCAACCATTAACAATTTTTATTTTTGTTTTCAATTTGCAGACAGCCCTTTAGGGCCTACCAAACTGGCACATCAATTTTGGTTTTCATATCCGCCACCTGGCGCTGGCGGTGGGTCGTCAAGTAAGTTTAAATTTATTTACAAAAATTTATGTTTTATTCTAAATATTTTTTTTAATTGTTCAAATTTTTAGCTGTGAATCTTTATTGTTGTTTTTAATTTAATTTGAAAAAAAAACAAAAAAAAAATTAATAAAAAATTTTTAAATACTAAAACTAGAGAAAAAAAGTAATAACAAAAAAGAAAAAAACCTTCAATAAATAAATTTAAAAAAAAAAAATATTTTCTTTTTGTTGATTGTTTGGTTTAAAAAATAATTAAAATTTTATAAACTAATTTAAAAAAAAATAAAAATAAAAATAATTAAACAAATGTATGGGTGTGTGTGCGTATTGAGTTTTGTTTTTTCTATTTATTTTTTTATAATTTTTTTTTAAATATTTTTTTTTTTAATTTAATACAATTATTATGGTATTATTTTCGTTAAAAATCCTATTTAAAAAAAAATAAATAAAAAAAATTATTCTAAATATTGATGTTTGTTTTGGCATATCGTAACCAAATTAAATAAAAAAAAATATTTGTTTTACAAATTGTTTGATTTATTATTTACAAAATATTTTTTCCTTTTGTAGACTTTTAAATACCATTTTCTATCTCTATCTCTATCTCTTCATAACTTTTAATATCTTCTCTTTGTTTATTTTCATTCTATTTTTATTTTATTGTTTCCTTTTTAGAGTTTCTATTCGAAATCTTTCATTTATTTGTGTCACGTAGTTTTTTGTGTTGATTTTACTTACTTGTAATGTTTACAATTCAATCATTTTATACTCGTACATACCCTTATCGGAAGTGAAATTTACAACAATAAGAAAAATTGCGTACAAATCCTAATTCAATAAAGTAAGGCTGGCCAAATAAAACTTTGTTGAAGCATATTTAACTAAGTTGTAGCTAGACAGGTCCCATGCCTATCTGAATCAATTTGCTGCATTGTGCACTCATTAGTAAAGCATTGTAATTATGCAGGGTCCGCCAACGAAATTTTTTCTTTTGAAAATGCTTTAAAAAAAGTAGAAGTGAAAGTACAATCCTTTCGGTTAATAATAGAAAATAATTTCATTCAAATTGCTGCCTCGGCTGGCCATGCACTAGCCTACACGGTCAGTCCAATTTTTAAACACATTATCGATTGTGTGTAGCTGTAATTCACCAATAATGGCTTCATGAATATTGTCCTTTAAAGCGTCAATTGTCTGTGGCTTATCGGCGTAATACTTATCTTTGACGGCACCCCACAAATAATAGTCCAACGGTGTCAAATCGCAGCTCCGAGGTAGCCAAACAACATCAGCTTTGCTGATAATGCGATCTTCAAAAACAGGGCGTAAAACATCGCGTGTAGCTTCGGCTGTATGGTACGTAGCGCCTTTCTGTTGAAACCAATATCCTCCTCTTCAATTTTTGTCAACAAAAATTCGTTCAACATGGCCCGATAATGATCGCCATTGGCTGTAACGGCTACTCCTTGCTCATTTTCAAAGAAAAATAGCCCAATTATGTCTCTGGACCAAAATCCGCACTAAACAGTGACTCGTTTTGGATGCGTCGGCATTTCAATGTATGCGTGCGGGTTTTCTGTTGGCCCAAATACGACAATTTTGCTTGTTTCCATACCCACTAAGATCAAAATGAGCTTTTCATCTGAAAAGATGACTTTTGTTTTGCCAAAATCGGCATCTTCTGTAGTTCGATCGCAGGCCAATCAGCAAAGCAAAAAAGCGTGTACACAACCATATTCATTCAGCGGAAAGATAAAACTAATTATCTGTCAAATCAGACATTAGTTAAGTGTTACCGTTCACGAAATAAGCATACATACCTACATAATTGGCCATTACAACCCTTCAGTCAGGATTATGACCTAGCTTCTCACACCGCTTATGTTGTGTGCGTTAATTTTTTTACATGAGTGGCGAGACCTACAGTTTTTAAAGTCGACTCCGAACGACAGATTTTTGAGAAGCTTTTCATGGCAATTTTTACTCTCAGAGTCTTTGCCAGAAATCTGCTGAGAGGAAGTCGCCAAAGAAATATTTATTCGTTTTGATGTCTGACCTGGGATTCGAACCCGGGCCTTTTGTCTAATAAGCCAACACTCTACCCACTAGACCACGGCGATTAAACTGACCATAATATGGAAAAATAGCGCGATGAACTTTCTTAACAGAGCACGCATTTTGATAATAAAATTCAATGATTTCCAAGTTTGTAAGAAGATTCATGGTTAAATTATAGATCAAACTGAACATGTTTGACAGTGAAACAGAGTACGAAACATGCGTGGGCTGTTTAAACCAGTATTGTCAAAAAAATATAATAGCTAAAAAATCACCCGTTATTACTCCCCAATCTATGTACATATATCTTAGGCACTTAAAATTAGTTTTCTAACAAAAACTTCTTACAAGGCTGACTGAATTCTTACTGACTCATTGCCTACTTTGTCTCGCCCTTTTATATATACAAGTGATCAGTCTGTTAAAAGTTTTTGAAGTGGAACATTCGGGGTTTCGCCATTTTGAAAATTCTATTGCCATGCTTTGTTTGTTGTTGCGTTTGCTTGCTTGTCACTTGGGTTCATATCAGGTGTTGGGCAGGGAATTGTCTTAAATAAACCAAGACAAACATCTACTTGACTAGGGCGATTATACAGGCGACTACATAGGGCGAGTCATAGGAATATCGTTGGAAATTGCATTGCTGATGGAGTTTGCAATTTCCGACATATTACAAGACATAGGTATTTCGATTTCGACTCAGGGGCAGCTAGTTCAATCTCGTTCAGGAGATAGAAAATACTGTGTTTTATCTCATGTGTCTTTTACCTCTTGTCATAAAAAGACGTAGGTCTTTGGCCTTTCAATATCTAACAATTCAAACCGAGCTCTTTAATATGAATATTGCTGTAATAGCAAGATTCATTTTGAATTTAGGTTGTATTCTTTAGGGGATATATCGACCCCTCCATTCTATAAGTACACTTACGTTTTTAATGTTCTAGAATTTTTAAATTCTACGTTTTCCAACTTAAATACTGTCAAAATTTGCGATGCGCCGATCCCTTCCGAAGTTATAGCGAAAAATCTACTTAGACAATTTTGAGAGCTCATAATTCAAAACACACTTTTTGGACTTAGAATGTTATAGAACGGAGGCGTTGATATGATCCCCAAAAAGAATTTCTTTCCTTTTTCTTCTGTTGAGATACTGATAAGGGTATACACTCAGCCACAAAAGTATACATACGGTTAACAAATTCCACACATTTTTTAACTAATTTTATGAAAACTACTTTCCTCGATTTTAGACGGTCTTTTGCATTGTATGTATACTTTTGGGGGCCTGTGTATATGTATGTAGCTTTATAGACAAGATTTATTTTAAATTTAGATTGTATTTAGATTAGGGGATATATGATCCACAAAAAGTATTTCTTTTCTTTTTTTTTTTTCTTTTACGATACTGATAAAGGTATACACTCAGCCACAAAAGTATACATACGGTTAACAAATTTCAGACATTTTTGAAACAATTCGTTTTCGTTGAAAATTTTTATAATTGTCTGATAACTACTTTTCTCGATTTTAAGACTGTATTTTGCATTGTATGTATACTTTTGCGGGCCTGTGTATATGTATGTAGCTTTATAGACAAGATTTATTTTGAATTTAGGGGATATATGATCCTTAAAAAGAATTTCTTTTCTTTTTCTTCTGTTGAGATACTGATAAGGGTATACACTCAGCCACAAAAGCATACTAACCGCGTGTATAAAAACTTCAAATATTTTTAAAACAATTCGTTTTTATTGAAAATCTTTATAATTGTCTGATAACTACTTTCCTCTATTTTAAGACTGTATTTTGCATTGTATGTATACTTTTGGGGGCCATTGTATATGTTTGTAGCTTTATAGACAAGATTTATTTTGTATTTTCTTCTTTTAAGATACTGATAAGGGTGTACACTCAACCACAAAAGTATACATACGGTTAAAAAATTTCATATATTTTTAAAACAATTCGTTTTTGTTGACAATCTTTATAATTTTCTGATAACTTTTCTCGATTTTAAGGTGGTCTTTTGCACTGTATGTATACTTTTGCGGGCCTGTGTATATGTATGTAGCTTTATAGACAAGATTTATTTTGAAATTAGATTGTATTTCTTTAGGGGATATATGATCCACAAAACGAATTTCTTTTCTTTTTTTTCTTTTAAGATACCGATAAGGGTATACACTCAGCCACAAAAGTATACATACGGTTAACAAATTTCATATATTTTTAAAACAATTCGTTTTTGTTGAAAATCTTTATAATTGTTTGATAACTTTCCTCGATTTTAAGGCGGTCTTTTGCTGTGTACGTATACTTTTGAGGGCTTGTGTATATGTATGTAGCTTTATAGATTATTTTTTGTTAATTTTTATTATTTTATTTTTTTTTGTCGTATAATTT
The DNA here is from genome assembly GCA_014635995.1 of Sarcophaga peregrina. Classification (NCBI taxonomy): domain Eukaryota; kingdom Metazoa; phylum Arthropoda; class Insecta; order Diptera; family Sarcophagidae; genus Sarcophaga; species Sarcophaga peregrina. The sequence continues at coordinate 95,178,636 of CM025790.1, forward strand.
TCAACCATTTGCATACAAATTAAAATTCAATCCTTACCCGGTATAAATGAAAATGTTTTGTAGTACTTTTTAACTTAATTTAATTACAATTACATTAAAAAAAAACTGTAATAATAATAATAATTATATTACTTATTAAAAAAAAAATAAAGAATTGTTGCTAATTTGTGAATGCTTTCATTTGAATTGCAATTTGAAAATAATTTTTTTTTTTATTAATTAATTAAACAAAAAATTTAAAAAACAAAAAAAAAAACAAACAAAATTTAATTTATTGTTCAAATTTAAATACAATTTGTTTTTGCAAATAGAAATAATGATAATTAATTAATTAATTTTAAATGTATTTGTTTTTTTTTTCTCCATTTTATTTTCAAAAAAAAAAAAAAACGAAAAAATACATATACGAACCAATAAAAACTAAACTAAATAAATGAAAAATCATTAAAAAAAAAAAAAAAGTTCAAATAATTACCAAAAAAAAAATCTGAAAATTAAAAAGGAAAAGTTTTCCTCTCATTTTTCCTTCTAATAGTTGATGGTCTGTCAATTAGTGGGTAATATTGGAATAAAAAAATAAAAATTAAAAGAACGAAAAAACGAAAAATAAAATAAAACAGAAAATAAAATACAAAAAAATTTAATTAAAAACTAATTGCACTTGAATTGTCATCATTAATTACAGCGAAACGTATTGCTACTGCAATTGCTACTGCTACTGCTACTACTACTACTGCTATTACTACTACTACTACCACTACTAACGAACACTACCCCACTTGTTGTATTATTATTATTACGGTTGTTACTAGTAAAAGTACCCTGTGTTTTCTTCCGTATCACTTGTAATTATTAATTAAATGTGTGTGTGTCTGTGTGTGAGTGACCGTAGAGCAAATACGCTATACTTTCTAGATTGAAAACATTTTTGTAGAATTCAAAGCGACAAAAAAAACAGAAAAAATCAAAGAAAATTAAAAAAAAAATTTTTTTTATAAAAAAAAGTAGCTGAAATCATTAATAATTTAAAATAAAAAAAAACAAAAACAAAATATAAACAAATCCATAAAAATAAATAAAAAGAAAGAGAAAGAGATACACAAGATAACGTACATAAAAGTAAATCTTAACATTTAGAGGTAAGGCTTGAACATAAAAACTGTAGCAAATAAATTATTTAAAAAACAAAAAACCTCTCTGTTTCTTTTTAATTTAATTTTGTAATTCAAATTTAAATTAAAATTTTCAAAAATTCCGTTTCATTTTTTGTGTTTCCCAAGTTTTTTTTCTTCATTTCGTTTGTTCAACCGAAACTAAACTAAAAAAATTATCTTTCGTTTTGAATAGAAACTTTCTTTGATTAGTTTAGATTTGTTTAATTAACCTTAGTTGAGTGTAAATATATGATTAGTATTACTCCCTACTTCCCTTCCCCCCTATATACATACTATACCCTAGAAAATATTAATAAATTTTGTTTAAAAATAAAATCTCTTTTTTCAAAGTTAAGTACATTAATTTAGTTTAAAATTTCCTAATTAATGAAATTATTTTATAATATTTATTAGACTTAGTCGTTATGTACATATGCATGGTTTTTCTAAAGCATGGTTTGTTAGTTTTTCTTAAAAAAAAAATTAATTTTTTTTAAATATTTCTTCCAAATAATAAATAATTTTAAATAAATTAAATAAACCAAAAATAAGAAATTCTTAATAATAATTAAAAAATAAAAATCAATCCTAAATACAGTCAAACTTCTATAAATTGAATCATCCAATATCCAGAAAAAAAAACTTTAAAAACTTTTTTATAAAAATTACAAGTTAAAGAAGCAAAACCTAATAGATTTTCTCTCCAAGATGCCGTTGCCATAATAGAAATTCAAATTATAGAAGTTCCACTGTACTTCCACAAAATAAACGTTAAAGCATGTGAACAGTATTCTGATCTGTTCGGAAAAATTGTTACAAAGAATTGTGAAACTCTCTCTCTCTCTTTGAATAGAGACTAGAGGTTTATTCTTCAAATTTGTGCAAAAACTTTTCTCGTTAGATGCTGCAAAAACTTAGAAAACTTGTTTGAAATGTAAGGACTTGTTTGCATTTGCTTTCTTTTCTCACCAAGGAGGGGAAAAAGTACTTAACCGCATCACAGAGGAAGTCATAGCATTCCCCGTGTTTTTTCTTTTTTTTTCCTTGAGCCAGAGGTGATAATCTCCGAAAGATACTTTTGTTCCGACAAAAGCATGCACGACTCACCATCACTGGTGCCTACGTACTAGACCCACTCCCTATACACTCGCAGAGGGCTGGTTAGCTCGAAAGCTTTATCACGTTATCTCAAATTTCACCTTCGTTCCTCCAACCTTCACAGTACCATCATTACTTCGGCCATTTTCTAGCTGTATTGACTCCATAGTGTCCTAGAATTCAACAGCTCCTCCATGAGCCGGTTTGGTCCTAATCTAGTTTCTCCGGGCCATCTAAATCTGGGGCAGCATGTTCCTCTTCATCTACACAGTTTGGGTATATAGGAGAAGTATCATGTCCAAATCTGTGCAGGTACTTCCTAAAACATCTATGACCAATTAGAAATTGGATCACATAGTAATTCAGCTCGCAATGTTGAAATTCTACTTGTCGTCAATAATAACTCCCAGGTATTTTATCGCCCTCATACATATATAATTGGCCATTACAACCCTTCAGTCAGGATTACCACTTATGCTGTGTGCTTTAATTTTATACATGAGTGGCGGGACGAACAGTTTAAAGTCGACTCCGAACGACAAATTTTTGAGAAGCTTTTCATGGCAATTTTTACTCTCAGAGTCTTTGCCAGAAATCTGCTGAGAGGAAGTCGCCGAAGAAATATTTTTCGTTTTAATGTCTGACCTGGAATTCGAACCCGGGCCTTTTGTCTCATAAGCCAACACACTACCCACTAGACCACGGCGACTTCAAAGGCGACTGAAGTGCAGAATACTAGCATAAAAGGTTTCTGTTTCCTCCACACTGAGGCTGCTTCTGTAGTAATCCAGGGGGGGGAGGGGCAGATCGAGCTTGTCAGCTAAACAGCCAATTGGGCAGTGTCCCCTTAGAATGGGAACCGTTCTCTTTTAGCGAATGATGATGAATGCATTTAGCGACATTTATAAAAACGTCATGGATCAACATTTTTCAGTTCATTAAACAATTGTGAACATTTACATGGAATGGAAGGAAGGCGGTATTATCATAAATCGCAATCTTAAAAAGAGAAAATATTGTTTAACATCTACTTAAGCAAATAAGGACTTTACAATTTGTGTACACACGTACTTACCTATTTTAACATAAAAACCATATTCTTTATAACAAAGCCAAGTACTTGTTTACAATTTCCTCTACAAATCGTTTAACATACATTCAAGTACAGTAAATGACACAATAAATATCTCTTTATATAGTACAACAACAACAACAAATAAAAAACAATAAAAACAAAAAGAACAAAAGAATTTCCTTACATGTATAAAAGCAATTAAACAAATGACACCTGACACTCGTTTAACGTGTTAGAATATATTTTGATTTCACGTTTCCAAAGATGCCAATAAAACTTAACAAAGTAGGAGATATGACGTCATAAATTCTTTACAGTTCTGATTAGCATCTCCACGGAGATTTTTAAAAAAATAATTTTGAAAGAACAATTTAATCCATGACATCCATGGAGACAATTTGACATCCATGACCCTTTAGGCCTACTGTTATTATAACATCATCTGAACGGGGGGTTTCATTCATTCAATACTGTGTTTCAAAATCTTATTGCCCAACAAATTGGATTTATTTCTTTGAAAGTTAAACCATTTGTAAAAGACATATTTACGCACTTGTTCTCTTCTTCCTTTTATTATGCGCAAGGTGTGAATTATTTATAGGGGGGATGCGGCCTACAAAATGTGTCGTTTTAAAGCCCTTTACCGTAAATAGCAATTTCATGCTTGACATCATGTGCAATATATTGGAGAAACCACGAAAATAAACAAAAAATATGCGAAACAAAATGAACTTTTTCGCTTTTGCTATCTGCAACCAACAACAACAACAATAACAACAACAACAACAACAACAACAACAACAATTTCATTACCAATTCTCGTATAATATGCTCGAGAGAAGCTATGTACTACATACATTGGCCAAATTGGTAGACGACTGTGCTACAATCCTTTGCATATGAAAAAAAGAAAATGTAACAAGAACAACAATAACAACAACAACAATGAAAACAGAAAATTTTTACAGAGGACGGTAGGCCAATTGGTCAATAAGCCAATAAGGGTTTATACATGGTAATGTCATGCCACCTCTAGGCCGTTGTAACGTTTGGTTTCGGTGTACAACAGAGAATACATTTTCCATTGCGGGTGTTATTTTTCATATTTTTTTCTACTGTTTCTGTTTCTGTAACTGCCTGCTATACAGTGCTGTAAAAAAGTACACACACACAGCTATACAATCCAATCAATTGGTTTTAAGCAAAGGGGGAACAAATTTAATTTAATTTGAAGTCGTATGCATACTGGGTAGTCTCCCAGTTAGCTCCTGATATTAGCTGGCCTGTCTCTCCTGTGACCGCCATATGGATTCTGGTGCAGAACTTAAAGGCCAATATCTTCCAAGAGTTTGGCATTGGATTTTTAACGATATTAACTTCTGATTCCCCCCCTCCTCTATACTCTCTTTTCATCCTATCCCCTCTATTATCCTTCCCTCTTTTTTAAGGGCGTTGTATAATTGGTGAATTCGACCTCCGGGTACTGTACTTGTCTTAATTGATAAGTACACGTCTTATAACCTAACCTAACCTAACTTAACTTCTAATGCGTGATGAGGACCACAAAACAACGTCAGTGACAGTTTTCGGCCAGCTAATATGTTTGTTTTCTTATAAAACGTTACGAAAAGGATTTACAAAGCCAGGAGTTCTTTGTTGGCTGCACTCCCCCAGTTGCTACTATTTTAATGGAATTCAATAATTTGATATCAGGCTGCTATATCTTCGCAAGAGATCATTTCATTTGATTTACTGACCAATAACTCATGGTTTGTTGATGATTACAACCCTTCAGTCAGGATTACGACCTAGCTTCTCACACCACTTATGTCGGATTCGTTCGTAGTGGGACCTATAGAATTTTGAGAAACTTTTCTTGGAAATTATATTGACTTTCAGAGTTCTTGCCACAAATCTGCTGAGAGGAAGTCGCCGAAGAAATATTTTTTTTCATATTTCGTTTTGACCTTCAGTCTATTAAGCAAACATACTATCTACTAGACTACGGCGACTTCAATTCATTGATTATTATGTGTAAAGAATAGCTCTTCTGCAACATAACTTCTGGCGAAGCCGCAATAACGCAAATAGGCATGAGACAGACCAATTTCTTTATTACGCTCGCGTTTTGGGAAACTTTTGGCGATCCTTAAAGAGGCGAAAGTCTCTATTAGTACGGCTAATTATTGTTGTTGTGTAGAGGTGCCATAGTACTGGCGTTAGTACTATGACCATACGATCTATTGTACTCCAACTCCCCCCTCCCCCCCATTCTTATAAGATATCGCCATAATATCTCCTGCAAGCCTATTGCCCTGACTAATTACCGAGTGCTGATTGGTGTCAATAATAATAAGTCACTGCCCAGCATCTGAGAAGCATTAATGCTGTTAAATCTTAAATCTGTTAAATCATCTCCGAACGACAGATTTTGAAACTTTGAAACTTTTCATGGGAATTTTATTTTCCTCTTAAGAATTTTTGTTCTGGCTTCTGAGCCAGCTTTTTTTGTATTTCATTATATTCGAGATATCTGAGCCAGGAGCTGAACCGTCGACTCCCATCTGCATACATAATTGGTCATTACAACCCTTCAGTCAGAATTACGACCTAGCTTCTCACACCACTTACGTGTACGGGACCTACAGTTTATTGTCGACTCCGAACTACAGATTTTTGAGAATCTTTTCATGACAGGAGATCTGCTGAGAGGAAGTCGCCGAAGAAATATTTTTTCATATTTTTTGTTTTGATGTCTGACCTGGGATTTGAGCTCACGCCTTACGTCTAATAAGCCAATACACTACCTACTAGACTACGGCGAACTATACTAACAAGCCACCCCCCATCATAATTAAATATACTCTGAGTTTATAGTGCCCTGGATAGTCAGATCTCCTTTTAGTGCAGTTTCCCAGCAAAAGTTTTAATTGCCTCCCAACTTACTTGGTTTAACAAGAGTCTTAGGGTAATTTCCCAGCAAAAGTTTTAATTGCCTCTTAACTTACTTGGTTTAACAAGAGTCTTCCACTTTACAGAAGAGTTCTGGCCCTTGCTACGTCGTTAAAGCTTCCTTCCGAGAATTCTCACACGACCTGAGACCCCGTAAAGAGAGTACTCTTGGGTTGCCTAGGTAGTTGAATCAGCTTTCCCAAACAGACCTCTACTATCTTCAATTTAACTTCATAAGAGTCGAGTGACAGAAATCCATGTTGAAATAAGCACGTCTTTCGATGGCATAGATTATCGCTTGAGTTTGCTGCTCAGAATATTTCAAAAACTGCTACTACTATTCCAAGATCCATGCTTGAGCCATCTTTATACCATAAAAGTACAGAGTAAGCCGTTTCCAGATCATTCGATTTATTTTTGGTTTCAAGTCTTCGCTAGCATAGGCAGGGCTTATATTCAACAGAGCTTCCACCGGCGCTGTAGGTCAAGTTTTCGTTGCCTCTGTTAAGCCAATACATGTTAGTCTCTGTATGTCTTGTGTGAGGTAATACTATAATCCAGTTAGCCCTGCCATATTTTATAACCCTCAGAAATAATTTGAAAAATTTGAATAATTTGAAATAATTAAAAAAAGGAAGAAAATTAGAAGCCTGGCTTGCTAAATAATTAAGAATCTTCTATTTATGGAGGCACTTGTTTACAGTTTCAGCTTAATGAGAGTATACACAGAGAATCCATAGTACTAGTAGTCTCCTTTTTTAACCTACTGTATCTGTTTACATATGTTGTGGCATAGACTACAAAGCGAATGCAATGAATGACTGATTAAGAGAAGAAATAAAAAAGAAAAGCAAAAAATGGAATTATTACTGAATATATTCGATTATTTGTGGAAAAAATATAAACAAAAAAAATAAAATAAAAAGAGAAAAAATTCAAAAATTCAAAACAACACAGTCATAGACGAATTTGATATTCCCTAAGGCGGCATATACATAAAATATTTGTGGCTACTGAATATTCGTGGGCACCTTCTGATTAATGTTAGTAGAGTTTCTGAAATGAAATTGTGTTCTTTGAAAGACCATCTTTAACTTTATATTTCGAACTGGGTTCCTCTCAGATTCACTTATACTCTCTACGTGGCAAACCACAGCACTTAAACTACTTCCACGTTATTATTAAACTCGTAGGATATATGCGAGTCCTGTACTCGCCACATATATTGTTAGGGGTCTCATTTATTCTTCGCAATAACTTGTTCTCCAAAATGTGGTAAGAGTCGAACTAAGGGCACTGTCCACCAGCAGAATTACCCGCGTCAGAGGGAACTAAGCTGATCACAGGACTAGAAACAGAACTTCTCCGGGATTTTAGCGTCTTATACATAATTGGGGCGGCTTATAAATAAAACTCACTGTGCGCTATTGCGTCTGCATGGTGTTTCTAAAAGTTTGAAAAGTCAGTCATTGTAAGATACAAACAAGAACCTCGTTCTGAGTAATCGACTGTGGTCAGTTACATACCGCTCAAACCTTATTTACAGGCATTCTACTTGTGTGCCCAAAACAATGAGGGGTGATGCATTTAGGCGACCAGATCTAAACCTAAGTGCGAAAAACCAGGTATCTTAAAAGCTAATAAGGTCTAGATGTCGGGCAATCCCATAGAATTCCGGTAGTAAGTAAGTCAGCCACCAACGAACCAGCTCTCTCAATCGGTTTTAAATTCTCAAACATTGTTTCCTTAAAGCACAAAATACACGGTGAAAGGTCTTTAACCATCAGCAGTTCCAGGAGTTTTCTGGCAAAAATTCTGAGAGTTCACAATAATTGGCATGAAAAGTTTCTCAAAAATCTGTCGTTCGGAGTCGACTTTAAATTATAGGTCCCTCCGCTTACATACAAAATTAGCACACACAACATAAGTGGTGTGAGAATATCAATAATCCTCACTAAAGGGTTGTAATGACCAATTATGTATGAGTTCCATGTTCAAATCTACAAATCGATTCGGGTTAAATTTGCCGAAAAGCTTTCTCTCTCTCTCTCTATTATGGGTCAAAAAAGTTTTTGAGTCTACTCCTGCTACAGACTATGATAATTCTAAATGTCGCCGTAGTCTAGTAGGTAATCTGTTGGCTTACTAGCCAGGTCAGTCATCAAAACGAAATTGTGAAAAAATATTTCTTCGGCAGCTTCTTCTCAGCAGATTTCTGGCCAAAACTCTGAGAGTAAATAAAATTGCCATGAAGACCTTTTCAAAAATCTGTCGTTCGGAATCGACTTTAAATTGTAGGTCCCGCCACACACAACATGAGTGTTGTGAGAAGCTAAGCCGTAATCCTGAATGAAGGGTTGCAATGGTCATTTATGTATGTAGAGGGGAGTCTACGGTTCAACTTCTGACTCAAATATCTCGAACATAATGAAATATAAAAAAAGCTGGCTTCTGACAAAAACTCTTAAGAGGAAAATAAAACTACCATGAAAGGTTAGGTTAGAGGACGTGTATTTGTCAACTGTGACAAGTACAGTACCCGGGGGACGAATTGACCCATTGTTCTCACACTACTCTTGTTCTGTGCGTTAATTTCATTGCCATTGAAAGTTTCTCAAAAATCTGTCGTTCGAAGATGATTTAACAGATCCTGCATGTGAAGCTGGGTATTAACATGTTGGCTGCCGAGGCAATTTTCAGAAAACTTGCCAAAAAATGGCAATTTGATTTGTTCACATTAGTAAGTACGAGATAACTCGTAGATTCTAGGATGCTAAACTACGAGTTATCTCGATTTTTTAACATTAGTAAGTACGTTAGATTACGTTCCCTTCTAGGATGTTAAAGTACAAGTTATCTCGATATTTTAACATTAGCAAGTACGAGATAACTCGTAGTTTGACACCCTAGAAGGGAACGTAATTTACGAGTTATCTCGTACATACTAATGTGCCAAAGCTAATGCCAAACTACGAGTTATCTCGATTTTTTAACATTAGTAAGTACGAGATAACTCGTATTTTGACACAATAGAAGGGAACGCAATCTACGAGTTATCTCTTAGTTGGCAGTCAACGTCTTAATGCGGATTATTATGTAAAGTTTCCCACATGACCGAGTGGACAAAAGCCAACAAGTTGACGACAGCAAAGAATCGACAATTTTGTGCGTCATATTTGACATTTTGCCCAGAAATATTCTTCTTGGTACGTACATTTTTTTTTTGGTTGTTGATTATTCGGAATCTAGGGCGGAATTGGTAAATGGGGCCGTAAAATGGTCGATATGCTGTGCGAGTTTCCTGAACACATTAAAGTTTTGCTTTGAAGTAATGTTTTACAATCTGAAGGCATTGCTCTGGCATTAAACGTCAATCGTAATTGAACCGATATGTCAACAAAGTTTGACAGATTAGGCTGTCAAACTTTATTTATCGTTGTGGATAGTTTTTGGGCATTTAAGAAAAACTTACGGTAATTTAATGAATTCTCTTACAAAGTGTTACAAACCATTTGAATAGTTAAAATGTGTTTCAACACGCTATAATTGACAATGTAAACTAGAGGATTTGTCTGCATACATATGTACGTACGTAGGTATATACCATAGACGACACGTGTAATATATTGTATGCGGATGTGTATACGTACGTGTTTGTGTGACAATAATCTAGTAAAAGTTGTTTCGTTGGTTAAAACACGAGTTTGAGAACATTGTTTCAGTTTTATTTAGAAAATTATTAAGAAAAGACGTTTTATTTTCATTACATTTTTAATTCATAGTTTTAATGTAATGTAAACTAAACAACAACATAGAAGAATAAAAAAAAAACTAATCGATTTAAATGTTACGAATACGTGTGTAGTAATTATTATTATCGAAATCCAAATATAAATACAAAGTAAAAAAAACACACACACACACGGAAACAAATCCGAAAATGACGCCACCACCAAAACTATCCAACTATTTAATGTTGGTACGCACCAATATAAACAACAAACGTCAACAACAAAAGTGTAAGTCATCGATAACTAACACTAATCACAGGCATGCAATGCCAAAGAAAAAAAAAAAACTCCCTCCAAGTATTTCATTTGATTTGAATTGATTTGATTTGATGATTTTCCGTTAAGGGAAATTGATTTCTTCGAGTATATTTAATGGGAATTGTGATTACTGCAGCTGGTAGGAGCACATTTTTCAACGTTTCATTATTTTCGTTCTTCTTTGTGAATTTGCTGACCATTAAGGGGTGAAATTACTTGGTGTAGTAAAAGGTAGACGCATTTTTTTTTTTGTTGTTTTTAATCAACACTAATTCGATATCAAACGAACACGTGAGATATGACGTTTCACGTTGGTTACATAGTTGTTAAGCACAGTTTTTATGGTTTGGCGCTCGCATAATGCGATTACATTGCGTATCACCAGTGATGTTACAAAAAAAATGCAACTAAAAAATTCTTAAAATACATAATGGATCCGCCATTTAACGTTTTTTTTTTTCAACTAGTGCTTATTTCATGAATGGTAACACTTAGCTTATGGCTGATTTGACTGATAATTAGTTTTGTCCTTCCGCTGAGCAAATATGGTTGTGCATACGCGTTTTCGTTACGCTAAGTGGGCCAGCGATCGACTTACAGATTTTATGCCGATTTTGGCAAAAAAAAATGCATCTTTTCAAATGAAACTCATTTTGATCTCGGCAGGTATGTAAACAAGCAAAATTGTCGCATTTGGGACAAAGAAAACCCGCACGCATACATTGAAAAGCCGACGCACCCAAAACGAGTCACTGTTTGGTGTGGATTTTGGTCCAGAGCCATAATCAGGCCATTTTTCTTCAAAAATGAGCAAGGAGTGGCCATTACAGTCAATAGCGATCGTTAATTTTATACTTGAGTGGCGGGACCAACAGTTTAAAGTCGACTCCGAATGATGGATTTTTCATAAAGGTTCCGCCAAATAATTTTTTTTTTGCTTTGAAAATGCTTTAAAAGAAACTGCCGAATATTTTCTCAAATTCCTTTCTTTTATTTAAAAGTACAATCCTTCCGATTAATAATGGCAAATAATTTCATTTAAATGGCTGCCTCGCTAAGTGGGCCTACTACCTACTTACAGATGATGCCGATTTTGGCAAAAAAAAAAATCATCTTTACAGATGAAACTCATTTTGATCTTGGCAGGTATGTAAACAAGCAAAATTGCCGCATTTGGGGCACAGAAAACCCGCACGCATACATTGAAAAGCTGACGCACCCAAAACGAGTCACTGTTTGGTGCGGATTTTGATCCAAACGCATAATTAGGCCATTTTTCTTCGAAAATAAGCAAGGAGTGGCCGTTACAGTCAATGGCAATCGTTGTCGGGCCATGTTGAACGAATTTTTGTTCACAAAAATTAAAGAGGAGGGTATTGGCAACATTTAGTTTCAACAGGACGGCGCTACGTGTCACAAAGCCGAAGCTACAGGCAATGTTTAGCGCCCTGATTTTAAAGATCGCATTATCAGCCGCAGAGCTGATGTCATTTGGCCACCTCGGAGCTGCGATTTGACACCGTTGGACTATTATTTGTGGGGTGCCGTCAAAGATAAGTGTTACGCCGACAAGCCAGAGACAATTGACGCTTTAAAGGACAATATTCGTGAAGCCATTGGTGAAATACAGCTGCACACAATCGATAATGTGCTTAAAAACCGAGGCAGCCATTACAATGAAATTATTTTCTATTATTAACCGCAAGGATCGTACTTTCAAAAGAAAACAGGAATTTAAGAAAATATTCAATAGTTTTTTTTTAAAGCATTTTCAAAAAAGAAAAAATGTTATTTGGCGGACCCTTTATATGGTAGAAATACAGTGAGTAAAACCTCGACTAAGTCGTAGTTTCATTGCTTTTCTTATGAAAAAATATTCATTCTTTCAGAGCTTTCAAAGTCACTATAAAACTGTCTAAATTTTGTAACTGTTTGAACGCTATCAACACCATTTCTCTGGTCAACTTATAATTTTCATATGGGATCACTAAACTCCTAGAAAAAGAAAAACAAAATCCAACAGTAATAAAATAAAATTTATATACATTGTGATTCTGGAAGTTGCCAAGCCTAACAACAAATGAAATAAAAATATGTAGACTGATAATTAACACTACCGGTTAGAAGTAATAAGGGGTTCGTTGAAAACACAGAAAAGTTCGAAGAGGTTCCTATAGCTTTTGATGGGTCGTATATATGATTTGACGTATACTTGCCAGGTTTGTAAGTCTGGATCAGTGTCTTGGCCTGTGTCTTTAACCGTTCATACAATACTCTCAGAAAAACTCCTTACGGGCTAACGGATAGCCTCATGTCTGTCTGTGGTGTCTTCCTTTTTCGGCACAGGATAAAGGCTTTGAAATTTCAAATTGTTGGACATATTTTTTGTAGCTCTATTCTCTATTTTTGCATGCATACTACCCTTTTATGGTCTTTAGGATTGAACAACTGTATCTTTTTCGATAGTTGGTAAAATTTTCAAGTCGTCATCATTGATTGGATTGATTATAGAATTAATTGAAATGGTGTCTCTTCCAGAGCAGTGTAGCCTTTCATAACTGTAGCAATCATTACGAATCTGTAACAAAATTATCGTTTTCATTCTTGCACGAAGATGCTCTAAGTTTAAGACCTTTTGATCGGAGGCGTTTCGACCCTTTTGTCAAATTTTTGATCGTTATTCGTATTTCAAAAAACTTTCCTATTAGATTTCTTTTCCGTGAGGAAACTTTCCTCCTCTTTTCCTCATCCTACAGTCTGAAACCTGAAACCAAGTACTTTTTCTGTAGGACGGCTTATGGAGAGGGGATTTTAGCTAACTGTTGAAATTCAAGTTATTTTTGTATTTGAAGTTGCCGTTAGACGTAAGCCGCGAGTTTAAATCCCAGGTCAGACATCAAAACCGAAATTAAGAAAATATTTCTTCGGCGACTTTCTCCCAGTAGATTCCTCCGTTTCCCATTCTCCCTCCCCTTCCCTACTTTCCTATATCTTCCTTTTCCTTCCTCCCCTAAGGACAATGTACAATGGGTCAATTTTGACCTCCGGGTACTGTGCTTGTGTTGACCGACAAGTGCACGTCTTCTAACCTAACATAATCTTCTCTCAGTAGATTTCTGGCAAAAACTCTGAGAGTAAATAAAAATTGCCATGAAAAGCTTCTCAAAAAAATCAATCGTTCGGAGTCGACGTTCAACTGTGGGTCTCGCAACTCACATATAAAGCTTACGCAGACAACATAAGCGGTGTGAGAAGCTAGGCCATAATCCTTACTGAAGGGTTGCAATGGTCAATTATGTTTGTTATTATGGAGAATGGATGGATCTTATCTGTCAGTTGAGTAGTGAATGCCTCAACTATTACATTCTTTTCGCAGTTTCTCGAAATTTAGTTTTTCCTGTGGAGTAAAGCACTACGATAATGCCAAGTGAACAGAGTCGATGTTTGAACACCTGAATGTGAGAACACCTAATGTCTAAGATAAGTGCCTTCAATTAATCACAATGTAATTGATTTGGTTGTATGCGACCCCAAGTCAAATATTTTAAATAAAATGAAATACGAAAAAAATATTTCTTCGGTGACTACTTCTCAGCGGATTTCTGACAAAAACTCTTTGATAAGTTTCTTAAAACTCGCTGATAAGTTTGCGATAAGTTTCTTTCGTCCATGATAGGTTTCTCAAAAATCTGCAGAGCGCAGTAGAACATTAATACAATGGTAGAGGGAGTACAATGGTCTGGGTAGTATGTTATTGCTCTACTACGGGCCTATACAATTTCCATTTCGGCCTGAAACTACCTGTTTTTCAAACAATTCGACTTTGAACTTTATGTCCTTAAGAACATAGTGTGTAGTGCAGCCCTTAAGCTGACGAAATTCTTCCTCTTCCCTGATTTTGGGGGAATTTGGTCAGTACAGGGACTGCATTTACCCGTGGCATCACAATGGGCTGCTATTGGTGCTCAAGTGAGCTTTATGATAGCAGAGTTACCACTCCGACCTAACTTAACCTAACCTAACTCTTAGTGTAGCACATAGTATACATACATAATTGGCCATTACAACCCTTCAGTTAGGATTATGACCTAGCTTCTCACACCACTTATGTTGTGTGCGTTAATTTTATACATGAGTGGCGGCGGGACCTTCAGTTTAAAGTCGACTCCGAACGACAGATTTTTGAAAAGCTTTTCATGGCAATTTTTACTCTCAGAGTCTTTGCCAGAAATCTGCTGAAAGGAGGTGTCGCCGAAGAAATATTTTTTCGTTTTGATGTCTGACCTGGGATTCGAACCCGGGCCTTTTGTCTAACAAGCCAACACACTACCCACTAGACCACAGCGACTTCACATAGTATGCTGGGTTATAAAACGATAGTACGCACGTAGGTTAAACCGCAGCCAAGACATCTAGTCCTGCCAATCATGAATGAATTAAGCTTATACACACGAATGGTGTGAGAAGCTAGGTATCAATCCTTACTGAAAGGTTATTTTAAGCAATTATGTATGAAGAACACAAGTGATCCATTTCAGATTTGAGGTCTCAGATTTAAATTACAACAACAATTTAACCTCTTAGTGCATGAAATATTCCAATTTGAAAGAAATGATTATGAATCTCATTTGAGAGAAAGATTTGGATTTGCTTGCAGTTACTGCATTTGAATTATAAAAAAAAAACAAAAACAAAAACAAAAATTAAATTTTATAAGCATGATACTTTAAGCCTGTTTTATTACCAAAAAAAATCATAAAATTTAAATTATTTTTCCAATAAGAAAACATTCTTTTACAAGAGTAAAGCCAACCTTCACTAACAAAACTGTTTCATGCACACTTTACAGACAGCAAAACATCGCAAACGGACGAAGAGAAACAGCGTGATCGTCAGCGCTGTGAGAGGGAAGCTAAAAAAGAAGAACAAGACGCGTTAAATTACAAGGTACATACATACCCCCCTCCTACATCGCTTGTATAGGCCAAAAAATTTAACAAAAAAAAAATGCTTTGATTTGCAGAGAGAAAAAGAAACACGAGAGGCGCGTTTATTGGATTTTGAGATTAGACGACAACAGGAACGGGAAAAGAAAAAAGAGGATCAGAAACATCAACAGCAAATACAACAACAGCAACAACAACAACAACAGCAACAAAGTGAAAAAAGTCCACCAACTACATCGGGCCAGGCACAACAACAGTTGGCACAGCAGCAACAGCAGCAAGAACAGCAACAGCAATTAGTTGCAAGCAGTAGTGCACCCACACCCATAATACCAACGCCACCGGAACGTGGTTTACCGCCAGCCTTTCGTAGTCGCTCTATAGAACGTGAAGTCCTATACGAACGCAAACGGCAATTTTCCACAGTTGAAGCGCTTGAATTAAGGGTAAGTTTAGGCTTTACGAAGGAGGATCGCCTTTTTATAAGAGTCGTTTAATATTTGAATTGAATTTCATTTGCAGAAGCCTTCCAGTACTACACCTTCACCGCAAACCGTTACCGTCGGTCAGTCAACGGCAACACCAACGCCTGCATTACCCACTGTACCACCAACACCAGCCACACCCATTGCACCAGCATCAGCTGTGGTGGCGGGCCCACCGGCAACAGCTGCAGCTGCTACAGCTGCTATAATACCCATATTACCGTTAGGAGTTGCTACCCTACGTGATGACTCCACCGAATCCGAAGAACAATCCGTGACATGCACTCATCCACATGCCGAGGCATGTCATCGCATTATGTAAGTACTCATTGCACTCATTTACTCGTATATACTCGTACGTAGTACATATTCTTGAATATTTAAAAAAAATTATTTTAAAAAAAATTTAAAAAAAAAAGTGAAAAGAATCTCATTTTACGTATGTAAACGAATTAAAAAAAAACAAAACAAATGAAAATCCAATTTCCCCATGTAAAGTTTTCTACTTTCTTTTGGAGGTCAGAAGGTTGACTTTTTGTTTGGTGTGCCATGCAAAATTCTGTTGCATTTGTACGCAACGTAACAGAAGGAGCAGCAGCCTGTGTATCTGTAATTTGAATTTTTTTTTGACTCGAAAACGGCTTGAAGTAGTCCTTATGCTTCATGTTGCTTAAAATGAAGAGCATTTTTCGTTTTTTCTTCTTATTTTTCCTTTTGTTTTTCAATTTTATTAATACGCTTCAAGGATTAATTTGTGAATGAATGCTCCCAGTTAAGAGTTTTTAAGAATTTTTTTAAAGTGAGGGAAGTATAGTCAATGTACATACATGGTGAGCTAATGAGTTGGTATAAATACTCGTACGTTTATTTGTTTATTAAGCCAATAAAAATACATGGTATGCACTCTACAGTACCATGTAATTGAACAAGTTTCATCAGATTCCATCAGCTTGCTACGAGACTTTCAGAAATTTTTATTTGAAAACTATACGGTGCGACAGTAAAAATACACCCGAATAACTATATAGTCCACGTTGTTCAGTTAGTTGAGTAGAACTCAAAAATACCTTTTTTTATATTTCTCGAACCCTTCAAATGTTTTATTTGACAAAAACAGCTTTTTTTTTGACTTTACGTACAAATTTCTGGATTACTCAAACATTCCCCACCCGATTTCCAAAATTTAAATCTTGTTGGAAAGGGGAGATATGGACCTTTAAAACGTTATACATATATCTATTCTTCGACTTAATATGCTATGAGATTTGCTGAGGTGAACTTGGAAAATTCGAATTTTTTTCATATTTTTTCAAGTTTGTTTATTCATAGTAGCAAACTTTAATAAAAAAAAATATATAGGCTAAGGGATAATATTTTTAAAGTCCGTTCTCTTGTGAAGAGATTAAATCATCATTTGATCAAATCATCAAATGAACTTTTTCTTCAAAGATTTTCAGAATTTTTGATGGATCTTGATTGATTATCACAAAATGTCTCAATTTCACATTTGCACGACTTCCAGAAGTCGGTTAATACTTGTGTTTTTTGCAAATATTGTTATTTCTCTTTGCACAAACATTGGCCAATTTCTGGTGGAATTTGCAAATTTTCCGATAAATAATCAAGATCCATCAAAAATTCTAAAAATTTTTGAACCGAAAGTTTATTTGATAAGATCTCATATATAAAAAATATCACTCGACTGTTAGACTCTTTAAATAATAACTACGGAAATTTCTGTCCGATTTGATCAAACAAAGTGACAATCTCTTAGCAGGATAATGCGCTTTCAAAATGTTACCACTTATTTCATATTTTTTAAGTAAAGTTTGCTACTATGAACATGCTATTGAACGCCTCTGCCTCTGTAATTTTCCACCTCTTTACAGGTTGAGGATGCTAGATAGGGACTTCGTCAAAGCCTCTTTTGGGCTCTTAGTGGAGAGCTTAGATTAGAGCTTTCCATCGATTCATAAATTGGTTGAACTGGTTGAGAAGTGTTAAGGCAATAATATTGTCGTCGCACTCTCTTGCTTTTTTTTGGTTCATCTCTTCCGACCGTATCTTACATATATTCTCTCTTTCCCACCTCTTCACGGTTTCCAATTTTCCTCTCTATTCTCTTTTGAGATTGAGGATGCTGGGTAGGGGCTTCTTCAAAGTCTCGTTTGGGCTCTTTATGGAGAACTTATATCCGGGCTCTCCATCGATTCATAAATAGGTTGAGCTGGTTGAGAAGTGCTAAGGCACTTCTCTTGCGTGTTTGTGGTTCATCTTTTTCCCCAGCGCCTTTTGTCCTTCCTTCACGGTTTCCAATTTCCCTCTCTATCCTCATTTTTTTCTCTTCTACTAAGAATTTATAATGGGTCATTTTGACCTTAGGGTATTGTATTCGTCCTCAAATTTAACTTAACCTAACCTATAGGTGATGGCTCATGGTGTACCCAATTCTCAAAGGAAAAAATTCTCTAGAACAACTCTTCATTTAAAACTACTAGGTCGTCCTGTCGTTGTTATCATTTGATTTCAGAACTTAGAAAGGTCTACACTCAGTTGTGGTCTTTTTTTCGTATCCCAAAATCTGAAAATATTTCTTCGGCGACAGCCTCTCAGCAGATTTCTGCAAATAAATAAAAATTGCCATGAAGAGCTTCTATATCAACCCGCTTGTAGTCATCGCAGTCCAGTATGTAGTGTTTTGGCTTATTAGACGTGAGACTACAATTCAAATCTCAGGTGAGACATCTATAACAAAACGAAATATTTCTGGCAAGAATACTGCCATGAGTTTCTCAAAAATTTGTTGTTCAAAGTCGCCTTAAAAAACTGTAGGTGCCGCCGCTTATGTATCAAATTAACACACGCAACATAAGTGTGGCGAGAAACTAGATCCATAACTCTGACTAAAGGGTTGTAATGACCAATTATGTGTGTATGCATGTATGCATTCTCTTGTGTTTTATCCACTTATGGAGATTGCTCGATCGTTTACTAAGCATGTAATTTTATTGACCACATTGTGAAAAGTCCGCTTGTTAGTTTGATTATGCCGGTACTTTGAACTAAAAGAACATTAAAAAAAATTATTATTTGTATGAGTTCTTGATTATTGTATTTGTTTATTGACATTTGGCAAAACAGACTGAATAAATGTCACATATTTTGATAAGATAATCGTTATCAACTGTCAAATTCAGAGCTCTCCTTTGGAAGATCGCATATTTTCTAAAGCTTCCGCCAAATAACTTTTATTTTTTGAAAATGCTTCAAAAAAAAAACTACAGAATTTTTTCTCAAATTTCTTTTCTTATTTGAATGCGCAATCCTTCCGGTTAATAATGAAAAATAATTTCATTGAAATGGCTGCTTCGGCTGTCCAATGCAGTAGCCTACACGATCGGTCTAATTTTTAAGCACATTATCGATTGTGTGCAGCTGTATTTCACCAATGGCTTCGCGAATATTGCCCTTTAAAGTGTCAATTGTCTGTGGCTTATCGGCGTAACACTTATCTTTGACGGCATCCCTCAAATAATAGTCCAATGGTGTCAAATCGCAACTCCAAGGTGGCCAAACGACATCAGCACTGCGGCTAATAATGCGATCTTGTAAAACATGGCGCAAAACATCGAATGTAGCTTCGGCTGTGTGGCACGTACCACCGTTCTGTTGAAATTAAATGTTGTCAATATTCTTCTCTTCAATTTTTGTGAACAAAAATTCCTTCAACATGGCCTGATAACGATCGCCATTGACTGTAACGGCCACCCGTTGAGCATTTTCGAAGAAAAATGGCCCAATTATGCCTCTGGACCAACATCCGAACCAAAAAGTGACTCGTTTAGGGTGCGTTGGCTTTTCAATGTATGCGTACGGGTTTTCTGTGTCCCAAATGCAACAATTTTTCTTGTTTACATACCCGCCAAGATGAAAAAGAGCTTCATCAGAAAAGATGATTTTTTTTTTTGCCAAAATCGGGATCTTCTGTAAGTCGATCGCTGGCCCACTTAGCGAAGCGCAAACGTGTATAAACAACCATATTCGTTCAGCGGTAGGATAAAACTAATTATCCGTCAAATCAGACATGCACTAAGTGTTACCATTCACGAAGTAAGTACTATTTAAAAAAAACGTTAGACTGCGGGCCCGATATTAAATGGTTTACCTTTTCCACTGCATAAGATACTTAACTTACTCTCTTGCAATAAATTTATTATTACCGTTAATATATGGTCGTTCTGCACAAAAAAAAAGGAACATTAACTGTAAAAAACAAAAAAAAAATCAAAATTATGATGATAAATCAAATGCATTTTTACTGTCTTAGTTTAGAAAACAGAAGTCATGAATAAAAGTCATCAATTTATGTGCACACGTACATACGCTCTAAGTAAGTCTGTGTAAAAAATTCCGATGTAAACATTGTTTACATATACGAAACCATATCTACGTCACTAGAGCTGTAACACACTCACACATACATGCAAACATATATGCATACGTTGATTATAAATACTCGTACTCTGTTATTGAGGTCACTTCTTACGCTTGTATTCGTTAAATTCTATTAACCACTGAGTGCGTTTGCATGTTCTCTTAGTTTTCTTCTTCTATTTTTTCTGTTGTATTTGTTTGTTTATTTTCTTTTCTTTCATATCGTTCTTCTTCTTCTTCTATTCTTTTTCTCTCTCTCTCTTTGACACTGTTTGTTGTGTCGGTTTATTGTTGCATGAAATGGAAAAAAGAAGAGGAAGAAAAAAAAAAGGAAAATTAAGAAGCATGAAATATAAACAAAGAAAGGAAATCCATAAGTAAACAAATGCTAAAGCGCAGAAGCGTATATTAAGCATAAAAAAAAAAACAAATGACAAAACAATAATAAAAACAATGTTGATGAAGGTTTATGTTTTAAATAAGTCCACTAGAGAAAGTCCCCACTAGAAGAAAGCTTTCAATTTAAGTGCAAATGCTGCTATAGAAAGTGTAAACAAATAAAACAGCTTTCTGAACGTCAACAACTAACGTAGTGACCACAATCCAGTGTGGCGTATAAGTATTATCGTTAATTTCAATAAAATATTACGTATACGCCATCATTTACAGTGGTTCATATCAGAGATCAGCAATGAATCGTTTTTCCCCTACTCATTAGCACTCATGCAATTTTGAGTATGACTGAATCAACAGAATCGAAATTCAACTACTTTGATTCATTCGTACTCGCTACAACATTAATTTATAAGTATAGGTTGCAATGAGTATGAGTACAACGTTGACATCAAATTCACAACATTCGAAATATGTTTGATTCATACGCCTCATACTCATTCTGATTCATAAATTTAGAAAAATACTTATAATACTTATAAGTGATTCGAGTGTTTCGAATAATTCATCAAAATTATCAAATGAATCGTTTTTCCGCTACTCATAAGCACTCATGCAATTTTGAGTATGACTGAATCAACAGAATTGAAATTCAACTACTCAGATTCATTCGTACTCGCTGTAACAGTGATTTATAAGTATAGGTTGCAATGAGTATGAGTACAAAGTTGACTCAAGCTCACAACATTTGAAATATGTTTAATACATACGGCTCATACTCATTCTGATTCATAAATTTAGAAAAATACTTATAATACTTATAAGTGATTCGAATGGCTCGAATTATTCATCAAAATTATCAAATGAATCGTTTTTCCTCTACTCATAAGTACTCATGTAATTTTGAGTATGAGTGAATCAACAGAATTGAAATTCAACTATTCTGATTCATTCGTACTCGCTACAACATTGATTTATAAGTATAGGTTGCAATGAGTATGAGTACAATGTTGACATCAAACTCGCAACTTTCGAAATATATTGGATGCATACGTCTCATACTCATTTTGATTCAATAAATTTAGAAAAATACTTATACTACTCATAAAAGATTCGAGTGATTCGAATCATTCATCAAAAAATTTGCAACCTTTGTTGTTGTTGCATTTAAGAAACAGAAGAATGAAAAAGACAAAAGCAACAAGCAAAGCATACACACAATCTTCTTGTGAGTATAGTAGTGTTCGTCCGCAAATCATACTCATTTTGTGCTTCGTGTAAATGTTAAGTAGAGACGAGTCGAAGTCAACAACATCATGCTTATTGTTAAGTATGAATACGACGAGTACTTTCAACTTTGAGTATGAGTAGTATGAGAATCATACTAAAATAACTATGAATGCGTATAAATATCAGATATTATAAGTATGACGCGAATCTATTCATTGTTTTGAATGCTCGTTGCTGATCTCTGGTTCATATCATTTGTGATACTCATACATATTCATACTTATTTCAATATCATACTCAAACTCATACTCATATTCAAAGTTTGAAATACAAATCATACTCATACTTAACAATACCCATGATGTACTTGATTTCGACTTTCCATGACGCAACATTTACACAAAACACAACATAAGTATGATTCGAGTATGAGTACTACAATACTCACTAGAGAAAGTTGTGTGTTTGCTTTGTTGTTGTCTTTCCTTTCTTCTATGTTTGTACATGCAACAACAACTAAGACTGTAATTTTTGATGAATGATTCGAGTCAATTGAATCATTTATAATTAATTTTCTAAATTTATGAATCCGAATGACTATGAGGCGTATGAATCAAACATATTTCGAATATTATGAGTTGTACTCATACTCATTGCAACCTATACTTATAAATCAATGTTGTACTGAGTACGAATGAATCAGAGTAGTTGAATTTCACTTATACTGCTGACTTTGATGTCAACGTTGTACTCATACTCATTCTTTCCTTTTGATTCAGTTTCATTAACACGTTTTCCGGCGCGGTAATTTTCACATTAGTGAGTACGAGATAACTCATAGTTTGGCTACCTGGAAGGGAATGCAATCTGCATGTTAACTCGTAGCCGGCAGTCGACGTGTTAATCAAATCATTTCCTGTTTTTGGGGAAGTAATGGGCCTGCTGTGCGTTTAACGTGATACTACTTGAAAATTATTGTCATCAGGACGGCTCTGTTCCCCACTCAATATAATGGGTGAGTGAAACCATATCACAGAAGATGCCTAGACCGCCGCCATGTCTAGTGGGTAGTGTGTTGGCTTAATAGACAAATGGCCCGGTTTCGAATCGCAGGTCAGACAACAAAACCGAATTGTGACAAGATATTTCTACGGGGACTGCCTCTCAGCAGATTTCTGGCAAAGACCATGAAAAGCTTCTCTAAAATCTGTCGTTTGGAGTCGACTTTAAAAACTTTAGATTCCGCCATTCATGTATAAAATTAACGCTTACGACATAAGTGGTGTGAGAAGCTATGAAGCATTAAATTGTTGAACTGAAAGCAGGGGAGAGAGGTTCAGGCTTAGGGCAGTTATTTAACTCCCACTTGATTATTGAATTCTAAAGTTTGTTGGTTTTAAAAAGATTTCTTTAAAGCTTTCGTAAAGCTTTTAACAGTTTATTGTAAGCAGCTTGTAGAGCTTTCGGGAAGCTTGAAATTTAACATTATTTTTCTTTTATTTTTTTGTTTGTCAATTTAAAATAACGGTTAAAAGCTTTTAATGATGCTTTTGAAATACGAATGGTACTAAGAGAAAGTAGGGTAGGAACACGGTAAATATATTGTAAAACTATACTGTGGATATAAAACGAATAGCAGCATGTGCCTGAAAATACATTCAACAACGTAACTTTTAAAAGGAGACAACACAGTTGCATATCAAATCACAATCACGAAAAAGGATGCTACAAAAAGAAGAAAAATATTTTGAAAAAATTTCTTAAGGAATGTACAAAAAAAGAAGAAAAAAATTATGATTGAAATTCATACACAATAATTATAAGCACGTGCAGGGTGTTCAATGTTTTTTTTGTTTTTTGTTGAAGTAAGAAGTTTTTTCTTGAAGTAATTGTTGCCAAAAAAAATTAGAAAAAAATGGGAAAAAATTTGAAAAAAAAGAGAGAATAAAAATGTGAAAAAAATATTGATAGAATAACTTAAAAATTCAATGATTTTGTGTGCAAAAGGAAGAGAGAAAAAAAATAGGGAAAGAAATTGTTTAACTTTACAAGACTTTTATTGTGAACTTTTCCTTCTAAAAGAAGGATAAAACAAACAAAAAAAAATTTTTTTTTGTTGTTTTTTTTATAACAATTTTCTCTTGTCACTAGTCAACCGTACTTGTAAGCAAATACATGCTTTTCTGTAATGCTTAAAGGCATTTTGTATTGTGCTTTCTTGCTTCCTAAAGAGTGCAATAAAAGAGTGCAATAAAGGAGTGCAAAACTATGCTGTAACAGTGCATAAAAAACTTGTAAGGCATGTGTAAATTAAATTAAATTTAATTAAATCAACAACGAATTTCTACAAAACTCTATCAAAAAGAAAGCAAAAGTTTTAAATTGAATGCTGAATTGAATCCTATTTAACATAATCAGGTAATTGAATGAAATTTTCTTTTATGTTTTGATGTGTTCTTTCCCTCTCTTACTCTTCAAAGTAGCATATTTAATTGAATTTTTTATAAATATTTAAATAAGTTTTTTAAGTTTAAAAAAAAAAAATCCCTACACTATCTGTTAGTGTTGCTCAAGCTGTATTATTAATACATGGCCTACCTGCCTGCCTGGCTTTCTGGATTTTTAGAATTCTTTTAATATTGATGTCTTCATGACATAGTTATTCAACATAAAATCGCATTTAAATATTTATATTTGCTGTACAATGATAATGCATTTATTGCAGCTGTCTTCTGTTTTCCTTTGAGGAAAAAAAAACACAAAAAACAACAACAATGACAGAAAAATTCAATTTAAAATTTTTCTTTTTTCATTTGTTTACCGGGAAAAGTGTCAAGTAAAAGTTTACCACAAAACCAGCATCAAGGAAAAGTGGAACATATTTGCAACAAATTTCTTTGCAACAAATTCTCAGAAATTGTAATTTTCCTATGGATCAACGTAACGTATTAAAATCTATAAAATGCAGGCAAGAGAGTTTTGCTTTCATCTCAATGTGAGGCTTTCCAATTGGTGGCTCAGGATTAAATTCTGTTTTTTTGTTCTTCCCCAAAATACATAAAAAAACCCAACAGTCTAACGGCCTCTTGTATAGTGTAGATTTGTTAATTCGGTTCCATTTAGTAACTCTTATCTGTTGCAATACAGCAAACATAAGATTTTAGTTATGTTCGGTTATGTTAGGCTAGAGGGCAATTTGCGGTTCACAGGAAACATCACTCGGTGGCCCATATGTATGCAGTCGGGATGCTAATTGGGAAATCCCGAATCTCTAAATCCCGGAATTCGAGATTTTGTCAATGCCTGATATACATAATTGGAAGACAAATTATTTCGCTAACAAAATATTTTTATTATTAAGAGAAAATCGCGATTTTACCCGTGATTTTTCGGGATTTTAGGATCCCGAATTATCCCAAAATATCCCGGGATTTCGGGATCGGGATTTATAAAATCCCGAATCAGGGGATTTTTAAAAATCGATCCCGTTTAGCATCCCTAGTATACAGCGTATTACCCAATGTGATTAAGATCTTTTGTCTTGACCCGTTTGCGATGGGTTTGAACTACCCGGAGCAACTAATACAACCTAATGTAGTGGCCCGTTCGCCACTAACTGTCCCCTATTGCTGGGCACTCACATAAAAGGCATAGAATTTTTGGTTAGTTCAGCTCGTAAGTGAAGTCTCCGTGGTCTTGTGGGTAGTGTGTTGGCTTATTAGACAAAAGGCCCGGGTTCGTATCCTCCAGGTCAGACATCAAAACGAAAAATATTTCTTCGGCGACTTCCTCTCAGCAGATTTCTGGCAAAGACTCTGAGAGTAAAAATTGCCATGAAAAAGCTTCTCAAAAATCTGTCGTTCGGAGTAGACTTTAAACTGTAGGTCCTGCCGCTACTCATGTATAAAATTAACGCACACAACATAAGTGGTGTGAGAAGCTAGATCGTAATCCTGACTGAAGGGTTGTAATGGCCAATTATGTATGTATGTCAGCTCGTAATAGTTACGTTTATACAGTAAGACCCCGCTTAGTGCTGCTCCGTTTAACGTTGTTTCAGTATTACGCTCTAGTATATGTGTACAAATGTAACGGCCATGCACCAATCAAAAATGGTGCACTACATAGTGACGGACTATACTTTGTATCCTTTTCAGTGCTCATTTGTTACACTCTCCATAATAAAGATTTAAATTGTACTTTCCGAAGTCGTAAAGTCTTTACATATCGATGGCTCCATTCTATAATGTTCTAAGTGTACTTGGAACGTTTTTAATCTTCTTGGATTTTATTTCTACTTTAAATAACTTAAATTCTACTTTCTCTAACTTAAATCCTGTCAAATTTTGGTTAAGATGCGCCCATCCGTTCCCAAGTTATAGGGAAAAATCTACTTAGAATACAGTTGCAAAATTATGTCACGTGAAAACTTTGAGAGCTTATAACTCAAAACACACTTTTTCGACTTAGAATGTTATAGAACGGAGGCGTCGTTATGTATCTGTTAAGTTGCCGCGTTTAACCCTGTTTCGTTTAGCGCTGGTACCTATTGGAATGCGTACTCCGCATTAAGCTGGGGTCTTACTGTAATAATATCTAGTCTCTATTCCAATAGCCTCTAAGACTTTGTGCCCACATATTGCAAACTCTTTAGACCAGGTATACCGGTACAGTCGCCATAGTCTAGTATGTAGCATGTTGGCTTATTAAACGAAAGGTCCGAGTTCAAATTCCAGTTCAGACATCAAAACGAAAATATGAAAATATTTCTTCGGCGACTTCCTTTCAGCAGATTTCTGACAGCCCATCACTGTCAAAGGCGAGAGGACTATAGAGAGATCAATAGGATCATCAAGACGCCAAAAACATGTGACATATGCAGTCTTAATTTCATTTAATCCACTTCTAAATTTTCCCTGATTCTGGTATAAAAAAAAAACATGCTGAGTTTTAACTTTGGCATGGGTTATGTTGGCTTTGCAGGTCGCTGTAGCTTGCAGCCTTTTGCCATATTTTCTTATTGGTTTAAATCACACAAGCCCCGCTGTTAATTAACATCGCCTACTCGTGAGATGACCATGCCCACAAATGCCCACATTTTCACATTTTTCTTGTGAAAACAACACGTTTTTGGTGTCCAGAATATTCAATTCCGGCTAAAGGAAGTGGAAAATTATCAATCTATAGCTCCATCGTTGATAGCAATGAACTGGCCTATAACATTTTCAAGGAAATATTAACTAAAAACTTTGACAACTTAAAATTCACACCAAATGGAGATTTTTTCGAGATAAATTAAGTGCTGTTGTCAGTCAGTCAGTATTTGTTTCTTCACGTATTTATTTATCTGGAAATGGGCTTCATTGTTGAAAATGATTTGTTGATGATAAATACGTAAATTTCCAAACTGGTATAGAGCCCATTCAGCGGGCATAAGCGATATCTGCGATCGTCACGACGTTTTTTTGGTAGCATATGGCTTCCATAAAGTCTTTCTATTTTTTTTTTTTGCGTTTCTTTAATTTATTTTTGTTGTTCCAGCTAAGCAGGTGAGTGGTTTGCTATAGCAAGTCATGACTTAAAATTCATCAAATTCTTGTCGTCTATGATAGGTCGAAGTAGAAGACTTTTTCGAATTTTCCTGTATTGAATTTTTCTCGCCGAAGTCGCCGTAGTCCTGTAGTCAGCATCAAAACAAAATACAAAAATTATTTCTTCGGCGATTTCCTCTCAGCAGATTTCTAGCAAAGACTCTGAGAGTAAATAAAATCGTCATGGAAAGCTTCTCAAAAAGATCTGTCGTTCGGAGTCGACTTTAAACTGTAGGTCCCGCTTTCCATTCACGTAAAAAATTAACATACACATCATGAATATTGCGAGAAGCTAGATCGTAATCCTGACTGAAGGCTTGTAATGGTCAATTGTTTTATGTATGTATACCGGTATGAAATGAGCGTTTTTCTGAATATCAAATTCTAACTTTTAATCGGATATTAAAAATAAAAATTCGCATTAATCTAGTAGGAAGTGTGTTGGTCTTTTAAACGTACGGCCACAGTTTAAACTTCAGACTTCCATTAAAACGAAATATGAAAAATTATTTCCTCGGCAACTGCCTCTCAACAGATATCTGGCAAAAACTCTCTGAGAGTAAATAAAAAACTGCCATGAAAAGTTTCCCAAAAAAATCTGTCGACTTTAAACTGTAGGTCCTGGCTCTCTTTAATAAAATTAATGCACGCACAACATAAGTAACGTGAGAAGCTAGGCAGATTTCTGGCAAAAATTCGTGAAAAGTTTCTCATAAAAATGAGTCGACTTTAAATTAACACCCACAACATAAGTGGTGTGAGAAGCTAGGCAGATTTCTGGCAAAAACTCTAAGAGTAAATAAAATTGGCATGAAAAAAATCTTTCGTTTGGAGTGGACTTTAAACTGCACCTGCAACTACCACTCAAGAACAGAATTAACACAAACAACATAAGTGGTGTGAGAAGCTAGGCACATTTCTTGCAGCAGATTTCTGGCAAAAATTCTGAAAGTAAATAAAAATTGCCATGAAAAGCTTCTCAAAAAAAATCTGTCGTTTGGAGTGGACTTTAAACTGTAGCTGCCGCCACACTCATGTGTAAAATTAAAGCACACAACATAGGTGGTGTGAGAAGCTAAGCAGATTTCTGGAAAAAATTCTGAAAGTAAATAAAAATTGCCATGAAAAGCTTCTCAAAAAAATCTGTCGTTCAGAGTCGATTTTAAACTGTAGGTCCTGCCACTCAAGAATAGAACAACATAAGTAGTGTGAGAAGCTAGGCAGATTTCTGGCAAAAATTCTGAACGTAAATAAAAATTGCTATGAAAAGCTTCTCAAAAAAATCTGTCGTTGAGAGTCGACTTTAAACCCGTAACTTTTCATGTATAAAATTAAAGCCCACAACATAAGTGGTGCGTGAGAAGCGAGGCCGTAATCCTGACGGAAGGCTTGTATGTATGTATACAGCAATGTAACAATGGCTCCTGCTTTATTGACCTTGTCTACGTTACAATAGAAACTTCAATATCATTGAGTTGGAAAATTGCCGGCAATGATGCTTCTTTATACGTTACATTGATTTTTTTTCTACTTTTTTTTATTTAAATATTGGATTTTTTTTATAAAATTTTTTTTATTATTTATTGTGACATATTTTCATATTTTTTTTTCCATTTTTTATTTTGGCATTTAAACTTGTAATGGGAAAGGCAAGAAAGAAATTGCTGCTGCCGTATTTGGCATCGCCATCCATATTTTTGCTGTATTTTCTGCTGATTTTTATTGTAAAGTTTTCTTTGAAGTTTTTCTTAAAAAAAAAAGAAAAGAAATGCCTTTTAATATCCTAGTTGCACTAGGTATTGATTGTAGTTTTTAGGCCATTTTTATGGTTTATTTTTTTTTATTTTCCTCTCACAATATTTCCTATTTTTTTCCGATTTTTTTCTGATTTTTTTCCTGTTCATTGTATTGCTTTCCTTTCTTTTTTTATTGTAAAGAGCATATAAAATCGAAGATGAAATTGAAAGCAAAAGAATAAAATGAATTTACTTTGTAAAATTCAATGTATTTTCTTGTATTTTTTATTTCTATTTGTATTGTAATGGGTTCTCCATTTCGTGGTTTCAAAAATAAACAAAAATAAAGCACATCTAAGAGCTGAATAGCTATTGTGGCCCGTGTTGCGTAGCACTTAGTTCTGTCCTATTGATACTACATGCCGTTCGTGTCTAGATTATTCAATTGAGGCTAGAATATCAATGCCTATGGAGCTTATCGTTGCCCGTAATGGTTTCTTCAAAGTCGTCTTTAAAGCAATATGAACTGCCAGTGAAAAATCGAATGGGTTATCCATTTCATGGTTTCAAAAGTAAACGTAAATAGTTAAAACACAAATAAAAAAAATTGTTTTCATGCGATTTCCTTTTCTATTGTAAAGTTTGAACGTTGACATTATGTGTGAAACACTACTCCATCATTTAAATGACCTCCAAGCGAAGTGTTTCAAACATTGATTCTTTTAAGGTAATTTTCGACCACTTTGTGACACATATTGGGCGATATATCAGCCATAACTTGATGAATGTCTTAGTTTTTAAGTTCTCAAGAGTTGAAGGTTTTTATCTGCATAAACACGGTCTTTCGCATAGCTTCACAAAAGAAAAGTCTAATAAAGTCAAATTGCATGATCTTGGTGGCCAGTTGATATTGCCATGACGAAAAATTATTCGGCCAGGAAATGTCTCTTGCAATAAAGCCATATTCGCTCGAGTTGTGTGGCAAGTGGCCACATATTCTCCAAATCGTATTCTTCAATAGCAGGCAAAAAAAAATATCGGTTATCATATGGCCATAATGCTCCGAAATCATAGTGAAAGTTGGTCGTTCCATCATCTTTTTCCAAACAGTGTCTTTTCCTGGAATTAATGGCCTCTCTTCAATTACTTAAGGATTCCCAGAACCCCAAATACGACAATTTTGTTTATAAACATGCCCACCGAGTGTAAACTAGGTCTAATGGTGTCATATCGCATGATATTGGTGGCCAGTTGATATCGCCAAGACGAGAAATTACGCAGCCAGGAAATGTCCCTTGCAATAAAGTTGTATTGAGTTGTGTGGCATGTGGCATCGTCTTGTTGAAACCATATATTCTCCAAGTCGTATTCTTCAATAGCAGGCAAAAAACAAGTCGGTTATCATATAGCCATAATGCTCTGAATTAATGGTGACAGTCGGTCGTTCCATCGTCTTTTTCCAAGAATTAAGGTCCAATCACAAATTCGGACCAAAGAGCTCTTCAAACAGTGACCTTTTTCTGGCTGTAATGGCCTCTCTTCAATTACTTGAGGATCCTTAGAACCCCAAATACGACAATTTTGTTTATTAACATACCTAATTGGCCATTACAACCCTTCAGCCAAAATTACGACCTATCTTCTCACACCACTTATGTTGTGTGCGTTAATTTTATACATGAGGGGCGGGACCCACAGTTTTTAAAGTCGACTCCGAACGACAGATTTTTGAGAAGCTTTTCATGGCAATTTTATTTATTCTCAGAGTCTTTGCCAGAAATCTGCTGAGCGGAAGTTGCCGAAGAAATATTTTTCGTTTTGATGTCTGGATTCGAACCCGGGGCTTTTGTCTAATAAGCCAACACACTACCTACTAGACCACGGCGACTTAACATACCCACCAAGTGTGAAATGTGCTTTCATTGCTGAAGAAAATTTTGTTCGAAAAATTGCCATCCACCACCGGCTGTTGTTCAAGCACCCATTCCACATATCAACGACGTTGTGAATGGTCTGGTGGCTTTAGTTGTTGCATAAGCTGGACTTTATATGGATGTAGGTGTAGGTCGAAATGCAAAATATGCCATAATGTGCCCTAAGGCAGTCCTAATTTCTAAGAAGGACCAGGAATCGATACATTCGGGTCTTTGGCAACACTTTCACTTATAATAGCGATATTTTCAGCGGAACGAGCGAAATGGTGATGCACAGGCCTTTGAATATTTGCAACCTCTCCTCCAGTCTCTTCAAATTTCTTTACAATTTTGCCAATTGCTTGCGTAGTTGGACGATTATTGTAAACCCTAATCTCCTCTTAAAGCACGATACGTGGCTATGGCAGAATCACCATTTTTTGTAGTAAATTTTTGATAATTTTTATGCGTTGTGTCAGATAGTTAAGCGACCCATTTTCGTCAATGTCAGACTTGCAACTGAAAAGAACAAAAATTGGTTTCACACCTTAGTTTGACAGATGTCGAATTCCAGTCCCATACTTTTGAAACCACGAAATGGAAAGTCCTTTAGTCAGAGAATCATCAAAGAGTAAGTTTTTCATGCTGCTTTTAAATGTGAAGTTCCATATTTAACGACTTAATCTGAACTTCAAACAGTGTGCCTGGTTCATTCGGTTGCAACGCAACTTCTTGAACTCGCTGTGAACAACTTGAAGTTGCTTAGTAAGTAGTTGCCTAGTAAGTAGTGTGTTGGCTTATTAGACGTAAAGCCAGGGTTCGAGTCCCAGGCCAGACATCAAAAAAATAAAAAAAATACAAAAAATATTTTTTCGGCGATTTCTTCTTCTATTTCTCCTCTTGTTTCTCAAAAATCTATCGCTCGGAGTCGACTTTGAACTGTAGGTCCCGCCATTTTTGTATAAAATTAACACACACAATATAAGTGGTGTTAGAAACTGCGGGCTTCTTGGGGACAATTGCTGTATACTGTCTAATGGTGAAGGTATAGCACTGGCCATTTTATAGTCACCAGCAGCAATTCGTTTCCTTACCGTTCGCATCTTTCCTCTTTCCACCTTTCCTAAAACCTGCACAATGCACAGCATGAGTGGGGGTCATCCCCTGAGTGCTGGTTTTATAAAAAAAAAAACCGCTCCAGTCTCTTCAAATTTCGTCACAATTTTGCCAATTGCTTGCGTAGTAGGACGATTATTGTAAACCATAATCTCCCCTCTTAAAACATTGTGAGTGATAGTTAAGTGATCCATGTCAGATTTTCAATTGAAAAGAAAAAAATTGCTTTCACAACTTAGATGTCGAATTCCAGTCCCTACCATACTTTTGAAACCACGAAATGCATACCCCTATACTTAGTCCTCTGCCGGTTTTCCTTTTTTTATTTGCATTTGATGTGTACAATAGCAGCAACAACAACAATTTCAATAGAAGAGAATTATTATTATTATTGGGGCATAAATAATTTCATGAAAAAGAAATCATTTTTTGCTTTCTCATCTCTGCTTTTTGTTTTCAGCAATTGATACTACACAGCCAGGCTAAATGAAAAATAAAATGAAAGAAAGAAAAAAAAAATTGGGTTTTAATCAACGAACTTACAAACAATAATCCATTGTTGGCTTCTAGGTATTGTAACATTTACAGCTGCTGCTTCAGTTGGTTTTAAACACAAAGAAATAAAAAAAATCCAAAGAATTATTAAAATTTTACTTTTTTTTCTATCACTACCAGTTGCTTGACTTTTATTAGTTAGTGTAGTTCATTAAATACGAACACTTTCATTAATTTATGCAGTCGGCTGTTAATTAAATATCATTGTCAAATGCTTTCAAATGATTGTAATTAATAATCATGAAGTATTTTATGTTTTAATTTGTAATTACACACGGTCAAGTGATTGTTACGGGGTCAGGTCAGGTCAAGTCATGGTCATAGTATGTACAGAACATTACATAAATTGGCTAGCCTTATACAGCTTAAGTAATATAAGCTACACATACACAGCCAAATTCTACTTTATCATCCCAGCCACCATTTTTGAAAATTTTTAATCATACTCGAGTCTTTTTTTGATTCTTCTGCGCGATTAAAAAGCTAAGCGTTCATTTTCTGATTATAAAAGACTCTTTTTGCCAAAAGAAAAAAGTAACTACATATATAATTGGTCATTCCAACCCTTCAGTCAGGATTACGACCTAGCTTCTCACACCACATATGTTGTGTGCGTTAATTTTTATACATGAGTGGCGGGACCCACAGTTTAAAGTCGACTCCGAACGACAGAATTTTGAGAAGCTTTTCATGGCAATTTTTACTCTCAGAGTCTTTGCCAGAAATTTGCTGAGAGGAAGTCGCCGAAGAAATATTTCTCGTTTTGATGTCTGACCTGGGATACGAACCCGGGCCATTCGTCTAATAAGTCAACACACTACCTACTAGACCACGGCGACTTCAAAAAAAACTTAAAAAAAAAAGTGACTACTCTTCTTAAAAAGTCATTTATAAGATATTTTCAATATTAAGGAGTGCGCACGAAAAAATCTGGACTTACACTTTTCGTTATAGAAATAAAACTAAGTGGCGGATTTTTTTTCGTTTTAAATTTCTATTAAAGCAAATGATATTTGAATTCTTTTGTGTATAAAATTTTTCAGCGCATCCAACTTTTTGAGGAGCCATTTTTCTTCCAGACACTTTTGGGTGTTTTAGAAAAATACGTATTATTTCACTTGCTTTGTTTTGGTCGGCAAATCCTTTTATTTTCTTCCACTTCCACCCTTTCTCTCAATACTCAAAGGCAGTACGACATTCTTGTTGGTGGGTGCCCATTTTCTAAAAACTAATTTTGCTATTGTAAAATTTCAAAAATTATCATTTTTTTTCAATTATAAGCTTAAAAGTAGCCCATTTTTTTTGTGCGCACTCCTTAGTTTATAATAATTTTTGTCAATTTTACTAGTAGTTTTATAATCAATTTTCGAATAGCTTTCTGATCATTTATTAGTTTTATTTACCTTCGTTTATGTTGCTTTTTCGAGTCATCTTTCAGTCATCATTTAATCGCGTACGAGTCTTTTATGAGTATGTTTAGGAGACCTTTTTTTTGTAATTTTTTTACGTTAAGCTGTAGGTCCCGCCGCCACTCATGTAGAAAATTATCATGACCAACATAAATGGTGTGAGAAGCAAGGTCGATATCCTGACTGGAGGGTTGTAATGACCAATTACACACTGTTACAGAAGTATACATACGGTAACAATTTCAGAAATTTTCGTTTTCGTTGAAAATTTTTATAATTGTTTGACAACTTTCCAGGATTTTAACCAATGCTAAAGACCGTCTTAAAATCGAAGACAAATGCTAGACAATAATAAAGATTATCAATGACAACCGTATGTTTACTTTTGTAATTGTGTGTGTATGCATGTATATTTGCATTCTGAATATTTAATAAAAAAATTTTTTTTTGAAAAATATTTTCTAATCTAATTTCATTCAATGAAATTGTTTTTTTCTCGTTCTAATTGTTACTATTCTATAGAATTTTGTTGTTGTTGTTGTTGTTGTTTTTTTTTACTTGATGCAGTGGTATCATCTGCAAATCTAAATGTCTTGTTCTCAATAATTTTTTTTTAGTTTAAATATTCAACGTTCTCTGAATATGTTGAAAATAGATTTTTTTTGTATGAAAAACATGAAAATGTAGCCAAAAATAGGAAGAGAATAATTGTTAGAAATGAAGGTCATCCCATTAAAGAAAACAACAACAAGCGGGGGTAGTTGTTTTAAGAAAACGAAACGAAAATAATTTATTTTGCTGGCCAGTAAAACTTTTTTATTCCATTCTTATCCATACGCATAATAAAATCAAACAAAAATTTTGTATGAATTGCATATAGGAACAGGAGAGAAAGGGAACAGAAAGCATCAACACTGGCAATACATTGTTTTGGCAAAATGCCGGGTATACATATGCAGGCCAATGCAGAACTCCTCCTCACCAACACATCTCTCTCTCTCTCTCTATTGTTGCATTTTGAAGGATATTAGAAAACATTTTTTGTTTTGTTTTTGTTTTTTTTTTTGGAATAAATCTTAAAATAGAAAATTAAATGGGCCATGGCCTGCTACATTTTAAAAACAACAACAATTATTTGTTTATAGAAATTGGAACAAATTATTCAATTCAACATGAAGCACTGTTTGGTAATAGATTTTGGACTGGCGACGTTAGATAGGTAGACAGACAGGTAGAGGTGGCTGCCCATCCAAAAAAAATTTTTACATGGACTCACTTAGGCTGCATTGGGCCCACAGTTATTACTATGCCCTTGTCTCGAAATCACTCGAAGCTCCTGATAAAGTGATTCAGGCCGCCAATGTCAATCCTTGACAGTTCCTCCACATCATCCTTGTAGTAAGTATCTAAGCACTTTCTTCCCCTTTAGCAAAGAGCCGGGCATGTACCCAGCAAGTGAGAGACAGTCTCCTCTTCTTCCTCATCTCTGCAGAAGTCGTTAGCAAGGTGTCCAAAACCAAGGCGTCTCGCATACATACATACATACATAATTGGCCAAATACAACCCTTCTGTCAGGATCATTGACCTAGCTTCTCACACCACTTATGTTGTGTGCGTTAATTTTATACATGAGTGGCGGGACCTACAGTTTAAAGTCGATTCCGAACGACAGATTTTTGAGAAACTTTTCATGGCAATTTTATTTACTCTCAGAGTTTTTGCCAGAAATCTGCTGAGAAGAAATCGCCGAAGAAAATATAATATTGGCCTGGGACTCGCATGCGTACCCATAATACAATACCCCGTAATGACACTGGCAGCTATACTAAGCGCGCCTCTTTGGAGTTTAATGAGACCCATTGAGCGCCCCTCATCGAGCCTTAACCGGATTTTACAACTCGTTCTACCCGTGTCCGAGGCCGCCCACCTGTCGTTGACGGAATCGACAATCGCATTATGAATTATAAGCTTGCTGGTTCTCATAGGGAAACCCAAGTTCGAGAATTCATCGGAGAGTTCGATAGTCGTGCCTCGCCTGGCAAGTTCATCAGCTCTGCAATTACCCAAAAATACCACTGGGCCTCCGTTACCCATACGATATGGATATCATATCGTTTCGCTATCCTGTTGAGATATCTGCGACAGCCGTACACCGTCTTGGAGTTTATTACATTAGAACTTAGAGCCTTGATAGCCAGCTGGCTATTTCAAAGTATTGTGACGTTCCGCTTGGAGACTTTTCCGTTGCCAACAATTCTCGCCGCAGCCTGTATTAGCACCAGCTACGCCTGAAAGACTGTAAGACATTTTAAATAATAACTGAGGCAATTTGATCCCCGTTTGATCAAACAAAATAACAATCTCCTCACAAGATAATAGAGTTTCAGAATGTCATCACTTTTTTCATATTTTTTAATTAAAGTTTGCTTCAAACTTGAAAAATTATGAACAAAATTTGCATTTGTCAAGTTTATCTCATCAAATCCCGTAGCATATTATGTCAAATAATATATATGTGTATACCATTTTAAAGGCTCACCTCTCTCCTCTCTATTAAGGTTCAAACTTTGGACATCGGTTTAGAAATGTTTGTGTAATCAGTAAATAAGGTTTTATGAAATAAAACAAGTTTGGAGGATTCAAGAAATATAAAAAATATTATAACTACGGTAATTTTTGTCCGATTTGATCAAACGAAGTGTCAATCTCTTCACAAGATAATACACTTTCAGAATGTCATCACTTATTTAAAATTTTTTAATTAAAGTTTGCTACTATGAATGGACAAACTGGAAGAATTATAAAAAAAATTCGCATTTTCAATGTTTACCTCATCAAACCTGATAGCAAATTACGTCAAATAATATATATGTGTATACCGTTTTAAAGGTCCATCCCTTTCCTTTCTATTAAGCTTTCAATTTTGGATATCGATTCAGAAATGTTTGTGTAATCAATAAATTTGTGCGTAAAGTCAAAACCAATACTTTTTATTAAATAAAACAAATTTCAAGTAATTTTTGTCCGATTTGATCAAACGATGTGTCAATCTCTTCACAAGATAATGAACTTTCAGAATGTCATCACTTATTTCAAATTTTTTAATTAGAGAAAATTATGAAAAAAATATCGCATTAGTCAAGTTTAGCTCATTAAACCCCGTAGCATATTAAGTCAAATAATATATATATGTATATCGTTTTAAAGGCTTATCCCTCTGCTTTCTAATAAGCTTAAAATTTTGAACATCGGTTCAGAAAAGTTTGTGTAATCAATAAATTTGGGCGTAAAGTCCAAAACAATAACTTTTATGAAATAAAACAAATTTGTAGGGTTCAAGAAATATAAAAAATATTATAAGTTCGGTAATTTTTGTCCGATTTGATCAAACGAAGTGTCAATCTCTTCACAAGACAACGCATTTTCAGAATGTTATCACTTATTTCAAATTTATTAATTAAAGTTTGCTTCAACGAACGGACAAACTTGAAAAATTATGAAAAAAAATTTGCATTTGCAATGTTTACCTCATCAAACCTTATAGCATATTAAGTCAACTAATATATATGTGTATACTGTTTTAAAGGCTCATTTCTCT
Organism: Sarcophaga peregrina; assembly: GCA_014635995.1. Lineage (NCBI taxonomy): Eukaryota > Metazoa > Arthropoda > Insecta > Diptera > Sarcophagidae > Sarcophaga > Sarcophaga peregrina. The sequence goes on from CM025790.1 coordinate 95,216,371, forward strand.
CCTTTCTAATAAGTTTTAATTTGTATATATCGCTTCAGAAATGTTTGTGTAATGAATAAATTTGTGCGTAAAGTCCAAAGACAGAGTTTTTATGAAATAAAATAATTTGGAGGATTCAACAAATATAAAAAAAATTATAGCTACGGTAATTTTTGTCCGATTTGATCAAACGAAGTGTCAGTCTCTTCACAAGATAATACACTTTCAGAATGTTATCACTTATTTGATACTTTTTAATTAAAGTTTGCTACTATGAACGGACAAACTTGGAAAATTATGAAAAAAATTCGCATTTGCAATGTTTACCTCATCAAACCTTATAGCATATTAAGTCAAACAGTACATATTTGTATACCGTTTTAAAGGCTTATCCCTCTGCTTTCTAATAAGCTTTAAATTTTGGGCATCGCTTTAGAAATGTTTGCGTAATCAATAAATTTGTGCGTAAAGTCTAAAGACATAGTTTTTATGAAATAAAATAATTTGGAGGATTCAACAAATATAAAAAAAATTATAGCTACGATAATTTTTGTCCGATTTGATCAAACGAAGTGTCAATCTCTTCACAAGAAGAAGAACTCTCAGAATGTTATCACTCATTTCATATTATTTAATTAAAGTTTGCTATTATTAACGGCTAAACTTGAAAAATTATGAAAAAAATTCGCATTTGTCAAGTTTAGCTCATCAAATCTCTTAGCATATTAAGTCAAATAATAAAAATATGTATATCGTTTTCAAGGTACATACCGCTCCTTTCTAATAAGTTTTAAGTTGTATATATCGCTTCAGAAATGTTTGTGAAATCAATAAATTTGGGCGCAAAGTCCAAAACAATAGCTTTTGTGAAATAAAATAATTTAGAGGATTCAAGAAAGATAAAAAGTATTAAAACTACAGTAATTTTTGTCCAATTTGATCAAACGAAGTATCAATCTCTTCACAAGATAATGAACTTTTAGAATGTTATCACTTATTTCATATTTATTAATAAAAGTTTGCTACTATCAATGGACAAACTTGAAAAATTTTTAAAAAATTTCGCATTTGCTATGTTTACCTCATCAAACCTTATAGCATATTAAGTCAAACAGTACATATATGTACATCGTTTTAAAGGCTTATCCCTCTGCTTTCTAATAAGTTTTAAATTTCGGACATCGCTTTAGAAATGTTTGTGTAATCAATAAATTTGTCCGCAAAGTCCAAAGACATAGTTCTTATGAAATAAAATAATTTGGAGGATTCGAAAAATATAAAAAATATTATAACTATGGTAATTTTTGTCCGATTTGATCAAACAAAGTGTCAATCTATCCACAAGATAATGTACTTTCAGAATGTTATCACTTAATTTATATTTTTTAATTAAAGTTTGCTATTGTTAACGGACAAACTTGAAAAATTATGAAAAAAATTTGCATTTGCCATCTTTGCCGCATCAAACCCTATATCATATTATGTCAAATATTATATGTATGTATAGCGTTTTAAGGATCCATATCTCTACTTTCCAACAATATTTAAATTTTGGACATCGGTTTAGAATTGTTTGTGTAATCAATAAATTTGTGCATAAAGTCCAAAAAAAAGAAAACAGTTTTTGTCAACTAAAACAAGTTTGGAGGGTTCAAGGAAGATAAAAAAAATATATTTCTGAGTGCTACTCAATAAAACTCACAACTCATGCTGTGTCATTAGGCAAACCATCTTGTAACTAGTGCCACAATTGCCAATTGCAGCAGTTGGAGTTATAAACTGCTATTTCGCGATATAAATTCAAATGAAAAACATTGTAATAAAAGCCTACAAATTCTTCTGCCTGCAGTCCATGCATTTGTATTCAATTTCTAACAAAAAACAACAACAGCAATTACAAAAACTAAAATTTTTTAAGAGTCTTACCAGAGTTTTTCAATTCCACGAATTTCCAAACGCAGTAGAAAAACTGCAATCATAGCGTAAAATGCTTAACACTTTCACAAAACTGTGATGAGCTGTTAAAATATTTCACTCCTGAAAGGCACTAAAACTAGAAGACAGAAAAGAAGATGAAAAAAAAAGGAAACAAAGAAAAATATTTTGCTTGTATTGTGTTTACATGTTTCATTTTAATTTCCCTTTTAAGGCTGAACGCATTTTTTGTTTTTTCTTTTTGGTTTGTGCGAATTTCTAGGGTTTGTTCCATAATTTCTCTTCTTTTTTTTTGTATTCAATGCAACATTTTTGCCTTAGGCTGGCACTTTCTGTGCTGATGTTTTGTGTTTGTGTGTTGTAACGGGTGAGCCATCTATCAGTTTAAATTTGAAACATCGTTTATATCGCATCTGGCAATACTTATGTCACTTTCTTCTATCATAAAATTCAGTAGCAGTAACTCTACTGGATGTAATGATTCGATTTGTGTTCAAGCAACGTTAGGAATTATTGAAAATTTATTTTCAAAACCAACACAAATGATCGGAATTCGCACGGAAATGTTGTACAAAATTTGATCACAGAGTAGGAAAAATAGTGCCCGATATACGCAAGTATTTACTACTAAAGTTTGTCAAACTGGTTTCATCTTTGATGCTGTGCTGTGACTGAGAGTGTGCATGGGACTCTATCAACATCAGCTCCTCATCATTCTTCTTTTCGAATGAAACTGATTTTCATTTTGGTGGACAAGTTAATAAACAAAATTGCCGTATTTGGGGCTCAGTTCGTAAACTCGTTTCACGGTTGATGCTTTAAGATGCTCCTACCATGTCTACAGACGAACGTATAGCAGCTGTTGCTTAGAATTCAATAACAATAACTCCTCGTCTTTCATCTATTCGTTTGAAGCTGATTTTCATTTTGGTTGTCATTAATAAGCGTCTTTGCCCTCTCATGTATGGGCCGGTGCTCCAAAGTCTATTTTGAAGCTTCTCGACCGCGTACAGGAGAGGGCGAAAGTGCTTATTAATGACAGTAGGGTATCCAACTCTATTGATTTGTTGGAACACCGTCGCAATGTGGCGTGTGTTTCATTGTTCTATCGGTACTATAATGGAAGGTGTTCTCGAGAGATAAGGGGCTTGGTTCCCGATAATCACATATTTTTACATGGTACTCGAGCTTCTCGCAGAGCACATCCTTTTGTGGTTGTGGTTGTCCAGTGAACCGCACAATGCATTACACAGGGAGAATTCATTTTTTGCCCGCACTGCTCGCTTGTGGAATGATCTTCCTGCGAAGGTTTTTCCCGTCAATTACGATATTGGTGAGTTTAAATCAAATGTCCACAAACACTACTCCCTCTTTCCACCTTCCTATAACCTATTTTCCTAAACCTGCACAAAGCACTGCATGAGTAGGTTAACAAACTAAATTGCCTTATTTAAGGCTCAGAAGATCCAAAACTTGGTCTTATAGAAGCCAATGCACCCATTACAGGTGTCTTTTTGATGCGGTTTGTCGAGCGGAATCATCATCACTGGCCCATACTTCTTGGGAAAGAAGGACGGCGCAACCATTTCGTTTAGTGGAGACACCTACATACATACACAAGATTGGCCATTACAAGCCTTCAGTCAGGATTCCAACCTAGCTTCTCATACCACTCATGTTGTGTGCGTTAATTTTATACATGAGTGGCGGCAGGACCTACAGTTTAAAGTCGGCTCCGAAGGACAGATTTTTGAGAAGTTTTTTCATTTTTTCATGGCATCAGCAGCAGCAATCTGCTTAGAGGCAGTCGCCGAAGAAATATTTTTTTTTTCATATTTCGTTTTGATGCCTGACCTGGGATACGAACCCGGGCTTTTTGTCTAATAAGCCAACACACTACCTACTAGACTACGGCGACTACTAATGGACTCACCTATCGCACTATAATAAACGATTTTTATGTATTCGCTCTTCATGGTATTGATGTGAACGACGTGTGGTTTCAGCAGGATAGTGCAAATTGCCACGCTTCCCATGCCACAATCGATTTATTAAGTCAAACGTTTGATGGCCATTTAATTAGCCGAAATAGTGGCCTCCAAGAAACTGCAATTTGCCACCGTTAGTCTATTTTCTGTGGGGGGCAAACAAACCCGAGACAATTGTGCATTTAAAGGCCAACATTTGTGATTGCATTGCCGCGATACAACTCCATACACCCGAGATAATTGAAAATTTGATGGCCAACATTCGTGATTCCCAAAAAGTATACGAAAATTGATCCAATCGAATGAGGTACTGTGACAACAGCCTTGGCAACCATAGGAATGAAATAATATTCCATTTCTAAATGGAACAATTGCATTTCACTTACCTACTTACTTAATTGGCCATTAACAAACCCGATTAAAGAATTTCGACCTGCCACAACACATCCTTCGAGATGCCTTTGCTTCTTGCCCCGCCTAGGCCAGTTGGTCACACCAACCGATGACAGGCCTTTCTCGATATGGTCCTTGCAACGGACCTCTTCATCGACTTTCGCAGATCCTCGCATTAAAATACCCGTCTCACCGGTGTGTCCTACTCCATTTGAACGGCTTCGCGGCGCCAGCCTAGCCCCTAGACATTAATAGGCTGCACAACATCTATGTCGTTGAGGAGCTTATACAGCTCACTGTTCGAATCGGATGTGGAAATCATCGCCAACTCGCACAGAATGGAAGATTTTAGGTTAGGTTAGAGGACGTGCACCTGTCGGTCAAGACAAGCACAGTACCCGGAGGTCGAAATTAACCCATTGTACACTGTCCTTAGGGGAGAAAGGAAATAGAGGATATAGGAATGTAGGGAAAGGGAGGGAGAATGGGAAACGGAGGAATTACATGTAAAGAAACAGACACAAAACAAAAGAGGATGAGAGTGCGACTATACTTACGAAGCCCTAGCACCTCTCAACCACCCCAAGCTGCTAATGAATCTGTGGAGAGCCTTGATGTCGGCTCTCGAAATAGAACTTAAGCTCTCAAAGAAGCCGCTGCCAAGGGTCCTTAACCTCAACCTACCATGGGCTGGGCAGTTGCAAAGGAGATGTTCGACAGTCTCTATCTTCTTTGATCTTACTTTGGACTTTTTTCTTGAACACCTTAAGGCTGCTGCATCAGTTCTTAATAGGGTCCATGCTTTTGCGCCATAAAGAAGCACGGGTAGGATAAGCGTCTTGTAGAGTATTTTATTTATTTATTAATTACAATAAAATTATAAATTATATACGAGCAGAATAACTTACACCTTGTGCTCGGTGTAGTGTCACAGACCAGAGTCTTTTGTGGGAATCGAACCCACGACCCTCACTCTAGAGTACCAGGACACTCATTGTAGAGTATTAGTGTTGGATTTTACAACATACATACATACATAATTGGCCATTACAACCCTTCAGTCAGGATTACGACCTAGCTTCTCACACCACTTATGTTGTGTGCGTTAATTTTAAACATGAGTGGCGGCGGGACCTACAGTTTAAAGTCGACTCCGAACGACAGATTTTTGAGAAGCTTTTCATGGCAATTTTTACTCTCAGAGTCTTTGCCAGAAATCTGCTGAGAGGAAGTCGCCGAAGAAATATTTTTTCGTTTTGATGTCTGACCTGGGATTCGAACCCGGGCCTTTTGTCTAATAAGCCAACACACTACCCACTAGACCACGGCGACTTCTGGATTTTACAACAAAACTATAAATTCAGCACAACAATTTAAAATTGTTTTTGTTTTCCTCTATTTTAAAAATTTAAACTGTTAAATGGTCCACCCTTTATTTTGTATTGTTTTTTTTCATTTTTTTTTGGTAGATTTTTTTCCTTCGTAATCCATTGTTTGGTAAATCAAGCCGCATGCTGGTTTAGACAACCGCATTTTATTTCTTCTTTTTTTTTAAATTTTTCTTAAAAAAAAGCGAAGAAAAAAATCGAGAAAAAAATGAAAATGATTAAGGAAAAGCATCTAAAACAAGCAGATAATCCGTAACCATTGGCGCCTAATTTTTTTTCGTATTTTTTTCTTGTTTTATTCGCCAAAAATTTCCTTTCGGTTGGTTGATTTGAAATCTGTGTGTGTGTGTATGGGTGTGTAACAATTGTCGTTGTAAGTGTAAGTGTTTGTGTGTATAAAAAATCTTTTATTTTTAATGACTTCATAAAGCATTTGTATGGGTGTATGGGTGTATGTGTGTGTGTATGTAAATAAGGAAAAAAAATCACCAGAAAAATAAAGCGTGTCTTGCTTAAGCCTTTGGGCATTTCAGCAAATACTTGCAACATCACAAGAATGCCTGCAAACACACCAACTGGAACAGAAAACAAAAAAAATCCAAAAAAAGAAAATGAATTCTGGCAACAACAACAACTATGGCATTAATCTACAGCTACTTAAAATATGGGTCATTCTACACCAAAAAAAATTTTTTTTTTCCCTTCAGTGATATGCTTGCTTACTAAGCATTATCGCTTGCATATGAGATTTAAAAACAATTTCTTTTAAAAGTTCAAGGCTTATGGCGTTTGTGTAATAAACTCAATGATCTTTATGAGGGCCCTATAAGTTGATGTTTGAGAATTAAAAAAAGCCTCTCCTATATGCTTTTATTGCTTATGGCATCCAAAAGTCGTTTGAAAGGATCAAACGATCAAACGAGAGACACGCATGCTATGCAAAGAGCCTTTTTTTTTACGCCGAGGAGGGGCAAATGTACCTAACCGCACCATAGAGGAAGTCACGTCACGTCACGTCCTCCGTGTGTGGGGCCCTCACCCACTAAATCCCCCCCCCCCCTCTTACCGTGGACTGTTGTGTCCACTCCGGAACTACGGTGGTATTACTTCGGAGTGGAGTCCTTTTTGGCCCTTTGGCCGCCTTCATGCTCACATCCGCTTCCAGACTGCGTAATGAAGGTTGGGGAGACTTCTAATTGTCTCCACTATTCCTTCCGTCCAAGCTCCCGACTGGGACCTCGTTTGACACGTGAGCTAGTGTCATCTATATGTCAGCCTCCAGATCTCTCTTCTTCAGTCTCAGAATGCGCTCCACATAACTCGCCACTGAGGCCCATTTCTCTCTGCTCGCAATCATAACCCCGACAATGTTAGTGGCCGTTATCGTTCCGATCATCGACGTCAGTGCAGAGCGATAGCTCTGCCAGCGTGCACATTTGAAGATAGTGTGTTCCGCATCATCTATTACCTCCCTTTCTTCGTACAGGCAGTAAGGGGAGGTGGTCTTGCCCATTCTGTTGAGATATTTCCTAAAATATCAGTGGCCCGATAGCATCTGTGTAACATAAAAATTTACTTCTCCAAAATTTCGACAGATCCATGGCTTTATTTCCGGAATGAGTCTCGCCGTCCACCTTCCTCTATCCTCGTCGTTGCCATTCTGAAATGGTGTTTTCCCTGAAGTGACCGGTTATGTGGTTTCCAGCCGATTTCGCCTTATAAATTTTCATCCGCTCTGCTACCAGTAGATCGACAGGGATTGTACCTGCTATCACAAGTACGGCTGGGGCGGACACCGTACGATATGCCGACGCGATACGTAGTGCAGCCGTTCTCTGTACCGCTAGAAGTAAGTTCGCCCGTTTTTCAACCCCTAGCGTTTCGGCCCAAATTTCGCTCCCATAGAGCATAATGCTGCTTCCAACATCCATCAGAAGTCTCCGTCTCGTCGGTAGCGGGCCTCCAATATTCGCCATTAATCTACTGAGCTGCCAGACGATCTTCCGGCCTTTGTCAGCCGAGTACTTAATCTGGTACGAAAATTTCAGCCTGGGGTCCAGCCTTATTCCCAGGTATCTTACCGAGCTCTTGGTTCTAATTACCTCGCTTCCAATACTCATGTCCACCTGTAAGGGGATACGGCGACTAGTGATCAGCAGTAATTCTGTTTTATGCTTGGCCAGGTCTAGGCCGTGGGAATCCAACCATCTTTCCGTCCTTAGCATGACACGTCTCAGTTTTCGCTGCGCCTCTTCCGTATTCCTGGCCGTGATAACGGCTGCAATATCATCTGCGTATCCAACCAAAAAAGTTCCATCTGGCATATCCTCTCTTAGAATTCCATCGTAGTTGACGTTCCATAGGTCAGGGCCAAGGATAGATCCCTGTGCCGCTCCTGATGTTATATGTTTCACCCTTGGTCCCGAGCTTGTGTTATACAACAGCTGTCTGTTACTCAAATAACTACTTATCATGGCCAGAATGTAGTTTGGTACCGAGAAATTGTATTCCAAAGCATTTAATACATCGCTCCATCTTAGACTGTTTCTAGACGCGTTTCTAATGTCCAAAGTCGCAAGCAGTAGCACTGGCCTCGTAGAGCTACTCCCACGTTGTGTGACTATCGCCGCTTCTGTCACCTCTCTCAAGGCATCAATGGTAGACCGACAGGGTCGAAATCCATATTGTCTGGCAGACAATTTTCCTAAACCTACACAATGCACTGCATGAATAGGGGCCATCCCCTTAGTGTTGGTTTTCATAAAAAAAAAAGTTCCACCAAAATCAGTGAAGAAGAGGAAGTAGGTCAGCGCAAAAACGGCACAACAAAAGCACAACTAGCCCGCATTGGAAAACCAGGCGGAAAGTTTATATCCTTGACACCAATCGATGACAAGGAATGGGGAGCCAAATAACCTATATCTACACCTACCAAGAGACGGGCACAGACAAATAAAGTGGATAACAGTCTCCTCTTCCTTAGCGGACTCTTCCTAAACCTGCACAATGCACTGCATGAATAGGGGCCATCCCCTGAGTGTTGGTTTTTATTAAAAAAAAAAAAACCTATGGCGTCACAACGGGCCGCTAGGCGTGCTCAAGCTTGTGAAAAATTCGATATAACACCGATATTTCCTTGTGATGCTTTATATCGAGAACTTTAGAGTGACATAAGAAACCAAAGCGATCTTTTTTGTCTAGCTTTAAAGCTACAGTCAAACTTCTATAATTTGAACAACTATTTTAACTGAATTTTCAATAAGTTGAAGCCCAGTAACAGCACCTTGGAGTTAAATCTTGTCAGGTTTTATTTCTTTAACTTCAAGTTTCTATAATTTGAAGTTTTTTTTTTGAAAAATGGTGATTCAATTTATTGAAGTTCTACTGTATTTACTCTTATGTATGAAGATTTGACTACTTAAAGCATTAAAAAGTAAAAAGTTTAGGCAGAACTTTAAAAGTTCAATTCTTTTTTTGTTCTTTTGATAATTTAAATATTTTCTACATTAATTAACTTGAATAATTACTGTCCCTATAATTAGTCACGTAGTTTAAATTCTCTTTTTTTTGGGTTCCACTAGTTGAGTTCATTAAGGAGCCTAAGAAATGAATTCTTCAGCCATAGCATTAGAAATGAAAACAAGGCCTCCTAAGCAAGGATTCCTTAGTAAAAAAATTTTTTTTTGTGTCCCCTGTCCCCCTCTGTAGTCGTTATTATTTTTAGTACTTTTTTTTTATTCAAATTTTCCCATTTCCTTTACAGTTGAAACCGTGTTAAATACGAAATTAAAAGAAAATTTACAACGTTTGTGTTATCAGCGACAACATCATTGACATCGTTTTTTAATGTGACATTTATTTGCAAATTCTTTTAGCGTCTCTTTCGTTTCAACTCAATTTTTTTCTCTTAAGGACTTCAAACCAGACACAGTACTTTGAGATGAAATTGACTTGAAACACTTAATTTCACACTTAAAGGTTTTAATATTGATTTAATGAATTCTCATTAAAATGAAAATAGAAAATTAAAAATAATGGAATTTCAAACATTAAAACATGCATGCAGTACAGTACAGTACAGTACAGCACAATACAGTAGTAATCTGCTTAACTTGAGCACCGCCGTTAGGCATATCTCACGTGTATCAGAGACCACATAGTGAATATAATGCGTAGACCAACGCCCCCACATATACGCTGCAAACACTGGCTGCAACACAGTACAGTACAGTACAGTAGTAATCTGCTTAACGTGAGCACCGCCGTTAGGCATATCTCACGTGTGTCAGAGACCACATAGTGAATATAATGCGTATAGCCAACTGCCCCCACCATACACGCTGCAAAACAACTGGGAGCTGCAATACAGTAACAGTACGTAATCAATGCTTAATAGTGAGCATCCGGACCGTTAGGCATATTCTCACGTGTGGTCAGAGGACCACATACGTGAATATAATGCGTAGATCAACGCCCCCACATATACGCTGCAACAACACACGGGCTGCAACCGCCAGTACCAGTACACAGACAGACACCCACCGTAGTAATCTTGCATTAACGTGAGCGACCGGCCGTTAGGGCATATCTCATGTTGTATCAGAGACCACATAGTGAATATAATGCGTAGACCAATGCCTCCACATACATGCTGCAAACACTGGCTGCAACACTGTAAGTAGGTACGAATTCGAAGTCATGCTATTTGGCCACGACTCCCCTCTTGTTTAGGGGTTGGAGACCATCTAAACTCCTTCAATGCATTAAAAGTGTAACGACACACCGTACTCGCGCACTCCCCGCAATTTAGGTCCAAAACTGCAGCACAGCCACCACGTTTCTCCTCACCATTGCCGGTCAGGGACAAGTCGTTGGGGCTCCCGACTGGTAGCAAGCAGCACCCTTAGTCGCCTCTTATGGCAAGTATGGTAATCACTGTGGTAGTATTCTCTTCCCGCTACCACACGGGTCATACATACGTACAACAAAGATGGGTTTTACGAGAGTCCCTGTCCGCGAGGACCTAATCCCACGGTGCTCTTCGCACAGGGTGAAATACAATGCGTCTACCAACGCCCCCAAATGCAACAGACTGTGTTACACCTGAGTACCAATTCGAAGCCATGTATTTGGACATGACTTCCCCGTTGATTAGGAGCGGAGCCTATCTAAAACTCCTTCCGATCTTTGGGTTATGGCGGGTCATACATACTTACATACGCACGGTGCTCTTCGCACAGGGTGAAATACAATGCGTCTACCAACGCCCCCAGATGTAACAGATTGCTACACTTGAGTACCAATTCGAAGCCATGTATTTGGACATGACTTCCCCGTTGGTTAGGAGCGGAGCCTATCTAAAACTCCTTCCGATCTTTGGGTCACGGCGGGTCATACATACGTACATTTAGTCCAGAGTTTAACGTGAGTATCGCCGCGAAGGCTTACCCCACGGTGCTCACAGCACGGGTCAATACAATGCGTCTACCAGTGCCCCCACGCATAGTAATGCAATCAAATAATATGCATAAGCATATCACTGGCTACATCACCACACGTGAGTACCAATTTGAAGCCTTGCAATCTGGACAAGGCTTCCCTCTTGGTTAGGGGTGGGAGACTATTTAAACTCCACTTTTCACAATGGTTGAGAATGCAACGCCACACCAAGCCTGCGAACACTTCCCGCGATTTAGTTTTAAACCACAGCCATCACGTTGCTCCCACAAGGGGGACGCACCATTGTCGGGTAGAGGCGAATCTTAAGACTTAAACTTCCGGTCGAGCGACGGTGTATATTATGTATCTTTTTCAACGCTTTTTTTGATAGTCTGTTCAGAATAAGGAATCGAACTGTATTTTTTGATGTTGCAAGCACAGTACGAACACATCTTTCCTGTTTCATGGTTCATTTATTAGTTGTCATCAACGTTACTAGGTGCATACATATGTACGTGTTACGTTGTCTCGTTTAACGCTGCTTCGTTTAGCTCTGGAACTTATTGGAACGTATCCCATCGCATTAAGCGGGGTCTTACTGTACATAATTGGTCATTACAGCCTTTCAGTCACCAATTACGACCTATTTTCTTAGATCACTTACGATATGTATGGAAAATCTAATATAAGAAGTTGACTTTATACTGGAGGTGTCCAGTAAATTAACACACACACAATCAGAATACATACGTGGTAAGAGAAGCTAGGTCCTAATGACCAATTATGACTATGTAAGTAATTAAACAGTCCTAGTCAGTAGTAGTATCATTATGATACCTTTTTATAGCATCCTGTGAAACTACTGAAATGTATTATTTTATGTACAGTCAAACTTGTTTATAACGAACACGGTTATAACGAATTCTCGGTTAAAGGGAGCTACTTTAAATGGTCCCAGTAATTAAATTTCATGCATTTTACCCTTTTAATGAAAAAATAATTATTATCATTTTATATTTTCTTCTATGACTTCACCCCGTTTATTACGAACTATTTTTTCTGTCCCCACGGACCGGATTTGACTGCACGTACTAAAATTAGTTTTTATTTTAGACATTAACATGTGTACGTATACGTAATATTTAATACAAAATATTACTCATACGCCATACTGGCCCCCAAATGGTTTCTATACGCACTATGTATAGGCAAATAAGGGTTTTAAATCAAATAAGAAAAATTACACGTTTAAACAAGAGAGAAATAATTGGAAAAATATTTTAAAATTGCTTTATAACGAACATAATATTTCTTCTGCTTGCTCTTTATATTATTTGAAAAGTTTAACGGATTTAACAGGCAGGAACATGTATTTTTTCCGGCATGTAATGTGCACTGCTGTAATAGCACATAACCAGTGTCACCATTTTGCAGAATTATGCAGGATTATGCAGAAACTTTTAGCAAAAGCAACCATTTCTACTATATAACTTTACATCTGTTATGCAATATGAAGCTTTAATTCAGTAATTTCGCAAAATTTCCTTTGAAATTTTAAATTTTAAAAAATGGTTTGTGTCTTTGCTTTCTTAGCTTTTTTGCCCTATGAAGATAATATAGTTTACAGAGAGAGAAAGAAAAAAGCTTCTGCTAACAGTTGCAATAATTAAAATGCAATAATTAAAGAATTTTTTAATGTTTATTGCACATTGCAATGTAATATACATTAATGTAATGTATTCGTTAGTATTTCTTTGGAGGATAATAGTGTTCTACAATACATAGAGCTTAACATACGAGTACAGCTTAAAAGAAAGTTTCCAAGTTATCAACCACCTAGAGTGTTAAGTAATTCTGCTTAGAATTTTAAGTACTTTTCAACAATATTTTAAGAACTTCAAAACTATATTATACAGGGTTATGTCTTTGTCATACAAAGAAAAAGAAAATAAATAAAGGTTACCTCATAGCAACAATTTCCCCTCTCTTTCAAATACATTGCAGGGATACTTTGTTCAATAACTTGTTGCTTTTCCAGAGGCATTACCAAAAGATTCTTTTCATAGAAACTCTCGGTCTTATCGTATTAAAATCGTTGAGCTCTCACTTCACATTTGTTGGGATAAGGCTACATCCTTAGCATCAACCTTTATTACAGACAGGAACCAATCCGTTTTTGAATTTCTATAAAACAATGTGAGTTTGTGATAGAAATCACCGTAGTCTGGTAGGTAGTAAACGTTTGGCAAGGGTTAAAACCCCTGGCCAGACATCTCCAACAAATCGATATATCGACGCCTCCATTCTATAACTTTCTAAGTGTACTTAGAACGTTTTTAATGTTCTTACATTCATAATTGGTCATTACAACCCTTCAGTCAAGATTACCACCTAGCTTCTCACACCACTTATGTCGTAAACGTTAATTTTATACATGAGTGGCGGGACATACAGATTAAAGTCGACTCCGAATGACAGATTTTTGAAAAACTTTTAATGGCAATTTTATTCTACTCTCCGAGTTTTTGCCAGAAATCTGCTGAGAGGAAAATCGCCAAAACGATACGTTTTGTATCTTATTTTGATGTCTGGCCTGGCACTCGAACCCTGGCTTTACGTCTAATAAGCCAGCACACTACCTACTAGACCATGGCGACCTCAAATGTTCTTACATTTTTCAAATTCTACGTTCTCTATCTTATTCGTCCGAAATTATAGGGAAAAATCTACTTAGAATTCACGTATGGGGCATGAAAACTTTGAGAGCTCATAGCTCAAAACACACTTTATCGACTTAGGATGTTATAGAACGTAGGCGGCGATATGAGCAAATATTTCTTTGTCAACTTACTCTGAGCAGATTTTTGTTAAAACCTCTGAAAATAATTTCAACTGCAATGAAAAGTTGCTCCAAAAAAATCTGTCGTTCGGAATCGATGTGAGAAGTTAGATCGTAAACCTGCCAATTATGTATGCGTGAGTGTGAAAGTTCATCGAATTTTTTTTCATATTTTTCAATATTAATGTCGAGTTTATATCTGCCACGATTTTTCTGGATGGAGCACATCCAATATGTACAATCTTCCATATTTCAGGCCCCTAAATCGATTTCAATTTGATTGTTTCCCGTTGGGTTATGTGGGCTTTGTGCACCGCTGTGGTTTCTGTTCAACAAAGACTTAAGAAAACCCCACAAGCAAAAGCATAGCCGAGTCAAATCTCATGATCTTAATTGCCAGTTTACATTACTTACACCTGAAATGTTGATGTCCTTAATTCCTCCTTAAAGGATACTTTAAGTGCCGTGGGTCTTGATAGCACGATCTTAATTTTCAGTTTACATCACTTTCACGTGAGATGTTTATGTCCGTAATTCCTTCGTAAAGGTTAGCCAGAGTACCGTGGGTCTTGATTGCATAATCTGAATTGCCAGTTTACATCACTTTCATATGAGATGTTGATGTCGTCAATTCCTTCGTAAAGGTTAGTTAAAGTACCGTGTGGCTTGATCACAATATCGCAATTGCCAGTTATGATGTAAACTCACGTGAGGTGTTGATCTCCTCAATTCCTTCGTTAAGGTTAGCCAATGCGCCATGAGTCTTGTTGGAATAACATATCCAACAGGCCGCAAGAAATTTGTAATCATCGACATACAACAGCGAGCACGTTGACAACAACCTCTTTTAGAAATATAGGACAGATGATGTCGCCTGTCCACAATCCACACTAGACTTTTTCACCTCCTAACTATGAAAATTTTGTTTCTCTGCATTCCTCTTCATACAGGAATGGACCAGAAACCATATTCATTGTGGTTTTTCGATAAAAATTAAGACGAGATTTTACGAAATCTCTATAAATGTAAACATGTTGTTGTTTACATAAATGTAAACAGGTTGTTTGTTGTTTACATAAATGTAAACATGTTGTTGTTTACATAAATGTAAACATGTTGTTGTTTACATAAATGTAAACATGTTGTTGTTTACATAAATGTAAACATGTTGTTGTTTACATAAATGTAAACATGTTGTTTGTTGTTTACATAAATGTAAACATGTTTGTTGTTTACATAAATGTAAACATGTTGTTTGTTGTTTACATAAGTGTAAACATGTTTTTGTTGTTTACATAAATGTAAACATGCTTTTTGTTGTTTACATAAATGTAAACATGTTGTTTACATTTGAACATGTTGTACTTGTTTTTTTTATTATTCTGATGTTTGTTGGTACATTTTTGTTTACTTGTTTATCATGTAAACAAGTTCATTATTTTCATTGTTGCAGCTTTTGTTTATAATTTTAATGTTAAACGATGTAAAAGCAAAACACCATTTTCACAACAATATTTTTTTGATTAGTACCACCGCAAAGAAGTCTCCATAATCTGATAGGTAGTGTGTAGGGTTCGTAGGCGATGCTTCAAACCCCTGTCCAGACATCTAAAAATAAAAATTTCCATGAAAAGTTTCCCAAAAATCTAATCGCCTTTAAACTATAAGTCACGCCACTTGTGGATAAAAATTAACACCTACAATATGGGTAGTGAAGTCGTCGTAGTCTTGTAGATCTAGTGGGTTTACTTATTAGACGTAAAGCCAGGATTCGAGACCCAGGCCAGACATCAAAACAAAATACAAAAAATATTCCGCTCAGCAGATTTCTGGCAAATAAACCTGCCATGTCGTTCGGAGTCGACTTTAAACTTAAGGTCCCGCCACTTATGTAGAAAATTAACGCGCGCAACATAAGTGAAGGGAGAAACTAGGTCAATAATCCTGACTGAAGGGTTGTAATGACCAATTATGTATGTGTTTATGGGTAATATGAGAAGCTAGATAGTAGTCTTGACTATACCGTCACCTTAAAAAATAAAATTTTAATTGTTTTTAAAATTCTTTGTGATAAGGTAAGGTACTGTTTTTGTAAGTTTTAAGGGACGACTTTTAGAAAATTTCCTGTCATTGTCTTAGAATAGAAGGGTAATATCCTCATATGATATGATGTCTTATTTGATATCCTGTTTGGCTAACAATTCTTAAATTTTTTTCGGTAGTTTTATAAAATTTTTTTGCTCTCCTTGATTTATTTGAAATGAAATAAAATTTTCAATTCATTCATTTTTAAAAAAGCATTTAAAACTTCTCTTTGATTAAGTAAAACAAATGAAACTTAAACGAAAATTGTAAAACAAGACACGTTGAACTGCAATTATGACCTGCAGAATATTTGATTATGTACGAAGACTTTTTCTAAGCAGTAAATAGATCTTGTTTCTAGTTTTCTATTTTTATTAGAGAAACAGATTTTATTAAAAAAAAACAATAAAAACTTTATTTAAAGGAAAAATTTTTATATTTTTAAAGAGATGTATGCCTACTTTTTATGCCCAGTGTATATGCAATTTTAAATGAATTAAAAATAAAACTGAATTTATTTAATTAAATCAATTCATTAATTTTCTGCTTCAAAGAAGACAAAAAAACAAAATATTATTAACAGAGAATCTATAAAAGGATTGTGCCACTTCATATGGTCCTTTAAAGCAATTCCGTTTCTGAATTGGGTTAAATTAAACTCATATAAACCGCAATTTATACGAAATCGTATACAAAACCAGTCATATTCACTTAAAAGTAAAACAAAAACAAAAATTTAAAAAAAAAAACAATTTCACATAAACACAACCAAAAACAAAAACAAAAACAATAACAAGAAAATGAATCATCAAATAAAATAAAAATTTGTTATTCCTGCTGTTTCATTTTGATATTCTCTTATGCATTATGTTGCCATCAGGCCACAGAGGCAGAGACAGAGAGAGAGTGAGAGAATAATAATGAGTACGTACGTGTACGTACACTCAATATACACCATGTGTACGTATACGTAATATTTAATACAAAATATTACTCATACTCCACGGTGGCCCCAAATGGTTTCTATACGTATGTATGTATAGGCAAATAAGGGTAGGGTTATCAATCAAATAAGAAAAATTACACGTTTAAACAAGAAACAAATAATTTGAATAGGTTAGGTTAGGTTAGAGGACGTGTACTTGCCGGTTAAGGCAAGTGGAGTACCGGGAGGTTGAAATTGACCCATTGTACAACGTCCTTATAATTTGAATATTTAAAAAAAAATTTTTTTGTTAATAAAATATTAAATAGGGACACAGAATCAGAAAAAAAATTCATATGAATTCATAGTATGTTTGAGAAATTTTGGTAGAATAGCTCATTAGAAGTCAAGGCATTATTAAAATGCGTCTTTTTTGAAAGTAACAAGTCATTCAAAGTGCATATTGTTTATTAGAAGCTACAAATCTTTTTGAAAATTTATAAATTCCATTCCATAAAAAACAAATAAAAAGTTTCTCTAAAATCTGTCGTTCGGAATCGATGTGAGAAGTTAGGTCGTAAACCTACCCATTGTGTAAGCGTGAGTGTGAAAGTTCATCGAATATTTTCCATATTTTTTGAATATTGACATCATTATTATGAGTGTAAACAGCAACGTTTAAATGTCTGCCACGATTTCGTGGAGCACATCCATAATTCAGGCCCCTAAATCGGTTTCCAATTGACCGTTGACATGAATTATGTTGACTTTTAGCACCGCTGTGGATTGTGTTCAATGTGTGAAGCTACAGAATCTAATCTACAAATCTTTTTGAAAATTTATAGATTCCTTCGCATAAGAAGCAAACAAAAGAAACGTTTGTCTTCTGCGAAATAAATAAATCTAACGAATTTTAAAGCCCTGAACTCATGTGTAAAAAAACTTATATATTCCATCCCACATGAGAAAAAAAAAACGCTTGTCTTCTGCGGTCATTAATAAATCGAATTAATTTTTAAAACCCTGAACTGAAGTGTATTACAGCCAGAATATATTGCACGATCAAAACCAAAAGTAGTCATTTTACCTTCTGGTACAATAGATTGTGTTATCACAATGGATCTAAATTCTGGACAAAGTGGATCCTCTTCTTTTTTCACCTAACATAACCTAACTGTACTCAGAACTGGCAATGTCTTTGCTATAGGGCAGGTGAGATAAAACTTCCCATTCATTGTTTTCCAAGTAGTTTATGACCGGCTTTGTAATATGTAACTAAGCATTGTCATGATGAAAAATATTGGCCTCCTGTCTGCTTGCATATTCACAGTGTTTTTCCTCTAATGCCTGCTTCAAAGGAATTAATTGCTGTTAGTATAGGTTTCCTGTGATAATTTGTTTTTAGTTTTGGTCGCTCATAATGTATTACATCCTTCTGATGGCATCAAATACAGAGCATTACCTTAATGCGCTGAATATTCTACTTGCCTGCAATTTACATATGATTTCTTGAGCTTTTGGGCTGTCATTGCGTATTAAATTTTCTCCGGTGATAATGCAATTAAAAATAATTTCTATTTAAGGACTTCAAATAGGACTTTAGACTAGCAACATCTGCTTCAGTTCCTTGCTTTTGCGTGAATCATGCTGATTTTGAATGCATTAAATTAACTGTTTGAGTCACGCCTTACGTGACTACTACTACTACTTCCTTAGCTTCAGTTCCTTGCTTTTGAACGAATCTTGCTGCGTTTAAATGCTTTAATCTTTGTCACGAATCTTAATCGATTAATTTTTCCAATTTATTCAAACTTTTTTTTAGTTGTTTCGAACATTCTCTGTTCATTCACTACTCTTAAGTATGTAATAAGTAAGTAATAAGTATGATTCGCGTACGAACACTACAATACTCACAAGAAGGTTGTGTGTTTGCTTTGCTTGCTGTCTTTGTGTTTTCTTTCTGCTCTTTTTGTAAATTCAACAACAATTAAGATTGTAAATTTTGATGAATGATTCGAATCACTCGAATCATTTATAAGTATTATAAGTACTTTTCTAAATTTATGAATCTAAATCAACATATTTCGAATGTTATGATATTTGAAGTCAACGTTTTGTACTCATTCTTCGAGTGATTCGAATCATTTATAAGTATTATAAGTACTTTTCTAAATCTATGAATCTGAATCAACATATTTCGAATGTTATGATATTTGATGTCAACGTTTTGTACTCATACTTCGAGTGATTCGAATCATTTATAAGTAATATAAGTACTTTTCTAAATCTATGAATCTGAATCAACATATTTTGAATGTCATCATATTTGATGTCAACTTTGTTTGTACTCATACTTCGAGTGATTCGAATCATTTATAAGTATTATAAGTACTTTTCTAAATTTATGAATCTAAATCAACATATTTCGAATGTTATGATATTTGAAGTCAACGTTTTGTACTCATACTTCGAGTGATTCGAATCATTTATAAGTATTATAAGTACTTTTCTAAATTTATGAATCTGAATTAACATATTTCGAATGTTATGATATTTAATGTCAACGTTTTGTACTCATACTTCGAGTGATTCGAATCATTTATAAGTATTATAAGTACTTTTCTAAATCTATGAATCTGAATCAACATATTTCGAATGTTATGATATTTGAAGTCAACGTTTTGTACTCATACTTCGAGTGATTCGAATCATTTATAAGTATTATAAGTACTTTTCTAAATTTATGAATCTGAATCAACATATTTTGAATGTTATGATATTTAATGTCAACGTTGTACTCATACTTATTGCAACCAGTATTTATAAATCAATGCTGTAGTGAGTACGAATGAATCAGAGTAGTTGAATTTCAATGTTGTTGACTTACTCATACTCAAAATTATATGAGTACTTATGAGTAGCGAAAAAATTATTCATTTGTGATCTCTGGTATATACTACTGAATGCAGGCCATGTGGCGAAGACATAGAAACAAATCAACACTATTTATATGAGTATGAGTGTATTGTTTGTCTTAAAATATAGAATTCCTAATATGGAATATTTGTGTCTTTAGTACCAGTAAGTGATGATTTTTTAGTATTTATTGTGAAGTCTATTTATGAACGTGTCAGAATTTCTTGTATTACAAGGGATGATATTAATCGAATAATATTAACAAATATTATTTGGTTGCTTTAAACATGAATTACCTGGAAACCCTATAACAATAAAGACACTGACTTTTCCACGCTTAAACAAATACATACACGTGTACACACATACACAACAGC
The DNA here is from genome assembly GCA_014635995.1 of Sarcophaga peregrina. Lineage (NCBI taxonomy): Eukaryota > Metazoa > Arthropoda > Insecta > Diptera > Sarcophagidae > Sarcophaga > Sarcophaga peregrina. The sequence continues at coordinate 95,236,635 of CM025790.1, forward strand.
AGTTGTATACAATTAGTTGCTATAAAAATAAAAATACTACAACGTATAGAATATAGAGCAAAAATATTTTGCCACTTTGCCGCATTAAACTATCATTTATGCAACATTTGCTGTGTAACACATACACACACACACACACACACTGTAACGTGTGAGAATTGAGAGAAACAGTATAAAACAAGTGGCAAAATAAAAACATCGAAAAACATGACAAACCACAAAACGTGATGTTATTAAGAAGAAATAGAAAAAAAAAATTAAAAAAAACATTGCTTTACGTCACCTTAATTCCGTAGAGAATATAAAAGAGAAAATCGGTACAACAACTATTGGAATAAAGAGAAGAAAAAATAAAGCAAAACAAAACCAAGAATCAATGGAAAAGAACAAAAAAAAGGATTGAAATGAAAACAAGTTTTAATCTAGAACTCAACATAGCATTAATAAAAGCTTTAGAAATTCACCTCTTTAAGCAAATTACCAACTGAAAACGGTACTGTGTAAGAGAGAGAGAGAGGGAGAGAAAGAGAATGCCTTTTAACACGTGCTGTTTATAGCTAAAAAAAAAAAGCCAACGTACAACATTATGTTTTTCACAAGTTTTGCTTTCAATTTTTCCCTGGTCTATATATACACATACAGGCATATATGCATGTATAGGTGTATAGTGTTTTTATTATTATTATTTCATAATACAAAGTTCTCTCTTTAGTTCTCTCTCTCTCTCTGCCATTTTGCTCATTTATTTATTATTATACGTTGCTTCTGTAGGGCGAACTATAAGAGTGTATGTGTAAGCAAACAAGCAAAGCAAGCAAGCAAGTGTTATGTTCATAAGGTTTTCTGCAAAGAGAGAATGAGGAGAGTCTGTAAATATTTTTGTTTTCCTTTTTTTTTTATTATTGTTGTTGTTGTTCTATTAAAACTGTCGTTTGCTACTGTTTGATTTCGGCACCAAAAACTTTTGCTTCATTGCGGTGTTACGTGTTACGTGTATCAGACGCCACGGCGGCGTCAAGTTAAGGATTTGGTACAATAAAAATTTATTTTTTTTTTGTTGTTTTTTATTAAAGAAAACTGAAAACAATATTATACCACGTAGTGAAAAATCGAAAACGCATAACTTTATATTATAAAAATAAAAATAAAAGCACGTCGTTTAAAGAAAATAAAATAAGAAAATAAAAATAAAATTTAAAACCTTAAAAATTTTAATAAAAATAAAAATTCAAAAAAAAAATTTTTTTAAAAAAAGAAATTCATTAAAAATTATAAAAAAAAGTGTTCATAAAAATAGAAAAAATTAATAAATAAAATAAAAATAAAATAAAAATAAAATTTTAAAAAATAGTGTTAATTAAAGTGCTTAATTTATTAAAAAAAATAAAAAAAAAAAATAAAAATAAAAAAAATGTAAATTCCTTAAGAAATTTTAATGAAAAAAAATCAATTTTATTACGTTTTTCTTAACATTTAAGTTATTGCTGTTGTTTGCCTATTCATTCATTTTTTCTTACTTTTACTTGTCTTAATGGTTTTACTGCCTTTCTCGCCTACCCTAATGGGGAAAAACACAAGCTGGGAATGAAAGAAAAAAAAATTTTTGTGTTTTAGAATTCTAAGTCATCACTTGAAAACAAGAATTTTGATTACAAAACACAAAATGACTTCCTATACATGGCTGGTTTAGTAAAAAAAATGAAAAATGAACGAAAAAAACACTCATTCCCTCACTATTAACCCCTTGCACAGTGGTCAGAAAAAAGACAAAAAAAAATAAAAAATTACAAAAGTGCAAATGTCTTGGGAATTATTTGAAATGAAATTTATTGAAACACCATATGAAATATATACAAGAAATATTTTTATTAAAAACATATATATTTGACCTGATTTTAATTGCTTAAATAAAAAAAATTCATAAAATTTTTTATTATAATGAAATATTATAACATATAAAAAATACATAGATTCTAACAATATTAGTTTAATTTTTAAAAATAATTAAAAAATATACATTTTTTTTTCAATTTATTTATTAAAAATCTTTAGCCATAGAAATTATATATTTGAAAATTCTATATCATATAAATAATTATATTACATGTGATTTTTGTTAGAGAAACCCAACTAATCAAGAAAACTACAATGAAATCTCCCGTTGGCGAACACTGATCGTCACATCAGATTTGATGGTTAACAAAAGGTGCCCGTTCAGGTGATAGTTCACTATAAAAATGTCAGGACTTTGTGCTATTATTTATTTGCCACCATTTTTGTAGCAAACCCATTTGATGCAGAAAACCTATGGCCTTTGTCTTCATAATTGGTCCATATTTTTTTAGCGTTTTGCAATTTTTTTTAGCGTTTGGCAATTGAAAACCAATCAAAACACATCTTAACTATTTTCGAAAAATCATCACATATATTATTTCTAAAGCACTTTTTTTTGTCGGTTGCAAATATCTCCCATACTACCGCATCAAATTTAATGAATGATATCTCATTTTAAAGCTTATATCTAACACTAATGGCGAAAAATAATTAGAAATTGAAAAATTAATATTTTCATTGATAAAAATTATATTTTATATAGTCATTATGATGATATGTTTTTGTTCAAATGTGCTAATACAGGGTCGCTTAATAGTAATGCAGTTCTTCATAATATAGCATGTATTAAAATCCATTCTGGCAATACCGGTATTTACTATAATGCCGTTTATTACTAAGTCAGTTATATATAATATGCATATTAAGTTTTAAAAAGCTGTTTTGGCAATACTTTGCAGTAGTTGTTAGATCAAGTGCGATAAACGGAGTCGCTTAATTGTAATGCAATTCCACATAATAATATATAAAGTTGTAAAAGTTTTAAGAAAAATAAGAATAAAAATAACGTGCAGCGTAAGAATATAAATAACGTGCATTTGAAAAAGACAAATGCAATTATAATGTTATTCAGAAATCTTAATGCTAAACAGGGGTTTTTAGATAGTACCAGACTAATCGTAACAAACTTGGGAGAGCACAGCATATCAGAAAAAATTATTCATACCGATAAAACTGTACTCATACCCCGAATCAACCTTACACCTTCTGATCCAACTGTACTTTTGTAACAAAAAAAAATTGCACTTTAAGTAATTTTTTACAAAAATTAATTGTGTTACTAAAAATAAAACAAACGTAATTAAAATATTGCACAGGAATGTCTTGTAGATTACTGAAAACATTTTTTAAGGATTATAGCTAAGCAACGCCTTCCCACCTCATCGACCAAAAGTTTACATCTTTCAACTGCAATGGAACCCCAAATTTTCTTCACGGCTTACCAAAGGTCTTCAACACTATTTGGTTTTATAGCAGATACTCCTTTCTTTATATCTGCCCACATATTTTCGCTGGGTTTCATATACGGGGTTCGTGCAAGCCACTCCATCATACTGATTGCCATTTTACTGGTGTATTTTGGGTCATTCTCTTGCTGGAAGATCCACACCAAAGGCATTTTGCTGCAAGCATACGGTAACATTATTTCATCAAGGATTTTAACATATCCCAATGCATCCATGGTGGTTTTTATACCATGTATGGGGCCTACACCATGACGTGAAAACACAGCCCCATACCATTATACTACAACCACCATGTTTGATAGTTTTTGCTGTGAACTGGGGCTTGTATTCACTTTTAGGCAGCCTACGAACTAAAAATCTGGAACTCATTTGTCCATAGCACGTTCCTCCATTTTTTCTTGGGTAAATTTACATGTGCTTGCTTACATGTGTGTGGAAAGGAGTGGCACTTTTTGGCGACTACAAGCGTTAAGATTGAGAAAAAAATAACAGTAACTGTTAAAATTTTTACGGCTTTCGAAACAGATTATTGTAGTTGGTGCTATTATATTAACCGGCACTGTATACATATATGTATATAGGAAACATCTTTGAATTTTGTCCATGGAAAAAAGAGTCTCCGCACCTTTAGATCCTATAAAATCTCCTGCTTTATGCCAAAGACAATTTTCCTTGTTTTAACATAGTCCAACCCATTAGTAGAGACCCAAGTGTTGGTCCTATAAAGCCAAAGACCATTTTCCTTGTTTTAACACAATCCAACCTATTAGTAGAAAGCCAAGTGTTGGTTCTATAAAGCCTGCTGTATGCCAAAGACCATTTTACTTGTTTTCACGCAACCCATTAGTAGAGACTTAAGTGTTGGTCCTATAAAGCCTGCTATATGCCAAAGACAATTTTTCTTGTTTTAACACAATCCAACCCATTAGTAGAGACTTAAGTGTTGGCCCTATAAAGCCTGCTGTATGCCAAAGACAATTTTCCTTGTTTGAACATAATCCAACCCATTAATAGAGACCCAAGTGTTGGTCCTATAAAGCCTGCTGTATGCCAAATACAATTTTTTGTTTTAACACAATCCAATCCATTAACAGAGACCCAAGTGTTGGTCCTATATAGCTTGCTGCATGGCAAAGACAATTTTCCTTGTTTTAACACAATCGAACCCATTAATAGAAACCCAAGTGTTAGTCCTTTAAAACCTACTGCATGCCCTAGACCATTTTCCTTGTTTTAACACAATCCAACCCATTAATAGAGACCCAAGTGTTGGTCCTATAAAGCCAAAGACCATTTTCCTTGTTTTAACACAATCCAACCCATTAATAGAGACCTAAGTGTTGACCCTTTAAAGCCTACTGTATGCCAAAGACCATTTTCCTTGTTTTACCATAACTCAACCCATTAGTAGAGACCCAAGTGTTGGTCCTATAAAGCCTGCTGTATGCCAAATACAATTTTTCTAGTTTTGACACAATCCAACAGATTAATAAAGACCCAAGTGTTGATCCAAACACCATTTTTTTTTTGTTTTAATACAAGCCAACCGGATAATAGAGACCCAACTGTTGGTCACTTAGATAATATTCATCTGTCACAAATCAAAAAGGTTAATTTCCTCATAGGCATTTATGATTTAAAACTGACCCCACTGTTGGTAATTTGTTTAACCTTTCTTTTACAATTGTGTTGTTGTTGTTGTTGGTGGTGTTGTTGTTGTTGTTGTGCTAACACGTTTTAGTAAAACAAAAACAAGCCAAAGCTAATCATTGTACGAGAACATGTTCTAATATTTTGAAAAAGAAAAAATTTTTTTCTCCTCTTCGTTTTTTTGCCTTCTTCTTCTAAAAGGTTTGTTTCAATGTCATTTCGATTCTCTGGTTATTTCTTCTATCCATTCTAGATTTGTTTTTCTGTTTCTGTTTCTTTTCCTTTTTGTTGTATTTAAGTTTTCCATTTTTCATTATTTTTCCTACTTTTTTTTGTGCTTTTTTTGCTTTTAACAGCAAATGTTTTTCAGTGTTTTTCAGTGCTTTTTTTCTTCTAACCTTTAAGGCATTTTTATGCATTTTTTTTTATTATTTTACTCGTGTTGATGATGATTTTTTTATGTTTTTTTTTTGTTGTTGGTTGGTTTTGAAGTGTAGGATATGCCATTTGTAGCTATTTTCTTGTGCAATCTGGTCTATAAAACCTAAGTAGAAAATAATGTTGGCATCTAACACTTTAGCTGAAGGCTAGAAAGTGCATTCAGAGTAGTCAAGCTAATCGAATTAAAATGGAATTTTTTTTAATAATCAACAACGCTTAGATATTAAATGTGAGTTTAAGCAATTGCTTACCTACAAAAGGAATGTTTCCTTTTACTTAAACCAACCGCTTTGCTCTGAAGAATTTCACAAACCGGGCAAATGTCAGCATTGCCTAGTATATTGTTGCGTTTTTAGCTTTTCAAAATGTTTAAAATATGATCTCGTAGATTACAAATAAAATAAAAATAAATTTCTGTTTAATTTTAATTAAAATTCTTTATAATTCCCTTAATTCTGTATGCTACTGTTTACAACTTGATGTAAACAACAACAATTGCTTTTCTTTGTTATTCCTTTGTTTATATCCTTTGCATAAACATTAATAATTACATACATAAACATACATAATTGGCCATTACAACCCTTCAATCAGGATTACGACCTAGCTTCTCACACCACTTATATTGTGTTCGCAAATTTTAGACATTAGTGGCGGGACCTACAGTTTAAAGTCGTCTCCGAACGACAGATTTTTGAGAAGCTTTTCATGGCAATTTTTACTCTTAGAGTCTTTGCCAGAAATCTGCTGAGAGGAAGTCGCCGAAGAAATATTTTTCCTTTTGATATCTGACCTGGGATTCGAACCCGGGCCTTTTCGTCTACTAAGCCAACACACTACCCACTAGACCACGGCGACTTATAATTAACAATTACTAGGCAATTATTCGGTAGATCTTTGCAACGGATTACACGATGACTCCCTTCGAACGCATCGCCTCTTCACACAAGGAATGACAGAACTTTACTAAGTCAGTCGCCTGCTTTGTCTTACCTTTTCTGTTCCATGTACGAAAGTCATGTACGTTCGCTTTCAAGAACAGGAACGTACATGACTTTCGCCTTCTTGAAATCTCTATAAATGTAAACATCATTGTGTACATTTATTCTTGTAGCGTTTGTTGTTGTATTTTTGTTTATTTCTTTACGATTTATTTTATGCTGGTGTTTGTTGTTGTATTTTTGTTTATTTATTTAGAATTTTTTGGCAAAAGCTCTGAGAGTAAATAAAATTGCCATTCAAAGCTTCTCAAAAATCTATCGTTCGGAGTCGATTTTAAACTGTAGGTACCGCCACTCATATAAAAAATTAACGCTTACAACATAAGTGGTGTGACAAGCTAGGTCGTAATTGTATTTACAATTTTTCTGGTGTTTGTTGTTGTTGTATTTTTGTTTATAACTTTACTGTTAAGTGGCTGTAGAGTAGTAGGTTGTGCGTACATCTCCAACAAAACGAAATATGAAAAGAAATATTTCTAAGGCGATTTCCTCTCAGCAGATTTCTAGATTTCTAGCAAAAACTCTGAGAGTAAATAAAATTTCTGAAAAATGTGTCGGAAACGACTTTAAACTGTAGGTCCCCATCACTCATGTATGAAATTAGCAGACCCAACACATAGGACGTTTGAGAAGCTAGGTCGTAATCCTAACTGAAGGGTTGTAATGACAAATTTTGTACGTATGTAAGTAAACGCAGTCCCTGTACTAAACGATTTCCATTAAACTAAACGATTAACTTGGCTAGCGCAGGAACTGCACTCTAAACCACGCCCACCCAAACGCTGGAAACTAGCTTAGAAGTTGTCGTTTCCCATAACGAAATTACGTGTAAGGAAGGACTTAAGGGCTTCTATGGTGGAGATGGCATTTTGATTGAGTACTTGATTGGTAAGCTTTCTATCCACCGAGGCCCAAGTGAGAGCAAGTTTGCTTATTGATCCAGAATGAGTTGAGTTTGCGTCCAGTTGGAATTCTTGTCTAATTGCTAATTAAACCGAGATAAGTGGCATATCCAGTTCAATTAACGTGAATTCCGTAAGGAGTGTAATCAAATGCAGAATTCTCAAACCTTCTCTCACTGTAATTTCATAGAAAATTTTAGGTTGCATCAAACCTGTCTTGATTCAGATTTCTCTTCATTCCATTCCATTTCTCTCCATTCTCCTTTCGCCAAAAATATTCTTTCAAAATTCATTTTCCCATTCCATTGAGATGTTTTAGTTTGAAAGGCGGCCAGGCATCCAACATACCTTTCTCTTTTCCCTAACTAGCTGATTCAACGTGCCTAGAAAGGCTTTAAGTTTGAGTCGTACTAAGTTGGAGTCAACCATATAGAACTTAAGTACTTTGATGGCATTGTCGCGACCCATTCTCTATACCTCCTGTGCTGCACGCTGGAATGAGTACATTTTTCAATGACGTAAACTTCTGCTTGATTTCCTCGTAGTTTAGGTGTCCAGTTTATCCAATTCATGTCAAAATAATTTAGGAAACTGTGCTCACTATTGCTATTGATAGCCTAGCCAATGTTTACCTCTACGATATCCCCAAAATCCTCTTCAAACAGTAAATTTTTCGGGATGCATTGAATGCTCTTAGACGCTCAGGTGGATTGGTATTGTCCTATTGATTCCAAATTGGTACTCAACGCTAAAGATGGCTTACTAATGAGAATTAGGGTCAGGTGCCCGCCCTAGATCCCATTAAGATAACACACATCGTTGTCAATGGTCGCCCAGGTCAATATAGCTGAATAAATGACAATTATTTTGACAGATAAAGCTTCAACATGGTACAAAATGGCCGCTATCAAATGTCCAAGTTTGGAAGTTTCTCCTGTAGCACCCGATATTTCAATCCATTCGTATTGATATTTCTATACAGGAAAACAAATATATTTACGCAGAATAAAGAAACATCGAAAATAGAGAGGGGGGAGAGAGAAGGTAGAAGTAGCCAAAGAGAAACAACATTCTCCTACACTGTTAAAGTCTATAAAATATTGTGCAATAATTGTCAATGGCTTCAATAATGTTGTCATTTTCAATTTAATTTTGTAGTATTTAGAGAGTCAACAACAATTTTTATTCAATTGCAATTGCAATTTCTCTTTCTTGTTTTGTTTTTTGTTTTTATTTTTCAATTTCTATTTATTTTTATTCAATTTTCTATGCACTTTATTTAATCATTCTCTCTTTCATTGAAACAAGCTAAATAAGGCAATAAATGCAGAAGTTCCCAAACATAATTTTATAAACGACGGATTTTTTTTAGTTGCTTATGCTCTCCCGAGTTATATGCTTCACTAAAGTGGATATGTACTTCACTCATATGATATAAGCTTAGGGGACTACCGTAGACTAGTAAGTAGTGCGTTGGCTTATTAGACATAAAGCTAGGGTTCGTGCCCTAATCCAGACATCAAAACAATTTCCTCTCAGTAGATTTCTGACCCAAAAACTCTGAGAGTAAATAAGAAACTGCTATGAAAAGTTTTTCAAAAAAATCTGTCGTTCAAAGTCGACTTTTATGTTCAGGGCCCGCCACTCATTAATAAAATTAACGCACTCAACATAAGTAGTGTGAGAAGCTAGGTCGTAATTCTTACTGAAGGGTTTTAATGGCCAATTCTGTATGTATGTATATTTCTTCAGCAGCTTCTATCTCAGCAGGCTTCTCAAGAATCTGCCATTCGAAGTCGACTTTAAACTGTTGGTCCCTTTACTAATGCATAAAATTAAAACACACAACATGAGTGGCGTGAGAAGCTAGTTCGTAACCCTGACCGAAGTAGTGTAATGACCTCTCAGCAGATTTCTGGCCAAAAATTCTGAGATAAAAATAAAATTTCCTTAAAGAGTTTCTCAAAATCTATCACCCCTCATGTATAACATTAATACACACACCATGAGTGGCGTGAGAAGCCACTCATTGCAAGCAAGTCGTTGTCCAGACGAAATAGTTAAATTGATCGATTAAGTAAATGAGAGTTGGACATTGACTACCACAGATATGCAGTTGATGTAGTTCTGATGGCTAAATCACAATTGGAAGGGACATTTTGGAATATCATAAAGTTTAACTCGTTAGGGACCACAGGGCAGTAGCATTTATGAGAAGGAGTAACCTTCTAAGGCCCATTATTACAACTTGCCGTATAACTAAAGGGAAGATTTTATCTCTCTAAAGGAAAGATAAATTGTTTTTCATTATTACCCATAGTATCCAACAGGATGGAAGTGATCGTTAAGCTAAAAGTAAAATCATCCTACCTTTAACATTTAAAGCTCACTTTATGGTTGAACTTGCCTTATCATAAACCATTTTCGATATGGCAACTTTAAATTTAAACAAAATGAGCATATAAGTGGTCAAGAGTTGAAGGTTTATCTGCATAAATACGGTCTTTCGCGTTTAATGGTGTCAAATCGCATGATCTTGGTGGCCAGTTGATATCACCACGATGAGAAATTACGCGGCCAGGAAATGTCTCTTGCAATAAAGCCATATTCGCTCGAGTTGTGTGGCATGTGGCCACATATTCTTCAAATCGTATTTTTCAATAGCAGGCAAAAAACAATTCGATTATCATATGACCATGACGCTCTGAATTGACAGTGACAGTCGTTCCATCGTTGTTATCGCAGAAATACGATCCAATCACACCTTCGGACCAAAGATCATACCAAACAGTGACTTTTTCTGGATGAGGATTCTCAGAACTCCAAATACGACAATTTTTGTTTATTAACATACCCAACGAGTGTTTAATGTGCTTTCATCGATGTAGAAAGTTTTGTTCGAAAAACTGCCGTCCACCGCCTGTTGTTCAAGCACCCATTCCACATAGCTACGACGTTGTGAATGGTCTGGTGACTTCAGTTGTTGCATGAGCTGGACTTTATATGGATATAGGTGTAGATCTAAATGCAAAATACGCCATAATGTGCCGTAAGACAGTCCTAATTCCTGAGAACAACGAGGAATCGACACATTCGGGTCTTCGGCAACACTTTCACTTACAATAGCGATATTTTCAGTGGAACGAGCGAAATGATGATGCACAGAGGCCTTTCAATATTTGTAACCACTCCTCCAGTCTCTTCAAATTTCTTTACAATTTTGGCAATTGCTTGCATAGTTGGACGCTTATGTAAACCATAATCACCATTTTTGTAGTAGGTTTTGATAATTTTTATACGTTGTGCGATAATTAAGCGATCCGTTTTCATTAGTGTTAGACCTTCACCTGAAAAGAAAAAATTTGTTTCACAACTTAGTTTGACAGATGTCGAATTCCAGTCCCTTACATCTGAAACCACGAAATGGATAGCCCTTTACAATAAAAAAAACGAAGTCCGCTGTTGCCACTGCGTTAAAAAAAAACTTGTTTAATTAAGCAGTTTTATTGGCTTTGCTCCAGCATTGCCATATTTAAATTTTAATTTTATCTTTAAGTTGTTATAACGCAAATCAGTTAAAGCTGACTTTAAAGTTCACTTTAGCTAAAGGTACCTTCACCTAAACCCAAGTTTAACGGCAAGTTAAGTGTAAAAATATTCATCTACTGGGGTTGAGATAATACTAGAGAATTGGGTTGATAATAAAATTGGAAAATTTGGTGCCCTAATAGTTTAAAAGGTTGTGTGCTAACCTATTAGCGTGAGGGTTGTGGGTTCGGTACCCACCAGAGACTCTGTTCTGCTATATTATACTGAGCATAAGGTCAAAAATTAATTGGTAGGCTCCATGATTTGCAGAGGGCTGAAAATATAACTCAAGCATCCATGCACCGTCTGTAAAGCATCATGGTAAGACGAATAGTAGTAATCTTTGATCTACCATTTCTGAAAAACAAAGAAAAATCCCTTGTAAAATTCAAAAAAAAATGCTTAGGTTTCTATTTAAAAAAGTTTGGGAATCCCCGTCTATTTAAAAATTATTCAAAATGTTAACATTTGACATTAAATGTGCGGAAATTATTTGAATGTAATTTATTGTTAGACAAAATTCTATTTAAAGAAAGAAAACGTTGTAAATCAATCAATTAATCAATCAATCACACGACAATGTGTCTGCAAATTAAAGCATGTGATAATGAAAAAAAAATTCTTTTAATTTAGAATCACCAACTGGGGGTGCCTAAGCAATTTTCTTCTTTTTCTTTGCAAAAAGTAAACAATTGAACAGCGGGTGTCATCAACCCAGATGTACTATGTATGTAAGCATCGTTCATTAACCCTTTGACGGACATTAAGGTCTCCAAAATTTTAGGAGACCTTCCCGTGAGACACTTGCTGTATCTCCGTTATTTGTCAAGATACAATTTATGACGTGTATACACGTTATGTCCCCCCAAAAACCCTTGTTATGACGTCAATAGACGTCAGTGCCCGTCAAAGGGTTAAATAAAACAAAGCGGAGGGGTAACAAATCAATCAGACGGTCCTATGGGGGAAGTACAATTCTTTATTGAACATTGAGAGACATCAAGTGGTGCCTTAATTTTAGAAAAACCGCTTCTTTATAGCATCGTACGTATATCCCATGAATGAATCATTTGCTTGATTTTATTTTAATTATTTCCGACAAATGGTGGGGTTTTTTCTTTCCTTAATTAAAATTTTCTGCATTGGATATCGATTTTATGTCGCCTTAGTCTAGTAGTTAGCGTGTTGGCTTGTTAGACACAAGCCCTTAGTTCATCTTCTAGCTCAGATATCTCGAACAAAATAAAACATAAGAAACAATATTGCCTTGGCACCATCCTCTCAGCAGACTTCTGGAAAAATCTTTGATAGGAAAAGACAATTACCATGAAAAGTTTTTATCATGTTTGTCGTTCGAAATCAACATTAAAACGTTAACTGCTTTCAGAAAACTTGCCAAAAAACGTTAATTTGATTTTTTCATTTTAGTGAGTACGAGATAACTCGTAGTTTGTCATGCTAGAAGGGAACGTAATCTACGAGTTATCTCGTAGTCGACAGTCAACGTGTTAAACAGGAGTTTTGTGAGAAACTAGGCCTTACCCATTACATTCCCTGCTTTTCGTTTTGCAGATTATGTGTTAAATGTCATTCAAACAAGCTCAGTAAGACAATAAATGCAGCAGTTCCCAAACATAATTTGGGAGTAGTACGAACTTGTTAACAAGTTGCTGTCCTAAGATTTATTCTTCACTGAGACGGATATGTACTTCACTGATGGCATATATGCCGCGGGAACTACCGTAGACTAGTAGTAGTAGGTAGTGCTTTGGCTTATATTTAGACCCTTGAACCCTTGATTTAAACTCCAGCTTAGACATCTTAATTGAAGGGTCCGGCAAATTACTTTTTTTTGAAAATGCTTAAAAAAGAAACTTCAGAATATTTTCTCAAATTTCTTTTTTTGATTTAAAAGTACAATCCTTCCGGTTAATAATGGAAAATAATTCCTTTCAAATGGCTGCCCCGGTTGGCCATGCAGTAGTCTACACGATCGATCCAATTTTTAAGCACATTATCGATCTTGTGCACCTGTATTTCACCAATAAAAGGTTCACGAATATTGCCCTTTAAAGCGTCAATTGTCTCTGACTTGACGGCTTAACACTTATCTTTGACGGCACTTCACAGCTCTGAGGTGGCCAAACGACATCAGCTCTGTAGCTGATAATGTGATCTTCAAAAACAAGGCGCAAAACATTGAGTGTAGTTTCGGCTGTGTGGCATGTAGCACCGCCCTGTTGAAACCAAATGTTGCCAATATCCTCCTGTTCAATCTATCTACCAGAGATCAGCAATAAGTGTTCAAAACGATGAGTAGATTCGAGTTGTAATTTCCGATACTTATACGCATTCATACTTATTTTTATATAATACTCATACTACTCATATTCAAAGTTTGAAATACTCATCGTATACACAGTGCTTAACAACATGCACGATGTTGTTGATTTCGACTCTGCTTAACTCAGCATATATACGAAACACAAAATAAGTATGATTCGAGTACTAACACTACAATACCCACCAGAGAAGGTTGTGAGTTGCTGTCTTTGCCTCCTGTTAAATTTTTGTGAACAAAAATTCATTCAACATGGCCCGATAACGATCGCCATTGACTGTAACGGCCACTCCTTGCTCATTTTCGAAGGAAAATGGCCCAATTATGTCTCTGGACCAAAATCCGTACCAAACAGTGACTCGTTTTGGGTGCTTTGGCTTTTCAATGCATGCGTGCGGGTTTTTTATGACCGCCAAGATCAAAATAAGCTTCACCTGAAAAGATGATTTTTTTTTTGCCAAAATCGGCATCTTCTGTAAGTCGATTGCAGGCCCACTTAGCAAGGCAGCCATTTGAATGAAATTATTTTCCATTATTAACCGGAAGGATTGTACTTTCAAATCAAAAAAAAAAGAAACTTGAGAAAATATTCTGAAGTTTATTCTTAAAGCATTTTAAAAGCAAAAAAATTATTTGGCGGACCCTTTATAAAAAATCCATCATTCGGGGTTGACTTTAAGCTGTTGATTCCATCACTCAAGTATAAAATTGACATACACCACATGAGTGTTGTGCGAAGCTAGGTTGTAACTCTAATCGAAGTAGTGTAATGACCTCTCAGCAGATTTCTGGCAAAAATTCTGAGAATAATTAAACATGAGTGGTGTGAGAAGCTAGGTCGTAACCCTGATCGAAGTAGTGTAATGACCTCTCAGCAGATTTTTGGCAAAAATTCTGAGAATAAATAAACATGAGTGGTGTGAGAAGCTAGGTCGAAATAGTGTAATGACCTCTCAGCAGGTTTCTGGCAAAAATTTTGAGAATAATTAAACATGAGTGGTGTGAGAAGCTAGGTCTCGAAGTAGTGTAATGACCTCTCAGCAGATTTTTTGGCAAAAATTCTGAGAATAAATTTCTTTGTTTTTCGGAATCGACTTTAAACATGAGTGGTATTAGAAACTAGGCCTTCTTGCCACATTTCATTTGCCTGCTTTTCGTTTTGCAGAACATGTGTCAAGTACATTATCCGTCCGTTTGTATATTATAAGGTAATCCTTCTATTTAATTTCCTCTCTGTGACCGGGAGCAGTGTTATCAATTGCGGTCTCTATATTGAGGATAGTTTACTTAGTTACCTTCCTTCACATAGAATAGGTAGTGCTTACTGGCTTTATTGTTTTGGTTAGAATGATAAAGAGACTGCAAATATCAGTTTTCCCCAATTACTCTAATCATACTCTCGGTAATTTTTTTTTTTATTACAAAACTTATTGTCTAGATTGTTTAAAAGATTTAAAAGCAGGCGATGCATTAAAAAAATTTATTTAAAGACCATAAACAGACACAAATCAAGGCAATATAAACCAAGACACTACAATCTTCCAAGAACTAATGAAACTGCATAATCATCATCGTTACCAGAATCCATAGCACAAGTACCAAATACAAATAAAAATAACAACAAAAAAAAAACCCATTAAAACCATTTTAAAAATAGTTTATGGCCCTTTTACTGCTCGTAGTAATAATACAGCAATTCTGTCCGGATCAGGCCAAAACAATTTTTCTTCTCCAAAATAAAAACGAAAAAACAAAAACAATTTCGTTCATCTCATAGGTACACTATTCTACAACAGCATAAACCAACTCAATGGAATATTTGTAGCTGCCTAAGCCACAATAAAACAAACAAAAAAAATGGCAAAAACAAAGCCAATGTAACCAAGAATGTAATAAAAACTAGAGCCATGAAATTGTGTTAAAAATTTTGTGTTAGGATTTAATCAAATTGTTACGCAGTTTCTGTTTTTAAACCAAAAAAAAAAATCATTTTGAGTTTGTTTTAAAAAAATTTTTTAAACTTACGAGGAGATTAGTTGTGTTTAAATAGATAAGCAATCGATTAGATTTCCGTATTTTAAATGTTGGTGATTACAAAATTTAGTCAGGATTATCACCTAGCTTCACACATCACCCATTCGTTAAGTGTGTTAATTTTATCCACAGGCGGCAGGACCTACAGTTTAAAGTCGTCATTTTTCGAAATACTTTTCATGGCAAATTTTGTCCGAAAACTTGCTGAAAGAGAGTTTCTGAAGAAATATTTTTTCGAATTTCATTTTAGTTCGTAATGTCCGCACGTCCAATAAGCCAATACACTACCTACTAGACAATTTTTTTTTCTTTACCTACCTGCACCATAGAGGAAGTCGTTACATCTTCCGTGTGTTGGGCCCTCACTTACAAAATCCCCCCTCGTCTCGTGGCCTTGTTGTGTGCCCACTCCGGAACTACGGTGGTATTACTTCAGTGTGGAGTCCTTTTGGCCCTTTGACCCCTGCGTCCCCATATCCGCATCTGGATTGCGTATCGAAAGTTGAGAAGACATCTAAGTGTCTCCACTATTCCTTTCGTCCAGGTTCCTGTTTGGAATTTCGTTTGACACGTGTGCCAGTGTCATGTATGCCAACGTGCCCACATGTTCTGCAGCCTCAAAATCTCTCTTCTTCAGTCTTAGAATGTGCTCCACATAATTCGCCACTGAGGCCCAATTCTCTCTACTCGAAATCATAACCCCGACAATGTTAGCGGCCCTAATCGTTCCAATTATTGAATTTCGTTTGACACATGCGCCAGTGTTATCTATGCCGGCGTGCCTATATGTTCTGCAGCCTGAAGATCTCTCTTCTTAAGTCTTAGAATGCGCTCCATGTAATTCGCCACTGAGGCCTATTTCTCTCTACTCGCAATCATAACCTCAACAATGTTAGTTAGTAGAGATCAGCAATAAGTGTTCAAAACGATGAGTAGATTCGAGTTATAATTTCTGATACTTATCCGCATTCATACTTATTCTGATCTCCATACTACTCATATTAAAAGTTTGAAATACTCGTCGTATTCATACTTAACTATCCATGACTCAGCATATACACGAAGCACAAAATAAATATGATTCGAGTATGAACACCACAATACTCATTTGAAGTATCTTTATTTCTTCTTTTGTAAATGCAACAACAACTAAGACCGTGAACTTTAATGAATGATACGAATCACTCGAATCATTAATGAGTTTATTTAAGTTTAATTTAGCACTAAACCTACCATGGATGGGTCAAATGACTCATTTTGAAATTCTTGTCAGAATTGCGTGTGGCCATTTGCCTGCCTTTACGACTTTTATTACAAAATACATTAAATGGGTTTTCCAAGATTTACCCCTCTCTTGTTAAATTTTTTTTTACCGAGAAATATTTGTAGTCTGCCTTAAATACCGCAAGGGGCTATTTGACCCCGTTTGGTAGGAATAGGAATACATGAAGTATTGATGGGTTTAGTGTTAAATATTAACTTCCAGTTCCTAATTAACTGGATTTAATTTGATTCATTGTAGCAAAGTCTAGAATGATAGGGTTGCCTAGCGGTTAGATAAGCTGTTAATGGAAATCTATTCTTTTCAAAGCTTTTGCTGTGATATTTGCTGTTGATTGATGTTAATTTCTTTGATTGGTCATAGGGATCTTGTGAAGGATTGATTTGGAAACGCAAATAAATTCTCTTTATTTTTTTCCCCCACAATTCCTAAAAACTATGATGAAAATCCCTTCATTTATAGGGAAAATATTTTATCTTATCACTGTAGCATGTGGTTGGTTCAAATTTTACAACTTTCCGTCGTATTTTTCCAGTACATTTTATTTATGCTTTCATAATTCTTTAAAGCATACGTTTGATCCTTTCAAGCTTTATTATTTAATTACGGTAACAATACTTTTTTCTTTCAGTGTATTAAAGAAGAAAAATACAAACAAAGCAATGTAAATAACCTGTAGGCCAGGAGGAGTAATAGCAATAATGGTCATAATGGTTGGCCATAATTTAAATCACGCACAGTTATTATTTTTAATCATCGTATTATTATTACGATTTTCCTCTTTGTTTTCTTCCTTCCTTTCTTTCTTTTTCGTCCTGTTGAGCCCACTTTGAGAAACAAGCCATTTGGGTGCTTGTATTTTAAAAAATAATTTTACAACCAAAGCGTGCAAAAAATATTTTTTACATCGACATTCATTTTCTTTTATTTCTTTTAGAAAAAATAAAAAAGAGAAAACAAAAACCACAATAAAATAATAATCGCGTGACATTTAAAAGAAAATAGAAAACAAAATAAAATTTTCCTCTAATAGGAGTAAATGAAGCGAAAATATTTTTTTTTATAAAATCGAAGCTATTGCTTTCAATATTAGTTGATGGAATAAAAACAAACAAAATGACTCAAAAAGCATTTATAAACACATTAAATTATAATTTTATTTAATTATCTATACATACATACACATACATACACATAAATACATACATACATACATAGAAATTATTATTATTCTTAAGGAAAGGATAAATATTCTACGCGGATATTAATCAAACAAAAAAATCTCCACAAAAAATAATTTTGAAAACAATTTAACCAAAAAAAAAACAACAAAAAAAAATCAAAATAAAGTTTCTGCAATTAACCAACCTGGCAACATTTCCGTTTCAGGCTTAGTTGATTAAATTTAGCAACAAACATAGCAAGAGGTGCCATGGTTATTAGATAGGATTCCGACCTAGCTTCTTACATCACCCATTTTCTGTTTTTTTACGCTGAGAAAGGGTAAATGTACCTAACCACACCATAGAGGAAGGCCCTCACTTACTAAAACCCCCTTGTCTCGTGGACTTGTTGTGTGCCCACTCCGGAACTAAGGTGGTATTACTTCAGAGTGGAGTCCTTTTCGCCCTTTGACCCATGTGGGTGCTCATATCCGTGTCTGGATTGCATATCGAAAATTGAGAAGACATGTAAGTGTTTCCACTATTCCTGCTTGTCGTCCAGGTTCCTGTTTAGAATTTCATTTGTCACGTGTACCAGTGTCATCTATGCCAGCATGCCGACATGTTTCGCAGCCTCAAGATCTCTCTTCTTCAGTTTCAGAATGCTCTCCACTTAATTCGTCACTGAGACTCCTATTATCTCCACTTGCAATCATCTATGCCGGCGTGTCTACCTGTTCTGTAGCCTCAAGATCTCTCTTCTTCAGTCTTAGAATGTGCTCTACATAATTCGCCACCAAGACTCCTATTCTCTTTACTTGCAATCATTTATGCCAGCGTGTGAAGATTTTCTGCGGCCTCAAGATCTCTCTTCTTTAGCCTTACAATGCGCTCCACATAACTCGCCACTGAGACTCCTATTCTCCAAGTTCCTGTTTTGAATTTCGTTTGACACGAGAGCCAGTAACATCTATGTCGGCATGTCTGCCTGTTCTGCAGCTTCAAAATCTCTCTTCTTCAGCCTTAGAATGCTCTCCACATAATTAGCCACCAAGACTCCTATTCTCTTTACTCGCAATCATCTATGCCGGCGTGTCTACAAGTTCTGCAGCCGGAATATCTTCCTTCTTCAGTCTTAGAATGCTCTCCACATAATTCTTTACTCGCAATCATAATCCCGACAATGTTAGCGGTCGTGATCTTTCCAATTATTGAATTTCGTTTGTCACGTGTGCCAGTATCATGTATGCCGGCGTGCCTACATGTTCTGTAGCCTCAAGATCTCTCTTCTGCAGTCTTAGAATGCAGTCTTCATAATTCGCCAATGAGACCCAATTTTCTCAATCATAACCCCGACAATGTTAGCGGTCGTGATCGTTCCAATTATTGAATTTCGTTTGTCACGTGTGCCAGTTTCATGTATGCCGGCGTGCCTACATGTTCTGCAGCTTCAAGATTTCTCTTCTTCAGCCTTTGAATGCGTTCCACATAATTCGCCACTGAGACCCAATTTTCTCGATCATAACCCCGACAATGTTAGCGGTCGTGATCGTTCCAATTATTGAATTTCGTTTGACACGTGTGCCAGTGTTATCTGTGCGTGTCTACAAGTTCTGCAGCCTGAAGATTTCTCTTCTTCAGTCTTAGAATACGCTCCAGGCAATTCGGCACTGAGGCCCAATTCTCTCTACTCCCAATTATATCCCCGACAACATTAGGCGGCTGTGAACGTTCCAAATATTGACGTCAGTACAGAGCGTGTACATTCGAAAACAGTCTGCTCTGCATCAACAATTACTTCCCCTTCCTCTCGTAAAGACAGTATAAGGGGAGGCGGTCTTGCCCATTCTGTGCAGATATTTCCTAAAATATCTGTGACCCGATAGCATCTATATAACGTAGTAATTTATCTCTCCAAAATTCCAACAAATCCATTGCCTTATGTCCGGAATAAGTTTCGCCATCAACCTTCCTCTATCTTCATCATTCCATTCTCATTGCCATTTAGAAATGGTGTTTTCCTGAAGTAACCCGTTATGTGATTTCCAGGCGATTTTGCCTTATAAATTTACATCCGCTCTGCTGCCAGCAAATCCACAGGGATTGTACCTGCTAACACAAGTACGGCTGGGGCGGACACTGTACGTTATGCCGACGCGATACATAATGCTGCCGTTCCCTGTATCCGATACAAGTGAGTTTGCCTGCTTTTTAACGTCTAGCGTTTCGACCCGAGGCCCGAGGCCTGAGTTCAAAATATTACTTCGGCGACTTCTTCTTAGCAGATTTCTGGCAAAAACTCTGAGAGTAAATAAATCTGCCATGAAAAAGCAGCTTCTCAAAAATCTATCGTTCGAAACCGGCCAGTTCCGTTTGTGGCATGTTTGCCATCTTGCATAAAACTCAAAAACCCATGACCCATCTAATAAACCAATATACTACCTAAGCTACTAGACTACATCAAAGTTTGGTAATTTCTGTTGGAAGACTTGATATTTGATTAAATGAATTACAAACTTTCAAATGAAAGGATATCCTACCATTCTGTTTACGATCTTTCTAATCTCCTTAGTCGGGATCACAACCTAGCTGCTCACACCACCTAAGTTGTGGGTGTTAATTTTATGCAGTAGTGGTGGGACCTTCAGTTTAACATTGACGATCGATTTTTTTTAGAAAGTTTTCATGGCAATTTTTATTTACTCCTAGAGAGTAGAGAGTCAGAAACAGGGACTTGCACATAACGGTCTCTCATCTAAAAAGCCAATACAGTTCCTATAAGAATATGTCGTCTTCATAGTGAAAGTGGTCTTTCTTTCCAATTATAAAACAAAGTCAACAGAACAATGGTGGTGCTTGCATTATCTTTACTCGAGTACTCATCCTGTAACGCTTCTAATTTCAAAGCGCATCATTTCAAAGCCAACAACATCCAAACTTGTGTAGCAAACCCTTGCATACAAACACAATTACAAGATTTTTTTACTTTCTTCAACTAGTACTACCACCACCTACAACTACTACTACGATGAGTACCACCCACAACTACTACACAAATTTGCCTCTCTATTCTCATCATCGTTCAGTGTGCCTGTTTATCACCCACTGTTCTTCTTGTAACTCTCCACATGCTAGCATTTTACATTAAAAAGTGTTGTCGGATGTACAGTTATTGTTGTTGAACATGTGCTTGAAGAAATTTATGATGCGATGTGTATCACACATACATACATAGAAATGTGCTTATTAGCGTAACTGTGTATGTAAGTTTGCAGTTGTTCGTTCATAAGAGAAAAGGAAGAGAAAATAGTAGAAAAAGACAAAAACAACAACAATGTAACAGAAGTCATATATCATTTGTTATAAACTATAATAAAAAAGGGCTGGCACTTAAACAATTGCCGTGTTAGAAAGTCTCTTTTTAGTTCTTTTTTCTCTTGATTTTTTTTATGTCTCTTGTTAACTAACGACTGTAGGTGAATGTAAGAGTTTTAAAAGAATGTAATCTTTATAGAAAAATAAGATATAGTACTTTTTGATTTTATTTCATTATTATTTAATAAGCATTTATGAAATATTTTTTGTGTACATAGTTAGCACACTCAATATGGGTGATGTGAGAAGCTAGATTGCGATTCTGACCGAAGGATTGCAATGACCATGTATGTAGTTTTTACAAGATGACCGTTATCATCTAGCAAAGTTTTGAAGTTCCGTTTAGAAATCCAATGCAACACCAGTTTATTTTATTATTTTTTTGCTTTCCTTAAGACACATATTGTTCAGTTTTTCTCATTTTAAAAACGTTTAAATATGAGTTCGTTGATTGTAAACAAAGTAAAAACAAATATGTGTTTAGTTTCAATAGAGCTCTTTATTGTCCGCACTATCCTATGTGCCACTGTTTCCAACTTATATAACAGAGATCAGCAACGAATCGTTTTTCGCTACTCATGCAATTTTGAGTATGAATGAATTAACAGAATTGAAATTCAACTACTCTGATTCATTTGTAAGTGTAAGTAGCAATGAGTATGAGTACAACGTTGACATCAAACTCATAACATTCGAAATATGTTTGATTCATACACCTCATACTCATTCTGATTCATAAATTTAAAAAAATACTTATAATACTTATAAATGATTTGAGTCCCTCGAATCATTCATCAAACTTTAAGGTCTTAAATGTTGTTGCATATACAAACAAAGAAGAAAGGAAAGACAAAGACAAAGAGCATAGCATACACACAATCTTCTTGTGAGTATTGCAGTACTCGTACGCGTATCATAATTATTTTGTGCTTCCTGTAAATGTTAAGTAGAGACGAGTCAAAGTCAATAACATCATGCGTATTCTTAAATATGCATACGACGAGTACTTTTAAGCTTTGAATATGTATAGTATGAGTATGATATTAAAATAAGTATGAATGCGTATAAGTATCTGAAATTATAAGTATGACTCGAACCTTCTTATCGTTTTGAATACTTATTGCTGATCTCTGTTATACAACAATAACTACTTGTTCGTATATTCTCCTTTGCTTACAACCTTTTTGTAAGTAATAGCACTTGTTCATTAGATCTGTATAGTGGAGATCTTCAAACAACGACTGTTCTATTTACATGCAGCGCGTCTTCACACAAGACTGACTGAATTATTACTACTACTCGTTGTCTGCTTTGTCTTGCCTTTTTATTTCCGCACGAATCAGTTTGATGAATGTTCTTGAAGTAGAACGTTCAGGGTTTGACGTTCTCGAGAATTCTATCACCCCAAATTGCTTGTTATTGGGTTTGGTTACTTGTCTATCTCCTTTTCTCATACTGATATTGTTGTTGGTTTACTTGTTATAAGTTCGATGTATGTTTTGGGTGTACATAGTAGCTTTTGTTTAACGTTTTCATTGTTAAACGATACTAAACTGTTTTCATTTTCGTAATAATACCATGGTCGTCGTAACGTCTCTTCATTTTATTGTGCGGATTCCATAATTCCTTTTTATTTCTGCTGATTTTTTTTAGTTTCCTAAAACAAGTTTCTTCCAGTTAATTAGGTAATTTGATTCACTGTAGCGAAGTCTAGAATGATAGGGTTGCCTAGTAGTAAGATAAACTGTTAATTGAAATCTATTCTTTTCAAAGCTTTTCCTGTGATATTTGCTGTTGATTGATGTTAATTTCTTTGATAGGTCAGGGATCTTCTAAAGGATTGATTTGGAGACGCAAATAAATTCTCTTTATTTTTTTCCCACACAATTCCTAAAAACCATGATGAAAAATCGTTCATTTATAGGGTAAATATTTTATCCTATCAGTGTATCCTGTGGTTGGTTGGCACCTCTTACCATCACCGCATCCGGTGATATTTAAATTTTTGAAATTTTGAAAAAAGAAAAAACGTGTAGAATTTAGCAACACCTCGGTTGAGCGGATTGCAATATTTTAAATTAATTTTCATTTAAAAAATCATTCTCATAATAATTTTCAAATGTAAACGAGTTAGTAAGTATATTTAGGCCAATACAGCACAGGCATATAAATTGGTTGAAATACGGTCTGCGTAGAGAGCAATACATGCCCTTAGGCATTATACAGGGTGGCTGATATATAATGCAACAAAGTAAAGCGCGCTATATTTTTTTAATTTTATTGTTCAAAAGCAAAAAATGTTGGAAATAACATAAAATTTTTAAATCAGTTTAGATTTGTTCGAATTGGCCGCCTTTGGTACGAATTATGGTCTTCAAACGGCCGACAAAAGCATCACAGGCTGCTCGAAAGTAGCCCTGCGGTATTTTTGCCCATGCCCGGCGAAGCGCAGTCTTGAGATGATCGACACTTTGAAATTTTTAAGTGAGAACCTTATTTTCCAAAATGCCCTAGGCCCAAAAATCCAACGGATTGAGATCCGGAGATTTTGATGGCCATTGTTTGGTAGAAATGAAGCGAGGAACCTCCTTTTTAAGCCATTCTTGGTTGACGCGTGCTAAGTGCGGTGTTGCTGAGTCCTGTTGGAATGCTCATGGTCTGCGACCGGAATGTTTGTCTGCCCAGGGCTTCAATACTGTCTTTAAGACATTTTCCCAATAATATTCGGCATTTATTTTGACCCCACGGTCGATTAATACGACTGGGGAGCGACAATCGGCCGTTACGGCGGACCCCACATTTACCATCGGCGGCGCTTGAGTTCTGGTGGGCCAATCGCAAGTGAATATTTTCAGCTGACCTCTTTGGCAAGTCATTTTGTTTGTTCACAAACTACTCAATTTGGAAAGGGCTTCTCATCGGAGAAAACCAAATTCAGTAACTGGCCACTTTCGTGCAAGCGAAGTTACCACCTTGGCTCTTTCCAGTCTAACTTTTTTTTTTGACCATTGGTGAGCTGTTGCTCACTTTTTGGAACTTTAATGGCTCACTTTTCAATATGTGTTGCATCCGCCGTCGCCGTGGTCTAGTGGGTAGTGTGTCGGCTTATTAGACAAAATGCCCGGGTTCGAATCCCAGGTCAGACATCAAAACGAAAAATATTTCTTTGGCGACTTCCTCTCAGCAGATTTCTGGCAAAGACTCTGAGAGTAAAAAATTGCCATGAAAAGCTTCTCAAAAATCTGTCATTCGGAGTCGACTTTAAACTGTAGGTCCCGCCACTCATGTATAAAATTAACGCACACAACATAAGTGGTGTGAGAAGCTAGGTCGTAATTATGACTGAAGGGTTGTAATGGCCAATTATGTATGTATGTAATGGCTTTAGGTTAAGCTCATCTTTCAATATGTGTTGCATCCGTTCTCGCGATATGTTCAGCTCACGAGCAATTTTTCTACCACTGCGGCGCGGATTTCAATCAAATCTGGCCTTCACTTTTCGGATCATTTCTGGTGTTGTTACCGTTTTTTTTCGTCCACTTTTTAGCCGCGATGCAACACTGAACGCAATAGATCTTTTCTGAATGCAATAGATCAAAATGCTTTTGTATACTAGAATAAATCTGTCAGCTGTCAGACGAGCGGTTTACAAATGATAACAACCTGAAGTTGGTTGCAATACATATCAGCCACTCTGTAGAATAGGTTGCCTAATGGAATATCATATTTTGGTATTCGAAACAGTGAAGAGTATACGTACGGAGGTGTGTGTATCTCTGTGTGTGTGTGTGTGTATATTTAAGCACAATTAACACATAAATTTTATTCAGTCATTTAGTCATTCATTCAATGAATAACTGCTGCTACTAATGCTAGTGGTGTTGGTGGCTTCAGCTTCACTCGACTGAATTCTATACTGAAATTATAAATAAACATGGAAAGTTTCACTTTCCCCCGAGGGGGCACTTTGCTCGATAGTTATAACCACACATACATACATATACACACACATACACATACACAAGTTTACATAAAAATTTAAAAGAAAAAAAATTTTGTTAAATTTCTGGTGTCTCCCAATGCTGACGATGATGTTCGTTCAATAAAGAGACACAATTTTACAACGTTTTCAAGGTTATTTGTTTTTGGGCTTTTATTTTAGTTTGTGTTTGTAATTGTTGTTGTTGTTGTTGCTTTTCATGTTATTGGTTTTGGCATTGTTGTTTTTGTAGCTGTAGTTGTTGTTTATGTTTCCAATTTACAAAAAATTTTTTTTTGGTAAAAATAAACATAAATTTCCGTTTGACTACAGACAGCAGGCCTATATTGTTAAATAGTTGAATGTAAAATGTATGTATACAGGGTGCTGAGTTTAAATTTTTATAAATTTTTAATTAAAAATTTTGATTTACCAAATTTTAAAAGGATATTCTATCGAAGGCCTTGTTAGTTGTAAGGCTTATTGAAATAAATTCATGACTCCAAGAGCCCTAGATAGGTAGATAGGTAGAGGTGGCCATCCATTCAAGAAAAATTCTTAAATGGACTCACTTAGCTCGCATTGAGCCCATTACTTACTTACTTAATTGGCCATAACAACCCGATTAACGGATTTCGGCCTGCCGCAACACATCCTTCCAGTGGCCTCTGCTTCTTGAGCGCCTACGCCAATTGGTCACACCAATCGATTTGGTCCTTCCAACGGATACAAGGTCGTCCTCTTCGCCGACTTCCGCAGATCCCCGCATCAAATACTCGTCTCGCCGGAGCATCCTCCTCCATTCGAACGACATGGCCGAGCCAGCGCAGCCGCTGGATATTAATACGCTGTACAACGTCCATGTCGTTGAGGAGCTCATACAACTCACTGTTGAATCAGTTGGCGAAAATCATCGCCAACTCGCACTGGACTGAAGATCTTACGTACTTTTACGGACTTTTCTCTCGAATACTCTCAAGACAGCTGCATCAGTTCTTAATAGGGTCCATGCTTCGGCGCCATAAAGAAGCACGGGTAGGATGAGCGTCTTGTAGTGTATTAGTTTCGTTTTGCGAGAGAGGTCTCTGCTACTCAATTGCCTATTGAGACCATAATAGCACCTGTTGGCAAGAGTAATCCTGCGCTTGATCTCCAGACTGACATCATTTTCGGTGGTAACGGCGGAGCCAAGGTAAATGAATTCCTTGACTGTATCAAAAGTATAGTTATCGGCCGTAATCTGGGAATAAATACTCCGAACGTCTCTAGTTGTCGAAAACATATACTTCGTTTTGCCCTCATTTACTGCCAGACCCATCTTCTTAGACTCCCGTTCAATAGCACTAAAGGCAGCAGTGACATCTCGTTTGGTACGCCCTATGATGTCGATGTCGTCAGCGTACGCAAGCAACTGGACACTTTTTTGAAAAATAGTCCCATTGCGATGCACTCCCGCCTTTCGCAGAACATTCTCCATGATGAAGTTGAAGAGGTCGCATGATAAGAGGTCGCTTTGTCTGAAACATCGCACGGTATCAAAAGGTTCGGAGAGGTCCATTTCTACCTTGATGGAGTTGCAGGAATTGCTCAACGTCATTCTGCATAGCCTTATCAGCTTCGCAGGTATACCGAGCTCAGACATTGCGGCAAAAACACGATTCCTTCTGTTGCTATCGAAAGCAGCCTTATAGTCGACAAAAAGATGATCTGTGTCGACTTGATTTTCGTGGGTCTTTTCCAGGATTTGGCGTAGTGTGGACTTGCCAGGTCTGAAGCCGCATTGATAAGGTCCAATCAGTGTTTTGACGAGTGGCTTCAATCGTTCACACAATACGCCTGTAAGAACCTTATATGCGATAGGAAGTAGACTTATACCCCTATAGTTGGCGCATATCATAGGGCATTGAGCCCATTGTGCTACGATATTTATTCACTATCCCCTAGTCTCGAAACCATTCGAAGCTCCTAATGAAGCGATTCAGGCTGCCAATGTCAATCCTCGACAGTTCCTCCATATCATTCATGTAGTAAGTACCCAAGTACTTTCTTCTCCTTTGGCAAAGACCCGGGCATGTACCCAGTAGTTGAGAGACAGTCTTTACCTTTGCAGCTTCTGCAGAAGCTGTTAGCAAGGTGTCCAAGACCATTGGCGAATTTTGCAATCCACCATTTCAATCTTAGGTTCCCAAGTACGGGACAATGACAGAGAAGATGTTCTGTGGTCTTATCTTCATTTCCTCATCATTTGAGCTTCTAAAGAATTCATTATGAAGTATCCCCAAGCCTCCTGGCTTGAACATTTACTCGTTTTAGGTTTCTTAAATGGAATCTTGATAGATTCAATGGAAATTCTGTTTGGGTATCTCTTTAATTGGGTTCATTATGCCCCATTTTAGTTATGCCATTGAATGGAATTTTTGTGAGGACATTTGTTTTCCTCTCTACAAAGGAATGCCAAAGTAGTGTTGGTATTTGGATAACTTCACGATAACCCATATGATCCATTATGTTACCCAGTGTAAGATAAATCCTCTTGTCATGATCTGTTAGTGGTAGGTTTAAACAATCCCCAGGTCCGCATAAAACCAATCGGTTTTTTTAATTCTATGTTCGCCCCAATCCCCAGATTATTGTTTTTATTGTTTGATTGTTATTTACGAGTGGGGAGGCCTACAGTTTAAAGTCAACTCCGAACGGCAGATTTTTGAGAGCCTTTTCATAGGAATTTTATTCACTCTAAAAGTCTTTGCTAAACATCTGTTGAGAGAAATCTGTTGCCAATATGACATTAGGTTTGAACCTTGACCTTACATCTAATAAGCCAGCACACTAGCTACTAGACTATGGCAACTGAGATGAAATGGTGCTCATCGTATGGTTTAAACCGAATTGATGCTTTTTAACAGACAATATAGGCTGCCTTTTTTAACTTACCGGTTCTAAATGGAATTTAATATTCCTTATCCAAGAGAGCTAAATATCTTGATGCCAAGCATTCACGAAGGGATAACATTATTGATAGCACAGCCCTGCAAATTTGGACTCCAGGTGTTGTCGAAGGTCCCTAAAAATTAATCAGATTTTGAGGTCCCTGATTACAGATCTTCATTCAGATTTAAAAAAAAATTAAAATTTTTAAAGACCTCCGTAATGTGTTTGTTTTTCTTTTGTACCCCCTTGACATAAATCCACCCCTTACTTTAAGGGTGCTTGCAATCTATGTGGCTTTGGGCTCATTTTAAAGAGCAAAAATCAATTATCAATTTCTGACAATCTGGGGTTGGTTCTAGCATGTCAGTGTTTAGCTCTACAACCCCCTTTTCTACCCCCCCCCCCCTTTTTCTCGAAAATCTGATGTGATGGGAAGTTCTTGAATCCAGATTCGTGTTCAGCGCGCAAAATACCCTCGGAAACAGCTGAAGCCATCTTATTAGCAAAACCCATGCAAGGCTGTCTTTGAAGTCGCCGTGGTCTAGTGGGTAGTGTGTTGGCTTATTAGACGAAAGGCCCGGGTTCGTATCCCAGGTCAGATATCAAAACGAAAAATATTTCTTCGGCGACTTCCTCTCAGCAGATTTTTGGCAAAGACTCTGAGAGTAAAAAATTGCCATGAAAAGCTTCTCAAAAATCTGTCGTTCGGAGTCGACTTTAAACTGTAGGTCCCGCCACTCATGCATAAAATTAACGCACACAACATTTGTGGTGTGAGAAGCTAGGTCGTAATCCTGACTGAAGGGTTGTAATGGCCAATTATGTATGTATGTATGCAGGACTGTATAGTATTAGGAGAGCGACAATAGCGCTTTACATCTGCAAAAGGACCGTATAGACCGAACATAAGTAGTGTGAAAATGAAGGTTTATAATGACCAATTATGTGTAAATGTATTTGAAAGTGTGCGGATTGAAACCTAATACCATAATGGCCAGATGTCATTGCAGTTCCTCTAACAGTTAATCAACTACGATATCCTAAAACAAGGGGACAGAATACCACCCTATGTGAACCTTTATTCACTTACTTTGCTACATGAACCCTAGAGGGCGCTCGTTAGCTATGAATTCTTAAATCTTCCCGTCTTTTTCTATCAATTACACACCCTGTATGTGAACTTAAATGCTTATGCCTTTAAATAAATTTCCAAAATAATTAAAAAAAAAACAAAAACAACAACAAAAAATATGACCATTTAACATATAAATTTTCCTTTAACAAAACTTGTCATTGGGATAAAGGAAAAAAACACACACACACACGCACACCCATACATATACAGGGGTAGCCTATTATCTTTAATTTTTACAAGTCGCAACCATAAATAATCCTTAAATAACACACACACACACACACACACACACACACACACACAATTTCATTCATTCCATGATATCTAAAATAGAGAGAGAAGAGAAGAAATTTATTTCCATTTTTAAAAAGATTTATGGGCCTGACAATGATTTTCTTTTTTATTATTTCTTTCGTATATTTTTCTATATCGAACGAGGAGGCAAAGGCACATGCTGTTGGGATTACAATTACCGAAAAATTACCGCAAAAAAAAAAATGGAAAAAATAAATAAAATTCACTGTTTTTAATGAAATTAAAGAGTAAAAAACGAGAAACAGGAAATTGGTTGAAATTCGTCCTCTTTTTTTCTGTTTGTAAACCCATATTAGTAACCACAAATATGCTGGTTTGGTAACTTTTTTAAGCGGGAAACAAAAAGAGTAAAAATTAGAAATTCTGTTTTACACTTACTTTTTACTTTTAGAAAATTCAAGAAATAAATACACTCTTGAGATCTTATTGCAAAAAAAAATAGGACCAAAAAAAAAACACTCGAAAATAAAGTCAAAAAGAAATGAAGGAAAAATTATATGGGGTGGTAAACATGAATTTTTTTCATGCTCTTACATCTTATCACATTACCCAATCTAGACAAATTTAAAATGTTTTTATAGCAGCGACAGTCAAGCTTTTCCAGTGATTCAAAACCATAAATTTTTTATATATAGAATGCCAGTCTATTCTATCACAAAATTCAGTATATTATCTCCACTGCACATTCGGTTGAAGTCTCCGTAGCCTAGTCGGCTGTTGGCTTATTAGACATAAAAACTAAGTTCAAATCCCAGGTCAGACATCAAATCGTAAATATGAAAATATTTCTTTGGCGACTTCCTCCCTCAGCAGGTTTCTCTGAAAGTAAATAAAATTGCCATGAAAAGCTTCTCAAAAATCTGTCATTAGGAATCGACTTTAAACTATAGGTCCCACCGCCACTCAACATAAGTGGTTTGAGAAACTAGGTCAATAATTCAGACTGAAGGGTTATAATGGTCAATTATGTATGTAGGGTGGACCCATCAATCGTTTACTTCTGCCAGTCTATTCTATTACAAAATTCAGTATATTATCTCCACTGAACATTCGGTAGAAGTCTCCGTAGCCTAGTCGGCTGTTGGCTTATTAGACATAAAAACTAAGTTCAAATCCCAGATCAGACATCAAAACGTAAATATGAAAATATTTCTCCCCCCTCAGCAGATTTCTGGCAAAAACTCTGAGAGTAAATAAAATTGCCATGAAAAGCTTCGGAATCGACTTTAAACAATAGGTCCCACCGCCACTCAACATAAGTGGTGTGAGAAAGTAGGTCAATAATCTAGACTGAGGGGTGTTAATGACCAATTATGTATGTAGGGTGGACTCATCAATCGTTTAGTTATGCCATTCTATTCTGTCACAAAATTCACATTCGGTTAAAGTCTCCGTAGCCTAGAAATATGAAAATATTTCTTTGGCGACTTCCACCCTCAGCAGATTTCTGGCAAAAACTCTGAGAGTAAATAAAAATTGCCATGAAAAGCTTCGGAATCGACTTTAAACAATAGGTCCCACCGCCACTCAACATAAGTGGTTTGAGAAACTAGGTCAATAATTCAGACTGAAGAGTTATAATGGCCAATTATGTATGTAGGGTGGACTCATCAATCGTTTACTTCTGCCATTCTATTCTGTCACAAAATTCAGTATATTATCACCACTGAACTTAATGAGTCAATCGATTTACGCTTGAGCAACGTTGGGATTTATAGGCACCATGATATCGATTTTGTTAAAAAAGAAATTATCTTTTCGAACGAAACTCATTTTCATCTTAATGGATAGCCTAATAAGCAAAATTGCCATATTTGGGGCTCAGAAAACCCACTTGTGATCTAACAAAAGCCTTTGCAACCATTACGAGTGACTATTTGGCGCGGCTTGTTAAGCGGAGGCATTATTACGGTCAATGGAGACATCTATCGCACCATGATAATCAATTTTTATGCATCCGCTCTACATGGTATTGGTGCAACTTGTCAAACATCTCATGGCACAATCGATTTATTAAGTCAAACGTTTGATGGCCATTTAATTATCCAAAATGATGATGTCAATTGGCCACCAAAAAGCTGAGTTTTAACACCGTTGGTCTGTTTTCTATGGGGCACCATTAAAGAAAATTGTTATACCGAAAAACCAGAAAGCATTTGTGAAACCATTGATGTCGTATGACCCCATATACTCGATAAAGTGCACAAAAATTGGTCCAATCCAATTAGGTACTGTGCGGCAGGTTAGGTTATATTAGCGGGTAGCAAGGCAACCTTGCTATTTCACTTCAATCTTAAGATGTGCGCTACCCGTCATGCTTTGAAATTTGTTGTTAATATAGTCGTCTCAGTAGTGTCGGAGTAGGCATAAATAGTATAGAATACTATACAATAGTACAGATTACTATAGAATAGTATAGAATAGTATAGAATAGTATAGAATAGTATAGAATAGTATTGAATAGTATGGAATAGTATAGTATAGCATAGAATACTATAGAATAGTAAAGAATACTATAGACTAGTATAAAATAGTATAGAATACTACAGAATAGTATAGAATACTATAGAATAGTATAGAATACTATAGAATAGTATAGAATACTACAGAATAGTATAGAATAGTATAGAATGCTATAGAATAGTATAGAATAGTACATAATAGTATAGAATACTACAGAATAGTATAGAATACTGTATAATACTATAGAATAGCATAGAATACTATAGAATAGTACAGATTACTATAGAATAGTTTAGAATACTATAGAATAGTACAGATTTCTATTGAATAGTATAGAATACTACAGAATAGTATAGAATAGAATATAATACTATAAAATAGTATAGAATAGTATAAAATGCTATAGAATAGTATAGAATAGTACATAATAGTATAGAATACTATAGAGTAGTATTGAATACTGTATAATACTATAGAATAGTAAAGAATACTATAGAATAGTACAGATTACTATAGAATAGTTTAGAATACTATAGAATAGTATAGATTACTATAGAATAGGATAGAGTACTATAGAATAGTAAAGAATAATATAGAATAGTACATAATAGTATAGAATACTATAGAATAGAAGTATAGAATATTATAGAATAGTATTTCTATTCTTAGTATAGAATAGTATAGAATACTATAAAATACTATAGAATAGCATAGAATAGTATAGAATAGAATACTATAGAATAGTAAAGAATAGTATAGGATACTATAGAATAGTACAGAATACTATGGAATAGTATAGGATACTAAAGAATAGTATAGAATATTTCATCTCCATATAAGATGCTTGAATTTGTAGTCCTTTTTGTATGTCCAAATATTTGTTAAAATAGCTTCAGTGTAGACACTTGAAAAAAAAAACCACAATACAGATAACTTTCAATTCCGATTCCGTTTAAACTTAAATAAGTTTCGGAAACACTGCATAAAGATAATTTGCCTAACAAAAAGAAAAACGAGAAAAAAAATCGTGCTAAACCAAGAGAGAAAATGTTTTTTAAACAAATTCTGTTGAAATTCTGTTCGAATACTGTTTTCTGTTTTTTTTTTTTTCTTACAACATGGAAAAGGATGTTAAAGAAAATTATGAAAGTTTTAGTCTCAACGTATAAAACTTTTTGCTACAAAATCTGCCAAAGTCTGCCAAATCCACTTAAATATACAGAAAATTTTAATTTGAATAGACAATTTTCCACACATCATGCTGTTTTGCTTTCTAAGGGCGCTTTATTCCTTTATTTATGTATGTTCTTCGTTTTTAAGCGGTTCTGAAGCAAACATGACAGAAATGAAAAAATTTCTTTAAGAAAAACTAGGAAGTAATTTGTCAAAATGTTTCAAAAGAAATGAGAGTCGCCAAGAAAATCGATAACAACCTCGCTTGCTGGAGATTATGTAATTATTTCGAAGTATAGTTTTAAAAAAACTCTCTACATAACATGGCACCAAAAAAAAAATTTCTTCTCTCTTACGTAATTAAATCTCTGGTCCATATGCATATAAGAAAACCGCTTAAAAGATTCGTGATAGAATATACGTGTGTTGGAGAGGTCTTGTTTCACTGATGGTGTACAGATAGACGTCATACTCATAATTTGGTGATGGTGTTCAGGAGGAATTCCTTTACGACTTTATTAGCACAATAGATCCTGCATACTAAATACACAATTACCCACAAGTAATTCCCAGGGAAAGCAAAATTTATTTGATCGTGTTTTGAACTTTTTAGCTCAAGACTTTAGACAAACGCTGCTTGATTCTTTTGAGGTAATTTTCGACTGCCTTTTGACACATATTGGGAGGTATCTCAGCCATAACTTGACGAATGTCTTGGTTTTTAAGTACTCAAGAGTTAAAGGTTTATCTGCATAAATACGGTCTTTCGCAAAGCTTCACAAAAAAAGGTCTAATGGTCTCAAACCGCATGATCTTGGTGGCCAGTTGACATTGCCACAAAGAGAAATTACGCGGCCAGGAAATGTCTCTTGCAATAAAGCCATATTCGCTCGAGTTGCGTGGCATGTGGCACCGTGTTGTTGAAACCACATATTCTACTAGTCGTATTCAGTCTTAATAGCAGGCAAAAAAGAGTCGGTTATCATATGACCATAACCGACAACCGAATTGGCGGTGACAGTCGTTCCATCATTGTTTTCGAAGAAGTAAGATTCAGTCACACCTTCGGACCAAAGAGCGCATCAAACAGTGACTTTTTTGTGGATATAATGGCCTCTCTTCAATTACTTAAGGATTCCTAGAACCCCAAATACGACAATTTTGTTTATTAACATACCTACCCAGTGTGAAATGTGCTTTCATTGCTGAAGAAAATTTTGTTCGAAAAATGGCCATCCACCGGCTGTTGTTCAAACACCCATTCCACGTGTCACGACGTTGTGAATGGTCAGTTGACTTCAGTTGTTGCATGACCTGGACTTTATATGGATGTAGGTGTAGATCTAAATACAAAATATGCCATAATGTGCCATGAGACAGTCCTAATTCCTGAGAACGAAGAGGAATCGACACATTCGGGTCTTCGGCAACACTTTCACTTGCAATAGCGATATTTTCAGCGGAATGAAATGCACACACCTTTCAATATTTGCAACCACTCCAGTCTCTTCAAATTTCTTCACAATTTAGCCAATTGTTAGCGTAGTTGAACGATTATGTAAACTATGTTAGCCAGGTAGAGTACTATAGGCTGATGATTACCAACTTATATTCTAACCTTTTTAATAACTCCTGAATGAATGCGTAAGAGACTGACGCGATGGCTCATAGTGTAGTCGCTGTAGTCTAGTATGTAGTGAGTTGGCTTATTCGACATAAACCACGGATTCTGGGATACGAACGATACGATTATTCGATTAATATTATCCCATAAAAGAAAAAATTTCACTCTGATTGCCTTGTAGTAAAAAAAATTCTAACACGTTCATAAGCAGACTTCACAACAAATACAACAAAATCATCACTTAGTGGTATTAAATACAGAAATATTCCCATTAGAATTTCTGTATTTTGGAATAAACTTCATTCAGTCATACTCATATAAATAGTGTTGATTTGTTTCTATTTCTTCCCCATATGCCCTGCATTCAGTTGATCGTACCAGAGATCAGCAATGAATCGTTTTTTCGCTACTCAGTACTCATGTAATTTTGAGTATGAGTGAGTCAACAAAATTGAAATTCAACCACTCTAATTCATTCGTACTCAGTACAGCATTGATTTATAAGTACTGGTTGCAATAAGTATGAGTACAACGTTGACATTAAATATCATAACATTCGAAATATGTTGATTCAGATTCATAAATTTAGAAAAGTACTTATAATACTTATAAATGATTCGAATCACTCGAAGTATGAGTACAACGTTGACATTAAATATCATAACATTCGAAATATGTTGATTCAGATTCATAAATTTAGAAAAGTACTTATAATACTTATAAATGATTCGAGTGATTCGAATCATTCATCAAAATTTACAATCTTAGTTGTTGTTGCATTTACAAAAAGAGAAGAAAGAAAACACAAAGATAGCAAGCAAAGCAAACACACAACCTTCTTGTGAGTATGTAGTGTTCGTACGCGAATCATACTTACTTGGTGCTTAGTGTAAATGTTAAGTAGAGGCGAGTCGAATCAGTACGATGAGTACTTCAAACTGGTCGAAAACCTGACTAAAGTGTTGTAATGACCAATTGTTGTGTATGTATTGATGGCTTATGTGTATGCTCACAATTCATGGAATAGTACTTCCTTAAATAAGGCGTGCGCACAAAAAAAAACTGGACTTACACTTTTCGTTATCGAAATAAAACCAAGTGGCGGATTTTTTTCGTTTTACATTTCAATTAAAATAAATAATATTTGAATTCTTTTTGTGTACAAAATTTTTTTCTGACCAAAGGTCTCAGAGCATCCAACTTTTTGAGGGGCCACTTTTCTTCCAGACATTTTAGGGTGTTTTAAAAAAATACGTATTATTTCACTTGCTTTGTTTTGGTCGGCAAATCCTTTTTGTCTTCCACTTCCATGCTTTCTCTCAATACTCAAAGACTTTTTACCTTAGAAACTGTTTTTTGGTTAACACCTGGGAACCTAGCAATCGTTTTTTGTAAGCGGCGCAGTTTTTCATTGAAAATTTCAATTATTTCAGTACGACATTCTTGTTGGTGGGTGCCCATTTTCAAAAATCTAATTTTCCTATTCCAATGCCATTTAGCACGTGGATTTTGAAACAGCAGTAACTCGTTTCCTTACCGTTCGCATCTTCCCTTTCTCTTTCCACCTTTCCTAAAAAACCTGCACAATGCACTGCATGAGTAGGGGTCATCCCCTGAGTGCTGGTTTTATAAAAAAAAAGAAAAAATTGTGATGATAAAAGTTATAAGCTTAAAAGTAGGCCCATTTTTTTGTGCGCACTCCTTATCAACCTACAAAAGCGGCTTGTCATCAGTGTGCATTTTCTCTTGTTTCTATTCATCAAAATTTTACTTACTTTCTTACGAACTTAATTGGTCATTATTACCCTTTTAGTCAGGATACCAACCTAGTTTCTCATATTATCCATGTTGAGTGTATTAAATTTATCTATGATAGGCGGCGTGGTCTAGTAGGTAGTGTATTGGACGAAAGGCCCGGGTTCGTATCCCAGGTCAGACATCAAAAACGAAAAATATTTCTTCGGCGACTTCCTCTCAGCAGATTTCTGGCATAGACTCTGAGGGTAAAAATTGCCATGAAAAGCTTCTAAAAAATCTGTCGTTCGGAATCGACTTTAAACTGTAGGTCCCGCCACTCATGTATAAAATTAACGCACACAACATAAGTGGTGTGTGAGAAGCTAGGTCGTAATCCTGACTAAAGGGTTGTAATGGCAAATTATGATGATGACAGGCGGCGGGATCGACTCCGAATCACAGATTTGATAAACTTTCTATAGAAATTTTATTTACTCCTAGATTTTTTCCCAAATGTTTGCTAAGAGGAAAGTATTGTAGCTAGTGTACCCTATGTGTGTTGGTTGGCCATTTCATTTTTATTGATTTTTCTTCCCCCTTTTCGGGCGGCTGCCATAAATTAATGACAATAGCGGCGATACTGGGGTGTCATAGCAAAAAACGAAAAGGGCAGCAACAATCATAAAGAAAATGATTGCCACATGAAAATGACAGTTTTGTCACTTAATGAATCAATTGCTAATACCATTTGTTATATTCATTCACACTCTGTAATTTTTCCATTTTAATATTTCCATTGTATTACCGAACAAACAACCCAACAAACATTTATCATGTATCACATAACAGGTTTACATCCTCTTTATCGCGTTCCACAAGTCATAGTATGACTTGAATCGTTTCAGTAACACAATAAAATTCTTATGAAAAAAAATTTTTTTTTTGAAATTGTTTGCTGGGTTAAGAGTTAATGACATTCGACGAGTATTGTGCGAGTGATCAGTTGGGGGGTTTAAAGGTGTTGTATTGACACAAAGAGTCCCAGTTGTTATACTAAGCCAAACACAAATTTACAATCACAGGCACATTAAACCACAACCACTGGCAGTATAAATAAAGGAAACAAATAATGGCGTTGACAACCCCCACCCCCCCCCCCCCTTACGTAGCAAATTAAATACAAAAACAATAAAAACAAAAGGAAAATATTTTTTTTATTGCCTTCTTTACTCAGTTGTAAGTAAACTTTTGTAAGATATG
Source organism: Sarcophaga peregrina (assembly GCA_014635995.1). Taxonomy (NCBI): domain Eukaryota; kingdom Metazoa; phylum Arthropoda; class Insecta; order Diptera; family Sarcophagidae; genus Sarcophaga; species Sarcophaga peregrina. Next base: position 95,274,388 of record CM025790.1, read on the forward strand.
GTTCGGGTTTCGTTTCATTCAATATTTTCTTTGATTTTTTTCGGTTTCTTGTGTTTTCATTTGTGATTTCTTCGAAGGCATTTAACACTTGAGTTTTTTAATTTGTGCGGGCATAAGAAAATCAAAGAAAAGAAAAGAAAACAAAGAAAAGAAACAATAATTGCGGTCTTATTTAATAATACAAATACATGGGTCATCGTAATATTTACAATTTCTGTAGTCATCAAATTGTCAGATTCGTTATATGTTTTGTAAGACATTTTAACAATTGAATTGAAATCAATACTTTGGCCATTTGGCAGAGGCAATTAGTTGATGGCCTAAGGCTTTATAAAATGTTTACAATATTTTATGAAATTTAATTAAAAAATTATTTTGTAAATAAAATTTTAACGAAATGATTATAAAAGATAACATATTCAGGTGGGTGCTGCTATACTTATTGTTATTGTCTCTAGATTATTTATATTTCTTATTACAAAAAAAAATATTATTTTCGCCTATACAGATATTCCCCGACTTAAGAGCGAGATAGGCTCCTGATAACTAGTCGTAAATCGATTAAGTCATAAGTCGAATTTCATATAAAAAAAAAATTTAAGAAGTAAATTACATGCTGTACTAATACAGTAAGGCCCCGCTTAAAGCGGTGATTATGTTCCAATAAGTTCCAACGCTAAACGAAACAACATTAAACGAGGCAACTTAACACGTACCGTTTTGGTTAGTGCATGGCGGTTTCAGTTGCCACTGCGTAATACTGCAACATCGTTAAGCGGGGTCTTACTGTACTACATATTTGTCTTCTTTAAGTATTATTATAAAAAAAAGGGCGTAAGCGCGAATAGTCATAAGTCGAGCGGTCGTAAGCCGGGGACTACCTGTATAAACATCATTATTATCATTATCATCATTATCAAAGCTCAAATGCCTCCATATATACATACATACGATAATTGATCATTACAACCCTTCAGTCAGGATTACGACCTAATTTCTCACACCACTTATCTTGTGTGTATTAATTTTTATACGTGAATATACGTAAAAATTGTCGAAGAAATATTTTTTAATATTTCATTTAGTTATAAATGTATGATCTGGGATTTGAACCTTGGGCTCACATTTAATATGCCAACACACTATATACTAGACAACGATGAGTTCGAAAATTTTGTTTATTCACATGACCATTCATCCAATATTAGACCTTATTACTGCATATGAATTTTTGATGCAAATTATGGTCGGTTATCACTCGCTATATATAGTTGTTTACTCTATGAGTTTCTGGATCAACTGAAATTTGTATCAGAGATCAGCAATGAGTATTCAAAACGATGAGTAAATTCGAGTCATACTTATAATTTCAAATACTTATACTTATTTAATATCATACTCACACTCATACTCATATTCAAAGTTTGAAGTACTCATCGGACTCATACTTAAAAATATGCATGATGTGGTTGACTTCAACTCTCCATGAGTCTACAAATACACGAAGCACAACATAAGTATGATTCACGTACGAACACCACAATACTCACTAGAGAAGGTTGTGTATTTGCTTTGCTCGCTGTCTTTGTCTTTTCTTTTTTTTTTCTTCGTAAATGCAATAGCAACTGTAAATTTTTATGAATGATTCGAATCACTCGAATTATTTCATGAGTATTAAAAGTATTTTTTCTAAATTTATGAATTTGAATAAGTATGAGGCGTATGAATCAAACATAGTTCGAATGTTATGAGTTCGATATGAACTCATTGCAACCTGTACTTATAAATCAATGTTGTATTGAGTACGAATGAATCAGGGTAGTTGAATTTCACTCATACTGTTGACTCACTCAAATTCAATATTTTATGAGTACTTATGAGTAGCAAAAAAGCGAATCACTGCTGGTCTCTGGTTTATACGGACTCGGGGCCGAGTTGTGAAGTAAAATTTTGCAAGCAGTGATTTTCTTAAGACCAAGTATTAACATGCAACACAAAATAGTTTGTTTCGCATTCACCTACACAGACTCATAAGACATTAAAAGCGTTTTCGAGAGATCCACGGAGGGTATTAGTCTCTCGCTTATTAAACCAGTTGTTGTGAATTTGTGCACAACATTAAGAGAAATCCTCTTGCTAGAAAGATTATGGCGACCATAAAATGGGCCAAGATCGTAGTATATTCCACGGACAGAACACATACATACATAATTGGCCATTACAACCCTTCAGTCAGGATTACGACCTAGCTTCTCACACTACTTATGCTGTGTGCGTTAATTTTATACATGAGTGGCGGGACCTACAGTTTAAAGTCGACTCCGAACGACAGATTTTTGAGAAGCTTTTCATGGCAATTTTACTCTCAGAGTCTTTGCCAGAAATCTGCTGAGAGGAAGTCGCCGAAGAAATATTTTTTCGTTTGATGTCTGACCTGGGATTCGAACCCGGGCCTTTTGTCTAATAAGCCAACACACTACCCACTAGACCACGGCGACTTCAACAGAACACCCCTATCTAAAATTCAATTCTATTATTTGTTGAATGCATGCATATGTACATACATTACAACCCTTCAGTTAGGATTACGGCCTAGTTTATCGCACCATTCATATTCTGTGCGTTTATTTCATACGTGAGAGGCGGTTTACGTCGACTCTGAATGACAGATTTTTGAGAAACTCTTTAATGGCAGGTTTCATTTACTCTCAGAATTTCTGCCAAAAATCTGCTGAGAGGAAATACCCGAAGATATATTTTTTTGTTTTTCATATTTCGTTTTGATGCGAACCCGGGCTTTACATCAAATAAACCGACACACTACCTACTAGACTATGGCGATTTGTTGAATGCATATTCCAGAGTAATCTGGCAAAACAAACCAAGGCTCTAGAATCCACTCGGCGAATACATAACGGCCGTCCATAATGATATAATAAAACCGATATTGAAACTAAATTACAATTCATTTGAGAGATGCAGCTTCAACATTCAGTTGACAGAGTTCGGGAGTACCTGTTGTAACACCTTATACCACCTTAAACTTTCAAAAACTATTTACTTTTAAATTGTAATTAAACACACGCTATCTTTAAAGTGTCTTTTCATGGAATTGCAATTAATTTTGAAAATCCTTTTTAATAAATAAAATCGAAAGATTTCCGAAATAAATTTTGTTCTTGAAATGAAAACCACAATTTTCACAACACACTTAAGCTTTTGATTTATTTACAAGCATAACACGAATCTTCTTGAGTCAATTCTCCTTGGGTGTCACCAAAGACACCAATAAAGCATCTGTCAATAGTACACGCACACACACACATACATACACACACACACTCATAATATTTACAAGAAGAAGAATAAACTAAATAACATGTAACACACACTACACCATATAAAAAAATAATTGTCATGAGATTCACACAACTTTCATTTTCTTGTGGCATGACATTCAACAGCAAAATTTTCGTATCAATTATTTATTTATTTATCAAATATACAACAACAACAATAATAACAACAACAACAAATTTGTAAATACAAACACTTACACATGTTTGTATATAAAGTATTACACTCAAAAAATAATGACAGTACACGATGGAGTTTAGTAGATAAAAGCAGTAGATACTTTGAAGAAAGTTTTCATAGCCATGGTCCATGAAGTCGCCGTGTTGTAGTAGGTAGTGTGTTGGCTTATTAGACGTAAAGCCAGGGTTCGAGCCCCAGGCCAGACATTAAAACAAAATACAAAAATTATTTCTTCGACAATTTTCCTCTGGCAAAAACACTGAGAGTAATTAAACCTCCCAAGAAAAGTTTCTCAAAAATCTGTTATTCGGATTCGACTTTAAACTGTAGGTCCCGCCAGTTATGAATTATGACATGGACTTAGACGCGACTTATTGGTTTATTAGACGTGAGACCTCGTCACAAGCAAAGCAAAATATGAAAAAACATCTTCCTCCCAGCAGATTTCAGGCAAAAACTCTGCAAGAAAAATAAAATTGCCATAAAAAGCTTCTCAAAAATCTTTCGTCCGAATTCAACTGTAAACTCTATTTCCAGGATCCATTTAACGGCTTCCAATGATATTATCTTGGTGGTTGTATGACCATCTGGAAACTTTTCACTAAAAAAACTTAAAATCTGTCTTATTGTGTGTGTCTCGTGGCACTCTCTTATTGAAATCACAGATTTACTTACTTAATTTGACATTATAATCATTTAGCCAAGACAACAACCTACCTAGCTTCTTACACTGCCTGGTATGCTATTCAATACATTCTAATACTAAATTTATTCTGCAGCTGTCTTTGCAGCCACTATGCCAACATATCAGCCTGGTATGCTATTCAATATAATCTAATACTAAATTTATTCTGCAGCTATCTTTACAGCCATTATGCCAACATATCATCCTATCGGCTAACTGGGTTGTTTCAAATAAAATCTAAGAATAAAATGATTCTTAAAGGCCTTTCATTTTCTCTTGTTGAAATCACAGATTTACTTACTTAATTGATCATTATAATCCTTTATCCAAGACAACAACCTGCCTAGCTTTTTACACTGCCTAGTATGCTATTTAATATACTCTGATACTAAATTTCTTCTGCAGCTGTATTTACAGCAATTATGCCAACATATCAGCCTATCGGCTAATTGGGTTGTTTCAAAGAAAATCTAAGAATAAAATGATCCTTAAAGATCTTTCATTTTCTCTTGTTGAAATCACAGATTTACTTACTTAATTGGTCATTATAATCATTTAGCCAAGACATCAACTTACCTACCTAATATACTCTGAAACTAAAATTGTTCTGCACATGTCTTCCCAGCCATTATGCCAACATATCAGCCTATCAGCTAATTAAGTTGCTTGGGAGAAAATCTAAGAATAAAATGATCCTTAAAGACCTTTCATGTTCTCTTGTTGAAATCACAGATTTATTTACTTAATTGGTCACTATAATATTTTAGTCAAGACAACAATCTACCTAGCTTCTTACACTGTCTGGTATGCTATTCAATATACTCTGATACTAAATTTATTCTGCAACTGGAGAAACTCCAAGAATAAAATGATCCTTAAAGACCTTTCATCATAACGCTACTAAGTTACTTAATTGAACATTATTACAACACTCTACCCAAGACTACAACCTAACCCTATGTTGTGTGTGTTACATATGTATGTCAATGATTGGCGGGACCTACTATTTTTTATTTATTTACTCTCCCAGATTTTGACTCAATACTGCTGAGGGGAACTCGACGAAACAAGTATGTTATGTTTGTGATGCCTAAGCTCAGATTTGAACCATGGGTTCTTGTCTAACACGTTAACATATTACCAACTAGATTAAGGCGACTCCTCCATTTAATATTCTTTAATTGTAGGCCAAAAAAAAACTCAGTCATCATTCATCCACCATGCTCTGAATTGCCGGAATCGGTTCTTGTCCAGACTATAATTTGTAGCCTAGCAGCTTCTTTTTTCACAAACACTTCTGGTAACCATAGAGTGTGAAATGTACTTCAGCGGTAAAGAAAGTTTTGTTCAAAAATTCAGCATTGAAAGTTATTACTCCAGCAACTAATCAGTAAATTGTCCATAAGGTTCAAGAATGTACAATTATTTCAAAAGCTGGACTTTGTAATTCTAAAACATGCAAAACCTGGCCTAACATAAGTCCTTGGATAAGCCTAATTGCTGGAAAGATCGCTAAATTAAAAAATTCCGATTGTTTGCCATAGTTTTTCCCAGTCGAAAAGATATTTTCGTTATAATACCTACACTACGATGACGCAACTAAGGCTTGACAACATCTCTGGGAAGCTTCCAATTACTGTTTGTTTGCTCAATATGTTGATCACGTCTACCATTTTCTCTTAATTTTCCAAAAGTAGCCACGTTTAAGTCGCCATAGTCTAGTAGGTAACGAGTTGGCTTATTAGACACGAACCAATGGTTCAAAACTTAGCTCAGACATTAAACTGAGAGGCAGTCGCCTACTCTCAGCAGTCTTCTAACAAAAAACGCTGAGAGTAAATAAAATTTCATTCAAAGACGATTTTAAACTGTAGCTAACGCCAACTAAATTAATGCACACACAATATGAGTGGTGTGAGAAGCTAGGTTGTAAACCTGACTAAAGGATAAGACCACCATGTTTAAATCATGACTTTTGTAGTACGATTTTAACAATTTTCAAGCCTTCTTTGGCTGTTAAACAATACAATTCGTTAAGCAAATTAGCTTTCCTTTGAAAAATGCCTTACCAAACTAACTATTTTGACACCGCTAACTGGATAACCCATTAATTTTTTATTTTTTAATTCATTTTAAATGAAAACACAATATTACTAACAAAATTTCTTCGAGTGTTTAGTTATTGATTTGTTGTGTTTATGACTTTGAAAAGCACGCACACAACTATGTACATTCCCATGCATACATGGACATATTTGCATATTTGTAATATATGTATGCGTGTGATAGTATAACTCATATTAATATAGGACATGTTAAATCTGATCAAAAAAGCCTTGCCATTCAACAGCTTGCAATATAAAGTATTGTGGCGGCAATTAGATACACTCTTGTATGGTTATTTAGTTAAACGAACATTCCTTATATTATTGTTTATATTGTTATTAGATATTATGAAAGTATTTAATATTTTATTATATTTGATCAAATTGGAAATTTTATTTCATTCACCACATGACAACATTAACTCAATCACTGCCTTGTCAGCCGCATGACATGTAAGTGACGAAAGGCATTACCATGTTAAATGGTTGATTTCAAAATTGATATTTTAAATATGGAGTCCCCCATTATTTAAGTAAATGACGGCTATGGAGAATTAGGTAAACAGGATGCTTTAAAATTCCTAAAATGCCCCTATATCCTACGTTGGGCTAGTGGGCTGAACTTTAAATGCCTAGGCCACGGGTTCAATTCCCACTAAAGACTTTGGGTGTTTGTCTGACATTATATACATATGACTAGCTCAACGGGCGAACTTCGTCCCGCCCAAAACCATTATATATTTATTGTAATACGCTGCATAAAGCGCTGACGATGTTGCAGTCGTTGTAATCGCTCCAAAACAAAAACTAGCAGACATACATGTCGTATATGTACGTGCATATGTAGTTAAACCATCGTAGTCGACCACTTAGTCGACTTATAGGTATCTCTTAAAGGGAGAGGATTGCCTAGCCTGTTTTTAGTGAGTTTGTCGATACAGACTCTACGAACTTACCCACCAAATGCCATTCGTCTACGTTCACTATGTCCCTAAATATTCAATTTTAAAGGCATGCCACGCCTACTTTTTACTATATCGAATTTTTTTTTTTTAAACCATCTAAACCTGAAAAGCTTTCGACCAAAGAAATAATATTTAAAATCGGTTCAGTAGTTAAAGAGTTATAGGAATCACTTGAAGGGAGAGCGTTATCACGCCCATTTTTGGTGGGATTGCCAAAATCGACTCTACAAACTTACCCGCCAAATTTTATTCGTCTACGATCAATATGTACCTAAATATTCAATTTTAACGATTTGCCACGCCCTCTTACTATTTAGGGATATGAAAAATAGTGTTGTCCGATCCTCAGACCACCGCGATATGCAAATAAAATTTTATGAAATCCGTCAATCCATTTCGGAGGAGTTTAACTAATAACACCGTGACATGAGAATTTTATATATTAGATTACATAAGTACATAATTGTAATGTGATTATATAGATACAATCTTTAAATGCTTTAAAATTCCTAAAATACTCCGACTTTTAGTGCCTCGGCCATGGTTTCAATTCCCACTAAAGATTCTGGCTGTTTATCTGACATTATATGTCATTACATAGATACATAATTGTGGTTTGATTACATAGATACAACCCTTCAGTCAGGGTTACGACCTAGCTTCTCAACACCACTTATATTCTGGCAATTTTTGCAGTAATCCTGGAAGGCCACACCGAACTTATCAGCTAAACTACTGCCAACAGCTTAGTGCTGCGTTAGAATTCCTATTAAAGTGCGAAGCGCGTCTCTTGTTGAGCTCAAGTAGATCTCTAGTTTTCCTGCAGTCCGCTGTAGACAGTATGTTGCACCACCTACCGATTTTTTAGATTCCCATTTTACCAACTTTTAAACAGCAAGACATCTTCGAATCCTTCTGTTCAAAGTCATCCGACTTTTGATTACCATTTATGTCACAGTGGCTTACAACCCAGTAGAGGCGCAGGTATTATGTCAAGGTATGCCTTAGAGATCAGCAATAAGTATTCAAAACAATGAGTAGGTTCGAGTCATACTTATAATTTCTGATACTTATACGCATTCATACTTATTTTAATATCATACTCATACTACACATACTCAAAGCTTGGAAGTACTCATCGTAATCATACTTAAAAATACGCATGATGTGGTTAACTTCAACTGTCCATGACTCTAGAAATACACGAAGGACAACATAAGTATGATTCGAGTACGAACACACCACAATACTCACAAGAAGGTGGTATGTTTGCTTTGATTGCTGTCTTTGTCTCTTCTTTCTTCATTGTTTGTACATGCAACAACAACTAACACTGTAAATTTTGATAAATGATACGAGTCACTCGAATCACTTATAAGTATTTTTTTAAATTTATGAATCTGAATGAGTAGGCGTATAAATCAAACATATTTCGAACGCTGTAGCGAGTACGAATGAATCAGAGTAGTTGAATTTCAATACTGTTGAATCCCTCATACTCAAAACTGTATGAGTACTTATGAGTACTGAAAAGACGATTCATTGCTAATCTCTGGTATGCGTGTCTCATATGGGAATTCATTTGAATTTTCTGTAGCAATTACATCGAACATGTTGTTATCTTTAGTGTTCTCGTGTCCAGCAACCTATCACGTTCAAGAATTACTCGGCATTTTTGGATAATCTTGGACGTATTGTACACATTACCCAGGGATCTAATGGGTGTTTACTTACTTAGCACCAGTACATCAGTATGGACTACCGTGTAGTTTCTCAAACCACTTATGCTGCACGTGTTTTTTTTTTATTTATTTATACGCGTCTTCCTCTCAGCAGATTTCTGGCAAAGACTTTGAGAGTAAATTAAAATTGCCATGAAAAGTTGCTTATATAAATCTGTCGTTCGGAGATGACTTTAAACTGTAGGTCCCGCCGCCACTCATGTATAAAATTAACGCACCCACAACATGAGTGCAGTCAGGCTGTAATCCTGACTGAAGGGTTGTAATGGCCAATTATGTACGTATGTCTCGCACGTTATGTATAGTTGTTTATTATCCGTTTCAAGGTGAGTTGAAGCTTGTATGGAAGCAGACCCGAGCTGCGAAGTAAAATTTTGCAAGCAGTGCTTTTCGAAAGGCCAAGTATTAACATACACACATAATTAGCCATTACAACCCTTCAGTCAGGGTTAGAGCCCTGATGCCACTCATGTTGTGTGTGCGTTAATTTTATGCTTGAGTGGCGGGACCTACAGTTTAAAGACGACTCCGAACGACAGATTTTTGAGAAGCTTTTCATGGCAATTTTATTTATTCTCAAAGTTTTTGCCAGAAATCTGCTGAGAAGAAGTCGCCGAAGAAATATTTTTTTCGTTTTGATGTCTGACCTGGGCTTCGAACACGGGCCTTTTATCTAATAAGCCATCACACTACCCACTAGACCACGGACCACAGACTCATAAGACATTAAAAGCGTTTTCGAGAGATCTTACGTTTCGTCGATGCACGGATGGTATTGGTCGCTCGTTTGTTAAACCAGTTTTCGTGAATTTATTCACAACATTACGAGTAATCCTCTCGCTAGGAAGATTATGGTGACCATAAAATGCGACCTATTATGTATGTATTGAACTCTTTTGGATCTCAGGTGGAGTTGTATCGTCTTAAATTAGACAATATTTTTGGTTGACGTATCTATTCGTCCAGTAAAGGTCCTCATCACTGAAGATAATCTTTCGTTGAAAATTAGTGGGAGTTGTTAACTGATTCAGAGCCAATTTAGTGAACACACTTCGTTGTCTAAGGTCTATGGTTGTTTACTGCCCTTGAGTTACTTGATTAGTTGAATTTTGTACGATTCGAATCCTGAGTCATGACTTGAAGTTCAGCATGTTGTGGTTTCCGAAAGTCGTCGGTCGTAGCCTAAGTAGGTAGTGTTCCATTTTACTCACTACAATTGCAAAATCCTGCCCTTAAACTGTAACTTTTACTACCAAATAACGTAGTAAGTACTCTAAAAGTAAAATGAAAGTACTCGACGATATAAAAAGTAAAAAAAAAAACAATTTTTCTTATCTGATTTTAACTACATGACTTGAATATTTATAAGCTGGTCAAAACGGTCTACACAACTGTTACGGAGTAGAAAAAAAGAAAAACTTTAAAAATAATCTGCTTTAATAAAAATCCATAAAATAAAGAACTTCGTTTAGGATAAGGAAGGCAAAGTTCAACTGGAGTAAAAGGCAAATAAATATTCTGGTTTGTTGGTAGCAAATGCGAGTCATAATAACATGGAGGCATATTTTTTTATATTTCTTTGCTTTTCTTTGCATTTTTTTTCTTCTAGGCTCCATGGGGCTTAGTAACCAATTCAAGTAATGTGTATACCAGAATGTTAGCCCAAAAGGAAAGAGTCAATAAAATACTAAGGATCACGTGACTTTTCTTTTTTTTTGTGGTTGTTTTAATTTTATTTTCCTAGGTTTTCTGTTGTTTTTCTTTCTTCTTAGTTGGCTTGCCAAGAAATATTACTTAAAAATGTTTTTGTTGTTCTTGTTGTTGTATGTATTCGTTTACTGTGGGTTCGTTTACTTGTAACCCAACCCAACGCCATAGTAATGTTTTAAAAGGAAACTTAATTTCCTTTTAAGTTTACTAAGGCTTTTATTAGGTGTGTGAACGAAAAAATTTTGGGGACAAATTATATTTTCTTTCGGAAACATTTATTTAATATTAAAATTATTATTAACTTTTTTAATACATTCGCTGCCAAGGACGAGTATACTCGTCTTTGATAGGGTATCCCCTAAACTCGTCCTGCAGGTGATATATATTTTTTGGCAACACTTAGAAATTCATTATTTTCGCTTGCAAAAAAGTAGGCTAATTCAAAAGCCTGCATGTTACAGTATATTTAAAGTACGACGAATATACTCGTCTTGGCAGTAGGGGATACCCTGTCAAAGGCGATTACAGAGTATCCCTCTCAAAGACGACTACAGGGTATCCCCTACTGCCATTGAAGAGTTTACTTGTCCTACAGGATATCCCCTATTGCCAAGGACGAGTATGCTCGTCTTACTTTAAATATATTATAATATGCAGACTTTTGAATTAGCAATTTTTTTTTTGCCAATCAACAATAGTGAATTTCTAACTGTTGCCATAAAATATGTATTATTGTGGTCTACAACATCGTTCCGCGGATTTTCTGTCTGTAAACAGAAAATTACACAAACATTATGTTCTTTATGAAATATTTATTTAATAGTAAAGTTATTATTACCTTTTTTAATACATTCACTGCGAAGAAAAGTACACTCGTTCTTTGCGAGATAAACTGTTAAATATATTATATCATGCAGGGTTTTGAATTAGCCTATTTTTTTGTAAGCGAAAATAATGAATTTCTAACTGTTGCCATAAAATATGTATTATTGTGGTCTACAACATCGTTCCGCGGATTTTCTGTCTGTAAACAGAAAATTACACAAACATTATTTTCTTTATGAAATATTTATTTAATTTTAAAATTATTATTACCTTTTTACTACATTCGCCGCCAACAACGAGTATAATCGTCTTTGACAGGGTATTCCCTACTGCCAAGACGAGTATACTCGACCCAATTTAAATATATCATAAGATGCAAATAATTTTATACATGAATGGTGTCGTGACCAATACTTTAAAGTCGATTACGAATCCCCTTTTTTTCTGCGAAACTTTTCAAGGCAATTTTATTGACTTCTTGCAAGGAATGCGAATGCGAGAGCGGAAGGCGCCGAAAATATATTTTCTTTCCTATTTTGTTTTGTGAGAGATGTCTGGTTGAAACGTGGCCGCCCGTCTAGTAAGTCAACACAGTACCTACTACACCACACTGGACATGAATCTCTACTTATTCGGCAGACTTTTAGACATTTAAGCTATAAAAACGCGTGAAGCCTTAGAATAAATTTGAATGTGTTAGGATATCACAATAATTGTTATGATGGCCTGCATTATTATAAAGTGAATTTGCTTGTAATACCTTAGGCTTGATGTAAAGCATGAACTTATTGTTAGAATAATGGGCGGTGAGAGGAGATTTTTAATTATTTGATTCCCTTATCCTTTATGATTTAATTTTCTTGGATTTTTAATAAATTTGAAGGCGGTTCATGCTTTTTATTTAATTTTATTGCTTTTAGTACGATGTAATAGTCATTACAATCGAATCAAAATTATGGTTTTTGGAAAACATTTTTTTTTGTTGGTTCGCTTCAACATTTTGTTTACCAAACTCTTGCCTTCACTTCAAAAATGTTTTTTTTTTTACACGAAGTTAAAGAAGTTGTTTTATGACAACAACAACAACAAGAACAATAAAAACAAAATATAAATTAATAAATACCGGGAGCAAATGAAAAACATGACCCAATTGGTGCTTGTCATCATGGCAAAATATATGAAAAACCAAAAACATGAATGAAAAGCAAATATTGACTCTTTGTGGGTTGGCCCAACTAAGGGTGGTAGTGGCTTTTACAGCTGGTTTTTTTGTTTGTTTGTTTGGTTTTTCTTGTACCCTTAAATCACAACATGCCAACGATTCTTATAATCGTTGCCATATTCATAGTCAAAGTCAATGTTTTTAAGCGAAAAAAACAAAAAAGGAGAAAAATAATCATAAAAAAGGAATTCGAAATTATTCAAATTTTATTTTTTATTTTTTTGTGTTGCTGCACGCTACAAAGCAACCAAACCAACTAACCAAGCTTTCAATGTGGTTAGCAAGAGAGTGGTGGCTGGCTTTGCTACCAACAAACAGCATAGCATTATCAGGGAAATGTATAAGGCACCCGTGTTATTTTTTTTGTAATTAAAATTAATTCCATTGCCAATAAATAAATTCACTTTCTTTAAGGTTTATATGTTGTAATAAAATTATTTATTATTCATTGGTACGTACACGCTATTATAAAAAAAAAAATCAAAAGAAAACTCTATCGTTTGACTAGGTCAGGAGAGGGCTAATCTGAAACTCAAACCATTAATAAAACAGGTCAAATGAACAAGAATTTTATAGGAGTTACACATGGATATACAATTTACATGGTCCATTCGATCAAAATCCAAATGTATACATACGTATGTATATAATTGGTCATTACAACCATTTAGTCAGGATTGCAACCAAGTTTCTCACACCACTTATGTCATACATTAGTGTTGGGGCCTACAGTTTAAAGATGACTCCGAAAGTTAGATTTTTAAGCAGCTCTTCATGGCAATTTTACTTATTTTTAGAGTGTTTGCCAAAAATCGGCTGGCCGCAGAAATATTTTTTTTATATTTTCGTTTTGATGTCTGATCTGGGGTTTGAACCGAGCCCTTACGTCTAATAAGCCAACACACTGCCTACTGGACTACGGGAACTAATGTAAACTTTTTTATTTAATTGACTGTCCTTTAGTCAGGATTACATCTTAGCTATATACACGTAGGAGTATATTAATATAATACATAACGTTCCAATTTATGTAGACAACCTTGACTTGACTTTGCTGTCATTCAAAATAATTTTTTTGGAATTGCGTTCGGAAAAATGCTTATCCAGGAAGTGCATTGTATTGTGTATTGTATTGTGCAAAGATTTCTCATCATTGTCATTCCCTGTTCTAGTAAAAAGGTTCGAGTATTTTTTTTTATCAAGCCAAGCTTGACATCTCAACTTTGCTGTCATTCGTTCAAAATCATGGACTTTTTTGATGTTTTCTTTGGAAAACAACTTCTTGAGAGGTTCTCTAAAAGCATTGAATTGTGCGAACATCATCTCATCATTTAAACTTTAGTAAAAAGGTTGAGTATTTTTCATCAAGCCAAGCTTGACACTACCTCAACTTTGCTGTCATACAAAATCATGGACTGTTTTGATGTTATCGTTACAAAATAGAGTCTTTGAAAGGTTCTCTAGGTGTATTGAATTGTGTGAACATCATCTCATCGTTTAAACTTTAGTAAAAAGGTTGAGTATTTTTTATCAAGCCAAGTTTGACACTACCTCAACTTTGCTGTCATTCATTCAATCATTGACTTTTTTGACGTTTTCGTTGGAAAACGACTTCTTTGAGAGATTTTCTAGGTGCAATAAGTTGTGCGTACATCGTCTCATCGTTTAAACTTTAGTAAAAAGGTTGAGTTTTTTATCAAGCCAAGCTTGACACCACCTCAACTTTGCTGTCATTCATTCAATCATTGATTTTTTTGATGTTTTCTTTGGAAAACAACTTCTTTGAGAGGTTCTCTAGGTAGATTGAATTGTGTGAACATCATCTCATCGTTTAAACTTTAGCAAAAAGGTTGAGTATTTTTTATCAATCCAAGCTTGACACCACCTCAACTTTGCTGTCATTCAAAATTATGGACTTTTTTGATGTTTTTGTTACAAAATAGAGTCTTTGTGAGGGTCTCTAGATGGATTGAATTGTGCGAACATTTTTCAGCGTTTAAACTTGCCACATTAGTCTACAGTGGATGCATGTCCTAGTGAAAGAGTCGAATACTAAGTATCAAGCCTAGTTTGATGCAAAATTTTGTTTTTTTTTGTCCTTTAGCTTGAAATTAGCAAACATTGCTTGATCACTTGAAATTTTCAATGCCACAAACCAATAGTCCAATAAACTGTAAAATTTTATACGCATGTCCTTTGAAGGGATCCATTGTTTAAGGGCAAAGAATCCTATGGATTTAATAGCTTTTGAACTTTACAGCCTTAAAAAAAAGCTGTCCAGCATAAATAAATACAATGTGATAAGAAACTGAAATATGTGTGAATATAAGTGCCAGTCCTAGTGTCATCTAAACCGAATGTAAATATTTTGTTAAGGATAATTGCTTATTGCTTCGAATTTTTGTTTTTGTTTTTCTCTGTCTGTAGGGAATGTATCTTATCTTTACTCTTCAAGTGGTAATTGAAGTGATTGTTGTCCACTTTTATGTATTTGTTATTGTGTTATTTCGGTTTTGAAATGCTTATTTATTAGGCCCTCAAATTATACGCATACATAAGCATTAGCAAAAAAAAATTACAAGAGGCCGGCCACTTGAATACGCCTCAATTTATAATAAAGTCCAGCATGGTATAGGAAAATTATATTTTATTAATGCACACACACACACATTTTCTAAACAACATCAATTCATTGTTAATAAGTATGGGGAAGGTCAACCTACTCATGCGTTAAAGCTTTGGTTAAAGGAAATTGTCCTTTTTTTTGTGGTCAAAAATACTATTCCACACATACTAAGGGCATCAAAAGGTCGTTCTAAATAATTTCTTGCATACACTTTACAACCTATAAAGAAACTTATGTATGTTTGACTTTTGGGGTTCTTTCTTTTCAAGCAATTGTTCTATATAATGAAGATTATTTGATAGCGTTAATTGACAGCATTATTAATGGCCTTTTCACAAACGGAGTAGAAGAAAAGTATCGTATTAAAATACAAAATACAAGGAAATTTTCTTAAATTTGTATATTAAATAGTGGGTTTGACGTTCTTATGCTGTAAACAGAATAGGCGCAACAAGGAAACTTTTTTAAATTTGTACATTAAATAGTAGGTTTGACGTTCTTTTGCTGTAAACAGAATAGGCGCAACAAGGAAACTTTTTTAAATGTGGACATTAAATAGTAGGTTTGACTTTCTTATGTTGTAAACACAATAGGCGCAAAGCAGCAAACGCAACAGTCTCTGGTAAATAGAAAACAAGCGCATATATGGAAGTGCAGCGCAGCAAGAAGCAAAGATTCTGTTGCGTTGCTTTTAAGGCTAAAATCTATTTTTTTTTTAGTCCCAGCAATATAAGAATTAGTGCTCAAAGTGAGAGAAGTTATGCTGGCAATGCAATCAGTAATGCTGTCATTACAACAGCATGCATGAAATAGAGGTTTTAAAAACGCGTTATACGAAATAAAACGCGCTAAAGAACATTTATAGTGAAAGGCCAATGTACGCGGCAAGTGGCAGCGGGCGGCGACAGTATTACCAACATACAAAAAATTGGTTTGCTTACAAAAGAATTCATAAACACATTTTGTCAGATTGAATTTAATTCAAACTGGCAATACCGTTACAAGCGGGATTCGAACCCGGGCCTTTTGTCTAATAAGCCAACACACTACCCACTAGACCACGGCGATTTCTTGATGATTGAATCAACAGAATTGAAATTCAACTACTCTGATTCATTTGTACTCGCTACAACATTGATTTATAAGTATAAGTAGCAATGAGTATGTGTACAACGTTGACATCAAGCTCACAACATTCGAAATGTGTTTGATTCATACGTCTACTCATTCTTATTCATAAATTTAGAAAAATACTTTTAATACTTACAAATGATTCAAGTGATTCGAATCATTCATTAAAATTTACAGCCTTTGTTATTGTCGCATTCATTAATCAGTTATTGGTCGTATTTATAATTGTATTTTACACTCCTCAAGTGTTTTTATTAGGCTTTCAAGAGTCCTACGTTTATACGGCAGCGATTTCAAAAATCATTGTCGCATGAATATTTAGTAACAAATAAAGAATTTTTATTGTATTTTAAGTCAAATCATTTTTGAGTCCTTTTTTTAATCGTGTAACTGACTAATGAGTTTTTGATTACCAAAAGTACTCTAAAAAGACTCAGCAAGGTGATTTTTATAAAAACCAAATGCTTGCTGGGTGAAGTCGCCGTGGTCTAGTTGGTAGTGTGTTGGCTTATTAAACAAAAGGCCCGGGTTCGAATCCCAGGCCTGACATCAAAACGAAAAATATTTCTGGCAAAGACTCTAAGAGTAAAAATTGCCATGAAAAGCTTCTCAAAAATCTGTCGTTCGGAGTCGACTTTAAACTGTAGGTCCCGCCACTCGCGTATAAAATTAACGCACACAACATAAAGTGGTGTGAGAAGCTAAGTCGTAATCCTGACTGAAGAGTTGTAATGGCCAATTATGTATGTAAATGCTTGCTGGGTTAGTATATGGTGTTTAATTATACCAGCTGTTGTTGTGTTTCTTCTCCCAGGGTTTTATAATTTTATTCGATTTTATCATTTGGTAACTGTGGCCATATTGTTTCCCATCGGTGTAAAGGAATAAAAATTTATTAAATTAAACATGAGTGTACACATGTGCCTGTGTGTGTGTCTATGTGAGAAGTATACAATGTAGGCATGATGTAGTTGTAGAAGTATTTGTAGTTGCAGAAGTATTTGGTTTGTGTGTGTAGAAGTATTTGTTTCCTATACCGTAAACATTGTAGGTCAGTTGTGATGAAAAGCAAATACTCGAGTCTAAAGCACAGGAAAGAGTTGTAAAGGATAAATGCATATGAAAGTGTGTGTGTGTGTGTGTGTGTAAGTGTTTGCTTGTTTGGGTATTTGGTTTCGAGTTTAAAAATGTTTTCATTCAATTTAATATCCCAAAGGAAATCCTATTCAAAACTGACCTTCATTTCCTTGTTTGTTTGTATTTTTTTTTTTGTTTTCACATACATTGTTTGCTATACGTTTCATTATTGTTGTTGTTGTTGTCGTTGTTGTTGCTTTGGCAAAGTATGTAATACTCGTAACAATTTCTGTTTCAATTTTCTCCATTTAAAATTGCCATTCTTGGTATTTTTTCTTTTTTTTTGTTTTTTGTGATTGTATTTGTTTTTAATTTTTTTGTTATTTTTTTTTATTTTTTATGTACTTTTCTGTTTATAACATGTCACTATTTATTTATTTTTTTTTTGTTATTACTTGCCTTCTTTTGTCTTCTTTTGTCTCTTTAGCTTACTATTGTCCTTTTCTTTATAACATTTCAAAACAATTTTTTTGTTGTTGCTGTTGTCATTATTATATTTTATTTTGTATTTTTTTCTTTTTTTATGGCTATTGTTGTTGATTTTATAGTAATTTTGACCTCGATAAATTTTGTTGTATGCGCAAGATAGATTACAGGCCTCCTTTTAGTAGTAGGTACAATGTATTTGTATTGTTTTCCTTCTGATAACATCTTTTGTTCATATTTATTGTCAAGGGATTGTATTCAATGTTTAGAAAAAGTTTTATAAAAATTATTAAAAATTTTGCCAATGTATGCATAAATTCCCTTTTCACATAAATTTGCATATTTTTTTTTTTGGGAATAAAATTCTCTTCAAACAAAACGGGAAATATGCCTTTAAACCTCTTAACAATTTAAAAAAAAGTGTAAACTTAACAAACTCCTCTAGGCTAAAGAGAATAGAATGTATTATTTAAGGAGATGTGACGTCATACGCCCTACCAAAGGTTCATAATAATGGGTGATTTTCAAAAAAAAAACACATAAAATTCAGAAAAATGCATGAAATCTTTATTTGAATCGATAGTACGGTTCATATAATTTAATGTTTGAAGATTATTTCATGCAAATGTTGACCGCGACTGCGCCTCAAATGGTCCATCCGCTTAGTCCAATTTTGGCATACTCTTTGCAACATTTCGGCTAGTATCTCACAAATAAATGCTTCAATTGAAGCGGGCTTGTCTGTATAGCCATGAGCTTTAACATAACCTCATAAAAATTGGTCTAAAAGCGTTAAATCGCACGTTCTAAACGTCCAATTGACCGGTCCCGAACGTAAAATAAAATGTTCACCGAATTCGCCTCTCATTAAGTCCATTGTTACGCCTGCAGGATGGCATGTGGCACCATCTTGTTGAAACCACATGTCATGCAAGTGAAGTTCTTACATTTTGGGGGAAAAAAAGCTGGATATCATCTTACGGTAGCGCTCACCATTCACAGTTACATTACGATTCGCAGCATCTTTGAAGAAGTACGGTCCAATGATGCCACCAGCCCATAAACCGCACCAAACTGTGACTTTTTCTAAATGCATTGGTAGCTTTTGCAATGCTTCTGGCTGATCTTCACTCCAAAATCGACAATTCTGCTTATTTACGTATCCATTGAGCCAAAAATGAGCTTCGTCGCTGAACACAATTTTTCGATGAAGAAGTTGATCTTCGGACAACTTTCCAAGAGCCCATTCATCAAAAATTCTGAGTTGCGATAGGTTGTTCGACTTCAATTCTAGCAGCAGCTGTATTGTGAAAGGCTTCACACCTAAATCCTTCCGCAAAATTTTCCACGTTGTTGAGTAACAGAAACCCAATTGCGAACGGCAACGAATCGATAATTGATGGTCATCATTAACACTGGCCAACACAATTGCGATATTTTCTGCAGTTCGCACTCTACGTAAGCGTGTTGGTGGTTTGATGTCCAACAATGTAAATTTAGAGCGAAATTTAGTCACAATGGCCCGAATAGCCGCTTCAGTGGGTCGTTTAAACTGATCATAAAATGGAAGAAGCGGGCGCAATGAACTTTTTTAACAGAGCACGTATTTTGAGAATAGAATTCAATGATTTGCAAGCATTGTTCGTTTTGTAAGACAATTCATGGTTAAATTATAGAACAAACTGAAGATGTTTGACAGTGAAACAAAACACGAAACGTATGTGAGCGGTTTAAACCAGCTAGCCTATTAGACTACAGCGACCTCTAAACCTTTTAACAATTTCTAAACAATGTAAATGTAACAGATTTTTTTAAGCTAAAGAGAATAGATTGTATTATTTAAGGAGATCTGACGTCATACACCCTAACAAAGATGCACCAGACTAGCACTGTCAACAGTGAGCTGTTTAGGGCGATGATTACCAACATCTATTGCAATTTTAAAAGCATATTCTGCATAAGACACCGATTAAGTTCAGGTTAATTTGACATTTCTATACTCTATACCTTGGGAGTAGGCGTGGTCTAGTAGGTAGTGCGTTGACTTATTAGACGAAAGACCCGAGTTTGATTCCCAGGTCAGACGTCAATATGAAAATATGAAAATATTTCTTCGGGCAACTTCCTTTCAGCAGATTTCCGGCAAAAAAAAACTCTGAAAGTAAATAAAATTGCTATGAAAAGTTTCTTATAAAAATCTGTCACCGACTAGAAACTGTAGGTCCCGCCACTCAATGTATAAAATTAAAGCACACAACACGAATGGTGTGAAAAACTATGATGTTTTACAATGGGTCAATTCGAGCTCCGAGCACAGTTGACAAGTACACGTCCTATAACCTAACTTAACCTAACCTAACCTAACCTACTTTGTACCTCTACCTATATTAGAGACAAATATGAGGTCGCCGTGGTCTAAAAGGTAGTGTGTTGGCTTATTAGACGAAAGGCCCGGGTTCGAATCCCAGGTCAGACATTAAAACGAAAAATATTTCTTCGGCGACTTCCTCTCAGCAGATTTTTGGCAAAGACTCTGAGAGTAAAAATTGCCATGAAAAGTTTCTCAAAAATCTGTCGTTCGGAGTCGACTTTAAACTGTAGGTCCCGCCACTCATGTATAAAATTAACGCACACAACATAAGTGGTGTGAAAAGCTAGGATGTTTTACAATGGGTCAATTCGCAAGCTCCGGGTACTGTACTTGTCACAGTTGACAAGTACAAGTCCTCTAACCTAACCTAACCTAACCTAACCTAACCTAACCTAACCTAGCCTAACCTAACCTAACCTAACCTAACCTACTCTATACCTCTACCTACATTAGAGACAAGTATGAGGCTTAACAATTACATTCTTTACTACATTCTTCTTACCACATAACCAATAAACCAAATTCCAATTGTTGCCATTGTAGACCACATCATTACAGTTATCTTAATGAAGGCAAATTAGCTTTTCAAAAATGCATTCAAAACTTTGAACGAAATTTGTCAAGAAATAAATTTTTTTTAACCCAAAAAAAAAACACAAAAACCAACGCCAAACAAATTGCTTGGGAAAGTGTTTTCTATAGAAACTAAACTAAAATAATTTCCGTTTAATTTAAGAGAACAGAAGAGGCAAAGTTTTCTTATGGAATGTAAAAGAAAAAAAAAACCTAATTTCCTAGAAAATTTCTTAAAAATATTAGAAGAGACAGACGACCCACCGAACACAGCGGAGAAGCATAAAGAAAAAAAATACGTCGCAGTGTCATTTTTAACATGCAGAGAATGTCTTTTGTGCTGTAAAAGTTATTCTACAATATGCAGCAGGATATTTTTGACAGAAAAAAACAAGAAAAACAAAATCATGAAAATTGTCTTTAACCACACACACACAAACAAACACACACAAGCATTTAGTGTCCTTACTTACAGTGTGCATGTGTGTAAGTGTTATGTGTGGAGAATTTATAGTGTTGTGCAGCGGTTTTCTCCCCAAAAAAATAGAGAAAAAAAGTTCATTTTTGGCTGTGATAGTTGATTGCGGCTTTTATGCGACATTTTTTGTGGCTGACGCGCGTATTTGGCTGTTGTTGCTGTTAATGGGTGGCTATGAAAAGACATGTTTTTCCCATAGAAGCGGGCCACTGCTTTTTTCTTTCTTTGTCCGTGTGCCATATTTGCTTGGCTTTACATTCATTTCACTTGGTTGGCTTTATTCCATGCTTAAATAGTATATTTTTGGCTTCATCTTTGGCTGCCTGCTAAGGTTTTGTAAGCGTGTGTCTATTTTTAGTTGCCTTTTTTTCTTATTTTCTTTCATTGAAAATAATATTTGCTTAACAAAAAAAAAAAAATTTTTTTTTTGTTTTTTTTGGGTTCTAAAAATGTAGTCGAATTTGGTGTTGGTTGTTGTCTATGGAAAAAATAATAATTTTCCACTGCTGCGTCGTATGTGGAATATTTTTTGTATGTGATTTACGTATCCATAGCCATAATATTACTTATACGTACTGATGTACACAATTTTTTTAGAAAAATTTTTATTTTTTGCTTTACTAGCAAAATGAGCAGCCCATTAAAGACATTTTTTTAATGGCATTGCTTATGAAAATTTATGTCCCGATTTTTTTATTTTTTTTTTGGAAAACGTTTATTGGAATTTTTAAAATATGGCATCATTAAGCATGGTAATGGTGTCATAACTTTAACAAAAAAAAAATCAATTTTTTTTTGTTTCTACTAAACAGCCTATGTGTACTTATAACTGATTTTGTTATGCACTTCATTTGGTAATAAAATAATTGACATGTTAACAGTGTGGCATATAGAGTGAATCCACTATGAGTAATACAGTCAAACTTCTATAAATTGAATCACCATTACTCGTATCCAGAAAAAACTTCAAGTTACAAAAGCAAACAATCTTTTTGAATTTCTCTCCTAGATGCTCTGGGTGAGCTTCAAGTACAGTCGAACTTCTATAAATTGAATCACCATTACTCGTATCCAGAAAAAGAAAAACCTTCAACTTATAGAAACTTCAAGTTAAAAAAAGCAAAATCTGTTGGATTCCTCTCCAAAATGCTCTGGGTGAGCTTTAACTAATAAAAAAATTCAAATACAGTCAAACTTCTATAAATTGAATCACCATTACTCGTATCCAGAAAAAAAAAACCTTCAACTTATAGAAACTTCAAGTTAAAAAAGCAAAACCTATTTGAATTTCTCTTCAAAATGCTCTGGGTGAGCTTCAACTTAGAGAAAATTCAAGTACAGTCAAACTTCTATAAATTGAATCACCATTACTCGTATCCAGAAAAATAAAATTTAAACTTATAGAAACTTTAAAAACAAAAACTTGAAAAAGAAAACTTTAAAGAAGCAAAATCTGATAGAGTTCCTCTCCAATACACTCTGGGCGAGCTTCAACTTACAGAAAATTCAAATACAGTCAAACTTCTATAAATTGAATCACCATTACTCGTATCCAGGAAATAAATCCTTCAATTTATAGAAACTTCAAGTTAAAAAAGCAAAACCTGTTTGAATTTCTCTCCAAGATACTCGGGGTGAGCTTCAACTTATAGAAAATTCAAATACAGTCAAACTTCTATAAATTGAATCACCATTACTCGTATCCAGAAAAAAAAAAAACTTCAACTTATAGAAACTTCAAGTTAAAAAAGCAAAACCTGATTGAATTTCGCTCCAAGATGCTCTGGGTGAGCTTCAACTTATAGAAAATTCAAATACAGTCAAACTTCTATAAATTGAATCACCATTACTCGTATCCAGAAAAAGAAAAACCTTCAACTTTAAGAAACTTTAAGTTAAAAAAGCAAAACCTGTTTGAATTTCTCTCCCAGATACTCGGGGTGAGCTTCAACTTATAGAAAATTCAAGTACAGTCAAACTTCTATAAATTGAATCACCATTATTCGTATCCAGAAAAAAAAACCTTCAACTTATAGAAACTTCAAGTTAAAATAGCAAAACCTATTTGAATTTCACTCCCAGATAATCGGGGTGAGCTTCAGCTTAGAGAAAATTCAAGTACAGTCAAACTTCTATAAATTGAATCACCATTACTCGTATCCAGAAAAAAAACCTTCAACTTATAGAAACTTCAAGTTAAAAAAGCAAAATCTGATAGAGTTCCTCTCCAAGATGCTCTGGGTAAGCTTCAACTTATAGAAAATTCAAGTAATAAGAGTTCAAATTATAGAAGTTCGACTGTACATTAAATATCACAATCTATTTTTGTAAAACTACTGAAAAAATGCCTTAGCAATTGTACTTTACGTTGGTAGTCGACGTAGTCTAGTAGGTAATGTGTTGGCTTATATAGACGTAAGGTCCGAGTTCAAATCTCAGGTCAGACATCAAAATGAAATAGAAAAAACAAAAAATATTTTTTCGGCGACTACCTGTCTCTCAGCAGATTTCTAGCAAAAACTCTGAGGGTAAAAAAAATTAAAATTACCATGAAAAGCTTCTCAAAAATCTCTCGTTTGGAATCGACTTTAGCCTGCAGGTTCCGATACTCATGTATAAACAACATAAATGGTGTGAAAAGCTAGGTCGTAATCCTATACTGAAGAGTTGTAATAATCAAGTATGCCATATCAGCTGCCG
The DNA here is from genome assembly GCA_014635995.1 of Sarcophaga peregrina. Classification (NCBI taxonomy): domain Eukaryota; kingdom Metazoa; phylum Arthropoda; class Insecta; order Diptera; family Sarcophagidae; genus Sarcophaga; species Sarcophaga peregrina. The sequence goes on from CM025790.1 coordinate 95,298,621, forward strand.
TTTTTTTAGTAAAATGTAAGAAGTCGCCGTAGGTAGTGTGTTGTCTTATTAGGCGTAAAAGCCAGGGTTCGAGTCCCAGGCTAGACATCAAAACAAAATACAAAAAATTTTTTTTTTTAGCGATTTGCTCTTAACAGATTTCTGGCAAAAACTCTGAGAGTAAATAAAATAAAATTGCCATGAAAAGTTTCTCAAAAAATCTGTCGTTTGGAGTCAACTTTAGGCTACAGGTTCCGATACTCATGTATAAACAACATAAATGGTGTGAGAAGCTACGTCGTAATCCTGACTGAAAGGTTATAATGACCAATTATGCATGTATGTGGTAAATTATACTGAAAGAAAAAGGTTCGATTTCAAGTCCTAGTGCTTAGGTTGAATGCGTCAAGCTTCTTCGCTAACACTAACAGGTTTAACAGGCTCTGTTCTAGCACAGAGTGAATCTTTGCTGGTTCCAAATTAAAAGTGAAAAAATCTAGTAGATAGTACGTTGGCTTTTTAAATAAAGGCCCATGGCTCGACCACCACCTCATATCCAAGGAACAGGCACGAAATAAATTCTTTATTTTTTCTTATGTTCTTATGTAATGAATGTATGAAGTCGCCGTAGTCTACTAGGTAGTGTGTTGTTGAACGTAAAGCCAGGGTTCGAGCCCCAGGTCAGAGGTTAAAATAAAAGACAATACAGATTTCTGGCAAAAACTCTGAGAGAAAAAAAAACCTGCCATGAAAAGTTTCTCAAAAAAAAACTGAAGTTAAGAGTCGACTTTAGACTAGATCCTCAATCTAGACTTCAAAGTAAAAAAAAAAGTTGCCATGAAAAATTTCTCGGGTCTGTAGTTCCTTCCATAAGTAACGAAGCTGAAGTATAAAATTAACACAAGTAATCCTGTGAAAAGCGTTGTAATAATCAAATAAATTAGTAAATATGTTAGCAATCTCAATTTTCATTAAAACTCTATAGGAGTTCATCATTGTTGTCCATGCTCGCCCATGTACATTGAAGGAATGAGAATTTATATGCCCCGGTAAGCTAGCGGGTAGTGTGCTAGACTATTAGCGGTGAATCTGCTAATAGTCTAATAAAAATAATAAACCAATAAGACAAATTTGGAGGGTTCAAAAAATATCAAAAAAAAAATTATAACTACGGTAATTTTTGTCCGATTTGATCAAACAAAGTGTCAATCTCTTTACAAGATAATGCACTTTCAGAATGTCATCATTTATTTTATATTTTTTTGATTAAAGTTTGCTACTATGAACGGACAAACTTGAAAAAATATGCAAAAAATTCGTATTTGTCAAGTTTACCTCATCAAACACCATAGCATATTGAGTCAAATAATAAAAATATGTATATCGTTTTAAAGGTACATCGCTCTCCTTTCTAAAAAGTTTTAAATTTTGGACATCGGTTCAGAAATGTTTGTGTAATCAATAAATTTTGTACGTAAAGTCGAAATAATAGTTTTTGTGAAATATATAAAACAAGAAATATAAAAAAAATTATAACTACGGTAATTTTTGTCCGATTTGATCAAACGATGTGTCAATCTCTTCACAAGATAATGCACTTTCAGAATGTTATCACTTATTTTATATTTTTGATTAAAGTTTGCTACTATGAACGAACAAACTTGAAAAAATATGAAAAAAATTCGTATTTGTCAAGTTTACCTCATCAAACCATATAGCATTTTATGTCAAATAATATATATATGCGTATTGTTTTAAAGGTACATCGCTCTCCTTTCTAAAAAGTTTTAAATTTTGGACATCGGTTCAGAAATGTTTGTGTAATCAATAAATTTGTGCGTAAAGTCCAAAACAATAGTTTTTGTGAAATATATAAAACAAAAAATATAAAAAAAATTATAACTACCGTAATTTTTATCCGATTTGATCAAACGAAGTGTCAAACTCTTCACAAGATAATGCACTTTCAGAATGTTATCACTTATTTCATATTTTTTAATTAAAGTTTGCAACTATGAACCGACAAACTTGAAAAAATATGCAAAAAATTCGTATTTGTCAAGTTTACCTCATCAAACCATATAGCATTTTATGTCAAATAATGTATATATTTACATCGTTTTAAAGGCCCATTTCTCCCCTTTCTAATAAGTTTTAAATTGTGGACATCAATTCAGAAATGTTTATGTAATCAATAAATAGGTGCATAAAGTCCACATAAAAAATAGGTTTTGTCAAATAAATCAAGTTTGGAAGGATCAAGAAATATAAAAAAAAATATTTTTAAGTTCTACTAAACAAAATTCACAACTTGCAGTATGTCATTAGCTGGATGTATTTCATTTTTTTCTTATTTTGTCGCATCATGTTATTGACAATACAATAATATGAACAAACAATCAGGAGCATCAGTAGCACCACAGTTTGCTTTGATCAAATAACCCCCTGAGTATTACAAATTGCAACGCCAGGCATGTGATGGTGTTTTTGCGTAAGTTCTTATAAGTTTATGTGTGTTTAAAGATTAAAAAAGTCAAGGATGATTTTGTTTCATTTTTTTTTTTTGTTTGTACAAAATGCTTTGGGCCAATACTATTCATTTGTCTTTTTGTTGTTGTTTTTTTTTTTTTTTGCTTTGTAGCTGCCCATCCAAAAATATTAAAAATTCTTTTGATGACACGGATATTTTACTTTTATGCTCTCGTCTCAATTCTTTTGTACAATTTTTCTTTCGATCGACAAACTAGAAAAAGAATTTGTAATGAAATATAAAAAATCAACTATTCATTAAAGAGATGAATGGCTTGAATGAAATGTCAAATAAAATTTGTATTCTTTTTTTTCTTCCTCTTTACCAATATTACTTATGCTAAAGCAGTTTGATTTTGAGCCAATAACCATTACTTGTTAATGGGAATTAATATCAGTTTGATGACAATTTGATAATAAAATTTCAGCAAAAAAAAAAAACAAAAATTTAGGATTTTAAAGAATCATATATATTATTTCTAAAGCACTTTTTTTTGTCGGTTGCAAATATCTCCCATACCACCGCATCAAATTTAATGAATGATATCTCATTTTAAAGCTTATATCTAACACTAATGACGAAAAATAATTAGAAATTGAAAAATTAATATTTTCGTTGATGAAAATTATATTTTATATAGAACTGCATAATAATACTGTTGTCATTATGATTATATATGTTTTTGTACAAGTGTGGTAATACAGGGTCGCTTAATAGTAATGCAGTTCTACATAATATAATCCATTCTGGCAATACCGCTATTTATTATAATGGCGTTTATTACTAAGTCAGTTTGTATATAATATGTATATTAAGTTGTAAAAGGCTGTTTTGGCAATACTTTGCAGTAGTTGTTAGATCAAGTGCGATAAACAGGGTCGCTTAATTGTAATGCTATTCCACATAATAATATATAAAATTGTAAAAGCCATTTTGATAATGTCGTTATTGTCATGGCATTGTTTTTATTATGAAGTTTAGTAATACGGGTTAATAAATGGTACCAGGCGAATCGTAACAAACTTGGGAGAGCACAAATTATTCATACCGATAAAACTGTACTCATACCCCTAATCAACCTTATACCTTCTGATCCAACTGTAACTTTCCAAATAATACGAAAACAAATCCCTGTGAAATTTGCCTTTGCTATGACGATAAACAAAACACAAGGTCAAATCCTTCAAAAGGTAGGATTGTATTTACCGGAACCGGTCTTTTCACATGGATAGTTATACGTGGTTTTTTCTCGAGTGCGTACGTTTAAAGATATTTTTGTTTGCATTAAGGATTGGTACGGGCAAAAACTTAACGAGGATCATGTCATTACATCTAACATTGTAAAATATAATTTTTTATCAATGAAAATATTAATTTTTCAATTTCTAATTATTTTTCGCCATTAGTGTTAGATATAAGCTTTAAAATGAGATATCATTCATTAAATTTGATGCGGTGGTATGAGAGATATTTGCAACCGACAAAAAAAAAGTGCTTTAGAAATAATTATAAAAGCATTTAAACATATGTATGTATGTATGTATCTCTGTAAATATGTATGCTATATTATGATTTCTAATATTTTCATAGTTTTAATAAAATTTCTATCAATTATTTTCATTTTATGTTACAAAAATGACAACTAACGGTGCGAAATATTCGCACGGGTCATCTAGTACGTATTTAAGTTGGGACACATTAGAAAACATTTCATCATAAATCGTGGTGATATAAAATCTTTGTTTGATGATATTGGCAAACGCAATAGCATACTACATACCCTCTACAACGTCTCCAATAGAGGAAACAATAGAGGTATCTTTACAAACATAAAAGAACACATTGATCGTTCAAGCTTAACTTTTCCAGAAACTTTTGGAAAGTTTTCATTACCACAGCAAAGAGGAAATTACTTAAGTCGTCTCAGTCTAAAGGCTAACATGTTGACTTAGGTTAGGTAAGGTTATCGAATAGATTACCGTTCACAGCCAATTTCACTCGGTCGACCAGTTCCCTTAGTGGCACATTCGCCACCAATCCCAGATCTTCAAACGTTCTATCATTCTAAACCCAATGACGTCTGAAAAGCACCTGCATGAAAGATGTTGTACCGATTCGAGGTTTTCCATATTACAGCTCCTGTTGTAATCCTAGTTCGGCAAACCGAGTGGTCATGCCTATGGAATATCTTCTAAGAAGATTTGCAGTTCACTACATTAGTATTCGTGGATTTAATTTATTGAAACTGATGTGAACCTTTCCTGCACGTAAGTAGGATATACACCTTGATGTTGCCAGTATCAAATTTTATTTGAATTCTGAAAAGAAGTTTCGGAATTATCAATGGAGAATCAAATATATTTCCAACAGATTTTTTAAAATGGGAAAACCCCCTCTTGTTAGTGTTTCATCTAAACCATCTTAACAGCAAACTGTTTTATATCTCTCGAACCCTCCAAAGTTGTTTTATTTGACAAAACTTTTTTTCTTTTTGACTTTACTCACAAATTTTCTGGATTATTCAAACATTTCATACCCGATTTTCAAAATTTAAACCTTTTTGGAAAGGGAAGAGATGGAGCATTACACAAACATTTCTGACCCGATATCCAAAATTTAAATCTTATTAGAAAGTAGAGGAATGAACCTTTAAAACGGTATACATATTTGTATTATTTGACTTAATATGATGTAGGGTTTGATGAGATAAACATGGCAAATGAGAATTTTTTTCATATTTTTTTAAGTTTGTTCGTTCATAGCAACAAACTTTAATTAAAAAATATAAAACAAGTGATGACTTTCTGAAAGTGCATTATCTTATGAAGAGATTGACACTTCGTTTGATCAAATCAGACACAAATTACCGTAGTTATAATTTTTTTTTATATTTTTCGAACCTTACAAACTTGTTTATTTCACAAAAACTATCGTTTTGAACTTTACGTAGATATTTATAGATTATACAAATATTTCTGAACCGATGTCCAAAATTTAAACCTTATTATTATTATTTAAAACGGTATACATATTTGTATTATTTGACTTTATATGCTATAAGATTTGATGAGCTAAATATGGCAAATGTGAATTTTTTTCATGTTTTTTCATGTTTGTCCGTTCATAGTAGCAAACTTTAATTAAAAAATATAAAACAAGTGATGACTTTCTGAAAGTGCGTTATATTATGAAGAGATTGGTACTATGTTTGATCAAATCGGACAAAGAGTCTAACAGTCGAGTTACATTTTTCATATACTCGTATATATATTTTCAAATGAAATTTTAGTTCAAAAATTTTCAGAATTTTTAATGGTTCTTGATTGTTTATCACAAAATGTATCAATTTCACGTTTGAGCGAATACCAGAAGATGGCCAATGTTTGCACAAAGAGAAATAGTAATATTTGTAAAAAGCACAAATCTTTGCAGATTTCTGGAAGTCTTGCAAACGTGAAATAGACACATTTTGTGATAAACAATCAAATTCCATCAAACCGTTTGAAAATTTTGGAATTAAAAGTTCATTTGATGAGGTGAGGTGAGGTATACAAAAAATATAAAACGACTGTTATACTATTTAAATATTAACTACGGTAATTTTTGTCCGATTTGATCAAATGATAACTCAATGTCTTCACAAGAGAATAGGCTTTAAGAATATTATCACTTATTCTATATTTCGTTATTAAAGTTTGCTACTATCCATGGACAAACTTGAAAAATATGAAAAAATATTTAAATTTTCCAAGTTTACCTCATCAAATCTCATAGTAAATTACATCAAATAATATATACATGCATATCGTTTTAAAGGCCCATTCCTCTGCTTTCTAATAAGGTTTAAATTGTGGAAATGGATTTAGAAATATTTGTGTAATCAATAAATATCTGCGTAAAGTCTAAAGCAATAGTTTTTGTGAAATATATAAAACAAGTTTGGAGGGTTCAAGAAATATAAAAAAATTTATAACTACGGCAATTTGTGTCCGATTTGATCAAACGAAGTGTCAATCTTTTCACAACATACAGAATGTCATCACTTATTTTATATTTTTTAAGTAAAGTTTGCTGCTATTAAGAGGACTAACTTGAAAAATATTGGAAAAATTTTTTGTTCTATGCTGGTGCTATATTAATATTATTTTATTTTTTTTTTTGTTTTTTAAATTTAATTGAAAATATCATTGGTCTCATGTAGAAAGGCCCTAACTTGCATTTTCATAAAATCGCCTTAAATTTTTGTAAGGCGGTGTATTTGTGTTAAATGCATTGGAATCACATAAAAAAATCAATTTCGAAAAAAGTGTGAGTTAGGGCCTTCCTACATGGAACCAGCGATATATACACTTTCATACATCATTATTTATTTTTATTTTTATTTTTTTTTTTCTTTTCTTTCATTATTCAGTTGTCATATCATGCAATAACCTCAGCTTTCCACTTAACACAATACATTCGTCCCCATTATGCTAATGCGTTTCAAGGCAGTAACAAGCTGATGCTTACTAACACAGTCGTTTGGGAAGAGTCGTTTGGAATACTTTTCTTTACGATCAACACTCAACACAAGGATAGCCCAGTCATCCCTTCCCATGCAATACACTGGTTTAGAGCTATGCTGCATGGAGCATACAATGTCCAGCACAATATTCTTCAATTCAGTTCCTTTGATGATATTGCCGTTGCCAGTAGTCTTATATGTACGCATGCAGCGTGGTTTATATTGAAAATTTTTATAAAGGGTCTGCCAAATAAGTTTTTTTATTTTTGAAAAATGCTTTAAAAAAAAAAACTTCCGAATATTTTCTCAAATTTCTTTTTATATTTGAAAGTACAATCCTTCCGGTAAATAATGGAAAATAATTTCATTCAAATGGCTGCCTCGCTAAGTGGGCCTGCGATCGACTTACAGAAGACGCCGATTTTGAAAAAAAAAAATCATCTTTCCAGATGAAGCTCATTTTGATATGGGCGGGTATGTAAACAAACAAAATTGTCGCATTTGGGGCACAGAAAACCCGCACGCATACATTGAAAAACCGACGCGTCCAAAACAAGTCACTGTTTAGTACGGATTTTGGTCCAGAGGCATAATTGAGCCATTTTAGTCACCAGCAGCAACTCGTTTCCTTACCGTTCGCATCTTTCCTCTCTCTTTCCACCTTTCCTAAAAAACCTGCACAATGCACAATGAGTAAGGTTGAGTGCTGGTTTTATAAAAAAAAAGGAGTGGCCGTTACAGTCAATGGCGATCGTTATCGGACCATGTTGAACGAATTTTTATTCACAAAAATTGAAGAAGAGGAAATTGGTAAAATTTGGTTGCAACAGAACAGCGCTCCGTGCCACACACTCGAAGCTACACTCGATGTTTTGCGCCCTGTTTTTGAAGATCACATTATCACAGCCGTAGAACTGATGTCGTTTGATCACCTCGGAGCTGCGATTTGACAGCGTTGGACTATTATTTGTGGGATGCCGTCAAAGATAAGTGTTACGCCGACGAGCCAGAGACAACTGACGCTTTAAAGGTTAACATTCGTGAAGCCATTGGTAAAATACAGCGGGACACAATCCATAATGTGCTTAAAAATTGAACCGATCATCTAGGCTACTGTAACGGTCACTCCTTGTTCATTTTCCAACAATTACGCCTCTCGATCAAAATCCGCACAAAACAGTGATTCGTTTTTGGGTGCGTCGGCTTTTTAATGTATCTGTGCCCCAAATGCGACAATTTTTCCTGTTTATATGCCCCCGCCAAAATCAAAATGAGCTTCATTTGAAAAGATGATTTTTTTTTTGCCCAAATAATCTTCAAAATTGGACCGATCATGTAGGCTACTGCATGGCAGCCCAGGGAAGCTATTTGAATGAAATTATTTCCCATTATTAACCGGATTCTACTTTCAAATGAAAAAAGAAATTTGAGAAAATATTCTAAAGTTTTTCTTGAAGCATTTTCAAAAAAAAGAAGTTATTTGGCGGATCCTTTATAGATCATATAATCGTCTTTGCGCCCCTTTAATGAATTCTGTCTAGCGTCGGGGTGAAGGTGATGGCAGTAATTAGAAGATTATAAGCCTGTGCTGAAAAACGATGTTAGCCAGTAACCGAGCACTATAACACAACCAATTAATTATTTTTTATTTTATAAATTCTTATTAAATTTTAATTTAAAAAAAAAATATTTATTTAATTACAAAACAATGCAATATTTATAGTTTTTTTCTCTTTGTATATTTTATTTTTGTTTGTATTTGTATTATTTCAAATGTTAAATACTCGTATTAAAATAATTACTTTCACTCTTTAAATTTTTTTCCCATGACACGATAATTAATTGTATTTAATAATCTTTAGAATACTTTTTAAATAAATATCCTTAAAAAAAAAAATAATTTTTAATAAATAAAAATTCACCTGGCCTGGGATTTGAACCCTGGCCTCACGGCTGATAAGCCAGGACTCTACCTACTAGACCACAGTGATTACAATAAAGGATATTAAGCTTAGATTGAAATCGCGGTGGTCTAGTTGGTAGAGTGTTGGCTTTTGACACGTAAAGCCCGGGTTCGTATCCCAGGTCAGGCAGACATCAAAACGAAATATGAAAAAAAAATATTTCTTTCTTCGTCTATTTCTTCTTCTTTCTCTCTCAGCAGAATTTCTGGCAAAAACTCTGAGAGTAAATAAACAAACAAACCTGCCACGACAAGATTTCTCAAAAATTTCTGTCGTCGTCAGAGTCAAAGATAAAACTATAGGTCGCGCCACGCCACTCATGTATAAAATTAACGCGTACACAACACGAGTGTGGGTGGTGTGTAAGAAGTTTAAGCCGTAATCTTGACTTGAAGGATTGTTAATGCCCAATTGTGAATGTACGGGGAATGTATGTAAAAAAAGAATATTAAAAAATTCTGTCCATTAACTTTTGATCAGTTTAAACAAATAAAGAGGTTATCGATAATTTGATTGAGCTCGTCGATTGCATTATAATTTTAATTGAAAATAACGTGAGCTTAAAATGCTTTTAAATATTAATAAAATCCTACAAGAGGATTGAAAAACATTTTTTTTTTTTCAACCCTCATTGGTATACATACTCTTCTCCTAACCGATTAAAATAATAATACATTCTCTCTCCTTTCATCCAATATCCTCTATTTCCTTCCTTCTCTGAAAACATTGTACAATGGGTCAATTTCTACCTCCAGGTACTATACTTGTCTTAACCGACAAGTACACGTCCTCTAACCTAATCTAACCTAACCTTAAATAACGATACGATTTGCTACTAGCACCAGCAGCGAATGGGCTCCAGGCCACGAAAACCAACTTTTTCATATCAATTCAATCAAAAATATAATGTAAAATCTAAAATTAATAATTATTTAATTAATTATTATAATTTAATTAATAAAAATATAATTTAATTTAAAAATTAAAAAAAAAAAATTAATTTTAAATTTGTTCATAAAATTTTACTATTTAAGCGATTTTTCCTTTTGTCATATATGGCAACACTTAAAAAATGTCCTTGGTTCGTTATTTTATGGCAACTCTTGAAATATTTCGTTTATTCGTTAAGTTATGGCAACCCTTTATATATTTCGTTTGTTCGATCAAAGAAAATAAATGTATGGTATAATAATTCACACATGCTTTTTACGGATTTAGTTTGTATAAGTAGAAAATTTTAGAAAGAACCCGTAACGAGAAATTTGTTGTGACATAGTCAGCTGATGCTAGGCGTGTGTTTCTCTCAAGTTTGTGTTGTTCGTGAGTGTGTGGCTGCTGTTGGTGCGCGCCCGCGCTGTGTTCCCTTGTTGATATCGTTCGTGTTGTGTTGTGCGTTGTGTATAAAAAGTGTGTAAATATATAAGAAAGTGTGTAAATAATATAAGAAAGTGTGTAAATAATATAAGAAAGTGTGTAAATAATATAAGAAAGTGGTAAATAATCTCTGATCAATCCCCTCTCCTCCCCCCCCCCATCATCTCATCCAACAACCAAGCGTTCCGTCAAAGTCCTGTCTGTCCCCCGGCCATTCGTTCTCCTCTGCCCCCCCCCCCCCCTCTGCTCGCCACATTCCTCGCAAACCAGTCTGTGTGTGATTGATCGGATCGATTCCCTCTCTGCCCCCTGCCGGTATATTGACGTCTCCGAAGGTCCCTTGTGTTGTGTTGTATTGGCTGGAAATTGTGTGTGAGCGGGGTACTTACTACACTCTCGTCGTTGAAAAAAGGATGTGTGCTTGTTGACGTGTGTGTGCTTTGTTGTTCTGTCTTCTCCTCTCTCTCTCTCTTCCCATTCTTGTCTTATATTGTCGTTATATATGGACTTTTTTTTGTGATTTATTTTTTTTGTTTGTTCCTAACGCCGCCGGTGACGTCTTGGGTAACAACAGTCGGTTTATGTCTAAAATACGATCATTTTCCACCGTGTTTGTGTCTGTAAACCAATTAATATCGATTATTGGAGTCAAAAGCACTGAATACACCCTAAATAACATGTTAATTTTGATTTATTCGCCTTATTATGGGATTATAAACATGATTTCTGCATTTATTAATTGATTTTAACGTTAATTTGCCAGTTTCTCGTCTTCTTTGTCCATAATATGAACTGTTATGCCTCAAAAAGGCGTTTTTTTAAGTAATTTTGGATATTCTAACAAATTATTGGAGTCAAAAGCACTAAATACACCCCAATAACGTGTTAATTTTGATTTATTCGCCTTATTATAGCATTATAAACGTGATTTCTGCATTTATTCATTGATTTTAACGTTCTTTTGTTAGTTTCTCGTCTTCTTTTTACATAATATGAACTGTTATGCCTCAAAAAGGCGTATTTTTAAATAATTTTAAATATTCTAACCTGGTAATATCAATAAAATTCACATGAAGGATTATTAGAATGGATCTATGTCTAGAATTAAGCCATTTAGACACCAACTAGGATGGCCGGATGGTTTCTTTAATGGCCTTGATGAGTTATTTACCCTTTGTTAGGGTTTTAGAGATTATATGTACTCCTGGTACTTCGTTACCAAATACCAGACAGGGATACCTACCTCTAGCCATTATTTTTTTCCAATAAAATTTCCAAATCTTGATTTTTCTTTAATAATTATTGTGTTTATTGTGTAGTGAATAATATTTTAATTTTGTTTTGTTTGTAAATACAATTTAAAGCATTTATACATCGATTTTAAAAGCTATAAATTTCTTTCACTTTTCTTATTTTGTTTAATAATAATTTGTTTTAATTATTGTAATTTAATTATTACTTAATAAAGAGTTAAATGAAATAGAATTTTAAAATTTAAATTATTTATACAATGCAATACGCTTAAAATATTAATAAAAATAATTTAAAAGAAAGGTTAGCTTGTTAGTATATATGAAAGGCTGGCTGGTATAGCTGGGTAGCTGATTAGTATACAGTTCATATATTGGCACAGAAATAATTTCACATGTCTCCACTGCGACCACTAGACAACAGCATTCTACGTAAATCCACGACGCAAAGCGCCTGCAAAACCAGACCAACTGCAGGCTTTAGAATTTTTCATATACACTGTACGCCAAAATGATGTGTCCTTAGCAGCCAGGTTCTATAATTTATAAACAGCAGCAGGACGAAGATATTCCTTAAAACAAATAAATTAAACACCATTTTAATACTATTTCGTTGATTTTGAATACTTACATGCAATTTTAAATACTTTAAGGTACACCACAACCAATCATTGGCATATGAAACATTGACAAAGAAATTTATGGCGGATAGCTCGAATGTTCCACCGCTTGGGAGGTGTTCTATTTATGTGCCGGATTTGAGCCGATTTTTGCGTATACTCTCGCTAATCTGTTCCAAATCGTTGACGTGTCTGGAAAAATACAATAAAGTTGAAAATTAGGACCAGACAGATTGAAATAGTATGGAATTATATTATAATTAAGGTCGCTCTCTTAATAAAATGATTTATGGCTGTATGCAATGCCTACAATGCAATGCTTAATACTTTACAAAACTCACCTGCAGTGCTAGTTTTTGGCCACCATTACGTATTTCAATCCTTTATCCACGGCAATGGTTTAAGGGAGGGAATTTATTTTCTGGCCACCGCATGATGACGTTGATAACATGTTAGAATTGCAGACTTTTGTAGTGATGTTGGTACATAAGCCTTAAAATTAAAGAAAAAAGTTTTTAATTTAAAAATTGTATTCTTTTTCAAATTTCCTTATAATACCTTGCATTATACTGCTCCCCTCCCTGTACGTACGAAATTCTGAGCTGTACTGATTGAGTCCCACGCATTCAGTGAATATATAAACATTTGGAGCACAGTAACAGAGGTACTTGGCGGTAAGCTTTTAAACAGGTTATAGTGCAAGGATCTTTTGTATGAATAGCTGCCGCACTATCCGATTTAGCCCCAGATAATCTATGAACGAAAAAATATGTATAAAACAAAAATGTCAACAATTTGTTTTAATTTGTTTAAATATCTTAAAGTGGACATAACAAAATTTATAATATTTATAGTGAAAATAAAAGTTCCTGTTTGTAGCTTTCATTCGATACCGATTTTATAAAAATTGGTGCCTTCGTTAAAAAGTTATAAGAATTTAAAGAAAATACTTTGCCAAACAACCCCTTGCTACACGATTCTGTTCGCCTGGTAGAACACAAAATTTTTGAAATGGATTTTCTCAAAAATTTTTTGTTGTTGTATGTGAAAGTATTTTCTTTACCTTCTTATAACTTTGTATGTAGTGGACCAATTTTTATAAATTTGGTATCAAAGAAAAGGTAGAAAGGTGTTCTTTCATTTGCTACCATATTTATGAAAATTGATGCTAAACAGGCAATGTTATATCAGTTTACATTTAATTTACTTAAATATCTTAATGTGGGCGTGGCAAAATTTATAATATTTATAGTGAGAATAAAAGTTCATGTTTGTAGCTTTCATTCGATACCGATTTTATAAAAATTGGTGCCTTCGTTAAAAAGTTATAAGAATTTAAAGAAAATACTTTGCCAAACAACCCCTTGCTACACGATTCTGTTCGCCTGGTAGAACACAAAATTTTTGAAATGGAATTTTCTCAAAAATTTTTGTTGTTGTATGTGAAAGTATTTTCTTTACCTTCTTATAACTTTGTATGTAGTGGACCAATTTTTATAAATTTGGTATCAAAGAAAAGGTAGAAAGGTGTTCTTTCATTTGCTACCATATTTATGAAAATTGATGCTAAACAGGCAATGTTATATCAGTTTACATTTAATTTACTTAAATATCTTAATGTGGGCGTGGCAAAATTTATAATGTTTATAGTGAGAATAAAAGTTCATGTTTGTAGCTTTCATTCGATACCGATTTTATAAAAATTGGTGCCTTCGTTAAAAAGTTATAAGAATTTAAAGAAAATACTTTGCCAAACAACCCCTTGCTACACGATTCTGTTCGCCTGGTAGAACACAAAATTTTTGAAATGAATTTTCTCAAAAATTTTGTGTTGCTTGGATTTGAAAGTATTTTCTTTACCTTCTTATAACTTTGTATGTAGTGGACCAATTTTTATGAATTTGGTATCAAAGAAAAGGTAGAAAGGTGTTCTTTCATTTGCTACAATATTATGAAAATTGATTGCTAAACAGGCAATGTTGATATCAGTTTACTATTTAATTTACTTAAATATCTTAATGTGGGCGTGGCCAAATTTATAATGCTTTATAGTGAGAATCAAAGTTCATGTTTTGTAGCTTTTCATTCGATACCGATTTTATAAAAATTGGTGCCTTCGTTAAAAATTATAAGAATTTAAAGAAAATACTTTGCCAAACCCCCTGCTACAACTGTTCGCCTGGAACACAAATTTGAATTTTTTCTTTGTCTTGTTTGAAAGTATTTCTTTACCTCTTATAACTTTGTATGTAGTGGACCAATTTTATGAATTTGGTATCAAAATAAAAGGTGTTTGCTGAAATGTGCATTTTCTCAAATATTGGGTCTGTTTATAGAGTTCATTTCCTTACCTTCTGTAAAATACTGTCCATCTATACTAGCCAGACAGAAGCTGAGGTGAATTTAGTATAACAAAATCAAAGATAATAACTTACGTCGTAAGGCCGCTACTTTTAATGGATTGAGTCCTTCTTTTCAACCAAAATGTTTTCAGTTTTGTTGTAAACACTTGTTAAGGATGTTTTTGGTGCCACAATACTTTACACAGATTTTTTTTCCTTGGCTTTTTGGGCTTTCAATATGTGCGTCGGCATAGTATTACTGTTTGTCCATGTGGCAAAAAGTGAGGTTAGATTTCTTTTATGGTTGGTGTTGTTCTTGTGGGACCAATTGTTTTTCTTTGCTCGTTCTTGTTGTAGATTTACGTAAAACCATCACCATCTTCGGAGCCCGGCACCACCAGTTTGAAAGGTGTCACCGGCCGAGTGGCCTATTCTTTATTGAGTTTAATTTTTTGTTCGAATTGGAGCACTTTATTGTCTACCTCATCAGCAAGTATAGTTTATTCCTTAGCTGGCTCTGTCACTATACTTTGTTGTAGTGGACCAATTTTTATAAATTTGGTATCAAAGAAAAGGTAGAAAGGGTGTTCTTTCATTTGCTACCAAATTTATGAAAATTGATGCTAAACAGGCTATGTATATCAGTTTACATTTAATTTACTTAAATATCCTAATGTGGGCGTGGCAAAATTTATAATGTTTATAGTGAGAATAAAAGTTCATGTTTGTAGCTTTCATTCGATACCGATTTTATAAAAATTGGTGCCTTCGTTAAAAAGTTATAAGAATTTAAAGAAAATACTTTGCCAAACAACCCCTTGCTACACAATTCTGTTCGCCTGGTAGAACACAAAATTTTTGGAATGGATTTTTCGCAAAATTTTTTGTTGTTGTTGTATGTGAAAGTATTTTCTTTACCTTCTTATAACTTTGTATGTAGTGGACCAATTTTTAAAAATTTGGTATCAAAGAAAAGGTAGAAAGGCGTTCTTTCATTTGCTATCAAATTTATGAAAATTGATGCTAAACAGACAATGTTGTACCAGTTTACATTTAATTTACTTAAATATCTTAATGTGGGCGTGGCAAAATTTATAATCTTTATAGTGAGAATAAAAGTTCATGTTTGTAGCTTTCATTCGATACCGATTTTATAAAAATTGCTGCCTTCGTTAAAAAGTTATAAGAATTTAAAGAAAATACTTTGTATGTGAAAGTATTTTCTTTATCTTCTTATTACTTTGTACCAATTTGTATAAATTTGGTATCAAATAAAACGTAGTAACGCGTTTTTTCATTCTAAATATTATTATATTTGCCACGTCCATACTATACGAGACAGCTTCCCAGCTATACTAGCAAGCAAGAAAGCTGTCCAGC
This sequence comes from Sarcophaga peregrina, assembly GCA_014635995.1. Lineage (NCBI taxonomy): Eukaryota > Metazoa > Arthropoda > Insecta > Diptera > Sarcophagidae > Sarcophaga > Sarcophaga peregrina. The sequence continues at coordinate 95,314,564 of CM025790.1, forward strand.
TATATTAGCCTGCCAGCCAGCTGTCCAGCTATATTAGCCTGCCAGCCAGCTGTATTAGCCTGCCAGCCAGCTGTCCAGCTATACTAGACAACCAGCTAGCAGTCCATCTATACTAGCCAGACAGAAGCTGAGGTGAATTTAGTATCACAAAATCAAAGATAATAACTTACGTCGTATGGCCGCTACTTTTAATGGATTGAGTCCTTCTTTTCAACCAAAATGTTTTCAGTTTTGTTGTAAACACTTGTTAAGGATGTTTTTGGTGCCACAATACTTTACACAGATTTTTTTCCTTTGCTTTTTGGGCTTTCAATATGCGCGTCGGCGTACTATTACTGTTTTTTCCATGTGGCAAAAAGTGAGGTTAGATTTCTTTTATGGTTGGTGTTGTTGTTGTTCTTGTGGGACCAATTGTTTTGCTTTGCTCGTTCTTGTTGTAGATTTACGTAAAACCATCACCATCTTCGGAGCCCGGCACTAACAGTTTGAAAGGTGTCGCCGGCCGAGTGGCCTATTCTTTATCGAGTTGAATTTTTCATTCGAATTGGAGCACTTTATTGTCTACCCCACCAGCAAGTACAGTTTCTTCCTCAGCTGGCTCTGTCATAACTACTGCATCCATCGTCTACTTCCATTCTAATGTGCGGAAAAACGTTGGGCATTAGTGCGAAATTTTGCAAATTTTCTAACAAAACCTCTGATCAAATAATAGGTCTCCTCTTTCCATCTTTTTACTTTTAATGGCTTGACTCCTTATTTAATAAAATGTTTCCAATTTTTCCTTTTGATAACACTTGTTAATAATATTTTTTTGTCACAATAATTTATAAAGAATTTTTTTTTCCTTTGCTTTTTCTGCGTTCAATATGCACGTCGGCGTACTGTTACTGTTTGTTCGTGTGGCAAAATGTGTGGTTAGATTTCTTTTACGGTTGTTGTTTGTGTTTCTTCTTGTTAGACCAATTGTTTCTCTTTGCTTGCTCATGTCTATTCAAGGCAGATTTATAGAAGGTGGGCGCTTCTCTACAACAAGTACAACAATGCAAAAAACAACAGGCATTTTGTTTTTGTAAAACTTCTTCGATTGTCAGAAACAGCTGACTGAAGAATGCCAAATGGAAGACAGCTGACTGAAGAATGCCAATAGGAAGAAAAATGGAAAAAAAATGATAAAATCTGCTTCGATTGTCAGAAATTCTTGACTGAAGAATGACAATGGGAAGAAAAATGCAAAAGAAAATGATAAAATCTACATCGATTGTCAGAAAAGCCTGACTGAAGAATGACAATGGGAAGAAAAATGCAAAAAAAAAACAACAAAATTTTGACAATCGAAGAAGTATCAGCTGTGTAGATACTCCCACCTGTTATATAAATACGCCTTGTGTCTATTCTTATTGTTGATATGCGTACATTCATAACAGGGTGATTACAATATTTCATATTTATTTTTAATTTTAATAGTGGCCTCCTGTAATTACTGTTTGCCTTGTAATTTGTTCACATTTTTTTTTCATAGCGAGCCATAGGAGAAAAAACATTGTGCGTTGTTGTTGGGTAGGTCAGATGATGATGTTGGAATGGTTCATTGAAATCCTAGAAAAAATCGTCAATAAAAAAAAAAAAAATATTTAATAATCAAATAAATAGACGATTTTCTATCTTTTAAATTATTTTCATTAGAACCTAGTGTAAAAATCGTAAAAAGCTAAAATAAGTTAAAAATATAAGGGAAAAATTTGACAAGTCCTTTTTAACACATTATAACATTGGATTTTTTGTGATTTTTGAGTACCGAGGACATCCTCGGTAGTGGCTTTCCATTTGGTCTCCTTACGTTTCAAACTCTATCTGGATTTAGCAAGTTTAATTTCGATTCATCACTAAACAAAACAGTTCTCCTCTCCAATTGGATATAGTCCAATCCATACAGTGACTCACAGTGAAAATGGCCCGCCATGAGATTAATCAGTATTTGGTTAATAAAATAAATATTTTTGTTTAAAATAAAGTTACACAAAAAAGTGTGGAGTATCCATTCTTAATCGTTTAAAATCGGTTATAGTTCAAAAAGGCTTTCCAATAAAATATTAAAAATATAAAAACGTTATTTGGTAAGCCATTTACACTGTGAGTCACTGTATGTGCTCTAAAAAATCCAACCTAAAACTAACAAAAGAAAATCAGAGACTAGGTTAGGTTAGAGGACGTGTACTTGTCAATTCTGACAAGTACAGTACTCGATGGTCGAATTGACCCATTGTACTACGTCCTAGCTTCTCACATCACTTATGTTGTGTGCGTTAATTTTATACATGAGTGGCGGGACCTACAGTTTAAAGTCGACTCCGAACGACACATTTTTTGAGAAGCATTCCATGGCAATTTTTACTCTCAGAGTTTTTGCCAGAAATCTGCGGAGAGGAAGTCACCGAAAAATTATTTTCAAATTTTCGTTTTGATATCTGACCTGGAATTCGAACTCGGGTCTTTCGTCTAATAAGCCAACAGACTACCTACTAGACCACGGCGACCTCTAAAAAATTATTTGGTGGGCCATTTGCACTGTGTGTCACTGTATGTGCTCTAACAAAATCAAACCTAAAACTAAAAAAAAGTTGAGAAAATCAGAGACTATGTTGCAATCAATTTTGAAATGCTTCTTAGTCAGGATAGGCTCATTAGAATGCATGAAGCTTCTTAAGGGTTGTCGCAATATAATGGTTTAGACTTGTTTTTCGGCCTGTTGTGTTGGTCCCTTTGTAGAAATTCAATTAAAAATGGACCGTTTTGTTTATAGAAACATTTTAGCCACTAACATGTTTAACTACGCTGAAAGGGAAATGCCCCTTCGATGGGTGTTTCAATACGACAATGATCCAAAACACTCATCGAAATTGGTCTAGGATTGGTTATCAGCTAATGGGGTTCAAGTCTTGGATTAGCCAAGACATTTTAAAGCAAAGAGTTGGAACTTCCGACGCTTTAAAAATAAACAGAAGTTAATGAACTGTCTAAAATCATCTATTATATCAAATCTTATTGAATCTATGACCAAAAGATCCGCTAAGGATTTCTTAAGTCCAGATTACGACCTAGCTTCTTACACACCACTTATGTTATGTGAGTTAATGTAGGTTCCAGTTTAAAGTCGACTCCGATCGACCATTTTTGAGATGTTTTTCATAGAATTTTATTTACTGCAGAGAGTTTTTACCAGAATTTTGCTGAGAGGAAGTCGCCGCAGAAATATTTTTTCATATTTTCGTTTTGGTGTCTGACCTGGTATTTGAACTAGGGCCAACACAATACTTACTAGACTACGGCAACTTCATAGCTTTCTAGCCCACTACATTTTATCGAATTTTTCACGATTTTATTAGAGAATTTTGTTTGCTCGTATAAAAAAGTTAACTTCGGCGACTACATATTCGATCCCAAGTTTCATCTAGAAGAAACTGTTTTGGACTCCCTTATCAATAGATATCTAGCCCATTAAGGCAGAAAGCGCCATCTTTATAAATTTAATCGAACTTTTGAAGATTTTAATAGGGAATTTTGTTTGCTTGAAAAAAAAAACTTAGCTTTGTCGGCTATATTTTCGATCCCAAGCTTCATCCAGCTGTAAGAAAAACTGTTTTGGACTCCTTGATCTAATAGCTATCTGGCCCACTAAGGCAGAAAACGGAATCTTTTTAAATTTTACTAAATTTTTCACGATTTCCGATCACAAGGTTCACCTGGCCCTAAGGAAAACTGTTTTGGATTTCTTGATCCCGTAGCTATCTAGCCCACTAAGGCAGAAAACCGTATCTTTTTAAATTTGTTAGAATTTTTCACGGTTTTAATAGAGAATTTTTTTGCTCCTATAAAAAAGTTAGATACATCGGCTATATCTTCGATTCCAAGGTCCACCTGGGCCTAAGGAAAACTGTTTTGGATTTCTTGATCCGGTAGCCCACTAAGACATAAAACGGCATCTTTTTAAGTTTTATTGAATTTTTCACGATTTTAATAGAGAATTTTTTTGCTTGTATAAAAACGTTAGCTTCGTTGGCTATATCTCCGATCCCGAGGTTCACCTGGCCCTAAGGAAAACTGTTTTGGAATCGTTGATCCAATAGCTATCTGGCTTGCTAAGACAGATTTTTTCAGGGTTTTAATAGAGAATTTTGTTTCCTTGAATAAATAAAACTTAGCTTCGTCGACTATATCTCCGATCCCAGGGTTCAAACGGACCTAAGGAAAACTGTATTGGAATTGTTGATCTATTAGCTATTAGGCCCACTAAGGCAGAAAACCACATCTTTTCCATTTTTATCGAATCTTTTACGATTTTAATACAGAATTTTGTTTGCTTGTACATAAAAGATACCACGCCGGCTATATCTCCGATCCCAAGGTTCACCCGGCCCTAAGGAAAACTGTATTGGAATCGTTGATCCAATAGCTATCTGGCAGAATTTTTAACGATTTGAATAGAGAATTTTGTTTGCTTGAATAAAAAAACTAGCCCCGTTGGCTATATCTCCGACCCGATCCGACCCTACGGAAAACTGTTTTGGAATCCTCTATTCAGCACTAACTGAACTAGAACTTTCATAGCCAACTTCGTACACATTGTTACATGAAAAAAGGGGAGATTAAGATTTAAAAATACTGCAACAACACACACACTGAAATTATGTAAATGGCAAAATGTAAAAATAGAAAGAAGAAAAACAAAAAAATAAAAAAACAAAAGGGAATCAGCAACAGAAACAGAATATGAATAAAAACATGAGAATAAAAAACAAGACAGAGGAGAGAGAGAGAGAGGGTGAGAGAGCGAGAGTGAATTTAATAAAAAGTTTTCTTTTCTTTCTAATGAAAGCAAAGTTTTAAGGCAGGGGTTGCCTGAAAGACAAAGACAACTTTTGTAATTGTTCTGCAGCAACAGCAAGGACGTTTCCTTAATGCACGCATTTATTGTGTTGTCTTCTTCCCCCTCTCTTTAAATTTGGTTTAATTTTTAAATTTTTAAGTTGCATAGTTTTCAGTTGGAATAACAAATTTAAATTTCAATTAAAATTCAAAAACTTTTCAAAAGAATTTTTGCAGGAAACAACAGAAATTTTGGTTGTCCCCAATTGGCCAAATAATGGCATGAAGAAATTCTCTGGTCCATGAAGTTTTAAATATTAGAAGGGGTCTAGAAAACTTGAAAATTGACTAGGCAGTCCCTAATTAAAGTAAAATGCAGAAGAATTGCTTGCATAACTGCAACTAATTTATGAGGACTATAGGGGACCACTCAGTGGTCTTCTGGAATTAATCAAAATTTTCCTGAAAGGTATCGCAAATCTGTTGATCAGTTCTGTAAGACGCTAGGTTGTGATCCTGGCTAAAGGGTTCTAATAACCAACTACGTTAGTAAGTACCTGAAAACATGTGAATTTATGTTTTTAATTACACAGCCCTGCAAATTTAAACCATTTTTTTTGTGCAACTAAGATGGTTCCAGGTGTTTCGGAGGGTATTTGAACACGAATCTGTGTTCAAAAACTTCCCATGACGTCAGATTTTTGGATCGAATTTACTTCAAAATTGTTACCACCATATTGGGTCCGCCATATTGAATTTTTAAAATCTGAATAAAGATGTTTAAGCAGCAACCCCCCAAAAACCCCCGAGTAACGATTTTTAAGTAAATCTGACTGATTTTTAAAGGTGCATGCAATCAATTTGGCTTTGGGCTCAGAATCAATTCTCAATTTCTGACAATAGCGTTGGTTCCAGTACGTCAGTATTTAACTCTACAATTTAAAAAAAAAATGGCCAATAGGGTTTTAACCCTTTTTTCTTTTCTCGAAAACCTGAAGCGATGGATAATTTGTTCATGCGCGTAAAATGCCTTCGGAAACATCTGGAGATTTGATAAGCTTTTCATAGCAATTGTATTTACTTTCGCATCTTGTGCCAGATGAAAGCTGAGGAGAGGTCGCTAAGTGCCAAAGCTAAGTTCTCAAAACCCACGATCTCCCTCTAATAAGCCAACGAACTATGGAATCCATTAGATTATGGCGACTTATAGTTTTCCGTTAACTCTGAAAGTCAGATTTAAGAAACTTTTCATGGCAATTTTATTTATTCCCACATATTAAGCCAGAAGGCTGCTAAGGGAATGTCGCAAAGGTTAAAAGCTGAGATTTGACATCGTGAATGTTCCTCTAGTTAGCCAATACGCTCTGAACACCTGCTAGATTATAGCGATTTGCAGTTTCATATCGACTCTAATTGACAGATTTGAGATCCTTTTCTTGGCAATTTGATTTTTTCTCATATCTTATGCCAGAAGACCTCTGAGGGAAGGTCGTTGAAGTTTGAAACCCACGAGTGCTGCTAGTAAAGCCACACAGTATGATACCTATACAGGCATACAGGTATATATACTTTTGTGGCTGAGTGTATATATATACGGATATAATTTGCATACGATATTCGCCAAATTAAGAATATTTGAACACAACATCTGTGGAGGCGACTTCATTTGACCATTGGGGGGGGGGGGCACCTTAAAGCCAAGCAGTTATATTTAATTTGAAACGAAGACAATCCCTAAGTCATTAATGAATCACCACATAACACCCTACCTACCGTCATCGATCTCTATTTTTTTCTTTCAAATAAACAAGGAGCTGCCCTTACGGTGAATGGTGACCGCTATCGAGCCATGTTGACTCTGGAGTTACTCGTTCTCCGTGTGGTGGCGGGCAGAGATGGATTGAAGAGAATACCACCACAGTGAACATCATACTTGTTGTAAAAGGCGACTAAGAGTGCCGCTACCAGTAAGGAACTATTTGGAGTTCAACTAGCAGCAGTCTGGTCTTGCTTGGCTGCGAAGCCTGACCAGAGGTCTTAATCTGGAACTACGGGTACTGGGAGCCCCAAGGACTTGTCCTTGCCCAGAGCAATGGTGAGGTCCCCTCGGGGAGCACGTTGTGGCTGTGGTTTACAACCAAATCGCGAAGAGTGCGCGAGGACCGTGTGGCGGCACATTCTGAAGGCAATTGAAGGAGTTTAGATGGTCTCCGAGCCCTAAACATGAGGGAGATCATGTCCAAATAGTATGACTTTGAATTGGTACCTACTTTCTGTTTACAGCATGATAGTAGGGGCGTTGGTCTACGCACTATTTTCACCCAGTGCGAAGAGCACCATGGGATTAAGTCCCCTGGACAGGTACCCCCATGTAAAACTCTGACACCCTTGTGGTGTTGCTCGATCTTCAGTATCTTGATTGGACTTTCTTAGAAGATTTTGCGTAATTTGTTATCATTTTGCTCCAAGTAGAGATAGAAGAAGAAAAAGTTTTATATAAAGGGTGGGCCATTTATCGGTTTAAATTTAAATCATTGGTTATTTGGAATCTAGCAATGTATTGCTGTCATTCTATTCTGTCATCAAATTCAGTATTAGTATCTCCACTGAAGGTAATTACTCGATTTATGGTTGAGTAACGTAGGGTTATGGGGGGCACAATGAGTCTATTTCAACTCCTAAGAAGCATACTCAGTGTATTGCATTATGAGTACATATACGAGGCGCCTTGGTCTTGGACACCTTGCTAAGGACTTCTGCATAAACTGTAGATATGAAGAAGAAAAGGAGACTGTCCCTCACTTGCTGGGTACATGTCCGACTCTTTGCCAAAGGAGAAGAAAGTACTTGGGTACTTGCTACATTGATGACCTAGAGGAAATGTTAAGGATTGTCATTGGCAGCCAGAATCGTTTCATCAGAAGCTGAGAATAGTTTGGAGACTAGAGAATAGCGGATAACTGTGGTAGCACAATGGGCCCAAGTGGGTCCATGAAAGGAAAGTACTTGGTTATTTGCTACATTGATGAGCTAGAGGAAATGTTAAGGATTGTCATTGGCAGCCTGAATCGTTTCATCAGAAGCTGAGAATAGTTTCGAGACTAGAGAATAGCGGATAACTGTGGTAGCACAATGGGCTCAAGTGAGTCCATGAAAGGAAAGTACTTGGTTACTTGCTACATTGCTGATCTGGAGGAACTATCAAGGATTGTCGATGGCAGCCTGAATCGTTTCATCAGAAGCTGAGAATAGTTTCGAGACTAGAGAATAGCGGATAACTGTGGTAGCACAATGGGCCCAAGTGGGTCCATGAAAGGAAAGTACTTGGTTATTTGCTACATTGATGAGCTAGAGGAAATGTTAAGGATTGTCATTGGCAGCCTGAATCGTTTCATCAGAAGCTGCGAATAGTTTCGAGACTAAAGAATAGCGGATAACTGTGGTAGCACAATGGGCCCAAGTGAGTCCATGAAAGGAAAGTACTTGGTTATTTGCTACATTGATGACCTAGAGGAAATGTTAAAGATTGTCATTGGCAACCTGAATCGTTTCATCAGAAGCTGCGAATAGTTTCGAGACTAAAGAATAGCGGGTAACTGTGGTAGCACAATGGGCCCAAGTGAGTCCATGAAAGAAAAGTACTTGGTTACTTGCTACATTGATGACCTAGAGGAAATGTTAAAGATTGGCATTGGCAACCTGAATCGTTTCATCAGAATCTGCGAATAGTTTCGAGACTAAAGAATAGCGGGTAACTGTGGTAGCACAATGGGCCCAATGCGGGCCCATGTAAATTTTTCTTTACCTACCTACTACCTAATGTTTTTTGTTTTTTTTTTATTAAACCTGCACTCAGGGGATGACCCCTACTCATGCAGTGCACTGTGCAGGTTTCGGAAAAGTGAAAAGAGGGAAGATTCGAACGGTAGGGAAACAAGTTGCTGCTGGTAATTATTGAAAATTTATTTCCAAAACAAAGACAAATTTGATCAGAAATTTGCACAAAAAATGTCGTACAAAATTTGATCGCAAAGAAGGACCAACAGTGCTGGGTATACGGAAATTTTTTGCTAAATTTCGTGAAACTAATTGCATTGTTGATACGCCAAGACGTAACTGTGCTCGTACAGTATGTACACCCATAAACCGCAGCTGTGGCTGAGAGTGTGCACCTGAACATTTCATATTTTAAAAGTGTTTCAAGAAATCGTTACCACCCTATTGTTAATCTGAAACCATTGTTCGTTCCATTCTACACACTATAAATTTTATTTTCCATAAATTTAAAAAAGTATACGATTATGGTAAATGGTAAATGAATGTGTAAGAAAAATTTTTATGCAATTTATAAAGAAAAAAAGAAGGAAGAAGTATAACATCGTTGATGTCTTCTTTATCATCCACTTTTCGACATGATAAATATCGTATTCCCATGCGATAAAAACAGATATCGTTGACATGAGAAAAATAAAATTTATTATGATCATAAAATGCCAGGAATTGTTGCAGAAAAAATGAAAAAAAAATGAAGCGAAAAATGATGAAACAGTCAAAGAATTTAAAGGGAAATAAAACAGAAACAAAAAAAAAAAAACTGAAAAAATTTAAATCAATTTGTGCCATTTTATAGCTGTGCCCGCTTCACATAATAATAAAAAAAAAAACAGAAAAAGCAGCAGCAAGAAAATTTTATTTTGTAAATTTTCCTTAAACTGATAATTTAAAAGGAGAATTTAAATTTAATAAAATCTACCTGAAGATTAATTTATGTGTGTGAAGATAAATTCGAATTTGAAAATCCAAGACGCAACCCATAAATTTTAGCAGCGCCACACTTAGCGTTAACAGTGCACAATTTGGTCTAAAAAATGCACAGTTTTATCTTAACAGAGCAAAATTTGCCGTCAACAGAGCACTGTTAACTGTTTAACAGTATCCATTTGAACAAGGTCACTTGTTTAGCAGGTAATTTTAGGGCATATAGCAGGTCTATGATTACCATATAATACTCTAGGGATTGTTCCAATGCCTCTTAATATTATCAGCATAAAAGTTCAAGCCATTTGGGAACATATAAGAAACTGGACCCCACACAGACTATATACAAATGGTAGTCCAGAGGGTCCTCTTTCCATATATATAGTCTATATAGAGTACAGTTTCTTATATGTTCCCAAATGGCCACTGATCTTCCAGAGAATTCTCATATATTTCGACCAAATTTCGACCAAAAATCGATTTTTTTAAAATTCAATATCTCGACTCACAAAATTATTTCAGCTATCCCACTACTACGGTTGGAAAGAGGACCCTCTGGACTACCATTTGTATATAGTCTGTATGGGGTACAATCGGCTGAGAAACATTCACCATAGCTGCCTACTTTAAGGCTGAAAAGTTTAATAAATGATTCAAATCACTCGAATCATTTATAAGTATTATGAATATTTTTCAAACATATTTCGAATGTTTGTGAGTTTCATGTCAACGTTGTACTTATACTCATTGCAATCTGTACTTATAAATCAATGTTGAACTGTAAATTTTGTTAAATAATTCGAATCACTCGAATCTAAATGAATCAAATGTATGAATCAAACACAATTCGAATGTTTGTGAGTTTGATGTCAACATTGTACTTATACTCATTATAACTTGTACTAATAAATCAATAAAATTGAAGTCGCCGTGGTCTAGTGGGTAGTGTGTTGGCTTATTAGACAAAAGGCCCGGGTTCGAATCCCAGGTCAGACATCAAAACGAAAAATATTTCTTCGGCGACTTCCTCTCAGCAGATTTCTGGCAAAGACTCTGAGAGTAAAAATTGCCATGAAAAGCTTCTCAAAAATCTGTCGTTCGGAGTCGACTTTAAACTGTAAGCCCCACCACTCATGTATAAAATTATCGCACAACATAAGTGGTGTGAGAAGCTAGGTCGTAATATTGACTGAAGGGTTGTAATGGCCAATTATGTATGTATGTATGTACAATACTATCCTGTGACACAATGGCTAAAATCGACTGAGGAACATTCATTACAGCTGCCTACTTTAATAACGAATTTGCAGGAAATTGGTGCTAAGCTTTCCATTACAACCTAGTAGTTTCTCCTTGCCGTTCTACCCGTTTCCGAAGGCGCTCATCTGTTGTTGGCGGAATCGGATAATCGCATTATTAATAGCCGCTTCGCTATCAGAAAGTATGGACGAGGTACCAAAATAGTGCGGTACCAAAATAGCTGTACTCCCATCGCTAGTAGTCTAGTAGGTAGTGTGTTGGTTTATTCGACTTAAAGACCGGGTTCGTATCCCAAGTAAGGCATCAAAATGAAATAAAAATAATATATTTCCTGGGACTGCCTCTTAGCAGATTTCTGGCAAAAACTCTGAGAGTAAATAAAAATTGCCATGAAAAGTTTCTGAAAAATTTGTCGTTAGGAGTCGATTTTAAACTATAGGTCCCACCACTTATGAACAAAATTTAACACACAAAACATAAGTAGTGTTAGAAATTAGGTAAATAATCCTGACTGAAGGATTGTAATGACCAATTATGTATGTCTGTAAGTGATCCTACGCAGCGGCGTGCTATAGTTGTCAAAACAGCTTGTCTACGTATTAAGAAACCCGGTTACGAATCCCAATGCAATGGAAAACAAAAGTTCTTATTCTATTCACAAGAAAGTCGTTTATCATGGTGACGTTATCCCCTTCAACACAATCAATCGCAGTAACCCCCTCACCACTCCGTGTAAATGGAAAAGGATTATATCACCGGGAAGTCACGCAGTGAATTTAACTAGCGATAAAAAAAGTAGGAATGAACGGATAGCAAGGTTACCCACGGGAGAACACGCGCAGACCCATATCCAACGAAATGGAAATAAGGCAGAATAACTATCAATCAGAAGAACGGCATCTAACCGATATTGGGTAATGGAAAATAGTCTGCAGTGGGGTAATGGAAAAAAAGCCTGCAGTGATCTGTAAAAACACCGTTTATCAAACTCAGATTACTCCTGGATAGTCTGATGCATTACCTAAATGCTTATTAGGTTAGATATCAGAACGAAAATATATTTTCGACGACTGCCCCTCAGCAGATTTCTGACAAAAACTCTGAGAGTAAATAAAATTACCATGAAGAGCTTCTCAAAAATCTTTCGTTCGGAGTCGACTTTAAACTGTAGGTCCGGCCACTTATGTATAAAATGAATGCACACAATATATGTAAGTAGTGTGAGAAGCTAGCTCATAATTCTAACTGAAGGCTTGTAAAGACCAATTATGAATAAGAAGGGAGTTCCCTTGTCTTCTGTCCTTAAATGACATGACCATCTCGCCTACAATTATGATACTCACGAGCCATTGTTTTATTGAAAGGTGTGGCAGAAAACTTATTATTCCATTGAATAACTTGTGCAGGCTCTGTATATTTAAGGAGAAGGAAGAGTATATCCTTCACTTCATGCATAAGGGACCTGTTATTGCCTTGAAACCTCAGAGAGGTTCTCCTGCATTAACAAGATTTAAACTGGAAATGTCTGACCGACTTTTTGGATATTTATTCTGGTATAACAATGGCTTTAAATACTAACCTAAAAGGGGGTCTTTTTTTCAAGAAGCGTTCACCAGTTTAAGTTAAATATTTTTCGCAAAATATGTTTAGAAAGAGAAAATGTTATGTTGGCTTAAATTCATCTGTTGAGTGCATTTGTTTTTGTTTTTTTTTTGGTTATTTGAGCCTCAATTTTAATTTCTCTAAGTGCAGCATATTTTCTTTAATGATTTCTAGCATCTGTCTTCGTCTAAAATAGAAGAAGTAGAGCTTCTTGTTACAACATTTTATTTCCAATGTTTGTGCTATATGTGTGTGTTGTGTGTGCGTTTGTTTTCAATGTGTATGTGTACGTTTTAAATTTCATCATGTTTATTTTCCTTTTTAAAATGCACTTCCTTTGTTTGAATTCCGCTGCTACAACTACTACTACTACTACTCGTATAACCGTTTATAGCAATACTCTGCTTCAGAGCAAGAGAGAGAGAGAGAGGGGCTCTCACTGGATTCCGCTGCTACAACTACACACTACTCGTATAACCGTTTATAGCACAACTTTGCTTCAGAAAGAGAGTGAAAGGGACTCACTTTTCTCTCTATTCGTTTGTATGCATAGACATATGTGTGTGTGCAATGTTTGTTGTTTTTGTTTTGAGCATTGCAAACAATGCAACGGAAAACCCGTTTAATTAGTTTGTTTTTTATTTCATGCTACTGCTACTGCTGCTGCTGCTGCTGCTGATGCTTCTATTTCTGCTTCTTGGCAAAGGATAAAGTGGGTTGGTTGGTTGGTTCGTGCTGTGTTTTTTTCCTTCTTCTTCTTCCTTTTATGTTGATGTGTTTGTTTGTTTGCTCTTTTCTTTTTTAAGGAAATAACAATGAACATAACAATACCAGGGGGTAGTTGGGTAAAGAAAAATAAAATTTATTTCGTTTCTTTAAAGAATCACCTAAAACTCTTGATGCTAAAGCTTTAAAACAAAAATAAAGGGGCACAAGGACGCCCAGAACATATCATAATAAGACATTTGTCTTTTGCAAAATATTTTCCTTTTGATTTTTTCTAGTTTTTCATCTTCTTTCTTTCGTTTTTTTTTTTTTTTTTGTTATTCTTTTATTAGACCATTCACTCATCTATGCATTCATGTATTCATACATTTACTCACTCACTCATTCATTCATTCATTTATTCTGAAAAATATACACTTTTTTTCGTTCATTCAATTTTAAACAAGTCAGCCCAGTCACTGAGTCAGTCAGTCAGCCAGCCATTCAGCCACTCTGTCAATTTCTGTTTTTTTTTTGTTTTTTCTTCCCTTTTGTTGGCAATTTTCTCTATGTGTTCAGTGGTGCGTGTAAGTTGTTTGCAATTCATAAATAATATCACTCATACGCCCTGTATAGCATGAGAAAGCATATGTACAGTGTGAGTGTGTGTATAGCCCATACATATTGCCGTTGATATCTTTACAATGGCATTGTTATCGCTGTTATCGCATATGATTTGTTGCATTGAACCCAAAAAAAACAGCAATATAAATGAGCGTTCAGATACAACAATAACAACAATAAACAATAAATAATGAATTCATTTACATCATAATAGAAAATTTGTCATGTTGCAAGCCATACTGCGCTGCTTAGATTAGAAAACTTATTTCCATTCATAAGGAAGGCAATCATAATGGAAAAGACAATCTGTTTGATTTTTATTTAATTTTTCTATGAAATCCTTACTTTATTTACAAACTTATTTAGAATTATTATTAAAGTCGCCTTAGGCAGTGTGTTGCCTTATTAGCTATGAAACCATAGTTCAATCCACAGTTAAACACATTCGCTGCCAAGCCTAAATTATATGAAATTCCTATTGTTTATCAAAACCCTGTTATTTCTTGGTAAGAGTACATATATTATCAAACATAATCATTTACAAGCAGAAAAACCAAAAACGAGTGTACTCGTCGTTGGCAATAGGTAGACAAAAGGACTCGATATCGTTTTTCGTATTTGCGTACGTTTTAGTAAAAAAAAAAACAAATTATAAATTTGTTAATTCAAAAGTCTGCATGTTATAATATATTTAAAGTAGGACGAGTATACTCGTCTTTGCAGTGCGGGATACCCTATCAAAGATGAGTATAGTCAGCGAATGTGTTAAGACATCTCCGACAAAACGAAATACACAAAAAAATATTTCTTCGGCAGATTTCTAGCAAAAACTCTGAGATTAAATAGGAATTTCAATGAAAAGTTGTTCAAAAATCTGTTGTTTTGTATTGCCTGTAAACAGAAGATGGTCCCTTCAATCATCTAACGGGTGATTTTTTAGCTATTATCTTTATGCCAACACTGGTTTAAACAATTCACACACGTTTCGTGTTTTGTTTCACTGTCAAACGTCTTCATCTTGGTCTATAATTTAATCATGAATTGTCTTACAAACGAACAAAGCTTGCAAATCATTAAATTTCATGATCAAAATGCGTGCTCGCACGCTTCTTCCATTTCATGATCAGTTTAAACGACCCACTGAAGCGGCTATTCGGGCTATTGTTACTAAATTACGCACCAAATTTACATTGTTGGACATTAAACCACCCCAACACACTTACGTAGAGTGGGAACTGAAGAAAATATCGCTGCTGTATTGGCCAGTGTTAATGATGACCATCAATTATCGATTAGCCGCCGTTCGCAGCAACTGGGCCTCTGTTACTCAACAGTGTGGAAAGATTTGCAGAAGGATTTAGGTGTGAAACCTTTCAAAATACAGTTGGCGCAAGAATTGAAGCCAAACGACCTACCGCTACGCAGAATTTTTGGTGGATAGCCTCTTGGAAAGATGGCCGAAGATCCACTTCATTATCGAAAAATTATGTTCAACGACGAAGCCTAATTTTGGCTCAATGGAAGCGTAAATAAGCCGAATAGTCGATTCTGGAGTGAAGATTAGCTAGAAGCATTCCAAAAGCTAACAATGCATCCGGAAAAAGTCACAATTTGGCACGGTTTATGGGCTGGTGGCATCATTGAGGACCGTACTTCTTCAAAGATGCTGCGAATTGTAACGTAACTGTGAATGAAGAGCGCTACCGTGAGATGATATCTAACTTTTTTTTCCCAAAATGCAAGAACTTAACTTGCATGACATGTGGTTTCAATAAGACGGTGCCACATGCCACACAGCACGCGTAACAATGAACTTATTGACAGGCGAGTTCGGTGAACATTTTATTTCACGTTCGGGACCGGTCGTGCGATTTAACGCCTTTCGACTATTTTTTGTGGGGCAATGTTAAAGCTCATGTCTATACAGATAAGTTCGCTTCAATTGACGCATTGGAAGACAACATAGAAGCATTTATTCGTGAGATAAAGGCCTAAATGTTGGAAAGAGTATTCCAAAATTGGACTAAGCGGATGGACCATGAGGCGCATTTACGGTCAACATTTGCATGAAATAATCTTCAAACATTAAATTATATGGACCGTACTATCGATTCAAATAAAGATTTCATGCATTTTTCTGAATTTTATGTGTTTTTTTTAAATCACTTATAAAATATGCGCTTGTATACACTGACGTGCAAACAAGCACTGATATGTATATAAACACAGATGTGCTTCAGTTACAAATGTGTTTATAAACATTGAAATGCTTGCTTATAAACACTGATGGATTAGCTTATTTATAAACTCTGTTGTGCCTATAAATACTGATGTGTGCGTATAAGCATTGAAGTGCAGTTAAACATTGACAAGCATATAAACATTGATGTGCGTATAAACATTGGTGTGTTTATAAACAATGATGTTCTTTCAAGCACTGGGGTGTTTATAAGCACTGATGTGCATGTAAATACTAGTGTGTTTATAAACTCTGATGTGCTCATAAGCAGTAATGTGTTATTAAACATAGATGTGCATATAAACATTGATGTGTATACAAACACTGATGAATTTATAAACATTTCTATGTTTATTACCATTGATGTGCATATAAGCACTGATATGTTTATAAAGGTAGATGTGCATATAAACACACCAAAGTTGTTAAGCACTGATGTGGGTATAAACACTGATGTGCGTATAAACACTGATGTGGGTATGAACACTGATGTGGGTATGAACACTAATATGAGTATGAACACTAATGTGCGAATAAACACTGATGTGCATATAAACACTGATGTGCGTATAAACAGTGATGTGCGTATAAACACTGATATGTTTATAAAGGCATTTGTGCATATAAACACTGGTGTGTTCTTAAACACTAATCTGCTTATAAGCATTGATTTGTTATTAAAAATTGATGTTTATAAATATAAGGATTGATGTGCTTATAAACACTGATGTTCTTAAAGTCATTGTTGTGCATATAAGCACTGATGTTCTTATAAGCAAAACATAAGTAGTACTGAGAAGCTAGGTCGTAATCCGAACTGAAGATTTGTAATAACCAATTATGTATGTATTAACAGACAATATCCGTCGTAAAGACAGCCCCATTGTCGTGTTATGGTGGCATAGCGCTACAACCATGCGATCTATCCCTATAATGTTTTCTCCAAGGCTATTGCCCTAATGTCAACAATGACAATTCCTAGCCTAGCCTACTTTCTTTCGTCTCGTCTCTAGATAGTCTCTTACAATCTACAATTGAATATTTTCTTCATTCTTTCCAAGTCTTAAATATTTCGTCTGATGGTGTTATCATTATCTAGGGAACGAGGGTTATCTTAAAGTGGGTTATTTTAAAGCGTGACGATTTCATTGTTAATTTTATGCGTATTCATATAAATTCCACCTAGACGTGTCTAACTTAGTACAATTTTCAGAATATGTTTTCACTCTCCTACTTACTACAAACAAAAATAAAATCGTCTGCAAGTAAACTGACTTCAATTCCCTTTATCATTCAATATCATCAGGAAACTATGTATGTAGCTTGGTAAAACAAAGTAAAAGTGGCACCATATTCCTGTGGTGTATATCGCTGTACATTTCGCATCAACTTAGTATCAACTGACGCATTATTCCTTGAGGTTTGAGAAGGAATACATAGTTTCAAACCAGTTTATGTATTGATTTAGGGAAGGAGCTCGAGTCCCAGGTCAGACATCAAAACGAAAATATGAAAATATTTCTTCGACCACTTTCTCTCACCAGATTTCTGGCAAAAACTCTGAGAGTAAATATAATTGCCATTACAAGTCGATTTTAAACTGTAGGTCCCGCCACTCATGTATAAAATTAACACACACAACACGGATGGTGTAAGAAACTATGACGTTGTACATAGGGTCAATTCGACTTCCGGGTACTATACTTGTTACAGTTGACAAGTACACATCCTCTAACCTAACTTTATTTAAAAACAATTTGACGTAGAAGGTGGTGGATTCATGTAGAGCTGTTTCCCCTATTGATTCCTTGATATAGACATGTTATCTGAACTTTAATCTCTCGTCGGATATTATACATCTCACCCCGCTAAACGCCTCAAGCAAGAAGAAGAAAGTTCAGCCAATTGTGGAAAAATCTTTGAAGAAGGTTTGTCTTCCTCCTAAATGTAATACAAGTTGTTATAACTCAAAATACGTGTTACTTGCTGACTTAATTGAGAATTACAACGTTTTAGTCAGGATTACAACCTAGCTGCTCATATCACACAGGTTTATTGTGTTAATTTTATGCATAAGTTATGGGACGTGCAAGAGGTCGCCGTGGTCTAGTAGGTAGCGTGTCGGCTTATTAGACGAAAGACCCGAGTTCGAATCTCAGGTCAGACATCAAAACGAAAATTTGAAAATAATTTTTCGGTGACTTCCTCTCAGCAGATTTCTGGGGAAAACTCTGAGAGTAAAAATTCCCATGGAATGCTTCTCAAAAAAAAAAAACGTGTCGTTCGGAGTCGACTTTAAACTGTAGGTCCCGCCACTCATGTATAAAATTAACGCACACAACATAAGTGGTGTGAGAAGCTAGGACGTAGTACAATGGGTCAATTCGATCACCGAGTACTGAACTTGCCAGAAGTGACAAGTACACGTCCTCTAACCTAACCTAACCTATGGGACGTGCAGCCAAACGCTGGCAAGAACAGATTTGATGAACTTTTCGTTTGCTATTCTATTTGTTCGCAGGGCTTATGCCAGAGAAACTTGTAGCTATCTAAGCTCAAGTTTAAATCACAGGCTTTTTTCTAATAAACCAACACACTAACTACTTGGCACGCTTTCACTTGCTGAAAATCATAAACGAAGCATCGTCAACAACAGAGACAGAGAGTTGATAACAGCTAGCTTCTTGAAACTACGTCTGTCAAATTAGTTATCATACCTACGTACACAACAATTGGGCATTACAATGCTTTAGTCAGAATTACAACCGAATTTCTCAAACCATCCATGCAGACTATGTAAATTTTATCCATGAGTGGCAGGATCTACAGTTTAAAGTCGACTTCGAACGACAGATTTTTGAGATAATTTTCATGGCAAATTTTTAAAATTACCGTTAGAGTTTTTCCCAGAAGACTGGTAGGGGGAAGTCCGCTAAAGAAATATTTTTTTTATGTTTGATTTGTTCGAAATGCCTGAGCTTATGTTTGATCTATTAAGGAAGGCTATGGCGATTTTGGTAATTTAGATTAAAATTTTTAAATTTAATTCGCTTATGAAATTAAGAAATCAACAGAAAATTTTATTTAAAAGTCACTTTCAGTGACAACTAGAAATATCATGTCATCATGCAGACTAAAATCACAAGTTAAAGTTTTAGGGCTCCACCTATTTCGTGTAAATATTTTACAATTTAAAAAAAAAATCTGCATTGTTTTCAGCAAATTGTAATTAATATTCAGAAATGTTCTAAAATGCAAATACAACAAATGAATTATTTATGCAAACATTTAAATGCAATCACCACCACCAGTACACTACACTGGCAAAATAAAAAAACAATAAGAAACAAATTTTACTAGATGACCTGTGCGAATATTTCGCACCGTTAGTTGTCATTTTTGTAACATAAAATTGAAAATAATTAATAGAAATTATATTAAAAGTATAAAAATATTAGAAATCATAATATCATCATATATATTTACAATACATAAATACATATCGCTTCTTTATTGCTACATAGTCATATCTCAAAAAAACTTAAACTTGGCAAAATGCGAATTAAGTTTTCAAGACATAAGTCCTATGACCTAATTACCGCAAACACTTTTTGCTATAACTTCGGTTCAGCTTGGGATATAAAATTGATTTTTTCTTTAACATGTACAGAAGGTCTAAAAGAGCAGTTTTGCTTAAGTAACTACAAATTTTTAATGTCTTGAGATCTGACTATGTTGCAATAAAGGAGCGATATGTTTAAATGCTTTTATAATACTTCTTTGAATACAATGTTAGAGGTAATAATGACATGATCATCGTTAACTTTTTGCCCGTACGAATCCTTAATACAAACAAAAATATCTTTTAACGTACGCACTAGAGATAAAGCCTCGTATAAATGCCTATATGAAAAGACCGATTCTGATAAATATAATCCTAGCTTTTGAAGAGTTTGACCTTGTACTTTGTTAATCGCTATAGCAAAAGCAGCTTTCACAGGGAATTGTTTTCGTATCATTCGGAAAGGCACAGTTGGATTAGAAGGTGTACGGTTGATTCGGGGTATGAGTACAGTTTTATCGGTATGAATAATTTTTGCAGATATGATGTACTTTCTCAAGTTTGTTACGATTAGCCTGGTACCATTTATTAACCCGTATTACTACACTTCATAAAACAAACAATGCCATGACAATAACGGCATTACCAAAATGCCTTTTACAAATTTATATATTATTATGTGGCATAGCATTACAATTAAGCGACCCTGTTTATCGCACTTGATCTAACAACTATGAACTGCATTACTATTAAACGTCCCTATATTAGCACACTTAAACAAAAACATATAATCATAATGACAACAGTATTATCATGCAGTTCTATATAAAATATAATTTTTATCAATGAAAATATTAATTTTTCAATTTCTAATTATTTTTTGCCATTAGCGTTAGATATAAGCTCTAAAATGAGATATCATTCATTAAATTTGATGCGGTGGTATGGGAGATATTTGCAACCGACAAAAAAAAGTACTTTAGAAATAATTTATATGATTGTTTCTTGTCGCTGAGTGTAACCAAAACATGTCTAAGCATGACGTTTTGGCAAATACACATGCATGTCTCATGTAGAAAGGCCCTAACTTACACTTTTCTCGAAGTTGATTTTTTTTTTGTTTTTCCGTTACATTCAACACAAATCCATACACTTCTTCACAAAAATTTTTTTTAAAAAAAAATATGCAAGTTAGGGCCTTTTTACATGAGACCAACGATATGTGTGTATGTATGTATGTGTGTATGTAGTAAAACCCCTTGTGAGTCATTGTATTAAATTGTTGTTTCAGCCCCAGTGTCTTTTTCAACTTTCACAGGCATGGCACATCTTTATAGGAAGCGTAAGTGTAAATGTATGTGTGTGTGTGTATGTGTGCTTTTAAATAAATACTACAAATTATCTAACGGTTGTTATGTTGGTGTAGGTGTACCAAACATAAATGAGAGAGAGAATATTTCTTTTTTTTGATTTATTTCCTGAAGAACTTAAAATCTGTATTTCTTACAAAAAGCACGTGCAACACGCACAAAAATAAAAACAAAAATACGAGTATGCACGTAGTGTAGAAACAATTTATTTAACACCAGAAATATTTTTGATTGTATTTCTTGATTTGGGTTTTGAAATTTTTTGAATGCGAATAGGAAGAATGTGGGTTATGGAGGATGCAAAAATTGGACCACTTAGCTGAGAAAACTCAAACTCATAGTTTCAATGCCCTGCCCTGTTGAAATTAAGAAACTGAAAACCTCTTAACCTCACCGTGGTCTAGTGGGTAGTGTATTGACTATTTAGACAAAAGGCCTGGATTCGAATCCCAGGTCAGACATCAAAACGAAAAATATTTCTTCGGCGACTTCCTTTCAGCAGATTTCTGGCAAAGACTCTGAGAGTAAAGAATTGCCATGAAAAGCTTCTCAAAAAATCTGTCGTTCGGAGTCGACTTTAAACTGTAGGTCCCCCCGCCACTCATGTATAAAATTAACGCACACAACATAAGTGGTGTGCGAAGCTAGGTCGTAATCCTGACTGAAGGGTTGTAAAAGCCAATTAAGTAAGTAAGTAAGAAAACCTCTTAATTGTAGCGTCTACCTGTTCTTTGCTGGCATACAGATTACCATGGGGCCACTTTAACAAGTTCAGAAATTTCCGCAAACCATAAAGGATGCGGTGCTAAGTCATCATAGGATTTCATGTTGATTTTCCAAATTTTAAAACAGATCCACGACATTGCCTGCAGATATCTTCGACATCCTTTTTTTTATTTATAAAACCAGCACTCAGGGGATGACCCCTACTTATGCAGTGCATTGTGCAGGTTTTTAGGAAAGATGAAAAGAGAGAGGGAAGATGCGAACGGTAAGGAAACGAATTGCTGCTCGTGACTATAAAATGGCCAGTGCTATACCTTCACCATTAGACAGTCTACAGCAATCGTCCCCAAGAAGCCCGCAGTTTCTCACACCACTTATGTTGTGTGTGTTAATTTTATGCAGAAGTGGCGGGACCTACAGTTTAAAGTCGACTCCGAACGATAGATTTTTGAGAAACAAGAAGAGAAAGAGAAGAAATCGCCGAAAAAATACTTTTTTTGTATTTTTTTTATTTTTGATGTCTGGCCTGGGACTCAAACCCTGGCTTTACGTCTAATAAGCCAGCACACTACCTACTATACCACGGCAGCCCTTTGTTTTCTCATCAGGCTATGGAGCAGTTGAAGTCTCCGTGGTCTACTAGGAAAATTCCTTTCATAGCAAGATTTATTTTGTTCTCTTGAGAACGTTTGATCACTGGTTTGGATATTGATTGTGATATCACAAAAGGCTTAAAGGCCTTGCTTAAGTGCTTGTTTATTTCAAATAGGAGCCGCTAACTTGCCTAACCTAACTCTTACGTATATCGGTTCTAGAACACTGAAACTTTGGAAGAACACATTGCGTTGCTGATTAAAAGATTTTAATTTCACTGTCTTAGACTGTCTTAGGTTGTGGTTGACAGTTCTAGTGAAGGAACTAGGTCCTTTACTTGAAACCATACAATTGTGGTTCTTATATTTTCTATCGGTCTTTTGGAAGCCGTGTTGATAAGACTCGTCATTATCTTTGACATGCATATTGCTACAGTCAATGCTCCATTGTTGTCTTGAAAGCTTAGAGATTCTGGGCCTCCCTTTTCCTGCCGTTTTGAATGAAGTTTTAAGGAAAAATTTAATGCAACAACGAGTTGGGATGGTTTCCTTTAGAGGCCCGTTGCATCCTGAGTTAGATATTGACCTGTAGCTTTGCAATAGGCCTAACTGCTGGCCTTAGAGGCACTTTGCTCTTCACGGAGGCTTCGATTACTAAACCTAACTTAACGCAAAACAAAAAAAAAATGGATATTGCAACCATTTAGTAAAGTTAACAACCTAGCTTCCCATACCACCCATGTCCTGTGTGGGTCAATTTTACCTATGGATAGCGGGGCATACAGTTTAGTAAAGTTAACAACCTAGCTTCTCATACTACCCTTGTTCTGTGTGTGTTAATTTTACCTATGGATAACGGGGTGTATAGTTTAGTAAAGTTAACAACCTAAATTCTCATACCACCCATGTCCTGTGTGTGTCAATTTTACCTATGAGTAGCGGGGCTTACAGTTTATTAAAGTTAACAACCTAGCTTCTCACACCACCCATGTTATGTGTATTAATTTTAGTTAAGAGTAGCGAGGCGTACAGTTTAAAGTCAAATTGGCAGATCTTATAGGCTTTTTATGATAATTTTATTTAGTCTTAGAGATTTTCCAAAAGACTACTGTGAGAGAAAAATGCCAAATTTCGTTTTGTGCATGGTAACTTAGCTGGGGTTTGAGTCACGGCTAATTCGACTCTGTTTATAGGTTTTCCATTAAGGAAAGAAAACATATTTAAAATGAAATCCCCAATAATAATAAAAACGTCATTGTATTTGATTTACAAACACACACACACACACATTCATACACAAAACACTTTGGCATGGCCTATTACACGAACAAAATTATTTTCCAAGGAGAAAAAAGCGAAAAAAAACGGAAATAAAAAATAAAAAAAGAGAGCTTTTATAGTGTAAAACCGGTTAATGGAGAATACAAGAGAAAAAAAGCGAGAGAGAGAGCGAGAGAAAGAGAGAGTACAGGACTTAAATATTGAATAATTTGTAAAGGAGAAAGAAAAAGAGAACAAAAGAGAATTAGAGCACAGGATTATACAAAAAAAAAGTGTTGTGGTGAAAAGCTTTCAATTGTTTTCCTTTACTCGGCTATGGGTTAATATTTTTCTCGTGTATGCGTGTACGGCTATATCCACTGCTGTTTCCTGTTTCTCTTCTATTTTCTGTTCTATTTTGTGCTCTCTCTTTCACTCACTCTTCCACTCTGTTCTGCTACTTCTGTGTCTGTTTCTGTTTCTGTTTTATTTATTGAGTCGAAACATTCATATTCGTTTATAGGTTTGTATGGCAAAAGGTCACAAGGATAAGACCACGTTTATGGAAATCCATTTAATATGCATCACCCTCCCTTACATTACAACAGCGGCTGTGAGAGAGGCATAGTTTTTGTTTTGTATGTAGCAAATAATTAGTGTTAAAGGCGTATTTTTTTCTGGACCGGGGGGGTGGACTGGGCTTTATTAATATTTTAGCGTTTAAACGTGATTGTTTTGGAGTTTTTACAGGAGAAAAGTATTGCCTAAAATTACCAGATTTGTCTTAATAACAATTGCCTGTAATGTCAAAAGGGCAACATTGATTTTAGCGCCTTGGGATTTCCTTGTCTTTGCATTAATAATTTTGATCAAGTGGATGTGGAGGCAGCAACAGGCAACTATTGTCGTAAACTCCAATACCGATATGATGCCTTATTCCTACCACGGGACAAGCCTTTGGATATCATTGTTCTAAAGAAAGTCTAAATAAAGTCCAACTGGAACTCTAAGTCTCTAAATTTCCTACAAATACAAAAATTCTGACAGAAAAGAGACAGATATTCAAAATAAACGAATTAAAAATTGCCGAAATATTTAACCTACGAGCGTTCCCAAAAAAGATTCGGTTATTTTAATGCACACGAAACGAGCCTATATCCTGCCAAAGCTATGCTAGGTCCATTTTGCATAGCCTATAAAGAAGACTATGTTTGACCAATGACACGTGTTATGTTTTCTCTGAGAACTGTTGCGCTTTGTTGCATATTCATGTACATTTTCACAAGGTTTGGGTGTCCAGTTCATAGCACCTCCACGTAAGATGGCCATACCCTTCTTAAACCTTGTGTAGATTATTCAATGTGGCATGAGTTGTGTTTCAAGTATCAACGTCCTGTTGAAACGACAGGTCGTTAGTATCCAGATCATTCAACTCAGGACAAAAGAAGTGGATGATTATCGTTGATTTTTTTTTATTTAAAAAAGTAGCGTGACGGCAACGAAGATCTAGTTGATCGCATCCTAATCCAAGGAGAAGAGAGATCTCGCATTTTATTCCACAGGAATTTTTCTATGTGGTCTCTCTACTATCTTACCATCCACTATGAATGCATACTCATCAGCTAGGCGCCACCTCTCACGGTAGCTATAGAATTTGCAACTTGAAGTAAGACAGCATCTGTCACTGCCCAGCACTCATGCAAAGGCCACAAGAGTAATAGAAATCCCATTGTTGGCTTCCCTAAATGAGAACCTTATGACGATTTCGTATAAAAAAAAAATTATCAATCGACAACTACAAAAATGATATGTAAGATGCGCATCAGGATGGTCAGGATTCAGAAGCTGCACTGTTATAGCCATGGCAATAAGAACCTGACTTTACAGTGCCACTAAAAACGTTATCAAATTTAAGTATCTTACATATGTTATCGTTATGGAGACGATGGCAAGGGAGAAGGAAACTCAGAAATTCTATAATTTTAGGCCAAGTTATAAAGGAATATGGAAGACAGTCGTGATGCTATTCAAGCACTAAACTCCTGCAAAGTTTACCCAAGAAAGGATAACATTTTACACATTGCAATTGGCACATTGCAATAAAAAGGATGCCCATAAAAAGGATATACGAACTTAAACTAACCAGTAGATGTGTGTTTAAATTAAAAATTTATTTTCCTGTTGAATGGATGCAGCATTCATACGTCAATCATGATGTTCATTTACACATAAAATTTATCGTTCATTAGTAAAAATAAATAATTGTTAACATACATAGATTTCTGCTTAAATTATCTCACTTAAGTTAACATAATCTGAACATTTTAAATTATTTAAATCCATAGAATAACAAGGCTTTTAAATAATTTTAAATTAAATGATTTCATGTAAAGGGTGGGTGTTTCGGGGGGTGCAGGGTAATAATAAAATAAAATATTAGGCGAGAAGACGGGGAATAAAAATACAAATTTATTAATATAAATAATCAAATATTATTTATTTGTACACTAAACGTACCTTCGGGTTGGGGGGTGGATCGAGTAATGATCTCTTTTCAATTATATTCTTAACAATTCACAATTATTTCATGCTAATGCAGAGGTGGTTTATACACTTAAACTTAACTAATATTTAAGACTTAAAACTAGGGTGGCCAGCGTGAACATCCCGCCCCCTTGCAACATTGCAACAAGAGGACCGAGAAGTCACCTGGCCAAAGATCAAAATTAACAATTCAGGGTCAATAATACATAGCATAATATAATAATAATTCAAATTATTTGTAAAAGGGTAAGAAAAATTATAAAATATAAAAACGGTAGTTTTGCTGGCAACGAACATGTTCTAACAAGAGCTTGGTTGTGGGTTGCGCTCGTCTTCTTCCGTACTGGGTGAGCAGGATCCGTATTGTTGCCAGCTTGTTTCAAGCTGTTTGTCTCTTAGGCGTTCGACAATTAGCCTACGGAGTATGAGGTTCTCTGTAAGTAAAAAACGACAGACACACAACAAGAAACGAGAGATCAAATTAGTATTGCCCTTAGTAAGGGTTAGAAAGCCGCACGGGCTTCACACTTGGCCCATTGGCAGTCGAATTTTCGACCACTTTATTTCGAATTAGGGACGAAATAAATCCGTTGGATTAGACCAAATTTCGGATCGGTAGGGGTTAAATGTCATATCTAATGAAACAACAACATATCTCCAATAGCTTTTGTGATGAGTAAGATGATATCATATAGAGATTCCATTTGTCAGTGCCTACCTGGTCCACGATAAACGATACTCGATTTGCCGCAAAAGTTGGCCAATGGCACGGGGGTTTTGAAACCAGGACAGAACGATAGTCGTATCTGACCCACAAAGGTGAAATTCAGCTTCTTGCGAAGTGAAAATACCATTTTCCAATAGAGTTGCATCGCAGAGCTCTAAACGGGGGTAAAGTTCACACTTATACAGGCACAACTTTCACTTTGGCAGCGAGCAAGTGGGTGATAAATTCACCAGACGGGGTTAGGACTCTACTATACAGAATGGCAGCATATGCTTTCTCAGAAGCATCACAAATTGCATGAAGTACTTCACGCTGAAGGTTAAAATTAACCCAACGGGGGATGTTAATCCTGTCGATGTACGAATAATCATCGACAAACTCGAGCCATCTGTTAAACGTCATGGGTTCCAAACATTCGCCACAATCTGTTCTGCTTTTACAACTTTGTCGCATAACAATCTTCGCAACTACGATTTCAGGTGCCACTCACCCAACGGGGTCAAACAGCTTTGGCTATTTGAAAAAAGACAGAAAGTTTTGTGACGACAAGTAAACAGGGCGTTGGAGCTGGCTTGAAGCAAAATGTATCAATGCTCGCATTCCAACGTAAACCCAGAGTTTTAGCGGTGCTGGCGTCTGACAATTTTAAAAAATTCGGAATCTAGTGGGTATTCGGGTAGCACACGAGAAAATATAAGTGATGGGAGTTAACACGATATGATGGGGAGAATAAAATAGTCATGATCGGCGAGAGGTCTAGGGAAAGGTATTCACTAATTACTTCCTCGTATGAGGTTTCAATTTCGGGGCTCTGGAGCAATCAGATCTCTTACCTTGAGTAAACGCACCTTTACGAGATCCACCAAGTCTCAAGTCTGTAGGGATTTTAGACTTTAAGGGTAACAAATTTAACTGACTTGTTTTGCCGGTTACAATCCAACCGAACACGGTTCGTTGGGCGATCAAAGGATTTTTGGAGTCTTTTCGAAATCCGGAAAGCATTATCTGGGGGTATACATCTCCACCCAATAGCAAATCCATATGCGCATATTTAAAATCTGTTAACGGGAGATCGGGTGCATCAAAGTCAGCATACTTCGCTAACGAGCATGTGGGTAATTGACCAGTGAGCTTTTCGACAACATACGCCACTGTGGTCAATTTAAACGATGGATCAATGGGAGACCGTAATGAAACATTACAAACTTTTGTTGAGTTTGCTACCACTTTGCCATTAAGGCCCACAATAGTGGCAGCAGGTGCCGAATATATGGGAAGATCTAGCTTCCGTTGCAACTCCTGAGAGATGAAAGTAGCTTGAGACGCTGGGTCTATCAGAGCTCTCGCGGAAAATAGGGTATGATCCAATTCTATATTCACATTTGCAGTTCCTAACAGAACTGTTGAAGACGGGGTGGACTGTATTCGAGTAGCGAAATTTTGAAAATGTCGAGAAGCAGGGGATGTAGATGGGCCATTATTCACTTCATTTCGCTTTTATACAGGAGAAGGCCGAGGGATTTCCAAAGAACTGTCTGGGGTAAAAGGGTTAGCGGGGTAAGTTCCAGTCCTCAGTTCCTCCCGGGGGGAAGATTCGATACGATGAAGTAGCGAATGATGTTTTTGTTTGCAGATATAGCAAACGTTGGAGCTATGGCATCTTTTGGCCTCATGGGAAACGGCTAAACAATTGGTGCAGCAATTATGTCTTCTAACGGTTGCCAAGCGAGCACTAACCGTCATTCTCAAAAAGTCTGAACACAAACGAATGGGATGATACTCTCCACAAATTGGACATTTTCTCTGGGGTAAGTTAGGGGACACAGTCTCATAAATTCTGTATCTTCGGGGATTACTAGAATTGCTCTGATTATCAATCTGAGCAGTACTTTGGGTAAAATTGTGGCTTCCGATAATGTCCGAAACTGATTCGAGAGTTCGGTATCTGGCAGTCAGGAAGTCATCCATCTTGCTCCACTTAGGTAAGTCTGAGCAAGGCCCTTGAGATTGCTCCCAAAGACCTAGGGTGTGTTCGGGAAGTCTAGTGGAGCAAATGTAAACGAAGATGATGTCCCAATTCTGAGTTTCTATTCCCAGCAACGACAAATTTGTTATGCAATCATTAATTGTCCGTTGCAAACTCTTGACGGAAGGGCCAGATTCTTTCGATATGGGAGGGAGGTTAAAAAGAGTTTTCAATTGGGAATTAACTAATACTCTTTTATTTTCGTAACGATCGACGAGATTCTGCCAAGCCATGTCGAAACCATCATTCGTCATGGGGCATGTGCGAATTATGTCCCTCGCCTCACCTTCAGTCTTTTGCAAAAGATAATACATCCTTTGGATGTTGCCAATATGGGGATTAGTTCCGTAAATGGCCGAGAACATATCTCTAAATGTTGGCCACGAAGCGTAATCGCCAGAAAAGGTCGGGGTGTCACATGGGGGAAGGTGAATGGGGATGGTGCTACTAATCGGTTTCGCGGCCTTACTCTTAAGGCTATCAATTAAACCATCAATAAATGAGGCGGATTGAAAATACAAAGTATATCCGGACATATACTTGGCTCTCGCGTCCCTTGTTGAGACTTTCGTGTCATCGGCATTTTCCAACAAGTCGTCGTAAGTGTCACGGAAGACTTCCCACAAACGGGTCAACTCCTGCCGATGAACACCTAGAGAGTGAACCGAATGTTCCTCTCGTGGAATAGCCTGAATAAAGCTTTCCAAATCTGTTAAACGATTGTAATTCCTAATTAAATTCTTTAACGCGGCCATTTTACTAAAATTCGGGTTCCTTTCTAATTTATCGGGAGATAAATTCAATAATAATAAATAATAAGATAGGGTTCAAAAATGTTAAGTAATTAATTCAAAAGTTCAAGAAAAACTTAAAAGGAGAAAAACGTCAAGGAATAGGTTTACTTGAAGAAAATTTAAAGTTCAAATATAATTGAATACAAAACACTTTCAATACGAAAATTTAAAGAAATATTCGCGATACGTTCCGAAAAGGTAAAAAAGTTTTGTAAAATTTCCGTAACAAAATTCAAAAAGAATCGAAAAATTTAAATATAGTTTGATGAGAATATTAATTTCAAAAATATCAAAAAATATTTGTTTAAATATTAGCAGAAAATCGAATTAAAATATAAATTTGAAAAGTCAATCAAAAATACTAAAACAGTATTGATTTTAATCAAAAATATTCAAAGAAACTTGCATTTATATTATTTTAGTGTAAGAATATAATATACGACAATATCACAATAAAAGCACAATAATTGCGACAATCTTCAAACTGTTGATTAAAAAAAAGTATGCAGCAACAACAACACGACAAATATAATACATTGTGTTGTTTGTATATTTTCGGTTTGTTTACTTTTTTATGCTTTTCTTTTGTCTGTATATCCTTACACTTTCACTTCTTTATAAATAAATAAATTGTTTCGCACCACGAAAATATATTTTACATACCTTGTAAAACAATTAAAATAATACCAAATTATATTAAAAACTTTTGATGCGGAGACAAGGGAGTGAATAATCCACCAAAAATACCAAATATGGCGATCCTTGAGATAATCTGAAAAGAAAATCTCGTCCAATATTTTATTTTTTATTTAGGGGTTGATCCGGCTCGATTGGACCAAATGTTTCGGGGGGTGCAGGGTAATACTAAAATAAAATATTAGGCGAGAAGACGGGGAATAAAAATACAAATTTATTAATATAAATAATCAAATATTATTTATTTGTACACTAAACGTACCTTCGGGTTGGGGGGTGGATCGTGTAATGATCTCTTTTCAATTATATTCTTAACAATTCACAATTATTTCATGCTAATGCAGGGGTGGTTAATACACTTAAACTTAACTAATATTTAAGACTTAAAACTAGGGCGGCCAGCGTGAACAGTGGGCCATTGAACAGTTTGAATTTAAAAATACAATAAAATAAAAAGGATTTGAAGGCGAATTTAAAATTTTTCTTATGTTGTGAAATGATATATTATTTCATTTATATGGCCGCTGCGGCTGGATAAATATCGGATCCGCCATCTAACTTTTTTTTTCAACTATTACTTATTTCATGAATGGTAACACTTAGCTCATGTCTGATGTGACAGATAATTAGTTTTTTCCTTCCGCTGAACGAATATGGTTGTGTATACACGTTTTCGCTTCGCTAAGTGGGCCTGAGATCGATTTACAGAAGATGCCGATTTTGGTAAAAAAAAAAAATCATCTCTTCAGATGAAGCTCATTTTGATCTTGGCGAGTCTGTAAATAAGCAAAATTGTCGCATTTGGGGCAAAGAGAACTCGCACGCGTACATTGAAAAGCCGACGCAACCAAAAGGGAGTTATTGTTTAATGCGGATTTTGGTCCAGAGGCATAATTGAGCCATATTTCTTCCAAATTGAGCAACGAGTGGCTGTTACAATCAATGGCGATCGTTATCGGGCCATGTTGAACGAAATTTTGTTCATAAAAATTGAAGAGGGGGATATTGGCAACATTTAGTTTCAACAGGACGGTGCTACGTGCCACACAGCCGAAGCTACACTCGATGTTTTGCGTCCTATTTTTGAAGATCGCATTATCAGCTACAGAGCTGATGTAGTTTGGCCACCTCGAAGCTGCGATTTGACACCGTTGGACTATTATTTGTGGGATGCTGTCAAAGAAAAGTGTTACGTTGACAAACCAGAGACAATTGACGCTTTAAAAGACAATCTTCGTGAAGATGCACATAATCGATAATGTGCTTAAAAATTGGACCAATCGTGTAGGCTACTGCATGGCCAGCCGAGGTAGTCATTTGAATGAAATTCTTTTCTATTATTAAACGGAAGGATTGTACTTTCAAATAAAAAAAAGGAATTTGAGAAAATATTCTGAAGTTAAAACAAAAAAAAAAAAAAAATAGTTATTTGGCGGACCCTTTAGTATTTAACATATCACTTTAAATGTTCAAAAATAAATGTTAAACAAATAAATACAATTTAATTTGCCAAACACTACCGTAGCACATACTAGTAAGCAATGAAAATTGTGTCTTTCTCTGGAATACTTTAAGAAATTTAAATTAAATTTAAATGACCAGCACTTGTGCTAAACTCCTTTAGTAGCAAATCCGTTTTAATTTTTAAATAAAGCAAAAGGAGATTAAAATAGGAATACAACAACAATTTTTTTTCATTTTCATTTTCTTTATATTTCTACGAGGTTTATTTATTTCTTTTCTATTCCTTTTTAATTTTACGGAAATTTATGGAGTGAAAGGATGGACTACATTTGAAAAAACAAAAAAAACAATATACATATAAAAATTACATTTAACTTTTTGCTACAACAACAACAACATCAAGGGAAAAATAGTAAGAAAAACAAAAAGAAAGAAATTAAACCATTGGGCAGAAGCATGCTCATGCATCTCTTTCTTTACCAGTACAGTTGTTGTGACTTCTTATTGCACAATGGGTTAAAGAATTACAAAAGAAAGTTCTAGACAAACTCAGACACAAAACAATAACAACAACTTAAGTAAATAAATATGGCTTTCTGGAACAGGCTTTTTGTGTAAAATTGCTTTTACAAGCTGATCTTCTTGATTATTTTTAAAGCTTCTTAAGAAATCTTTTGTAATATTTAAAGTAGCTAAAACTCACGTTTACATTCATACGTAAATAGTCATTACAACCCTTCAATCAGCATTGCGACCTAGCTTCTCACACCCTTTATGTTGTGAGCGTTAATTTTTAAACGTGAGTGGCGGGACCTATAGTTTAAAGTCGACTCCGAACGAGAGATTTTTGGGAAACTGTTTCATTACAGGTTTATTTTTACTCTCAGAGTTTTTGCCAGACATCTGTTGAGAGGAAGTCGCCTAAGGAATATTTTCAACTATTTAAACTCGGGCCTTACATCTACTAGTAATAGTCCAACACACTACTTACTAGACTACAGCGACTTCACTACACTCACATACAATAACACACAATAGTCAGTAAGAAAATTGTTTTCTCCTGGTGACGTAGTTCTAGAAGGCCACTGAAAGGCTTCTTCCAAAAATGAGAAGGGCAAACCCTTATAAATAAATTTTAAAACTTTGTATTTGTCTTAAGATCATATCTTCAATATTGGCAATGTTATTGACAGCATTAAAAACCATAAAGGTCTGAAGAGGTCACCTAATATCGACGCCTCTCCGTTCTATAACATTCTAAGTCGAAAAAGTGTGTTTTGAGTTATGAGTTCGCAAAGTTTTCACGCGACATACGATTGCAAGTGTATCCTAAGTAGATTTTTCCCTATAACTTCGGAACGGATGGACGCATCTTAACCAAATTTTGACAGTATTTAAGTTAGAGAACGTTCTAAGTACGCTTATAGAATGGAGAAGTCGATATGTTTCTAACTTTTCAGTTTCTGATATTGTTGACCGTGCTCTCTAATATAAAGATTGTTGCAATAGTAAGATTAAAATTCTGAAATAGGTATTGTTTTCCTTTAGGAAATGGTGCACCCTTCTTGCTGAAATTAATTGCGGTATCTTAATGGGCATAAATGCTAGGCCGCCAGCTAACATAACCTAACCTAAGGCACAATATATCATAACTAAAGGGGACAAATTATTGAAACTCTATTACTCCCTTGCCAAATTGGTAATTACACTGCTCTTTAGTCAGGACGACAACCCAGCTTCTCACATCACACCGGTTTATTGTGTTAATTTTATCCTTAAGTTAAGGGACGTGCGATCTTGCTTTTAAAAAAATCTCTCGTTCGTTCGGAGTCAGCTTTAAATTGTAGGTCCCGCCACTCGTGTATAAAATTAGCGTACACAATACGAGTGGTGTGAGAAGCTAGGACGTTGTGCAATGGTTCAATTCGACCTTCAGGTACTGTACTTGTCACAGTTGACAAGTACTCGTCCTCTAACGTGCAGTCTAACGCTGCCAAGGAGAGATTTAATGAACTTTTCATTTGCAATTCTATTTATTCGTAGAGCTTATGCCATAGAAACTTTTACAGTAAGACCCCGCTTAACACAGAGATTTTTGAGATTTTTCTAATTAAAACGGCCATTCACCAACGAAAAGCGGTGCATTATATAATGACAGGTCTTACTGTAGCTATCTGAGCTGGTGTTTAAACAAAAGGCTCTTTTCTAATAAACCAACACACTACCTACTGGCACACTTTCACCTGCTAAAAATCATAAACGATGCATCGACAGCGACGTTCACTCTGTAAGAGTTGATAACGTTTAGCTACTTGAAACTACGTCTGTCAAATTAGTTGTCATACATACATTACAGCACTTCAGTCTGGTTTACAACCTAGCTTCTCAAACCACCCATGCTGAGTATGTAAATTTTATCCATGAGTGGCAGGATCTAGGAGTTTAAAATTGACTCCAAACAGATTTTTGAGAAACTTTTTCATGACAGGTTTATTTACTATCAGAGTGCCACATTCAAAACGTCGCATTTGCTTTGACAAAACTTCCCAAATGCCGACTTCTTCTGGTAGTTTGGAAGCCCTAGAACTCAACCCTGTAAAA
The DNA here is from genome assembly GCA_014635995.1 of Sarcophaga peregrina. Lineage (NCBI taxonomy): Eukaryota > Metazoa > Arthropoda > Insecta > Diptera > Sarcophagidae > Sarcophaga > Sarcophaga peregrina. The sequence goes on from CM025790.1 coordinate 95,348,978, forward strand.
AAAATTCCTTGAAAAGGCGCCACGTATTTGCGAATCATTGTGGAATTATATTAGAGTCCCACCACTGCAAAAGTGAGTGGTGATTGGCGAAAAAAACTTCGTCAAACCAAGCAATTGAATCACGGCAAAATATTTAAGCCAGTATTGATAGACTTGAAGGATTTCTTGTGGGATTAGAACGTAGTCACCTACTAGGAGCTGTTCATCTAAAGTATTTATTCGAATCTATGCTTTTTCATGGAAACAGATTTAGTGTAGGCAATAACTTTGGCAAGAAATCGGTGTTAGTTCCCACACCCTTTGTGTGGATGGTGTGTGTTAACTTGAATTGTGAGTGGTTGTACCTACACTTTAACATTTAGTTCCAACTACAGATTTTGAGAAACTTTTCATGGCAATTTTATGAACTCTCAGAGATTTTGCTAAAATATTGCTGAGAGGAAGTCGAAAGAAAGCAATATTTTTTCATATTTCGCTTCGTTCTACATGTCTAATATGGGATTTGAACGGTAGCAGGATAAAATGTCCTTTGATATAATGTCCAATGACATTATGACACTTCGCGTGGTGTCACTTCCCGTGGTGAAATAATGTTCATGGACATCATGTCACTTTTTAGGGTGACATAATGTCACTTTTTAGGGTGCAATATTGTTACTTTTTAGGATGACATAGTGTCACTTTTTATGGTGACTTAATGTCACTTTTTATGGTGACATAATGTCACTTTTTAGGGTGACATAATGTCACTTTTTAGGGTGACATAATGTCACTTTTTAAGGTGACATAATGTCACTTTTTAGGGTGACATAATGTCACTTTTTAAGGTGACATAATGTCACTTTTTAGGGTGACATAATGTCACTTTTTAGGGTGACATAATGTCACTTTTTAGGGTGACATAATGTCCATGTTACCGATTTGAACCATTGACTCTCATCGACAAGACAGTTTTTTTCGATTTTTCATATGTTTTCGTTGTGAGGTGGGCTAATCCATGAAACATAGAAGAGGACATGCATCTAGAGAGAGAAAAAGGGAGAGGGAGAGCGAGAGAAAGAGACAAAAAGAGAAGAAGTATATTTGGAAGTTTTCTATAGGCCTTCTTAAGGTAAATTTGAAACGAAATCCGTTCACAATAATAATCTCCACCTTCCATGTATTAATTTGGACTCGTTGAAATATTGAGAAATAAATTTTAAATCTTGAAATGAAAATTACTTTACGATTTTCCTGTACTTTTCATACTTTTACTGTAAAATCAAGTTTTCATTTATGCATACCTACAACCGCCCCCCCACCACTATGCTTTAAAGCTTTTTACTGCTGCTGCTGCTGATGAAATTACATGGCAAAAACAATGAGGAAAAATCAAAATTTTCCAGCATTTTCATTTGTTTGAAAATCTTTGCATGAATAATAAATTCCATGTAAAAATAACAACAACAACAACAACAATTCAAATTCAAACTTTAAATGAAACTGCAAATGATGCAAAATGCAGAGAAACAGTAACAACAACAGCAACAAAAAAAAATTGTTTTAAAATTAAAAATTTGGATTAAATTTACAGAGAAGTTTGAAAAGTTTTTAATAGAAACCACTGGTCGAATATGCGATTTCCATGAAAAATTTAATGAGAAAATCTTTCATTAAAAGAAAATAAAGAAAGAAAGAACAATCATGGGCAGGTGGTGTTAACAAGCAGAAATTAATTGTTTTTATAATAAAAAAAACAGCGCTTCCTTTTTTTGAATTTAAATAAAAGAACGTGTCGAGATATCAGCGAAATTTTTTATTCGTTTGTAAAGTGAGTATGCCTTCTAAGCATTTGTGCAGAAAAATTGTTTCAAATCCCTCCTATGGACACAAAATATCCTTGGTGTCCAGAGCATTCATGCCAACAGAAGTTGGGTTAGGTTAGAGGACATGTACTTGTCAATTAAGACAATTACAGTACCCGAAGGTTGTATTTACCCATTGTACTACGTCCTTAAAGAGAAGTTGGTAATCATAGAACTATAGGGCTCGCCATTGACAGTGACAACTTTGTTAAACAAATACGTATCGAATACGCCGTTAATCTAAAATCTAATGATAATGATTTTTTCACTCTTGGATCTCATATGGACTCATATTGGTACTCATTTAAATTCGCCCAAACTTTGTTTGTTCACGTTGGCATTCATCGCGAATCATCATATATATTATTTCTAAAGCACTTTTTTTGTCGGTTGCAAATATCTCCCATACCACCGCATCAAATTTAATGAATGATATCTCATTTTAAAGCTTATATCTAATACTAATGGCGAAAAATAATTAGAAATTGAAAAATTAATATTTTCATTGATAAAAATTATATTTTATATAGAACTACATGATAATACGGTTATATGTTTTTGTTCAAGTATGGTAATACAGGGTCGCTTAATAGTAATGCAGTTCTACATAATATAGTATGTATTAAAATCCATTCTGGCAATACCGCTATTTACTATAATGCCGTTTATTACTCAGTCAGTTATATATAATATGCATATTAAGTTGTAAAAAGCTGTTTTGGCAATACTTTGCAGTAGTTGTTAGATCAAGTGCGATAAACAGGCGTCGCTTAATTGTAATGCTATTCCACATAATAATATATAAAGTTGTAAAAGTCATTTTGGTAATGTCGTTATTGTCATGGCATTGTTTGTTTTATCAAGCGTAGTAATACGGTGTCTTTTAATATATACATAGATATAGTGTCAACTGATATTTAACAGTTAAACAGGTTTTAAGAAAAATAAGAATAAAAATAACTTCCACCGCAAGAATATAAACAACGTGCAGTTGAAAAGACAAATGCAATTATAATGTTAATCAGAAATCTTAATGCTAAATACGGGTTAATAAATGGTACCAGGCTAATCGTAACAAACTTGGGAGAGCACATCATATCAGCAAAAATTATTCATACCGATAAAACTGTACTCATGGCCAGAATCAACCTTACACCTTCTGGTGCAACTGTGCCTTTCCGAATGACACGAAAACAATTCCCTGTGAAAGTTGCTCTTGCTATGACGATAAACAAAGCACAAGGGCAAACCCTTCAAAAGGTAGGATTGTATTTACCAGAACCGCTCTTTTCACATGGGCAGTTATACGTGGCTTTTTCTCGAGTGCGTACGTTTAAAGATATTTTTTCATTTTATGTTCCAAAAATGACAACTAACGATGCGAAATATTCGCACGGGTCATCTAGTATATATTATTTCTAAAGTACTTTTTTTTGTCGGTTGCAAATATCTTCCATACCACCGCATCAAAAATTAATGAATGATATCTCATTTTAAAGCTTATATCTAACACTAATGGCGAAAAATAATTAGAAATTGAAAAATTAATATTTTCATTGATAAAAATTATATTTTATATAGAACTGCATGATAACGCTGTTGTCATTATGATTATATGTTTTTGTTCAAGTGTGGTAATACAGGGTCGCTTAATAGTAATGCAGTTCTATATAATATAGTATGTATTAAAATCCATTTTGGCAATACCGCTATTTACTATAATGCCGTTTATTACTAAGTCAGTTATATAAATGGTACCAGGCTAATCATATCAGCAAAAATTATTCATACCGATAAAACTGTACTCATACCCTGAATCAACCTTACATCTTCTGATCCAACTGTGCCTTTCCGAATGACACGAAAACAATTCCCTGTGAAAGTTGCTTTTGCTATGACGATAAACAAAGCACAAGGTCAAACCCTTCAAAAGGTAGGATTGTATTTACCAGACATCAAACTGAAAATATTTATTCGGTGACTTCCTCTCTGCAGATTTCTGGCAAAGACTCTGAGAGTAAAAATTGCCATGAAAAGCTTCTCAAAAATCTCTCGTTCGGGGTCGACTTTAAACTATAGGTCTCGCCACTCACGTTTAAAAATTAACGCTCGCAACATAAGTGGTGTGAGAAGCTAGGCCTGACTGAAGGGTTGTAATGACTAATTATGTATGAATGTATGTATTGCGGACCATTAAACAAACACAATACTATCGAAGAATGCAACAAATTGATGCAAGTACCAGAACCACCATAAAAATTGGATTGCGAAGGAACGAATTATCGCAATCATTTTTTTTTTTTTTGATTAAACCAGCTCTCAGGGATGACCCCTACTTATGCAGTGCATTGTGCAGGTTTAGGAAAGGTAGAAAGAGGGAAGATGCGAACGGTAAGGAAACGAGTTGCTGCTGGTGACTATAAAATGGCCAGTCCTATACCTTCACCATTAGACAGTCTACAGCAAACGTCCTTAAGAAGCCCGCAGTTTCTCATAACCACTTATGTTGTGTGTGTTAATTTTATGCAAAAGTGGCGGGACCTACAGTTTAAAGTCGACTCCGAACGACAGATTTTTGAAAACCCAAAAACTGTCATTAAAAATGTTGTAACTTTTTAAATGCATTCGAAAGGATTAGAATTTCTCCAACAATTCGCTCTCTGCTTGACACACTCCACTCAAAGATTATTGGCAGCCACCCAAGCCAAGCAAACCCTAGTTTAGGGAAATATTCACTGACTGCACAACAGCAATACAGCAAAATAATGCAAACAACAATAACACACAGTTGTTGTAACCCAAAAAAAAAAGAAAATAAAAATTTGCATAATCCTCTTGGAGATGAAAACAGAATAAACAAAAACAAAAAAAAAATTCAAAAAACAAACACACACATACACAATCTTACACACATTTATACATACATACATTCGTTCATTCATGCATAAATGTAAAGTTAAAGGATGTTTTTTTTAAAAAGGAAACAATATTTTATGCATGCCTGTGTGAGTGTGTGTGTGTGTGTAGTAGTAGTAGTAGTTGTAAGAAGAAGTATTAACTTTAACGAACAGGAGCTTGGCTGTATCATAAACAGAAAAGAGGAAAAGAAATATGAGAGGGAGAGAGATAGAGAGAGAAAGAGTGCGAGAGAGAGAGAGAAAGTGAGAAAGAGAACACTTGGCAAGTATGTCAGTATTAATGGTTGAAGAAAATTAAAATTCGCAGTCAAAAAAGAACAAAAAAAAAATTGATTTTTCACTAAAGCCTTTACAGTTCAAACAAAAAGGATTAAAATTAAGGAAAATCTGAAATTCGAAATAGTAATTGAAACGAAATTAAAAAGAAAAAAAAAACCAAAAAAACTAAAAAAAAATATTTGAGATTCCAAAAGTAAAATTTGGATTTGACTTTCAAATCCATAAATGCTTACATAATTGGCCATTACAATTACGACCTAGCTTCTCACACCATTCATGTTATATATGAATGGCATGACATACAGTTTAACGTCGACTCTGAACCAGAGACCATAAGCACTCATGCAATTTTGAGTATGAGTGAATCACATACATACTACATACATAATTGGCCATTACAACCCTTCACAGTCAGGATTACGGCCTAGCTTCTCACACACCACTTATGTTGTGTGCGTTAATTTTATACATGAGTGGCGGGACCTACAGTTTAAAGTCGACTCCGAACGACAGATTTTTGAGAAGTAGCCGAAGAAATATTTTTCGTTTTGATGTCTGACCAGGGATTCGAACCCGGGCCTTTTGTCTAACAAGTCAACACACTACCCACTAGACCACGGCGACTTCAAGTTTACAGTTTAACGTCGACTCTAAACCAGAGACCAGCAATGAATCGTTTTTCCGCTATTCATACGCACTCATGCAATTTTGAGTGTGAGTGAATCAACAGAATTGAAATTCAACTACTCTGATTCATTAGTACTCGTTACAACATTGATTTATAAGTATAAATAGCAACGAGTACAAGTACAACGTTGACATCAAGCTTACAAGCTTCAAAATATGTTTGATTCATACGCTTCATACTCATTCGGATTCACGAATTTAGAAAAATACTTATAATACTTATGAGTGATTCGAGTGATTCGAATCATTCATAAAAAATAACAGCCTTTGTTGTTGTTGTTGCATTTACAAACAAAGAAGAAAGGAAAGCCAAACACGACAAGCAAAGCATACACACAATCTTCTTGTGAGTATTGCAGTACTCGTACGCGAATCATACTTATTTTGTGCTTCGCGCAAATGTTAAGTCGAGACGAGTTGAAGTTAATAACATAATGCGTATTGTTAAATATGAATACGATGAGTAGTTCCAACTTTGAGTATGAATAGTATGAGTACGATATCAAAATAAGTATGAATGCATATAAGTATCTGAAATTATAAGTATGACTCGAATCTACTCATCGTTTTGAATACTTATTGCTAATCTCTGGTATGTAAACAAGCAAAATTATTGCATTTGGTGCACAGAAAACCCTTAAGCATACATTGAAAAGCCAACGCACCCAAAACGAGTCAGTGTTTGGTGCGGATTTTGGTCCAGAGTCATAATTGGGTCATTTTTCTTCGAAAATGAGCAAGTTATGGCCGTTACAGTCAATAGCGATCGTTATCGGGCTATGTTGAACGAATTTTTATTCACAAAAATTGAAGAGGAGGATATTGGCAACAATTGGTTTCAACAGGACGGCGCTAAGTGCCACGCGGCCAAAGCTACATTTGATGTTTTGCGCCATGTTTTTGTAGATAGCATTATCAGCCGCAGAGCTAATGTCATTTGGCCACTTCAGAGCAATGATTTGACACCGATTTGGACTATTATTTGTGGGGTGCCGTCAAGGATAAGTGTTACGCCGACAAGCCAGAGACAATTGACGCTTTAAAGGACAATATTTGTGAAGCCATTGGTGAAATAAAGCTGCACACAATCGATAATGTGTACTTAAAGATTGGACCGATCGTAAATGCTGCTGCATGACCAGCTGAGACAGCCATTTGAATGAAATTATTTTCCATTATTAACCGGAAGGATTGTACTTTCAAATAAAAAAATAATTTGGAAAATATCCTGAAGTTTTTTTTTTAAGCATTTTCCAAAAAAAAAGTTATTTGGCGGACCCTTTATATACCATTAAAGCAACCTTCAATACAAAATTAAAATTATTGATTTTCATGAAATTAGGCTACAAGTTAATAAATCAGTCGTTCTGTAAAATGTATATGCAAACTTCTAATTGCAATTATTTTATAACAATTTATATGCCAGCTAATTAGCGTTCTGGCTTTATTTTTGTCCTTTACCATAGCCGTAGTATTTGTTGTTTATTATACTACCAACTAGAAATGCATGGCATTGTTCTTAATGGAAATTAAAAATTAACAATGCATTGCACTAAAATAACAACGGCTAAAGCAAGAATGATAAAAACAACAGCAACAACAACAGCAAAATCAACTGCATTAAATATACAACAACAATAATAAAAAAAAATGCACTTTTTTTTTTAAACGGACATGTCCTTATGCATGCACCCTTTTTACGAAATTACACTCTTGTCGCCTTGTGTTAAAACATGAGTACACCACCACCCACTACTGTTGCCAATGTCATGCATCAAAGGTATGCATGAAAAGTATTTTTGAGGCATAAATAAACATTTAAAATTCACACCATTGTCAGTCAGTCAGCGTTATATAATACAGATGAGACGACTTATAGGCAAAGAAAATGAAAACATGACATAAAACAGAGGCGTAAGGGAATGAATTCATTTTTAGTGAATTTTGGTTTCTCAAAAATCAATCTGTCATACGGAGTTGACTTTAAACAGGGGATTCCAACACTCATGTTAAAAATTAATGCACACAGTATGGGTGGTGGGCGAAGCTAGGTTGTAATATTTACTAAATGGTTGCAACAATGACCAATTAAATAAGTAAGAAAGTTTAACTTGGACTGATGGGCTTTAAGAAGAAGTCGCCGTGGTCTAGTGGGTAGTGTGTTGGCTTATTAGACGAAAGGCCCGGGTTCGAATCCCAGGTCAGACATCAAAACGAAAAATATTTCTTCGGCGACTTCCTCTCAACAGATTTCTGGCAAAGACACTGAGAGTAAAAATTCCCATGAAAAGCTTCTCAAAAATCTGTCGTTCGGAGTCGACTTTAAACTGTAGGTCCCGCCACTCATGTTTAAAATTAATGCACACAACATAAGTGGTGTGAGAAGCTAGGTCGTAATCCTGACTGAAGTGTTGTAATGGTCAATTATGTATGTATGTATGGATGGGCTTTAATTAAAATAATAATTCTATTCGTCAAACTTATTATGGATTTCATGAATTTGATGGTGTACATAATCGTCCATTAGGGCAAATTGTCATCAAACACTATTATAGCCGCGGAAAAACAATGGACTGGTAAAATCACTGGTTATTATGACTTTAAAAACCTTGATGTTCAGAATGTTGCTACCAATATTGAACAGTATAGAGATACTCATACATGCTAATCATACTCATAACGGGTGATTTTTTAGCTATTATCTTTTTGGCAACACTGTTTTAAACAGCTCACGCACGTTTCGTGTTTTGTTTCACTGTCAAATATCTTCAGTTTGTTTATAATTTAACCATGAATTGTCTTACAAACGAACAATGCTTGCAAATCATTGAATTTTATTATCAAAATGGGTGTTCTATTAAGAAAGTCCATCGCGCGCTTCTTCCATTTTATGGTCAATTTAATCGACCCACTAAAACGGCTATTCGGGCTATATTGTTGGACATTAAATCACCAACATGCTTACGTAGAATGCGAACTGAAGAAAATATCGCAGCTGTATCGGCCAGTGTTAATGATGACCATCAATTATCGATTCGTCGCCGTTCGCAGCAATTGGGCCTCTGTTACTCAACAACGTGGAAAATTTTGCGGAAGGATTTAGGTGTGAAGCCTTTCCAAAGACTTGCATGACATGTGGTTTCAACAAGACGTGCCACATATCACACAGCACGCATAACAATGGACTTATTGAGAGGCGAGTTCGATGAACATTTTATTTATTTTATTAAAATTTAAATACATGAAAACCTTTAATGAATGACCCGATATTAGAAGATTTATTTGTGTTTTCATATATAAAGTTGAAATTAAAAGTTCATAAATCAATGCTTAATTAATTTTGTTTATAATTCTGAAAGTGTTATGCCAGGGCATCCCATAAAACATTTCTTTGCGCACTAATTACGCTTCCACTTTGACTGTAATCACGCTTTTTTCGCTTCCTTTTTTTTGTGTAAAAATTCATGCGTAAATTTTGCAGTTTTCGAAAGCAAAAACTAATTAATTAGACAGTGTGACAAATTAAACAGACTTACATACACAGTCATTGTATAGTGTTGTTTACGAACCCCCATAAATTACAAAAATGTTGATGCAACTTTTAAGATTTATGGGCAAAGGTGCAATAAATATAATGAATAAAATGAGCATAATAAACTAACGAGGGTTGCAGAAAAAGGTTAAGAAAAATTGTATACATAATTAGAATTAATAATGATTTGTAAGAAATTGTCGTAGGTAGAGGATTGCCTTTTTAGGCTTGAATCCGTGGTTCAAATCCCGAATCATACGTCTCGATCAAAGACGAAATATCGAAAAAAATATTTCTTTCGCCTGACTTTTATGCAGTATTTGTGCATGATAACACACATAACGTAGGCTGTGTGCTAAGCTAGGTTGTAATCCTGGCGAAGGGACTGGGCTGTAATGCCCAATTAAGTAGGAAAGTAAGATTTGCAAGCGTTGTTCGCTTATTAATCTACTTCGTAAATTATAAATGACAAACCTTATTAAGCATTTTTGTCATTTCCACATGTCGCGTAAGCGGTATGCTAAGCTAGGTTGTAATCCTAACTAAGGGGTTGTAATGCCCAATTAAGTAGGAAAGTAAGATTTGCAAGCATTGTTCGCTTATTAATCTACTTATTTCGAAAGGACAAACCTTATTAAGCATTTTTATCATTTCCACATGTCGCGAATGATAACACACATAACGTAGGCGGTATGCTAAGATAGGTTGTAATCCTGACTAAGGAGTTGTAATGCCCAATTAAGTAGGAAAGTAAGATTTGCAAGCATTGTTCGCTTATTAATCTACTCCGTAAATGCTAAATAAGAAACCTTATTAAGCATTTTTATCATTTCCACATGTCGCGTAGGCGGTGTGCTAAGCTAGGTTGTAATCCTGACTAAGGGGCTGGGCTGTAATGCCCAATTAAGTAGGAAAGTAAGATTTTGCAAGCATTGTTCGCTTATTAATCTACTTATTTCGAAAGGACAAACCTTATTAAGCATTTTTATCATTTCCACATGTCGCGAATCATAACACATATAACGTAGGTGGTATGCTAAGCTAGGTTGTAATCCTAACTAAGGGCTTGTAATGCCCAATTAAGTAGGAAAGTATTCTAAAATGACAAACCTTATTAAGCATTTTTATCATTTCCACATGTCGCGAATACTTTTTTGTGCACTATTAAAATGTTGTTTATAAGAAAACAATCTCCAGTTCCAAATAGAATTATTTTTTGTGGAAATTAACGTTTTTTTCAATATCGTTGTCATTATCATAATTGAATATCTACCATAGCTACCGACCGAATATAAAGCTTTAATTGCCTGTAATTAGTTTTCTTAATTAAATTATTCCTCAATTCTATTTAAATTTAAATACTTTTGTGATGATTTAAATTAAAAACAATTGAAATTCTTCATTAATTGCTCTAAAGCCTTTACCATTACGTGTTTGTTGGTCAAAGTGTTGGGGGAAAAGAGACAGAGAAAGAGAGCGAGAGAGGGAGAGAGAAAATCAAAACCGCATTTAAAATGAATATTGAAATCGTTGTACAACGTTTGACAGTCAACCGCAGAAAGATGCTGCCACTATGTATTTATTGCAATTGTCAAATCAGGACAAGCAAAATAACCCCAAAAAAACAACAACAAAAAAATTAAAAATATATGCAAACAAATGATGCATGATGCACAACGCAAAAATATATGATGAATGTAATGAAATGATGAATTTGCTATTTCAATTTTTTGATAAAAAAAAAAGAAAACAGAAATTGAATGTATAACATGGTTTGTGTCTTTAATAACAAAAAATTTTTAATTTCATTTAAGCAAAGCAATATTTAAGGGAAGTTTTCTGTTACTTCCTCAATCGAATTCTTCATTCAAGTCTAGCTGTAGTATGTCTATTAGCCAGGCTAAGGCTTGTTCTAAATATCTTCTATAGATTTTAACTACCGGTAGCTAACAAACAAAAAATGCCTAGGTTAGTCAAAATCTTCGAAACAAAAGATGAAGCATGCAGAATGCAAAAATATATGATGAATGCAATGAAATGATAAATTCGCAGTTTCTGTTATTCTCTTTACGAAAATTTTAAATATTAAATACAATATTTGTTAAAAAACGTTAATTGTATTCATAACAATGGTTTGTGTCTTTAATAACAAAAAAATTTTAATTTCATTTAAGCAAAGCAATATTTAAGGGAAGTTTTCTGTTACTTCCTCAATAGAATTCTTCAATCAAGTCTAGCTTTAGTATGTCTATTAACCACTAAGGCTTCTTCTAAAAATCTTCTATAGATTTTAACTACCGATAGCTAACAAACAAAAAATGGCTAGGTTAGTCAAAATACTCGAAACAAATGATGCATGATGCAGAACGCAAAAATATATATGATAAATGTAATGAAATGATGAATTTGCGGTTTCTGTTATACTTTTTAAGAAAATTTTAAATGTTAAATACAATATTTGTTAAAAAAAAAACATTAATTGTATTCATAACAATGGTTTGTGTCTTTAATAACAAAAAATTTTAATTTCATTTAAGCAAAGCAATATTTAAGGGAAGTTTTCTGTTACTTCCTCAATAGAATTCTTCAATCAAGTCTAGCTTTAGTATGTCTATTAACCACTAAGGCTTCTTCTAAAAATCTTCTATAGATTTTAACTACCGATAGCTAACAAACAAAAAATGGCTAGGTTAGTCAAAATACTCGAAACAAATGATGCATGATGCAGAACGCAAAAATATGAATGTAATGAAATGATAAATTCGCAGTTTCTGTTTTTCTTTTTAAGAAAATTTTAAATATTAAATACAATATTTGTTTAAAAAAAAACATTAATTGTATTCATAACAATGGTTTGTGTCTTTAATATTAAAAATTTTAAATACTGTTTGAGCGTATCAAAATTTAAGGGAAGTTTTCTTTTACTTCCTCAATTGAATTCTTCAATTAAGTCTAGCTGTAGTATGTCTATTAGCCACTAGGGCTTATTTTAAATACCTTCTACAGATTTTAACTATTGGTAGCTAATTGAATGCCTAGGTTAGTCAAAATACTCGAAATAAATGATGCATGATGCAGAACGCAAAAATATATTATGATGAATGTAATGAAATGATGAATTTGCGGTTTCTGTTATTCTTTTTACGAAAATTTTAAATGTTAAATACAATATTTGTTAAAAAACGTTAATTGAATGCATAACAATGGTTTGTGTCTTCAATAACAAAAAAATTTTAATTTTATTTAATCAAAGCAATATTTAAGGGAAGTTTTCTGTTACTTCCTCAATGCCATTCTTCGATTAAGTCTAGCTGTAGTATGTCTATTAACCACTAAGGCTTGTCTTAAATACCTTCTATAGATTTTAACTACCAGAAGCTAACAAACAAAAAATGGCTAGGTTAGTCAAAATACTTGAAGTTAATGAAATGGTGGCATTACTTCACGAAAATTATAATCAAACTTAAGAAAACTTTTCCAAAATAAATAGGCTCAAGAAGAATGATGTAAAGTTGGCTTGTTAGACCTGAGGCCATGATTCAATGATCATAAAAAGTTTATCAAAAATCTGCTGTTCGGAGTCAACGTATAAACTATAGGTTCAACCACTCATACATAATACTGATACGCACGTCTTGGGTGATGTGAAATAACACTTTAATATCGCAACAATAAACTGAAATGCATGGTACCATATGCGAAACTCTCTCAATCAGCTTAATAAATTCATGAACAAAATTTCTGGTAACCATACGATCAGTCCAATTGTTGACTCCTTTATACAATAAATCTCGCCCCGTATGGTATCAATGGTAGTATGAGCATCCATGTTAACGGTCAAATTCAACCTAATTTATGCGCCAAAGTTTGTCAATTTTGAAGCTTCTCGACTGTATACAGAAGCGAACGAAGGTGTTACTGAATGGACGTTAGGATATCCAAGACTTTTAATTCATTGCAGCATCGTAACAATGTGGCTGGTGTTTCACTGTTCCACCTTTACTACAATGGATTTTGAGATAGGGGAACATTCGTTTGTGGTCGATTGGCCAGTAGGTTGCACACTACATTACAGACGGAATTCGTTCTTTAGCTGGACTATCCATATGTGAAACTTCCTACCTGCAGAGGTTATTCCTGCCACTCAAAAATATTCAAATCTAATAACCATAAACAGTACTACCTTTGTACTTCTTTGCATAACCTACCCTTTTCTAATTCCAACACATTTTGCTGTATAAAAAGGGGCTGGGTTACCAGCTTCTTGGCTTATCAAAAACATATTCACATACTTCTTAATTTGTCATAACAACCCTTCCGTCAGGATTATGACATAGCTTCTTTTATCAACCAAGTTGTGTGTGGTAATTTTATACATAAGTGGCGGGACCTACAGCTTTAAAGTCGACTCCGAACGACAGATTTGTGAGAAACTTTTCATGGCAATTTTATTTGAATCTCAGATTTGTGAGAAACTTTTCATGGCAATTTTATTTGAATCTCAGAGTGTTTGCCAGAAATCTTCTGAGAGGAAATCGCAGAAGAAATACTTTTTTTTTTGTATTTTATTTTGATGCCTGGCATGGGACTCAAACCCTGGCTTTACGTCTAATAAGTTAACACAGTAACTACTAGAATACGGCGACCTCCAAAATGTTTTCATAATACCATAAAATATAGGGCGGGAATTTAAAAGCTACAATTTAAAATGTAATAAAACAAAAACGGTTTAAAATTTTTCAAAAATTTATGAAATATGACTCCGCTTCAAAAACTGTATCAAACAATCACTCGTTAGGTATGTATTGTCTTCTGTAAGACCATGTATGGGTTTCCTGAGCCCCAAATAATAGGGCAATAGGGTGACTAATATGACTAGAAAATTAATGAATGAAAAAACAGATGCCAAATAGATTAAATTGAGTAAGTATAAAGGGGTAGGGGATTTGTTTTGGTGAAAATTTTATTATATTGGGCCTTTAAATACTAGTTTTACAATGAGTTCTACTTGAGTGTAGGTGCCACTTTTGGGATGTAAAAATTTGGAGCCATTAGAAACTTTTCCCAATTTTTTTTTAGGTTTTGAAAAACATTAAAAGTTTTTTTTATAGATTTTATTATAAAATAAAAATAAATTAATATAATAAATATAAAACAAAAATTTAATAATTTTCCATAAGAGTATTATTGTTTAAAAGTAATGAAATTTGCTTAAGTATGTTGGCTTACCTGTTAAATAACAGGGAAAATAGACCATAAATCTGAAAAAAATTAAAAAAAAGTAATATTTTATTTAATATTGTTTTCGCATTTAAAAATAATTTTAAAAAGTAATTCAAGACTTTTAAAATACAGTCGATCCTCTATTATTTGAATTTTCTAAAAGTTAAAGCATAGCAACAGCATTTTGAAGAGAAATTCTATCAGGTTTTGCTTCTTTAACTTGAAGTTTCTATAAGTTGAAGGTTTTTTTTATGGACGCGAGTAATGGTGATTCAATTTATAGAAGTTTGACTGTAATTCTGCTCAAATATATATCGCTCCTTTATTGCAACATAGTCATATCTCAAAAAATTAAAAATTTGTAGTTACTTAAGCAAAACTGCTCTTTTAGACCTTCTCTACATGTTGAAAAAAAAATCAATTTTATATCCCAAGCTGAACCGAAGTTATAGCAAAAAGTGTTTGCGGCAATTAGACCATAGCACTTATGTTTTGAAAACTTTAATCGCATTTTGCCAAGTTCAAGTTTTTTTGAGATATGACTATGTTGCAATAAAGGAGCGATATGTTTTAATGGAAATGTTATTTCAATTATTATTATTATTAAAAAAAAAATAGTTTCCTTTCAATACATCAATACATTAAATAAAAATATAAAAACAAAAAACTAAAACTGCCTTTAAATTAAACGAATAAAAATAAAAAAAAAATTATAGAAAATATTGCAATATTTTTACATAAATTATTACAAAAAAAAGAAAAAAATATAAAAAAAAAATTAAAAACAAAAACAAGTGATAAATTTTTCATTAAATAAAATATACAAAAAAAAACAATATAAATATTATAAAATATTCCATGCTTTATATGAAATAACTAACGTATAAATAAAATATTTTTAATTTAATAAAAAAAAAAAATTAAAAAAAAAAAAATAAAATAAATCCACAACCAACGCTTTTAAAAAAAATTCAACTACAATATACAACCTACTGTATATGACCAATATTTTTATACTTAAAAAAAAAAACAACAACAACAACAAGAAAAAATAACAACTAAATGAATATAAAAAGGAAATGCTTTGAAATAAAATGAAAATTCAATAAAAAAAAAAAATTTAAATAAAATAAAATAACCCCCCTTTGAAAACCAAAATGGCGTCCAATATATTTTTTAAGTCAAATTAAAACCAGAAAAAAAAATACAAGCAAACATCGATGACTACAAACCATTACAGCAGCATAGAGAATACAATTTAATAAAAAAAAAATTTCCTAAAAAAAAATAAAACAAAACAAAACCATTAAATTTAAAACGAAATTTTAAATAAAAATTCCAGCAAAAAAAAAAAACCAAAAAAATAAATTTTAAAATAAAAATAGACAGTATTTTACCAGCCAACAGAGATTTTCGTAAATTATTTCTGTTCTGTTTTGAACGTAACACAACAATGCCTACAACTTCTACAACTACTGCATCAGTAGAAACCAATACTTCAATAATAACAACAGCCTCAACAACAGCCACGATTGCAGCAGCCACTAATCCAACTGCTACAAGCGCAACAAATAATAGCAATGATGCACGCAACACGACATCAACTATGCCAATGCCAATACCAAACGCAGCAACAGCAACAGCAGCAGCAGCAGCAGCAACAGGAACAACAACAACAACGCACAGCCAACAAATACCCAATACATACCTAATTGGACCAATACACACTATGTCAGCCGCAGCAGGTACTGCTGCTGGTGGTGGTGGTGGAGGAGTAACATTAGGAGGAGGCAGTGCATTAGCAGCAGGTGTTGGCATAGCCTCTAATGCCAACAATCAATTGCTCCCTACTCCCGGTGTCAGTGAAAATGTTGTTATTACTGCTCAAGGCAATCCAGCTACAACATTTATAGCCGTAACGCATCAACAGCTACAGCAACACCAACACCAACAACAACAGCAACAGCAACTTCAACATCAACAATCATCAGCTCATAGTACATCGGGTATAGGTCCACCAGCCACCTTGACATCAAATCTTTTGGGCTTTGTTGGTGGCATTGGTATAGCAAGTACAACAGCATCGTTAACCGGTGGTCAACCGGTTTTTGTTACTGGCCTTACCACCACTACCACTACCATTGCTGCTGGCAATAATAATAATAACACCACCACCAGCTTTAATAACAACAATAATCCCAATGATAACAACAACAATATGGACAATACAAGTGAAGACTCAAATCCCGTTACAATATACAGGTAGAAGAGATGTTAACACGTAACGTAACATTCGTTACGTTATAATTGAATAAAAAAAAATTACAATGGGAGAGTTACTAAAATCAAGAAAAAAGGGGGTGGGAATAGCCAACAAATTAAATTAATTAAAGGTCAAAAAGGTCAACATATTGTTTTAAATATGCTATAAAAATAAATTTATTTTCAGTTTTAATTAAATTCTTTTTGTTCACACAATTCTGTGCTTCACTGTTCACAAACTTGATGTAAACAACAACAATTTGCTATTCTTCTTTACAATTTTCTGCGTAAGCACTAACAATTGTTCGACAGATCTTTATAACCGAGATGTTGAAACCAAGATTATTACCTTCACACGATACGTGTCTTTACACAAGACTGACTGAATTTTTACTGACTCTGTTGCCTGCTTTGTATTGCATTTTATATCCCCAACAGTCTCAAGAAGTCTTGAAGGAGATAAACTTCTTTGAAAAATCTATAAATGTAAACATGTTGTTTACATTATTGTTGTTTGTGTATATTGTTTACATTGGTCCTTGCAGTGCTGTTTTTACCCGTTCCTTTACTTGTCTATCACTTTGTTTATACTGATATTGTGGCTCTAAACAAATCCATAGTTTTTGTTTTTGTAGAAATCCAAATTATGCACCAAAAATGTAAGTCATCTACCAAAGATGTGCAAATCATCGATCAAAAAATTACAAGTCATCGACAAAATAGTGCAAATCATCGAAAAAAAGGCAAGGCATTGTTGACCAGAAGAATACAAGTCATTTACAAAAGCAAATACAGGTTAGGTTAGGTTAGAGGACGTGTACTTTTCAGTTAAGACAAGTACAGTAAGCGGAGTTCAAAATTGATCCATTGTACAACGTCCTTAGAGAGGGAAGGATATAGAGGGAATAGGATGAAAGGAGGGCATGTAGGTAAGAGGGGGGAAAGGGAATCGAAGGAATCCCATAGAGTGAAACAGACACAAACAAAAGAGGGTGAAAGCACGAGTACACTAATGAAGCCCTAGCACCTCTCAACCAGCCAACCAAGCTGCTAATGAAAGCCCTGCCAAGGGTCCTCAACTTCAACCTACCAAGAGCTGGGCAGTTACAGAGGAGGTGTTCGATAGTCTCTAACTTCTCCTCATAGCAACATATCCTGCAATAGTATGGCTGGGAACTGTTCAGCGATCTTATCTCGCAGTGGCACGTGATAAAACCGACAACCAACCTTAAGCTGACCTTAGCCAAGCCCAGCAGCCACTCTGTTCTCTTACTGTCCACAGTAGACTAGAACAACCCGATCCATTCCCCCAACTCTTCTGCTCTTCGTCCCTGACCCATCCATCGATAAGGCCATAGAGGTGGCAGACTGGGGCATTTCAAATTCTTTTAGCCGTTAGTAGTTTTAGGTAACGAATTTACTTACTAGATGAGGGTTTGTAGTTCAAATACACTTTCAATCAACTCAAACAGAATGAAATATAAAAAAAAAGTATTTCTTTTGGCAACTTTCACTCACAAGACGCCGGGTAAAAACTCTAAGAGTAAATAATTGAAGAAGAAGAATTTCTCGAATGTATGGGTCAGAATCGATCCTGCTACTCATGAATAAAATTAACACACATAATATGGGTGCTGCTGTGTTAGTTAGATTGTGAATCTTATTAAAGGGTTGTAATGATTAATTATATAGGTTTTTGCCTAAATTGAAGTCGCCGTAGTCTAGTAGGTAGTGTGTAGGCTTATTAGACGTACAGCCAGGATTCGAGCACCAGGCCAGACATCAAAACAGAATACAAAAAGTATTTCTGCAAAAACTCTAAGAGTAAAAAAACCTGCCATGAAAAGTTTCTCAAAAAAAATCTGTCGGTAGGGGTCGACTTTAAACTGTAGGTCTCCCCACTTATGTATAAAATTAACTCCCACAACATAAGTAGTGTAAGAAACTAGGTTAATAATCTAGACTGAAGGGTTGTAATGACCAATTATAGATGTATGTTGGCCTAAATTGTCACAATTTTGGTGCAGATTTTGGGCTGATAGTGTCAACGATCTATCGTTCTTTGAGAACGGTGTTAGTTTGAACAATATTGTCAACGACAAGGACATCAGGCAATTACCAATTTTTTTTTTTTTTGATCTGACTTAGATAATCTGAACGACTTGAAGTTTCAATAGAACGGTGCTATATCAATACGACTCATGTTATACTGGATATTTTACACAAACCATTTGAGTATATGGTCCGTTCATGAGAAGGTGATGTGAACCAGAGATCAGCAAAAAGTATTCAAAAGGATGAGTAGGTTCGAGTCATACTTATAATTTCAGATACTTATACGCATTCATACTTATTTTGATCTCATACAACTCATACACATAGCTGGAAGTACTAGTCGTATTCATACTTAACAATACGTATGATGTTATTAACTTCGACTTGTCTCTACTTTACATTTGCACGAAGCACAAAATAAGTATGATTCGCGTACAAACACTACAATACTCAGAAGAAGATTGAGTGTATGCTGCTTTGCTTGTTGTCTTTGTCTTTTTCATTCTTCTGTTTCTTAAATGCAACAACAACAAAGGCTGTAAATTTTGATGAATGATTCGAATCACTCGATTCACTTATAAGTATTATAAGTATTTTTCTAAATTTATGTATTCGAATGAGTATGAGGCTTATGAATCAAACACATTTCGAATGTTGTGAGTTTGATGTCAACGTTGTACTCATTGCTACTTATACTCATAAATCAATGTTATAGCGAGTACGAATGAACCAAAGTAGTTGAATTTCAATTCTGTTGATTCATTCATACTCAAAATTGCATGAGTGCTTATGAGTAGCAGAAAAACGATTCATTGCTGATCTCTGATGTGAACTGGCCATAAAGATCATTCGATTTGACCCCGTTAGAGATTTTCTTGTGGGGTATTTATAAGTTTCAAATAAGAAACAAAACATAGCGGATTTCAAAGCTAATATAATGCTTGACATCAGTTGAAAATTCAGTCTGATTTATGAGTCTTAGTTATGGAAAATTGTACATTTTGGTGGGGCTCCACCAAGAGATGTCGTAGTAGACATTTAAACGATGATATCGACGCATCCATTCTACAATATTCTAAGTAAATACTGTCAAAATTTGGTTAAGATGCGCGATCTGTTGCGAAGTCATAGGGAAAAATCTACTTAGAATACACGCATATAGTCTTATGGCGCGTGAAAACTTTGAGAGCTCATAACTCAAAACACACTTTTTCGATTTAGAATGTTATAGAACGGAGGCGTCAATATATTCGACTCAGAATGATAACAATTTTGTTTAATTAAAATATAAAAGACGTTTAAAATATCCAAGAATTACATGCAAAAGAATCTTAAGAAGCAATATTTGGAGACGAATACCATCGCATTGTTGTTTTCTTTTGTTCAAAAATTTTTCTGAAGTTCTTACTGAAAACTTTCTTGTTAACGTTTACAGACTTTGCGTCTATAAATTTACAACAATAGTTTGACTTACACAAATATAACGGGTGATTTTTTAGCTATTATCTTTTTGGCAACACTGGTTTAAACAGCTCACGTACGTTTCGTGTCTTGTTTCACTGTCAAACATCTTCAGTTTGGTTTATAATAACCATGAATCGTACGTCTTACAAACGAACAACGCTTGGAAATCATTGAATTTTATTCGCAAAATATGTGCTCTGTTAAGAAAGTTCATCGGGCGCTTCTTCCATTTTATGGTCAGTTAAATCGACCCACTAAAGCGGCTATTCGTGTTATTTTGACTAAATTTCGCACTAAATTTACATTGTTGGACATTAAACCACCCCAACACACTTACGTAGAGTGGGAACTGAGAAAAATATCGCAGCTGTATTGGCCAATCGCCGTGGTCTAGTGGGTAGTGTGTTGGCTTATTAGACGAAAGGCCCGGGTTCGAATCCCAGGTCAGACATCAAAACGAAAAATATTTCTTCGGCGACTTCCTCTCAGCAGACTTCTGGCAAAAACTCTGAGAGTAAAAATTGCCACGATAAGTTTCTCAAAAATCTGTCGTTCGGAGTCGACTTTAAACTTTAGGTCCCGCCACAAAATTAACGCACACAATATGAGTGGAGTGAGAAGCTAGGTCGTAATCCTGACTGAAGGGTTGTAATGGCCAATTATGTATGTATATATTGGCCAGTGTTAATGACGATCATCAATTATCGATTCGTTGCCGTTCGCAGCAATTGGGCCTCTGTTACTCAACAACGTGGAAAATTTAGCGCAAGGATTTCGGTGTGAAGCCTTTCAAAAGACTTGCATGACATGTGGCTTCAACAAGACGGTGCCACATGCAACAGAGCACGCGTAACAATGGACTAATTGAGAGGCGAGTGAACATTTTATTTCACGTTCGGGACGGGTCAATTGGCCTACTAGATCGTGCAATTTAACGCCTTTAGACTATTTTTTTGTGGGGCTATGTTAAAGGTCATGTCTATACAGACAAGCCCACTTCAATTGATGCATTGGAAGACAACATTAAAGCATTTATTCGTAAGATACATAACATAACATAACATAATTGGCCATTACAACCCTTCAGTCAGGATTACGACCTAGCTTCTCACATCACTTATGTTGTGTGCGTTAATTTTATACATGAGTGGTGGGACCTACAGTTTAAAGACGACTCCGAACGACAGATTTTTGAGAAGCTTTTCATGGCAATTTTTTACTCTCAGAGTCTTTGCCAGAAATCTGTTGAGAGGAAGTCGCCGAAGACATATTTTTCGTTTTGATGTCTGACCTGGGATTCGAACCCGGGCCTTTTGTCTAATAAGCCAACACACTATCCACTAGACCACGGCGACTTCATTTATTCGTAAGATACCGGCCGAAATGTTGAAAAGAGTATGACAAAATTGGACTAAGCGGATGGACCATTTGAGGCCCAGTCGCGATCAACATTTTTGGAAAAAAATCTTCAAACATTAAATTATATGGATCGTACTATCGATTCAAATAAAAATGTCATGCATTTTTCAGAATTTTCTGCATTTTTTTTTTTTGAAAAATTTTCCTATAGCTCTTAAAAAATCACCCATTAGTATATGCAAGTATATGTAATATTTTTTCGCTCAACTATTACGAAAGTAAACATATTTTTATGACATCTTTTTTCTCATGATGCTGACATCTCATTAACATTAATTTTTCAGCATCAACATTTACGTACGTACGTATGTACGTACATCGCGTTTTTTTTTCTCTCACGTATCTCATGTTTACTTAAGTAATTATAGGAATGAAAATCACCAGGTAAATATGAACGTTAAAAGACAAAAAACAGAAATTCCCATAATGAACAGAATCAGAATTGTTTGTTGGTAAAAAAAAAAAACTATAAGCAGCCCAGGAATATACACACTTTTGTGTTGATTGTGGCAAAACAAAAAAAAACAAAAAAAAATTAAAACCTTCCATGTCAGCAGAAAAGAAAAAAATGTCCCCTGGATTCTCCTTTTTTCGTCCCCTCAATGCTAGAATAGTTAGTGTCGTTTGTACGAATATAGTTGGAAATATGCTTTGCTCAACATTTATTATGTAAATTAACTAGAAAATCTCTGGATAAGAACAGCAAACATAAAAAAGCAAATGCATGAAACAGAACGGAAAACTATTTGCATGAACATTATGGGACATTATGGAACCAACAACCATCACACACATCTACCGTGTATGGCGTACGGAAAGTTTTAAACGGCAATTGTTTATCGTTTTTCTTCCGTAGTTACGAGGGAAGATTTAAAAATATTCAAAGTCAAAACATTGTTGTGGTTCTTCTATATCAGTCTACCATCCAATATTTTGTAGCCAATTTCCACGAGAGTAGAATCTAATTCTTCTCAACACCTTTCAAATGCTCAGTTACCAAGTTAATCTATGTTTAATTGCGATAACAATGAATAACAACAACAAAATACAGTAAGACCCCGCTAAACATACATAATTGGCCATTACAACCTTTCAGTCAGAATTACGACCTAGCTTCTCACACCACTTATGTTGTGTGCTTTAATTTTATACATGAGTAGCGGCACCTACAGCTTAAAGTCGACTCCGAACGAGGGATTTTTGAGAAGCTTTTCATGGCAATTTTTACTCTCCGAATCTTTGCCAGAAATCTGCTGAGAGGAAGTCGCCGAAGAAATATTTTTCGTTTTGAGGTCTGACCTGGGCTTTTTGTCTAATAAGCCAACATACTACTCACTAGACCCGCTAAACGCTGTTTCAATATTATGTGGTAGTATTGGGATTCCTTGAAACGGCACTCCACCAACAGCGGTTCACTATATGTGTAGCGATGTATCTTTTTCAACGCTGTAGCCAGTGTTTACAGCATGAAAGTAGGGGCGTTGGTCTACGCATTATTTGCACCCAGTGCGAAGAGCACCATGGGATTAGGTCCCCTGGACCGGTACCCATGTAAAAACACACACATAGTTGTAGCAATCTCAGTAATTGGTACTCAAGTATAACAGTTTGTTGCATTTAAGGGCGTTGGTAGACACATTGTATTTCACCCTGTGCGAAGAGCACCGTTTGATTAGGTCTACGCGGACCACGGTACAAACGAATTTTTCCAATTGCCTCGTTTAACACTGTTTCATTTACCGCTGGAACTTATTGGAACGTAACCACCCCCGCGTTAAGTGGTGTCTTACTTTAATTAAAATAGGTATAAACCAGAGATCAGCAATAAGTATTTAAAACGATGAGTAGATTCGAATCATACTTATAATTTCATATACTTATACCCATTCATACTTATTTTGATATGATGCTCATACTATTCAAACTCAAACTTGAAAGAACTCGTCGTATGCATATTTAACAATATGCATGATGTTATTCAGTTCGACTTGTCTCTACTTAACATAAACACGAAGCACAAACAAAATAAGTATGATTCGCGTACGAGTACTGCAATACTCAGAAGAAGATTGTGTGTATGCTGCTTTGCTTGTTGTCTTTGTCTTTTTTGTTTGTACATGCAACAACAACAAAGGCTGTAAATTTTGATGAATAATTCGAATCACTCGAATCACTTATAAGTATTATAAGTATTTTTCTAAATTTATGAATCAGAATGAGTATGAGGCGTATGAATCAAACATATTTCGAATGTTTGTGAGTTTGATGTCAACGTTATACTCATACTCATTGCTACTTATACTTATAAATGAGTGTTGTAGCGAGTACGAATGAATCAAAGTAGTTGAATTTCAATTCTATTGATACATTCATACTCAAAATTGCATGAGTGCTTATGAGTAGAGGAAACACGATTCATTGCTGATATCTGGTATAAACGGATATTATATCACAATTACTAAAGTCTGTGCTCAGTAAAGCTAAGTAATAAAAAAAAGAAATACAACAACAAATCAACAATAAGATTCTAGAAGTTACCATTACCATACTCTGCCAAACAATATTGCTTTGTCGTAAGCGAACAATTAAACTCCTAATGAGTTACTTACTGACTTAACTATTAACAACTCGTTTATCGGATTTAGATCTGCTTTAACTGCATCCTTCCAGGAGCCTCTGCTTCTTTTATGCCTTTGTCAATTGGTCCCAACAATTGTTGATAGGGTTTCCTTAACTTTGGTGCTTTCCATTCAAACAAGTAGGTCGTCTTAAGATGACTTCTGCTAAACACATTGCCACATCGACAACACGGCTCTTAAATACTTTATAAAAAATGCAAATTGGCACGATGTGATCCGCCAAACTGTAGGCTCTGATTACTATCCTTACTAGCATAAGCTCAGGAGGTGTATCTGTTATATTTTTCGTGCAAAATCACAACCATTTTTTATAAGGGATTCCCCACCGGATCCGGCATGCTTACCATTTACATGGGCCCGCCCAAACTCCTGTTTGCACGAAATGACTCAAGCTTTCTTAAATGGAAAAAAATCAATTAAAGGAAGGACCATGAGCTATACCACCACATTGCCTTTATATGGTATACAACATGAGGGATATTGTACAACAAAATAATTAAAATAGGGACAAACGGATGTCATATCACAATTACTAAAGTACTCAGAAAAGTAAAGTAATACAGAAAATCAGAACAGCAACAAAACAACAATAAGGTTCTAGAAGTTACCATATTTACTCTGCCAACCAATCTATAACGAGGACAAACCATGAGCTATACCACCACATTGCCTTTATATGGTATACAACATGAGGGATATTGTCAACATCATGAGTTGACTAGGTTCAAGTTCACCCGGTGGTCCCTTCCGCACGTTGCGTTAAACAGCGTGAGGTAAGCCCCCCTCGTCATGATCCGTTAGTGGTGAGGGATTTTAAAACACCCTAAGCTACGAATAACCAGCCAGATCCCTTAATGGCGTGTTCGCCTCCATGGCTAGATCTTTAAGCCGACGAAATCTGTTTCGAACTGCAGGTCACTCACATAAAATATGTTGTTGAGCTAACTAAGTGCTGCAAAAACCAAAGTTTTCCAGTAAATTTTTTTATACTTCCTTTCTTTATTTTCTTTACAATTATAACAATTTGTTTTACAGCTTAACAATTTACCATAAAAATGAATTACTAACAGCCCTATCTAGTAGTACAACACAGATAGGCTGTTAATAATTTAAAAAGTTTACCTTTGATAAACTTTAAAATTATCACGATTGCTGGCTGCTGCCGCTGCTTTAACTACATTTTTATGTAAAATGGAAACGGAAAAAGCTGATGCCCAATATTTGTATTTGTATTTGCATTTGTATGTGTAAGTGCGTATTGTATGTGTATGTAATCGTATTTGCCATAAACACACAATCTTCCTTCATGCACATACGGGCAACAATAAAAGCGAAGCACTTTTATTCATTACCACTGACACCAATTGCAATAGCAAATGTAATTAAAGGCTGATTATGATGTTTTAATGGCATACAGTGGTAGACAAAAAATATCTGACACTTAAGTTTAAAAGGAATTTCATTCGTATGCAAATTTAATTTCAAATAGATTTCAATTTGAGTCATATCAGGTTCAATAGGCATGTAATTGTGCCCTAATTTATCATCATTTCTCAATGATTCTTCATTTCTCAATATTATGAAGGCGATTAGAATTCAAGTCCAACTACAAGAGTTCTGTATTAAGCTTCACATTCCCAAGCCCCTCGTCATTATAGCTTTTATTTAAGAAAAACTTTGGGCGTGTGTTTACAATGGGCGCCAGTGAGTATTTTCACCTGTATAAGATTTCTAAGATTGTTGGGTAGTAGCCTTGGTATTAAAGCTCATTTAGCCACATATCGCGATTCGCTGTGATGCGGCAAGTCATCGCAGTCCATGTAATGACCGTATTCTAGAAATTTTATCGATCAGCGCAAGTGCTGACTATCCTATGCTAGAAACCAGTCGAAGAGTTTAATAAACAACGATGCTGATATCAGCAAATGATAACTCCTTTAATCAGACAAGTAATGGAGGGCTAAATAACCTAAATCTACTCACTGCAAAAAATTTAGATTGACAAAGAAATTGAACAACAGTTTCCTCCTCCTTACCCGAAGTGAAATCTCGGCAGAAGTCGTTTGATGGGGGATGTAGTCCTTCTGCATAATGACCTATAGGCATGGCTACTATGATCGATCAAGTCTGAGTATTTGGTTGCCACGTCTCCTAAACATCGTGGACTAAGTGAGTATTTTAGTGAGTCTTGATTGACGATTGGTTGACATTCAGCAGGAAGTTCTGCTTGATAACCAATTTAGCCAAGGTAAGTGACATACTCTATTTGATAATTGGTGAGTTTTCTCGAAGGAGGGTACCTGCTATTGCGAGCCTGTGTCCAGAGCCCCCGATAAATGAGACATTTAATAGCCCCGAGAGAACGTTGAGACAAGGAGATAACTGGAAGCGGGTAAACATATTGTACTTGGCTCTTGGCTATATATTTAAGCTTCACTTCTGAATTGACACAAAATCAATTTAATACGAGGAATACTGATTCATAAGCTCCCCACTGATAAGGCCTCTAAAAAGAGACAGCGCGTGAGGCCATTGATGTTATGAGCATGCAAGTTCAATGCAATGGTCACAGAAACAATGTGGCCAAATAAATGGGCATTTTTCTCCAAACCCACGTATTTTTTATGATATACCCATCTACCTCTCGTTGAATTCAATTCAGTGTGTATGCGATTGAATGGAGGAGGAGCGCATATTAAATTACAAGGAGAATTCCTTTTTAATATGCTCTACTCATATGCAGTACTATTCTTCCTGTGGCACCTTTTCGTATCCTAATTTCCTTGTCCAAATACAAACACTGCCTGAATAGGGGTCATCCCTTGAGTATCGTTTGAGAACTAGAGTTGGAAAGCTGAGAATGTTAAATTGTCTTTATATTTATGTTCAATACCTGAATAATACTTATGGACACTTATGAACATTTAATTTGTTAATGATAAATCTCTTCGCGACATGCGAACGGCTCTTTCCGTATTTTACTGGCCATACAATCAGCCCAGTGGGCAAACAATTCGAGTTATTAATCGTTTTCGCATTACTTTTATTTTTTCGGTTTAAAAACGGTGTTCAGATATGAACCTTTATTGCGTACGTAATACGGTGTTCAGATATGAGCCTTTATTGCGTACGTAATACGGTGTTCAGATATGAACCTTTATTGCGTACGTAATACGCTGTTCAGATATGAACCTTTATTGCGTACGTAATACGATGTTTAGATATGAAACTTTATTGCGTAAATCGCAATAAATGTCATTATTGAGCACAATATTTCTTATAAAGTTTCAAGTAATAATTGCGCAATAAGTACAAAAATTGTTATAATATTGAGCAAAACTTAAAATGCAGCGCAAATGTGCAGTCATAAGTGTGTTTAGTGAGCACAAATGTCAGCAACGACAAATAGGCACTAATAAACTAACAAACAACACTAATGTGATGTTTTTGTAACACAGGCTATTTCATTTTCTTGTCTGTTTATATGGGAAATACAAACAAAATTGGGTGTTACAAAAACATCACATAATTTTCGCGAATATTGAGTTAAGTAAGCTGAATTGCGTATATTTTTATGCCTGAACACTTAAAATATTGTACTCAATTAATCGCGATATTGACTCAATAAAAGTGCATATCTGAACATAATATAAGAGAATATTTTTGCTGTAGGGCAATGTCTTAAAGAAAATGCCAACATACCGATTTAAAGCCTTTCTCATTTTGACATCCGGCTATCAGGGCAAGGACCCTAGTTTACATATGTATCTACAAAATACAGTGTTTAAAAGAATTTAACTTTCACAATGACAATATTCAACCTCAGTGGTATCCTGCTATTTTTTTTTTTATAAAATTTTTTATAACCTTATACTTATAAGGACCAAGTGGGAATATATTTGTACTATACAATCCCACTGTATGTCATCATTAATAATGATTACAACTATAATAACGTTACCATCATACAGCCATAGCCATAGTTATAGCGATTGCTGTTAATGTTAATTAGTACTGTTGCGTTATTACAGTTCCTCTAGCTATTGCTGTTATTATTAATGTTGTCGTTGTTGTAGTTGTAATGGTTATAGTTGTAATGGTTGAATATTTATTTTTGCAACATTTTCGTTACCGAATATCTTGAATGTTCGTATGCGAGAGCGCGTGTTTTTGTGTATGTAAGAGTGTAAAATTTTGTGTAGCATCATTATGACACGACCTTGAGCACAATCGCGCTCTATTTTGTTTTTTTCTTCTTTTTTTTGCTGTTTTTTGTAACAACAAATACAAAATATACACGAGCATAGCGTATCATTCTATAAAAATAGACTTCGTATCTGTTTATTGCCGTATAGGGGTATGTTTAAATGTAAATGTAGTCGTATTGTGTATAGAAATTTGAATTATTAGAGATGGGGAAGTGTTAAATTTGTTAGAGTATAATTTTTTAGGCGTTCTAAAGTCCTACATTTATTATTGGGTTGAGGTTTTAAATGCAGTAAATGTTAAAAAAACAAAATATTATATTAAAAACAACAACAAAATTATTAAAAAATTTTTTTTAATATTTTTTTTTGCTTACGAAAAAGGTCATGTGGCAATAGGATTCTCATTTGAGAATATTTTTAGTTTTTTTTTTGTTGTAATTTTACGTGGATTAGTATTTTGTATACAAACAACTAAAATTACATGAGTTTACACACATACGTTTCACATACATATATACATATACTCAGCCACAAAAGTATACAACGGTTGACAAATTTCGTTTTCATTGCAAATCTTTGTAATTGCTTGATAACTTTCCTCGATTTTAAGACGGTCTTTTGCATCGCTTTAGAAAATTTTTGAAATTTATTAATCGTATGTTTACTTTTGTGGCTGTGTGTATGTACATAGATACATACATATGTTGCCTGTTAAATGACAATTAACTTTCGTTACTCTGGGGATGATTTTTGTTTAAATGTTTACGTTTTATTATATACGTTGAGTTTTCGTACACGATTATTTAAAAATAAAAACTTTTTTTGTGTAAATTTTTCTGTTTGTTTCAAAACTACTACCAGGAGACAGATTTGTGCACATTGTTGTTAAATGGTTTATAAAGTGACCTTTTAAATTGAAAATAAAATGAAAATACGTTGTAATTGCTGGAAAATTTATTTTTATAATCGTTTTATAAATAAACTTGCATTGTGAAAATTTTTTGTTTTAAAACAAAAGGGAAATGGTTTGTAAATTGCAGATAAATTAGCTTAAAATTAAAATATTTTAATAAATATTCTTAAATCTCTTATACAGAGTAGAAATTAAACTGTAGGTCCCCCCCATCACTCATGTATAAAATTAACAAGCCCAGCATAGGGTGTTGTGGGAGAACCTAGGTTGTAATCCTGACTAAAAAATTTTAATAAATTTTTTATTTAAATTTAAATTAAATTAAATTTTTTATTTGTTTGCAAATATTCTTAAATCTCTTATACAGAGTCGAAGTCCCCCCCATCACTCATGTATAAAATTAACAAGCCCAGCATAGGGTGTTGTGGGAGAACCTGGGTTGTAATCCTGACTAAAAAATTTTAATAACTAATTAAGTAGGTGCGTTAGGTGTGTCATGGAAATTTTTTATTCGTTTGCAAATATTCTTAAATCTCTTATACAGAGTCGAAGTCCCCCCCACCACTCGTGTTTAAAATTAACAAGCCCAGCATAGGGTGGTGTGAGAACCTAGGTTGTAATCCTGACTAAAAAATTTTAATAACTAATTAAGTAGGTGCGTTAGGTGTGTCATGGAAATTTTTTATTCGTTTGCAAAGCCATGGACGCCATTATGTGTGAAATATAACATCGTTCTTCTCTGGTTAGAGCGAACCCGGAATGTCGAACTTTTACTGATTCTTACGCATAAATCAGACTAAATTTAATCGATGCCTGGTCAGTTCACAATATCAGGATTACAACCTAGCTTCTCATATCATTATGAGGCAGGACCTACAGTGTAAAGTCAACTTCAAACGACAATACTGCTCCTACACTTAATTATTTTTACTGGTAACAGCGGAGCCAAGATAAAGAAATTCCGTTGGTATCATCAGGATCCAATACGCCTCATTTCCCTAACTGACAATAGCAAATACGTGTTTTTTTTTTTGAGCCCAACACTCAGGAAATGATGCCAATTCATGAAGGATATGCTAGCTTTCGCTTACTTAACACGTTCCCGTCGGCGAGTACCACCGGTAGCCCGCACTAGATTGTCTTATCGGGTGGCGTGTACCGCTGGTGGCCCGCACTAAACAGCCCCTTAGGATGGCGTGTACCACCGCTGACTCGCACCAGGCTGTCACATCGGGTAACATATACCATCGGTGGAATGCGTTTGATTATCCTATTAGACGGTATGTAACATCAAATATTCAGATCTTTAATACCCCGACTCTCGAAGAGTACTTGAGACTCAAGTTCTGGCAAAAGCATTTATTTTGTGGAACAACCAAGAATTATAACGCCGGCTTGAACTTGTTAAACACGGATAGATGCCCGTTGTGATGCCAAAGGGAAGCGTATTCCCCCTACTAATTTTCCACCGAACTCATCAATGAAGTTGGTTTGTATAGTGGCTGCACAAAGAGACGTAGTGTGCAAAAAATTTTTCACACAAAGCCATCTTGGTAGAATCACGTTTAATAGCGTTGAAGGGAGTAAAGTCTAACTTGATATGCCCCATTATGTTGATAACCTGAGTTTACCTAAGCAATTGCACATTTTTATGGAAAATAGTGTCCTTGCGCTGTACTACCGCTTTCCAGAGGAAATGCTCTACGAATCCTATTCCTGCCTTTATGTAGCTACGTAGGAAGTTGCTCAACATCATGCTGCATAGCCTTATCAACTTTGCAGGAATATCGAGGAGTAAATATGCGTTGTATACCGGCGATATTTTATTGACCTAGTAATTTGCATCTGTTTTAGTTGGCACCAGTCGTTTTTTTTTTTTTTTTATATAAAAATCAACACTCAGGGGATGGCCCCTACTCATGCAGGTTTAGGAAAATAGGTTATAGGAAGTTGGAAAGAGGGAGTAGTGTTTGTGGATATTTGATTTAAACTAACCAATATCGTAATTGACTGGAAAAACCTTCGCAGGAAGATCATTCTACAAGCGAGCAGTGCGGGCAAAAAATTAATTCTCCCTGTGTAATGCATTGTGCGGTTCACTGGACAATCAACCACAAAAGGAGTTGCTCTGCGAGAAGCTCGAGTGCCACGTAAAAATATGTGATTATCGGAAACCAAGCCCCTTATCTCTCGAGAACACCTCCCATTATAGTACCGATAGGACAATGAAATATACTGCCTAGTTAACTGTCCAAGTATTTGACTGATTGAAGGCCTACAGCGAAAATCTTTATGACCCAGCAGAAGAAATACACAGGCCCACAAAAGTATACATACGATTTACAAATTTGTATAAAGATTTTCAACGAAAACGGATTGGTTAAAAAATTTCTGAAATTTGTTAACCGTATGTATATTTTTGTGGCTGAGTGTACATGAAGTTTTACTTCTTTAAAAGAGAACTTTTCATATTTTTTTTGTTTTAAAATTTTAAATTTTTCATGGAAAACTTTTAATTAATGCTGTTCTATAAATCTTCTTTCTATTTGCAGGTGTCGGGCCCCTATAGCATCACTCGATTGCATGGAGGAGTTCAGTGGTACGGGAGGTCATCTTGATTTCGGTATCAATCTCTAACAATCACTATTTAATTTAATTTGTTCTCCTTTTCCTTTAAATTTGGATTTGGTTTTTCGTTTCTGTTTTTGTTTTCTGTTCTGTTATTGTTTTTGTTCTTTATTTTTTATTGTATTTTGTTGAAATTGTTTGTTGGGTTGTTTGGTTGATTTATTGATTCTTCTTATAACTAAAGTTGTTGTTGGTTGTGTGTTGTTGTAATGATTATTATTTTGTTAAATTGTTTGTTTTTGTATAATATTTTAACAAGAAAAAGTTTTCCATGTTTTTGTTTTTGTTTACATTTTCATTTCATTTTTTTTTTCTAAGTAACAAATCATTGTGTGTATATACTTTTACTAACAACTGTTTTAGGTATTTGAAGATGTATTATACGAGTAACTTTAAAAGTAATTAAAGTAAATTTATGTTGTTGTTGTAAATGCAAAAAAAAATACCAAAAAAAAACAACGTAAATTGTAATGTAAGCTACAGTGATTCAAACAATTGTTCGTCCACCATGCAAAATATGTGGAAAATATTTTCACAACATTTTTAATAACTACTTAACAGGTGTACTGGTATAAAGTGAAGGTTTTTTTTGGTAGCCATTGCTGGCTATACATTCTTTTCATTTTTCAAACAATAAAGGGTCCGCCAAATAAGTTTTTTTTTTTAAATGCTTTAAAAAAAAACTACGGAATATTTTCTCAAATTTCTTTTTTTAATTTTGAAATTACAATCCTTCCGGTTAATAATGGAAAATAATTTCATTCAAATGGCTGCCTCGCTAAGTGAGCCTGCGTTCGACTTGCAGAAGGTGCCGATTTTGGCAAAAAAAAAATCATCTTTTCAGATGAAGCTCATTTTGATCTTGGCGGGTATGTAAACAAGCAAAATTTTTGCATTTGGGACACAAAAAACTCGCACCCAAAACGAGTCACTGTTTGATGCGGAAAAATTACCATAAAAAGCTTCTCAAAAATCTGTCGTTAGGAGTCGACATTAAACTGTAGGTCCCCCCAATCATGTAAGCACATTATCGATTGTGTGCGGGTATGTGAACAAGCAAAATTGTCGCATTTGGGGCACAGAGAACCCGCACGTATACATTGAAAAGTCGACGCACCCAAAACAAGTCACTGTTTGGTGCGGATTTTTGTCCAGAGGCATAATTGGGCCACTTTTCTTCGAAAATGAGCAAGAAGTGGCCGTTACAGTCAATGGCGATCGTTATAGGGCAATGTTGAACAAATTTTTGTTCACAAAAATTGAAGAGGAGTATATTGGCAACATTTGGTGTTACCAAGACGGCGCTAAGTGCCAGACAGCCGAAGTTACACTCTATATTTTGCGCCCTGTTTTTGAAGATCGTATTATGATAGCCGCAGAGCTGATGTCGTTTCGCCACCTTGAAGCTGCGATTTGACACCGTTGGACTATTATTTTGGTGGGGTGCCGTCAAAGATAATTGTTACGCCGACAAGCCAAAGACAATTGACGCTTTAAAGTACAATATTCGTCAAGCCATTGGTGAAATACAACTGCACACAATCGATAATGTGCTTAAAAATTGGATCGATCGTATAGGCTACTGCATGACCAGTCGAGGCAGCCATTTGAATGAAATTATTTTTCATTATTAACCGGGATTGTACTTTCAAATAAAAAGCTGTTGTCGTTTGGCTACCTCAGAGCTGCGATTTGTCACCGTTGGACTATTATTTGTGGGGTGCCGTCAAAGGTAAATGTTACGCCGACAAGCCAGAGACAATTGACGCTATAAAGGACAATATTCGTGAAGCGCACAATCGATAATGTGCTTAAAAATTGAACCGATCGTGTAGGCTACTGCATGGTCAGCCGAGGCAGCCGGAAGGATAGTACTTTCAAATAAAAAAAGAAATTTAAGAAAATATTCAGTGGTAGAGTTGTTTTAAAGTATTTTTCAAAAAAAAAAGTTATTTGGCGGACCCTTTATATATATATCAGATAACTACCAAGACTAAAAGCAATCACTTCCGATACAAGGGCACAGGGTCACACATTGCCTAACGCTGTGGAAATGCCTGAAACCACAATTTTGCTATCTCCAAATCGTTGAATAGGTTAGTTCCATCTTTTTAAGGGTTAGAAGTAGATCGGGTCCTTACTAACTTTATATGGATTAAATGCCAATAAAACCAGCAAATCACCCAATTTCTTAACATCCTTTATGAAACCTAAATGCTGCTTAGCCAATACATTTGCCATTGAAATTTTAATGGAGAGCCATTGCTGGCTAGACACATTCTTTCCCTATTTTTCAGTAAATTTATGGATTCTATTCCAAAAAGCTGGTCATCTTTTGAAGATGAACCAGTAAGTCATCCAATTTTTAAAAATTCTTTGTAGAAATCGAAAGGCGGCTGCTCAGATAATGCCTGTCCTATGGATGCGAACTCTGGTAAATATGCCAGGTGGGTTAGAAGGTCCTAGCCTAATGCTTTCGGCGTATCATGAACTGGTTTTGCTTTGTAAGCTAAGGCATTGCCATTATTATTAAGGCGTATCACCTTACTTTCTATTTCTTTCCACTCTTCTGAGACGAGTTTTCAACACAAACCCGCAAAATATTTGCATGTCGAGCTTATGAAAGCTAAGCAATCGGCACAAAAAGTGGTGAATTATTTCGATGTTTTCATTACAATTCCTGCGTGCATCACATTTAATTTCAGCAATACGGTTCTTGCCGTGTTCTTGTAAGGCAAGAGTATTTGGTTAAAATACTTAGTTTTGTAATTTTTAGGGGGAGGCGGGAGAGGGTCATCATTTCACAAGACCCACTTTCCCCGGATTTGTGTTTAATGCATTGAAAGGCATTGGTTTATCGAAGCTTATGGCTTTATTAGCCAAAAATATTCGATTGCTTATTTCTAATCACCATATATATTATTTCTAAAGCACTTTTATTTGTCAGTTGCAAATACCTCCCATACCACCGCATCAAATTTAATGAATGATATCTCATTTTAAAGCTTATATCTAATACTAATGGCGAAAAATAATTAGAAATTAAAAAATTAATATTTTCATTAATAAAAATTATATTTTATATAGAAGTGCATGATAATACTGTTGCAATTATGATTATATGTCTTTGTTAAAGTGTGGTAATACAGGGTCGCTTAATAGTAATGCAGTTTTACATAATATAGTATGTATTAAAATCCATTCTGGCAATACCGCTATTTACTATAATGCCGTTTATTGATAAGTCAGTTATATATAATATGCATATTAAGTTGTAAAAAGCTGTTTTTTGGGCAATACTTTGCAGTAGTTGTTAGATAAAGAGCGATAAACAGGGTCGCTTAATTGTAATGGTATTCCTTATAATAATATATAAAGTTGTAAAAGCCATTTTGGCAATGTCTTTATTGTCATGACATTGTTTGTTTTATCAAGTGTAGTAATACGGGTTAATAAATGGTGCCAGGCTAATCGTAACAAACTTGGGAGAGCACATCATATCAGCAAAAATTTTTCATACCGAAAAAACTGTACTCATACCCCGAATCAACCTTACACCTTCTGATCCAACTGTGCCTTTCCGAATGACACGAAAACAATTCCCTATGAACGTTGCTTTTGCTATGACGATAAACAAAGCACAAGGTCAAACCCATCAAAAGGCAGGATTGTATTTACCAGAACCGGTCTTTTCATTGAATTTTTTTTTCATTAAATTTTAAAGATATTGAATATTTGTAAAGATATTTAAATCCCCAGACGTTAAGTTTACTAGCCCAGATCGTACATAAATTCCCCACTTGAAAACCGAGTAACCGATTGTCTATCGCAAAGTTTGGTTTCTGGCTTGATCTCAAAGTGAAATCATCAAATTGAAAACTACTCATTAGTTGATATCAACCAGTTGATATCTCTTACAACGAGATCTTACG
Source organism: Sarcophaga peregrina (assembly GCA_014635995.1). Lineage (NCBI taxonomy): Eukaryota > Metazoa > Arthropoda > Insecta > Diptera > Sarcophagidae > Sarcophaga > Sarcophaga peregrina. The sequence goes on from CM025790.1 coordinate 95,384,981, forward strand.
AAGCTCAACTAAATTTTCAAATTTTCTGGCTGGTTTTCCAGTACGGGGTAGTCGTGCTTTTGTTGTGCAGCCCTTGCGCTGATCAACTTCTTATTTTCCCTGATTTGGCCGAACTTGGTTAGTACAGGGACTGCGTTTCACCCGTGGCATCACAACAGCCATGCGTGCTCAAGTGAGCTTTGTGATATCAGAGCTACCACTACGACCTAACCTAACCTAACCAACTAGGAAGGTGGATAGAGCTTTACATTATCCCAGTACCTCATTCGAATAGAGGAATTTTCATACATTCTTTCGAGAGAATGGAGTCGTATCAAAAAAACGCATCAATTATTCACGACAGAGAACTTTCAATCGCCTACGAACAATTACAAAACTTTAATTAATTTAAACAACAACTTAATTGATAGGCGAATTTCCATTTTTACATTTTAATTGTTGAACGAATAAAATTTTTCAAGAATATACTGTGACATATGGTATCGGGCAATAAAGTTACAACATTCTGCCTTAAACCCCCAAAATATGATGATGGCGTGTTAAACTTCAATGATTTTCATGGATTTTGGTTTTGGGAGCCCATTTGGCAAGGGTGTTTTTTGTAAATTAATTTTGTTTTCTTCTTCTTTTTTTTTTTTGGTGGTAGAATAAGAGCGGAGTGTCGATTTAAATGACAACAAAATAAGCATGGAAATTTATAATCCTTGTTATTACCCTACATCCGATACAAAAAATTTCAGAAATACATATAAACAATGATGAAATAATCAAATCAATACAAATACTACATAAAAATACCAGCAAATAACAACAACAAATCAACAGTGAAGTTCTAGAAGTTGCCAGATCGAAAATGAAATACAAATGGAGCGAAAAATAATGTTGCCAGCCTGTAGCAGTAAACACAGAGAAGGATAAAAATTGCAAAATAAAATCGAGTCTTCATTTTACCGTCTTCTAGAATGTCTACAATGGAATAATTTTCTCATTGATACGTGTTCCCTAAACTGCTGATCTTTTGCCCTTATTCTTTCAAAATGCAATCACCTCGTCTAACATTTTAATGAGCCAAAGCTTATGGGTATAGTTTTAGGTATCCCAAAGCATATAACCGGGTAGTCTTTCCTCAAAACTGTTTAATTATGGTGCCAATAGTTTTTTTATATCAATTTAAAGGGGATCGAATTGTTACGAGTTTAATTAAATGCATTAGGAACCATAAGATTCGATTCTATAGGATATTTTATAAAGGCTTCTTAACTTAAATTTAAATTTAGAATTTGAGATATCCTCGAAATGTTTGTAATCGTTTGAGAGACCAACTAATGCCATTAGATGTGGAGTATAACATTACATACATACATAATTGGCCATTACAACCCTTCAGTCAGGATTACGACCTAGCTTCTCACACCACTTATGTTGTGTGCATTAATTTTATACGGGACCTACAGTTTAAAATCGACTCCGAACGACAGTTTTTTGAGAAGCTTTTCATGGCAATTTATACTCTCAGAGTCTTTGCCAGAAATCTGCTGAGAGGAAGTCGCCGAAGAAATATTTTTTTCGTTTTTGATGTCTGACCTGATATTCGAACCCGGGCCTTTTGTCTAATAAGCCAACACACTACCCACTAGACCACGGCGACTTCTATAACATTGAGTATAACATTGTTCATCCAAAATGTCCGATATTTTATGAATTTAATACATTAATCACACTGAATTTACTCCATGGCATGAGTTATGGTGGTTAGACAACCATCTGCGATTTAAGAAAACTCCACAAGAAAAAAATTTAATGCGGTCAATTTCACAATCACCTCCACTTGTGATGACCATGTCCTCCAATCGGTTGTGTAGAGTAATCAACGTGCCACAAACTTTGGGGAACGTAGAGCCCTTGTTGAAACCCCAAGTCATCAAATTCAAATCAAAAGAAGTTAGCAATCATCGTCTAAAGTACTTGTCATTGACCAGTGATGGCCTGATCAATGTTATTTTCAAGGAAATGTAAACTTGTGATGATGTCAGCCTAAAGTCCTCACAAAACAGAGAATTTTTCTTGATGTTTTGAATACTCTTAGATTTCATGCAGATTGATGAGGTCCCATATACCCAGAAATGATTACCATTACTGAAGATGTTTTTTTCGCTGAAAATTTAGGTTATTCGCCAATTTCTCCATAGTCCATTCAGCGAACACATGTCCCTGTCTATTGCCATTTACCTTTTAATCCTTATACGAGTTCAGGCCCTAGTCACGACGCAAAATTCGCCAAATTGTGGCATGGGAATTATTGTCTGGGACACCTAATCACTACCTTGGATTATTCTGCTCACTGTCGCCAACACGCTACGATATTTTCGGCAGATCTTGCTTATCGTAGACGTACCCGTGTTAGTCGATAGATTACTGAAACAGGGGACTCATATTTATTAATTGAAATAGTAATTTCGATAGGACGATTAAGGCGATTGTAAAATGTCCAAAATGCGCGGTACATTGCCCCTAACATAATACTTCTGTTGATAAAACAATTTTCCAATTTGCATGTGCTGTTGAATTCTAAATCCGTCCCTGGTGATACGGTAAAATAGACTAAATAAATGGCAAGTAATTCGGAAGATGTATCTCCAACATGGTGGCATAATTGTAAAAATTTGGAAGTCCCTCTGGGAAGGCCCAAAGGTCCTTAAGGAAATCAATCAAAAATATTGTTTATTGACTTCCATAGAAAGTTAGATTTTTTTTCATTAGCAACCAATACTCACAAGGATAGGCCCTACTTATGCAGTGCATTGTTTTGGATCTAGGAAAATAAGTAGAGGGATAGAGGACAGAGGGAGTAGTGCTAAGATTTAAATGTTTTTATATCATAAGTGGCAGAAAAGACTTCTGGATGTAGAGAGCTCTACATACGAATAGCAAAGCTAAAGAAGGAATTCTGTCTGTAATGCAGTGTGCAACCTACTGGCCAATCGATCACAAACGAATGTTCCCTTACGAGAAAGGCGGTTGCCATGTAAAAAGATACGATTTTCGATTGTGGAACAGTGGAACAGTGAAAAACCAGCCACATTGCAATGATGCCCCAATGGATTAAAAATGTTGGATATCCTAACGTCATTAAGGAACACCTTCGTTCGCTCCTGTATGCAGAAGCATTTAGATGTGAAACCTTTCAAAAATACAACTGGTGCAAGAATTGAAGCCGAACTACATACCGAAATACAGAATTTTTAGTGAATGGGCTCTTTGAAAATTGGCCGAAGATCTTCTTTCTTTATCGAAAAATTGTATTCAGCGACGAAGCTCATTTTTGGCGTAATGGATGCGTAAATAGGCAGAATTGTCGATTTTGGAGTGAAGATTAGCCAGAAGCATTGCAATAGCACCCAATGCATCCAGAAAATATCACAGTTTGGTGCGGTTTATAGGCTGGTGGCATTATTGGATCGTACTTCTTCAAAGATGCTGCGAATCGTAACGTAACTATAAATGATGAGCGCTACATTTTCTTTGCCTAAAATGCAAGAGCGTGACTTGCATGACATGTGGTTTTAACAAGACGGTGCCACATACCACACAGCACGCGTAACAATGGACTTATTGAGAGGCGAGTTCGGTGAACATTTTATTTTTCTAAAATATTGTTTACTGACTCTTATAGAAAACAAGTACATAATTTACCAACACTCACGAGGATAGCCCCTACTTATGCAGTGGATTGTTTTGGATCTAGGAAAATAAGTTGAGGGATAGAGGACAGAGGGAGTAGTGCTAAGATTAGAATCTTTTTATATCAGAAGCAGCAGAAAAGATCTCTGCATGTAGGAAATAGTACACATACGAATAGTACGGCTAAAGAATGAATTTTGTCTAAAGACAAACACATTATGCGTTACAGTGGCCAAACGACCACAAAGGGATGTGCTCTGCAAGAAAGACGAGTACTACGTATTACTAAATGGTTTTCGGGAACAAGTCCCTTTTTTCGCTAAAGCAAAATCAATTGTTGTACGAATGGATTAGTGAAATAGTGATGTTAGGTTAGGCCTTAAACTTGTTTTAATGACAAGTACAAATACAAGAGACAGAACTGACCCATTGACATACATAATTGGCCATTACAACCCTTCAGTCAGGATTACAGCCTGACAAACTCATGTTGTGTGCGTTAATTTTATATATGAGTAGAGGTGGGGCCTACAGTTTAAAGTTGACTCCGAACGACAGTTTTTTGAAAAGCTTCTCATGACAATTTTATTTACTCTCAGAGTAGGTTAGGTTAGGTTAGGTTGGAGGACGTGCACCTGTCGATCAAGACAAGCACAGTACCCGGAGGTCGAAATTGACCCATTGTACATTGTCCTTAGGGGAGGAAGGAAAAGGAGGATTTAGGAAAGTAGGGAAGGGGAGCGAGAATGGGAAACGGAGGAATGAAAAACAACAAACATAAAACAATAGACGTTGAGAGTGCGTCTACACTTATGAAGCCCTAGCACCTTTCAACCAGCCCAAGCTGCTAATGAATCTGTGGAGAGCCTTAATGCCGGCTCTCGACACAGAACTCAAGTTCTCAAAGAAGGCCCTGCCAAGGGTCCTCAACCTCAACCTACCAAGGGCTGGGCAGTTGCAGAGGAGATGTTCGACAGTCTCCAACTCCTCCTCATCGCAACATACCCTGCAATAGTCCGGCTGGGATCTGTTTCAGATCCCCGTCAGCGACCAAATCTCGCAGTGCCCCGTGATAAAACCGACAACCAATCTTAAGCTGGCCTTAACCAAGCCCAGCTGTCCCCAGCTGTCCCCAGCTGTCCTCTTGCTGTCCGCAGCAGGCCATAGACGCCTAGAGTATTTTGTACCAGAAATCTGCTGAGAGAAAGTCGCCGAAGAAATATTTTCATATTTTCGTTTTGATGTCTGATATAGTCGCCGTGGTCTAGTGGGTAGTGTGTTGGCTTATTAGACAAAAGGCCCGGGTTCGAATCCCAGGTCAGACATCAAAAAGAAAAATTATTTTTCGGTGACTTCCTCTCCGCAGATTTCTGGCAAAGACTCTGAGAGTAAAAATTGCCATGAAAAGCTTCTCAAAAATCTGTCGTTCGGAGTCGACTTTAAACTGTAGGTCCCGCCACTTATGAATAAAATTAACGCACACAACATAAGTGGTGTGAGAAGCTAGGTCGTAATCCTGACTGAAGGGTTGTAATGGCTAATTATGTATGTATGTGTCTGATATGGGATTTGAACTAGGGCTTTATGTGTAATAAGTCAACACACTACCACCAGACTACGTCCTAAAATTAGGAGAAAATATATTAAAAGAAAGAGAGAAAGAAACTTAGGAGTAAAAAATAAAAGGATCTTGGACCAGGAAAAATTTGTGGAGTTTCGGAAATTCAGCTGCCATATGGGAAACTTGTTATGCCTGCAGAATACATTGCCTTGTAGGGTACTTTCTACTTTGAGCCTGACTGACTCTCCCTGGCTTTCTTTTTTTTTTACTTGCTTTTACATGCGTTGGTATTTGTGGTTTTGTGTGTATATGTGTGTGTGTATACATAGTTGTTCATATCCTCCTGTAATACAATTAATCATCATGGTATCGTAACTGTTATCGTTATCGTTATTCTTTTTTTGTGTTTTGGGCTTTATTTTGGTTTCGGGTATATACAAGCATATAGTATGTGTGTGTGTGTTAACCGAAAAATAATAAAAAAAAAGGAAAAGGTAACCAAGAATATATTTTATTTCATTTCCTACTTTCTGTTTCTGTTTTATTATTTAATGTTAGATATGGCACCCCCATAGTTTTTTTGTTTTTTTTTTATTACAACTTTAACTACAAAAAAACACAAAGAAACAGAAACAAAAAATTATAAAAGCCAAGTAAAAACGTAAAAAAGTAAAGTTGTAAGCACTTGTTAACAAAATATTTTTTTTTTGTTTCATTTTTTGTTTTTTTATTTGATATTTTTCGTTACACAATTAATTTTCAGTTTTTATTTTGTTGCCAAACTATTCAGTGGCACATTTTGTTTCGTACTGTCTGTGTGCGTTTTGTGTTCGATTGCGTTTCGTTCTAATTTTTTTGGTCTTGTTCAAAAGCACGTTAGATTTAAAGAAATTTTTTACTACATATTTACTATATTACAGTCTTATACATACAATTTTTAATTAAAACGCTATACAAATTACAAAAAAAAAAAAAAAATAAAAAATAAAAAAAATTTGCTTATTTTGTTAAAAAAAATTGTATTCCCCCAAAATAAATTGCTTAACATTTAACTCCCCTGCTGATTAATACTCGTAATAATGTTCATTACAATACCTTTAAATTCTCCTTGTGTGAATATGACAGGCCGCTCTATAAGTCTGGGTTCAAATCCGGCTTTACCGTTAAGGCCAGGCTCTACACCCACACCGGGTTTACGTTATAAGAATTTGGGCAAAAGTGGCCTGCGTGTAAGCAATGTGGGCTTGGGCACTTGGCCAGTTTTCTCACCCGGTGTCAGTGATGACCAGGCCGAAGCCATACTTAAATTGGCCATTGAGAGCGGCATTAATTTGTTCGATATATCGGAGGCCCATTCGGAAACGGAAATTGGAAAAATATTACAAAGGACCGGTTGGAAGCGAACAGCTTATGTTATAACAACAAAAGTCTATTGGAGTACCAAGTAAGTAAAGATTAAATAATTAAATAAATACATACATACATACATAATTGGCCATTACAACCCTTCATTCAGGATTACGACCTAGCTTCTCACACCCACTTATGTTGTGTGCGTTAATTTTATTCTTGAGTGGCGGGACCTACAGTTTAAAGTCGACTCCGAACGATAGATTTTTGAGAAGCTTTTCATGGCAATTTTTACTCTCCGAATCTTTGCCAGAGATCTGCTGAGATGAAGACGCCGAAGAAATATTTTTCGTTTTGATGTTTGACCTGGGATACGAACCCGGGCCTTTTGTCTAATAAGCCAACACACTACCCACTAGACCACGGCGACTTAAATAAAAAACTCATGTTAAATTGCTCGTATCCTAACTTTCTTAATTGATTAATTACAACCCTTTAGTCAGGATTACAACCTAGCTTCTTACACCACCACCACCACCCATGCTTTGTGGGTGTTAACGTACTGTTTAATTTCATCACCGCATGACAGATTTATTTCGTCGCCTCCATTTTATAAGGTTCTAAGTGCACTTTGAATTAAATTCTATGTCCCCTAACTTAAATACTGTTTTTCGACTTACGGGTACTGTACTTGTCACAGTTGACAATTACACGTCCTCTAACCTAACTTAAATACTGTCAAAATGTGATTAAGATGCCCCAATCCGTTCCGAAGTCATAACGAAAAATCTACTTAGAATACACATATAGTCTTAAGGGGCGTGGAAACTTTGAGAGCTCATAGCTCAAAACACAATTTTTCGACTTAGAATGTTATAGAACGGAGGCATCGATTTATTCACGGACCATTTTCCAGCAAAGTGTATACTTTAGTTTAGGTTAGGTCGGTCGTCAAGCTTACTTGAGCAAGTTACTTAGCGGCCCGTTGTGACGCCACGGGTTAATGCAGTCCCTGTACTGACCAAGTTCCATCAAAATCAGGGAAGAGTAAGAAGTTGGTCAGCGTAAGGGCTGCACAACAAAAGCAAGACTTGCCCGCACTGGAAAACCAGTAAGAAAGTTTGATAAACGAAGCTATATCCTTGATATCAATAAATGTCAACTCCGTTAAGGTGATAAGGAATGGGGAGCCAAACAACCTATATCTACATCTGGCCAGAGACGGGCACTGATAGAGAAAATGGACGATAGTCTCCACCATTAGAGTCTAACAGCTTGATCTGCAACAAACAATATGGCTTCAGGAGGGGGACGGCTATACAGGAGACCGGCTGACGTTATACTTCGACACGTGAAATCAATCATACAACGATTTGATGGAATAAAGGTTGTGGTGGTTCTAAATATTTCCCAGGCACTTGAAAGAATCTGTCACAGTGCCCTTCTTTTAAAACTTATTACTTTTGGTGTTGGTAGTCGCTTTTCATTAAAATCATTTCGAGATTTATCATTGATCGTACTATACAGGTTGTTAAAGAAGATTATTGGCCTATATTCCGAGAATCCTGAAAGAAGAAGTGTCTTTCGAAGGCTATGATCGCATTATGTCGCGATACGGCTTCTCAAAAAGATTCAGGACAAGATTCAGAGATCAGAACAAGAAAGTCTTGACGAAAATATGGGGTCCCACCTCGTAAAGGACTTTTAGCAAAAGGACGGAACCGTCAATCATAATTGCCAAGTCTATAAAGCTGCCAGCCGGCGTCTTTCAGGCGCAAAATTTTGCCAATTAGGGTATCGGAGAAAATATTTGGTGAGCTAAATGTCTCCAAGCGGAACATTACATTACTTTCCGATAACTAAATGGCTATTATTAGCACTGATTTCCAATGCGATAAATTCCAAGACAGCTATTGCCGATATCTCTATGAGATAATGGCATATCATAGGACACAGTGACATTTCAGTTAACTGTAGAGCGCATCATGAATTCTAGCGTTTAGGAAACCCTTTGAAAACCGGCAAGCTTGTAATTAACAATACGATCATCGAATCAGTTAATAATAGATAGGCGCCGGGCACGTTCAAAACGATCCAGGGCTACCTGGTCTAAACTGAATGGAGAACGAACGAAAGATCTGGTTGAACTCTAGTTGAAACACGTACAGTAAGATTGTTAGGGCCATTACTGGCCAATGTATTATGACCACGCATGCGAGAGTCATTGATCTTTGACACCCTGATATTGATTTCTGCAGAAACTGCAGAGCTGGGAAACACGATGAGACTGTTCTTCACCTACTGGGTACTTGCCTAGCACTTTGTCATTTAGGGAAGTGAGCATCTTCTTTCCTACTTACTATGTAAACGATCTGAAGCAACTGTCATTGACAGACTAAGTCTCTTCATCAGAAGCTCCGAGTGATGTAGGTACTAGGGGTCCTATACCAAATAAGGTGTGAAAAGGGGTTTGTATTTTTCCATTCAAATCTATCTGACCTATCCCTGTTTACGTCGTTTGGACGCATTAAGTCGCAAGTCTTAATTCACAATTTGACTCACACGGATATTCATCTCCCAAGTCACTTTTCGCTGAAGTCTTAACTTGACAGCTTTGATGGCTTACGATGTTCGCAATGTGCATAGACGGTGATTTTTAAAATCTTTAGTCAAGTTAGGTTTACGCACCGATAACGATAACGTTTTCAACATCTGAAGTTGCCGTAGTCTAACAGATTTTATGTTGGCTTATTAGATGTAAAGACCACGGTTGAAACCTCACCCAGCGGTGGCTTCCCCCCATCAGATTTCTGGCAAAAACTCTGAGAGTAAATAAAATTGCCAAGTAAAGCTTCTCCAAAAATCTGTTCTTCGGAGTCGATATTAAGCTGTAGGTCCCGCCACTCATGTATAAAATTACATAAACGGTGCGAGAAGCTAGGACGTAATCTTGACTGAAGGGATGTAATGACCATTTATGTAGGCTATGTATGAAACGTTAATGAAATGTTCCCAACTTTAATTCAATAATATCTCCATGAATTTTCTTCTTTCAGGTCCGAGGAACGTGGCCTTTCCCGTAAACACATTATCGAATCGGTAAAGGCCAGTTTACAACGGCTTCAATTACAATACATTGATATTGTGATTATACATAAAGCGGATGCCATGTGTCCTATGGAGGGTAAGTATAATATTGGCTATGGACCGAGAACCGTGAACCAGTAGAAATCTAAATTCTATATTCCATAGAAATTGTACGTGCCATGAATTATATTATACAACAGGGATGGGCCATGTATTGGGGTACGGCCCGTTGGACACAAGTTGAAATAATGGAAGCCTATACAAACTGCCGTCAGTTTAACTGTATAACACCGATTGTCGAACAGTCCGAGTATCATATGTTCTGTCGTGAGAAATGTGAACTCTATTTGCCGGAAATGTACAATAAAATTGGTGTTGGCCTTATGGCCTGGGGTCCACTTTCAATGGCCCTAAGTGATGCTCAAAATGGTGAAAAAATCTTTCTACCAAAGGGTTCATTTAAAACTAAAAGTCACAGTTATTCATGGACTGAGGATGAAGTAAATCGGAATGTAAGTGGGGCATGTGAAATTAAATTTCTCTATTATTCGCGGCATTATCGTTTGCTTCTTTTTAGGCTGCCTTATCACCTCAGGGTAGTTGGAATAAGGAACGCATGGAGGAAGGTCGCCGTCATTGTGATCGTTTAAAGGATTTAGCCGCTTTGGCTGATAAATTGGGTTGTACGCCCACACAATTGTCAATCGCTTGGTCATTGAAACATGAACCGGTACAATGTTTACTTTTAGGTGCCACATCTGCTGAACAATTGCATCAAAGTTTGCAATCCTTACAGGTAAGGAAAATTATTTCCCGTTTTTCTTTGGGAATTAATTTGTCAAATTTTTTTTCGGTAATATGTAGCTACTGCCACGTTTATCGACCAGTGTTATGCTAGAATTGGAACGAATATTAGAGAATAAACCGGTGCGACCGCCGATGATATCAACGCTGGCACTTCGGTGACAATCAGCCTGCCCTCAGGGGCCTCCTAGCCTAACTGGCGGTGTTGCTGGCGGCAGTGGCATTGGTCCCTGTGGGCAAGATTCACCCAAAAATGATGAAGTGGCAGCATTTTGCGGTGAGGATGGCGATGCTAAAGATGCCTCTAAACAAGGCTTTTGCGTTATTCAGTGACGAAAGGAGTCCTTAGATAATGATAATAAATTTATTAAAGCAATTAGTAGTAAAACTAGTTTAAGTAGTACCACAATGACAACAACAATAAGTAAACATGATTTACAACAACAACAATTGCAACAACAACAATTATTGCTATTACAACAGCAACAACAGCAATTATTACAATTACAACAGCAACAACAGCAGCAGCAACAACGTTTTTCTCAAAATACTACATACAGTTTGGACAATACAATTACCGCATCGATGGGTTCGGTGGCAACGGCAACAACAAATCGTTTAGATAGTATTACAGCAACAACACCAAATACAATACAAATCGATACATTAAATAATAATTTCGAAAATACACTAAATACGGCACTAACATTACGCGTCAATAATGCTACAAATAATAATAACGGCGATATTATAGAATGTGCAGCGGCACCGGCACTGGCACCAGCACCTATGCCTATTACGAAAAATCAAAAGAAACGTTCTTTATTGAATTTCAAATCGTTTGATTTTCATATTAAATCGTTATACAGTGGTTTACGCAATGGCACGAATGCCAATCAAAATAAATCACATTCGCAATCGTCACATTTAATAGGTGACGATGGCATGTCAATGGGTGGTGGTGGTGGTAGGGGTGGTGATGGTGGCAAGATTATTGGCGATATTAATAATACAATGCCATTGACAGTGGGCCTTAATGCAAATGGCAGTGAATTGAATATTAATGAACAATATCATCCGTATAATCGTATGCCACCATATTTAAAAATCGAAGCGGTTGATAATGAGGAATCGGAAAATTTATTAATCGATTATCCACAATCGCCTTACTCTTCGCGACGCAACAGTTCAAATGATGATAATCGTTCTAGTAGCCAACTAATACAGTTAACGGGCAATGACCACAACCAACAACAGCAGCAGCAGCAGCAACATCTCTTGCAACAGCCGTCACCACATCGCTACGAAATGTCGCGTTCACAGGCGAGCTCGCCATCGCCATACTACCTTTCGCCGCATGCTTTCGCCTCGTCATCGCAAAATATACGACGCTCGTCTACATCGGACATTATGTCCGGCAGTAAACGTAGCGCCTCCTCATCGACCAGCAATAGTCGACGGCCAAGCACATCGGATCTGTTGCGTAAAGCAAGAGAACGCCGCGGTAGTGAGTCACGCATGGGACGCAGTGTTTCGCATAGCGGTCTACCACGTGGTGGTGGTGGTGGTGGCGGCAGTAGCGGAGCCTTTCGTCCGGGACCTGGTGTCGGTGGTCGTCGTACTAGTATGGCCTTCTAAAAAAAAACCCCTAAAACTAACAAAATTCCTTTTCCTTAACCACAAGAAGAAAACTTATGTAGTATCTACCAACAACTGAGAAAAACTCCTTAACTTGTTTTGTCATATTAACAATATTATACAAAAAAAAATAAAATAAAATAAAAATAAAATAAAAAATAAAATAAAAATTAAAAAAAAATATTAAAAAAAAAATTACAAAAAAATAAAAATGTGAGGTTAACTTACAGAGAAAAAAAAAAATTATTAAATTAATAAAAATAAAGTGCTTATGACTCGTTCTTTTTTATTCAATAAAAAAAAAAATACAATTTCAAAAATTATAAAAAAAATAATAAAAAAAAAAATTAGTAAAATTTATATATAAAAACAATACGAAAAAGCATTAATAATATTAAAAAAAAATAAAAGAAAATAGAAAAATTAATAAAAATAAAATAAAATTTTCTTCTTAAGCTTTAAAAGTAAATAAAAAAATAAAAAAAAATTAAAAAAAAATATTAAAAACTTTTTTGTAGTTAAGTAAGTTAAAAAAAAAAAAATTAAAAAAAAAGTTTCAAAAATTTAATAATAAATAATAATTAATTAAAAATATATTTAAAATCCCTTAAAAAAAAAACAAAATCGTATCCTTTAGTTTTTCTGTTCTTTATAAAAAAAAAAACAAATATTTCGAATCAATCATAAGAAAATTAATTTAAAAATTTATTTCTATTTCTAAACTAAAAAGCTTTCAAGACAATATTCATACATACAGACATACATATACATTTACTTTATAGAAAAAAAAATTTAAAAAAAAAATAAAAACTTTTAAACTTTATATACAATCAAAATTTAAAATTTAACTTAAAAATAATTTTTAAAAATAAAAAAAAAATTAAATAAAATAAAATTAACATTTAATAAAAAAAAAAATTATAAAAAAAAATAAATAAAAACTTAAACTAAAAGAAAAGCTCAATATGGCGTATTAAATTAAGCAATAAAGCTTTAAATTTTTATTTAATTTGATATTATCAAAGCATTACACTACTACAAGACGAGCTTTAGAAATTCATTGGCTTTTAGAAATTTTTAAAATGAAAACCTTGAACTTGAATTTTAAACGAATAAGCCATGTAGGCTAGTTATATAAGCTTCTTATATTGTTTAAATTTCAGTCAAATTTTTTAAATAATTTTCAAAATAATTTCATCGTAAAATTTGAATAATTTTTAAAGCCATGAATTCATTTTGTAAAGCTCAATATGGTATATTAAATGAAGCAATAAGGCTTTAAAGCAATCAAAGCATTACACTGCAAGACAAGCTTTAGACATTCATTGGCTTTTGGAAATCTTTAAAATTAAAAGCTTGAATTTGAATTTTAAACAAATAATTTCAAAAGCCATGTAAGCTAGCTATGTAAGCTTCTTATATTGTTTAAATTTTTGAAATAATTTCATCGTAAAATTTTAATAATTTTTAAAGCCACGAATTCATTTTGTAAAGCTTTTGAAACACAATCTAAAGCAACACATTGTAAGAAAATTAAAATCAAATTAAAAATTTTAATTAATTAAATTTATTTTTTAATATTTGTATCCACAAATGAACTTAAAATACGAATCGTAATATAAACAAATGATATTCTACCACAGGTCCTGAAGCAGTATTCTTCAGTTCTCGTACTTCTCTCCGTTAGCTAACCTTTTCAGTGCCTCATTTCGTGCCAGTAATTTTCCAACTTATTGGAAGATTCCTAATATCATGACCTTAGCCAACACAAAAAACTACCGCGCAATATTAAACTATTCTGTACTTTCTGAAGCTAAGGATAGCATGATAAATCACCATATCCTGTAAAGTATTTACAAATCAAAAATTTGTTCAGCGACAGGCAACACAGATTTCATAAGGCTAGTTCTACTATTGAGATGGTGACATTACTCTCCCACAAGAAGCAATCTATTTAACAACAAAATAATGAAATAAGGTCAAGGATCTAAATATTTTCAAAGCATTCGACATGACAGAATATGCAGACTACACTTCTAACGAAACTTATTGCTTTTAGCATAGGTAGTCACTTTTCTCGATTCGTATGGATTTTTCTCAGGAATCACACTATATGTGTTGTTGCAGATGGAACCCCTTCAGATGAGTTCGGGCTAAATTCATGGCCACTGCAAGGTTCTGTTCTACATCGGAGTTTGTTTTGTTTGTTTGCTTTTTTCTTATTAATTTTTCAAATTTCTTTTTCTAACTTCTAATCCTGGCTACTCTTTTGCATATTCTTTTAATAATAGACCTTATGCCCTCTGGAGATTAAGGCGAAAGGGCTAGATTTGATATGAATGACACACTCACATCCGGCCTGCGGTCAATTTTCGAATGGAATCATATGAACAAAAGCGAGTTTAATGTCCGAATGACCCAATGTTGCACAGCAATAGATAATTTCAAAGCTTTAGAGTATAAATTGTCACCTTGTGCTGTCGTTATTTAGGAATCTTTGCTAGAAGTCTTCAAACAAAAATTCTTTTTTTACTTTTTAGCACAGTCCAGTTAAAAATATTTACAGAAAATCGAAGAATAGGAACATTATTTTAAGATTCTTTCCATAAATAGGAAAATATTTACACAAATTTTCGCAATTTCTTTCCATTTATTGTCATATCTTTAGAAGCCTTCTAATAATATTTTTTCAAAGCCTATCTCTGACAGAAGGCATTATACATTTCAACAACTTCCCTGTCCCTCATACATATCACTTGGGTTTTGCTATACATTCATTTAGATTGTATAAGAAATGAGTCACATTTGACTCATGAACGTATTACAATACGCTCCCGTGAGTCATATATGACTCATTGGACAGTGAAGTTGTTAAAATAAAAACAAACATTTCTTTATTGGATTTTAAAGAAGACATCTTCCTCTTGAGCATGGCGTAATTGGTGAGTTCTTCTATCATCTGAAATCTTGCAGAGTGAAAGCCTATTTCCCTGACGAATTATACCATGTTGACCCTGCCTATTCCAATGAATTCGAAAAAGTGATCGGCATTCCTACACTAGCAGGCAAGCAAATGTTCTCTTACTCGTACAGAAAATATGGAAAAATCAACATACTTGTAAAGAGATCAGACGATTCTAAGGTTTTTAATACCGAGTTTTCATAGAGATCGATCTATACGGTTTGTTATAGATGTGATCCCATCAGACGAGTTCAGTTTAAATTCAGGGGCACCTCAAGTTTTCCTTCTATCTCTAACTTTTTTTCGTATTTGTTTTAACGATCTAGTCTTTCTAACTTTAAATCCCAGCTACTATTTTGGTGATGATAGCAATATTCGTCACTAATATTCCTTCGATCAAGTTGCCGTAGTATAGTAGGTAGGTTGTTGGCTTATTAAACTGAAGCCACGAGTTCAAATCCCAGGGCAGACATCAAAACAAAAATATTTCTTCCGCAACATCCTCTGGCAAACACTCTCAGAGTAAATAAACTTGCCATGAAAAAGTTTCTCAGAACTTTCTATCGTTCGGAATCGACTTTTAACTGTATGTGTCCCGCCTCTTACGTATAAAATTAATTTCCACAACATAAGTGGTGTGAGAAGCTAGGCCGGAATCCTGATAGAAGGGCTGTAATGACGAATTATTTCATGAATATTCTTGTCGATCACATACTATACAATATAACATAAATGACTCTTTTACATTCGACCTATAGTCAATCCCCTATTGACCCTATTCCGATCGTAAATAAATGTTGAAGAAAGCATTCAAATACCCAGCAACCATAAGACAGTGTAAAAATACTTTCCTCCATCTGAGCTTCATACTATTCATACATAACATACATAATTGGCCATTACAACCTTTCAGTCAGGATTACGACCTAGCTTCTCACACCACTTATGTTGTGTGCGTTAATTTTTTATACATGAGTGGCGGGACCTACAGTTTAAAGTCGACTCCGAACGACAGATTTTTGAGAAGCTTTTCATGGCAATTTTTACTCCCAGAGTCTTTGCCAGAAATCTGCTGAGAGGAAGTCGCCAAAGAAATATTTTCATCTTTTCATTTTGATATCTGACCTGGGATTCGAACCCGGGCCTTTTGTCTAATAAGCCAACACACTACCCACTAGACCACGGCGACTTCATACTATTCACACGACTTATATTCGTCTTAGAATGGAATACGACTTTTATGTTCGAGTAAGAGCTCAAAGATCTTTTTAAAGCTTCCCGTACGCATACAGGAGAGGGCGAAAGTACTTATCAATAACGCTAGAGTATTGAATTATATTGATTGATTGTGGTTCACTATTCTATCCCTTTCTTAATGGAAGCGCAGTCAAAGAAATTTTCCAGAAAATCCTATATTCTTGCATAATAATCAGAGCACATCCATTTGTGTTCTAAAGGCCAATGTATTGGACACTGTATTACAAGCAGAATTCCTTGTTTAATTAAACTATGGGTATTTTTTCTAGTTCCAAGCATAACAAGCTGCATGAGAAGGGGCCATCCCCTTAAAAAGAGCGAAGTAAAATAAATAATAACATTTAAGGGGCGACGATGGCATGTCAATGGGTGGTGGTGGTAGGGCTGGTGCTGGTGGCAAGGTTATTGGCGATATTAATAATACAATGCCATTGACAGTGGGCCTTTAATGCAAATGGCAGTGAATTGAATATTAATGAACAATATCATCCGTATAATCGTATGCCACCATATTTAAAAATCGAAGCGGTCGATAATGAGGAATCGGAAAACTTATTAATCGATTATCCATAATCGTCCTACTCTTAAGGAAATTTTATTTAAAAAAAAAGCATATTAGCATCGTCTGGACATAGGATCAATAAGATTTTTTTATCATACTGAATACCATATATCGAGCCACCTTGAAGTTCTGAAAGTTCAGCCAAAAAATCAACTAGATCTGAGTTTGACTGCATATGGGAATAGAAATTTAATTCATCTTCATTGGCTGCAGTATTTCCATTGCATTAGGCAGTTATTGAACTTATTTTAAATTTTTATTTAAAATAAACAATTTTAAAATAATTTTTTTTTTTAAATTTTCTCGATAACATTTGAAAAATTAATGAAAAACCTCTCTCATTTAAATCTATATTTTAGAAAATATTTTATTCTGTAACTTAGTTAAATAGTTAGTAAAAGTTATTATTGAAATTCAATCCTATTGTTACAATAAAACTTTAAAAATATTATTTTAAAATAAAAAAAAAACATAGACTTGAATTAAATTAAAAAAAATTAAAAAAATAAAACACACACACACACACCAAAAAACCAGTAGTTATTCAATAAATATTATGGAAAATTAATAACAAAAAAGGATATTTTATCACAATTAAAGTGCAATGCTTAATAACACAACAACAAAAAAAAAAAGGTAAAAATCAAGCCAAAATAATTAAATAAATATTTCAAAAATTATTTAATAAAACTTAAAAAAAAATAAAATGCCTTGTTTTCAAAATAAAAATAAATAAAATGTATTGAAAAAAAAAAATTAAATTAAAAAATAATTAAAAATGTTTTGTAAAAAATAAAAAAAAAACAATTAAGACAGAAAGTAAAGCTTAATTTAACAATAAAAATAAAAAATAAAGAAAATAAATAACTAACAAAGATATGCTTAAAATTATAAAAAAAAAAATTAATAAAAAAAATTATAAAAAAAATATTAAAACAAAATAAATTAAATTAAATAAAAAAATAATTCAAAATCGTAGTTATAAAGCAAATAATTAAATAAATAAAAAAAAAAAAATCAATATAGAAAACACCATCTTTAAAATAAAATTTTCTCACATACCGACTGTGATTTCATGTAAAATAATAATTAATTATAATTAAATTATTAAAAAAAAATACGAAAAATAATTCTAATCATATTATTAACAAATAAAAAAATAAATAATAATAAATAATAAAAATAATAATATGAAATTTTTACTTAATCATCATTAATAACACGATGCGCTAGTGAAACTACACCCGAGTAAAACTACCTAGTCTAAGTTATGGACTGGAGGTTGATTAGAACTCAAACAATGTTTATTTATTTTTCTCGAACCCCTTAAACTTGTTTAATTATATTGTCTTTACGCACAAATTGATTGATTTCTGAATCGATGTCCAAAATTTAAGCTTAGGGATGGGCCTTTAAAACGATATACACATCAGAGATCAACAATGAGTATCCAAAAATGGGAAAAAACGATTCATTGCTGATCTCTGATACACATATAAAGGGTGATTTTTTAAAAGCTATAGGAAAATTTTCCAAAAAAAAACACATAATATTCAGAAAAATGCATGAAATCTTTATTTGAATCGATAGTACAGTCCATATAATTTAATGTTTGAAGATTATTTCATGCAAATGTTGACAGCGGCTGCGCCAATTTTGGCATACTCTTTAAAACATTTCGCACGGTATCTCACGAGTAAATGCTTCAATGTTATCTTCCAATGGGCCAATTGAAGCGGGCTTGTCTGTACAGACATGAGCTGTAACATAGCAATACAAAAAATAATCTAAAGGCGTTAAATCGCCTTGGACGCATTGGAAGACAGCATTGAAGCATTTATTCGTGAGACAACGGCCGAAATAAAAAATAAATAAAAAAGAATGGTTGAGACTCATTATACTCATTTGAGTTTTTCAAAAATGCAGGTGAAAAAGTGTACAATAAAAAAAGAAGAGAGCGTTATCACTCCTGTTTTTGGTGGAATTGTCCAAATCGACCCTACAAACTTATCTACCAAATTTTATTCGTCTACGATCAATATGTATCTAAATATTCAATTTTAACGATTTGCCACGCCCTCTTAAGATTTAACAATATGAAAAATAGATGTTGTCCGATTCTCAGACCTACCCGGTATACAAACAAAATCTCATGAGATTTAACCTCTAACACTGTGGCACGATAAATTTATATATTAGATGTAAAATATAACTCGACTGTTAGACTATTTAAATAATAACTACAGCAATTTTTGTCTGATTTGAGGGATTATGATGTTTCAATTGTTGGAACATTGGACTTTTGATGAGAATCCAAGGTATAATTAAGAAGGAGAGTTCTTTGCATATTTTACGCACAAATTTACCACATTTTGTTGACGAGAGTGCCTATCCAGTCGAAAAAGTTGTTTTCCAGCAAGACAGGGATCCGAAGTATAATGCAAAAAATAGTTAAAAGCTGGCTACTATAAAACTGGACTGGCCTGCACAAAGTCCAGACCAGAATCGTATAGAAAATTTATGGTTTATTGTTAAAAGAAAGTTGATAGCATATCAAAACCCACCAAAAAATGTTGACGAACTTTAGGAGCGAATACACCACCTTCAATGGCGAGCTCTTGACCGTGATACCATCCAAAAGTTGATGGAGAGTATGCCAAAACGTATTGAAAGCGTAATTAAAAATAAAGACTTTTAGACGAAATATTAAATTGGCAACGATTAGTAATTTTCAACAAACCAATCATATACTGCAAAAGTGTGCAAATAGTGTGAATTTTTGCATTTTTTTAAATTTTTTTTTTTTAATTTATTTAAGTTTTTGTTTTTTTTATAACTTATAACAACTTTCAATAAAATAAAAACGACATGTATTTGATAATACACCTATAATTTGTATTAGTTTCATTACCTTAGTTTCTAAATGCAAAACATCTGGACAGTTTTGCTTCCCACTGTAAGTTTAGACAATATGTTTTTGTATACCGTTTTAAAGGCTAATCTTCTACTTTCTAAAAAACTTTAGATTTTGAAATTTTTTTAGAATAAAAAATATTTGAATAATCAATAATTTTGTGTGAAAAGATCAAAAAATACCGTTTTTGTCAAATAAAACAAGTTTGGAGGATTCGAGTTATATAAAAAAAAACAGTCCTACTTAGCAAAACTCACAACCTATCCTACATCATTACTTAGATGTATTTTGACTGTCGCATTGTGTAATTAAATGAAAATTATAATAAAAAAAATTATAAAACTACAGAAAAATGATTTGTTAGTTGAATTATTTAAAAAAAAAATAAATAAAATAAATTATAAAAATAATTAAAATAATATCACATCTAAATACAACAATATGTTTAGCCATTACTAAAATTAAAAATTTAAAAAAAAAAACAACAACAACAACATAATATAGTTAAAATAAATGAATAAATAAAACTTTAAATTAATTTTTAGAACAAAAAAAAAATTTTGATAAAACTCAATAGCAATTTATTAATAACGCTAGAAACAAAAATACTATTTATTCAAAAAATTTTTCTTGTTTTTATTTCTTTATAAAACAATATTTAAAATTTTTTCTTAAAAACTTATTTTAATTTCTTTAAAATAAAAAAAACACGAAACCGTATACAAATATGTAAATGAGTCTAAAAGTAAAGAAATATTACAATTAAGCATTCATATAGGTTAACTTCCCTTGCGGTATAAAAGAGCTAACATATGTACCCTCTTTTATACCGGACCTCTTAAATTTTCTGTTTATTCCAAGATCGTATTCACATACACATTCATTGCAATATGTAGGTAGGTATAGGTAGCTAAAAGGGGCTATCCCTCTGATGAAGTCATGAGCGGACACACTTATATCTTGTGATACAAGAGTTTAACGTTCTCCCCTATTCCAGAAACCACTCGGTGACGTGACTCAGACTGCCAATATCATAGCAAGATCAGTTGACTCAGTGAGCAAAGTTTCTCACCACAAAAACCAATTCTACAGCCCACTATATTTAAACAAAAGGACAATTAATGAGAGCATGACTATTAGATGAAGATGTACTCAGTATTATGTGTATACTGCAAGTGTACATATTACTAAATATCATAGCAAGATCTGTTTGATCAGTTAGCAAAGTTTCTCACCCCACAAAAACCAATTCTACAACCCACTACATTTAAACAAAAGGACAATTAATGAGAGCATGACTACTAGATGAAGATGTACTTAGTATTTATGTGTATACTGCAAGTGTACATATTACTGAATATCATACTAAGATCTGTTGGATCAGTGAGCAAAGTTTCTCACCACAAAACCCAATACTACAACCCAATACATTCGAACAAAACGATAATGAATGAGAGTATGAGTACCAGATGAAGATGCACTCACTATTTATGGGCTTATGATTTACAATTAAAGAAACTCCGATTATAGAGGTCGCCGTTGTCTAGTAGGTAGTGTGCTGGCTTATTAGACGTAAAGACAGGGTTCGAGACCCCGGCCAGACATCAAAATAAAATACAAAAATCGTATTTTTTCGGCGATTTCTTCTCAGCAGATTTCTGGCAAAAACTCTGAGAGTAAAAATAAAATTGCCATGAAAAGTTTCTCAAAAATCTGTCGTTCGGAGTCGACTTTAAACTGTAGGTCCCGCCACTTATGTATAAAATTAACACACACACAGCATAAGTAGTGTAAGAAACTAGGTTAATAATCCTGACTGAAGGGTTGTAATGACCAATTATTAAAACCTGGATTTGCTACAGTTTAAGATCTTTTATCTTGAACTAGTTACTACCGTAACCTTTCTTGTTTACCAGATCGTATTGAAAAACACATTCGTTACAACATTTACTACGAAATATCATCAGATATCACAGGATCAGTTGTGTCTACGAGTATAAGCACAGTTCCTTACCACAACAACCAATACAATATTCCAATACATTCTGACAAAATGAAATGGTGAACCCCTAATAAAGTACTAAGGTCCCAGTTAGAATCTGTTTCACATTACAATCCTATCTCTTTATATCCAATAATAACCCTTTGACGGTTACTGACGGCTTTCAACGTCATAACAAGGTTTTTGGACACATGACGTGTATACACGTCATAAATTGTATCTTGCCAAATACAGAGACAGGCAAGTGTTCCACGGGAAGGCCTCCTAAAATTTTGGTGTCCGTCAAAGGGTTAAGGATTACATGTATAGTAGGGGTCGATATTATATCGATTTATCACAAAATAAAACGATGTTTTTTTAAACAGTGGAACTTAAATGAAAATTATTGTGTGTGTTAAAAGTTGTACCTTAAGCAGACGTTTTTATTTTACTGCCCTAACAAAAATTAGGAAGATGTTTGGTGCAAGACTCTTGCTTTGCTAAACAATTTGGAATTCCCCTCTAATCTCTAATTACCGAACAAGCGATCAGATTGTCTAAAACTTTGGAAAGAGTTTTTCACCTCCCTTCTGTTCTTATTCCGCTGGGTGTACACTTCCAAACTTCTACTCCACAGAAAGGTTCTGGTATCATTTCGCATTTTAACGTATTTCTGTGGGCGACCTTTGCACGATAATCTTCTGTTGGTACCCATAAAATGGGTTTTTAAATCTGTCGTTCAGAGTCGATGTTAAACTGTAAATGTAGCACCACAACATGGTTGGTGTGAGAAACTAGGTTGAAAGCCTGACTAAAGGATTATAATGACCAATTAAGTATGAAATACTTTAATTAGCCCCTATTTAGTATATTTCACTAAGGCAGCCTATTGAAACTACAGATAATCCGAACCTATCGCTAGCTCGCTTATGCTATAAACACAATAAACGCGACGCAGCAAACGCAACAATCTCTTAAAAATAGAACGCATAGATGTATATTGAAGTACTTACTTTTAGAACGTTGACTACCGACTACGAGATAACTCGTAGTTTGGCGCCCTAGAAGGGAACGCAATATACGAGAAAACCCGACTACGAGAAATCTGGTATTCCCTAGAAGGGAACGCAATATTCCGGATTTTTCGTAGTTATCTCGTATATTGCGTTCCCTTCTAGGGAATACGAGATTTCTCGTAGTCGGGTTATCTCGTATATTGCGTTCCCTTCTAGGGAATACGAGATTTCTCGTAGTCGGGTTATCTTGTATATTGCGTTCCCTTCTAGGGCGCCAAACTACGAGTTATCTCGTACTCACTAATGTGAAAAAATCTAATTGTCGTTTTTTTGGCAAGTTTTCGGAAAATTGGCGCGACAGTCAACGTGTTAAGGGCAACGCGGCAACAAGTAAAAATTCTGTTGCTTTGCAACAATGAGAGAATTAGTTTTCACAGTGAGGAAATTTATGCTTGCAATCCGAGGATTAATGATGTCAATACAGCAACATGCATGGAATAGAGGTTTTCTAAAAAGCGATCTATAAAATACAATGCGAAAGAACGTTTTATTTTAATGGTCATGCAGTTTACCTTATACTATGTTCAGAGATGCACTTTTATTGAGTCAATATTTGGTTTATTGAGTACAATATTTCCCAGGTCAGACATCAAAACGAAAAATATTTCTTCGGTGACTTCCTCTCAGCAGATTTCTGGCAAAGACTTTGAGAGTAAAAATTGCCATGAAAAGCTTCTCAAAAATCTGTCGTTCGGAGTCGACTTTAAAACACACACAACTTAAGTGAGAAGCTAGGTCGTAATCCTGACTGAAGGGTTGTAATGGCCAATTATGTATGAGTACAATATTTTAAGTGTTCAGACATACGCACTTCAGTTACTTATTCAATATTCATTTGACAGCTGGTTGTTTCAACAACTTTGGTTTTATTTTGTTGCTTTTTTATTTTTTTAGTTGTTGACATTAAAAATTGTAATATGCTTACTGAACGGACGGTGCTGTATTTTAAGATTTACTCAATATCTTAACAATTTGTGTATTTATTGCGCAATAATTAATTGAAATTTTGTATGAAATATTGAACGCAATAATGGCATTTATTGCCATTTACGCAATAATTATCAATTAAAAAGTTGTTGCGCTTGCTATTTTGCGTTCATTGTGTTTAAAGCATCACTCTTCGTGCTCATATCCACATATCTACTTACAAAGTGAACATATTCAAATTTTATTTTCAACTTGAGAGACTATTTTACTTAAACACGTTTCATATTAAATAAATGTATGTACATACATACATATATACAATTACATATGTATGAATGCTTAAGACTAAACAAATAATGCCTTTTTAATTAAGATTTTCATCAAATATCCGTCCTTGAAATTTTCAAATCATATTTTTTTTAATTTAAAATTTTTGAATTTTTGTTAACAAATTTTTAAATTTCCTTTCACAACAAATTCAATGCCAAACTAATGAATAAAGTAATGTTAATACAGAAATATGTTGTACATACTTACATACATACTTGCCATATTTAAATTAATTAAAAAATTTCATTTATTATTATTGATAAACTAAATAATATTCAATATAAGACAACAATAATATGAAGAAGAAAAAAGAAAAATTAAAAAATAATTACTTTAAATGCACTTAGTGTTCGATTTATATTAGTTTTCCGAACATAGAAAAAAAAGTATTTAATACAATTTGTCATACCTAACTAACTCACTATATAATTACCTTATATACATACATACATACTAGATAAATACATACATACATAATAGCATTAATAATAAGAAGATTAATTATATACATGGTTAGTGCATGGCTGTTTCATTTAGACCCATACCCATACAACAAGTATCAATACAGTGTACGATTTAGGGGAATCCCAATACTACCGCGTAATACTGAAACAGCATTTAGCGGGGTCTTACTGTACATCAAGGATCAGCAATGAATCGTTTTTCCGCTACTCATAAGCACTCATGCAATTTTTAGTATGATTGAATCAACAGAATTTAAATTCAACTACTCTGATTCATTCGTACTCGCTACAACATTGATTTATAAGTATAAGTAGCAATGAGTATGAGTTATGAGTACAACGTTGACATCAAACTCACAAACATTCGAAATATGTTTGATTCATACACCTCATACTCATTCTGATTTATAAATTTAGAAAAATACTTATAATACTAATAAGTGATTCGAGTGATTCCAATCTTTCATTTAAATTTACAGCCGTTGTTGTTGTTGCATATACAAACAAAGACGAAAGGAAAGACAAAGGCAACAAGCAAAGCATACACACAATCTTCTTGTGAGCATAGTCGTGTTCGTTCGCGAATCATACTTATTTTGTGCTTCGTGTAAATGTTAAGTAGAGACGAGTCGAAGTCAATAACATCATGCGTATTGTTAAGTATAAATACGACGAGTACTTAAAACTTTGAGTATAAGTAGTATGAGTATGATATCAAAATAAGTATGCATAAGTATTTGAAATTATAAGTAAGACTCGAATCTACTCATCGTTTTGAATACTTATTGGACTTAAACGTCGATATTCGATGTTTTCTTTACCATTTTTCTAACACATTTCAAACTCCACAGAGTATGAAGATTAATTTTCTGATAAATTTCTTGCAAATCGATGTCCTGCACAACAACTTGCAATAGAACTCAATAATTCAGGCCAGATACTGCGATATGCATGAATAAAGCAAGTTTGGATTTAAATGTCAACATTCAATGTGGTCTTCATCATGTTTCTTAAATATTTTAAATTCTATAGAATAAGGAGATTAATGTTCAGATAAATTTCTTGCAAAAAGACTTCCTGCAGTCTGAAATAGAATTCTCTAATCCAGGTCATCTCTTGCGTTATATTGTCAGCGATCAGCAACAAGTATTCAATTTATTCGAGTCATACTTATAATTTCTGATACTTATACGCATTCATGCTTATTTTAATATGATACCCATACTACTCATACTCAAAGTTTGAATTATTCATCATACTCATACTTAACAATACGCATAATGTTATTGACTTCGACTCGTCTCTACTTAACATTAACACGAAACACAAAATAAGTTTGATTCGCATACGAACACTTTAATACTCGCAAGAAGATTGTATGTGTGCTTTGCTTGTTGTCTTTGTCTTTCCTTTCTTCTTTGTTTGTATATGCAACAACAACAAAGGCTGTAAATTTTGAGGAATGATTCGAAACACTCGAATCACTATTAAGTATTATAAGTATTTTTCTAAATTTATGAATCTGAATGAGAATGAGACGTATGAATCAAACATATTTCTAATGTTTGTGAGTTTGATGTTAACGTTGTACTCATACACATTGTTAGCTGCACTTATAAATCAATGTTGTAGCGAATACGAATGAATCCGAGTAGTTGAATTTCAATTCTGTTGATTCATTCATACTGAAAATTGCATGAGTGCTTATGAGTTGTGGAAAAACGATTCATTTGATAATTTTGATGAATGATTCGAGCCACTCGAATCACTTATAAGTATATAAGTATTTTTCTAAATTTATGAATCTGAATGAGTATGAGGCGTATGAATCAAACATATTTCGAATGTTGTAAGTTTATTGCCAACGTTGTATTCATACTCATTGCTACTTATACTTATAAATCAATGTTGTAGCGAGTACAAATGAATCAGAGTAGTTGAATTTCAATTCTGTTGATTCACCCATACTCAAAATTGCTTGAGTTCTTCTGAGTAGCGGAAAAACGATTCATTTGATAATTTTGATGAATTATTCAAAACACTCGAATCACTTATAAGTATTATAAGTATTTTTTTAAATTTATGAATCAAAATGAGTATGAATCAAACATATTTCGAATGTTTGTAAGGTTGATGTCAACACTATACTCATACTCATTGCTACTTATACTTATAAATCAATGTTGTAGCGAATACAAATGAATCAGAGTAGTTGAATTCTGTTGATTCACTCATACTCAAAATTGCTAGAGGGCTTATGAGTAGTGGAAAAACGATTCATTGCTGATCTCTGATATGTGTACAGTAAAGTTTGAATTTAAGTGTGGACATTTTGATAGATTCAAAGTTCAAGTTTCCTTTTCTAAAGTCTTTACTATTGTTTTTAACAATTACTTTATAAAATAATTTTGCTCAATAGCAAGTAAACACAAATAATATTTAAATAAATAAATAAAATGAAGAAGGACTAAATTATTTAAATCAAATAGGATTTATGTTCACAACAAGATATTCTGTTTAAAAACATTCTTCATTTTCCCATTTTTTTCGTAAAACAAAATAAACTAAAAACAAATTAAATGAATGAAGAAAATAAAAAAAAGTATGATAAAAAGCAATATAAAAATAAAATATTTAAAAATTTATTACTAAAACAATTTTCGATAAAACAAAAACCAAAAAAAAAACAAAAAGACAACACAAATATATACGATCTATATTACAATATACGAGTATAGTCTTAAAGGACAAATGAAACTAAAATAATAGGAACCACATACACAATATTTAGTTTGCTTTCGATTTTTACTAAAAAAAAAATAAAAGAAAAAATACAAGACCGGCATACAAACGATACTAATAAAATATATTAATTAATTAATTAATTAATTAATTAATTAATTAATACAAACAACAATTTTTAACAAAATTAAATAAAACACTCAAAAACAAAATAAATAACTCTCAATAAATAATACTTTAACAAAGAGCCAGAAAAATTAATAAAAAAAATTTCACTTAAACAATTATCTCCCATATGAGTTTTATTTCTTAAATTAAAAAATAAATAAATTTGAAATAATACGTCATTGGAGACGGGTAAGTATATTTCCGGAAAATTGGAAAAGATCAATAAGAACATCCAGGACAAGAAAATTAACCTTCCGGTTAATAATGGAAAATAATTTCATTCAAATGGCTGCCTCAGCTGGCCAAGCAGTAGCCTACACGATCGTTACAATTTTTAAGTACATTGTCGATTGTGTGCACGATTCACGAATATTGTCCTTTAAAGCGTCAATTGTCTCTAGCTTGTCGGCATAACACTTATCTTTGACGGCACCCCACAAATAATAATCCAAAACGGTATCAAATCGCAGCTCCGAAGTGGCCAAACAACATCATCTTTACAGCTGTGATAATGCGATTTTCAAAAGCAGGGCGCAAAACATCGAGTGTTGCTTCGGCTGTGTGGCACTTAACGTCGTCCTGTTGAAACCTCTTAAATTTTTGTAAACAAAACAACGGTCAACATGGCCCAATAACGATCGCCATTGACTGTAACGGCCACAACTTGCTCATATTCAAAGAAAAATGGCCCAATTATGCCTCTAAACCAAAATCTTCTTTGCATTTGGGGCACAGAAAACCCGCACGCATACATTGAAAAATCGATGCAACCAAAACAAGTCACTGTTTAGTGCAGATTTTGGTCCAGAAGCATAATTGGGCCATTTTTCTTCGAAAATGAGCAAGAAGTTCCCATTATAGTCAATGTCGATCGTTATCGGCCTATGTTGAATGAATTTTTGTTCACAAAAATTGAAGAGGAGGATATTGGCAACATTTGGTTTCAACAGGACCGCGCTACGTGCCACACAGCCGAAGCTATACTTGATATTTTGCGCCCTGTTTTTGTAGATCGCATTATCAGTCGCAGAGCTGATGTCGTTTGGCCACTTTGGAGCTATGATTTGACACTGTTTTGGACTATTATTTGTGGGTTGTCGTCAAAGATAAGTGTTACAACCGACCAGCCAGAGACAATTGACGCTTTAAAGGACAATATTCGTGAAGCCTTGGTGAAATACAACTCCACACAATCGATATTGTGCTTAAAAATTGAACTGATCGTGTAGTCTACTAAATGGCCAGCCAAGGCAACCATTTGAATGAAATTATTTTCCATTCTTAACCGGAAGGATTGTACTTAAAAAAAAAAACAGAAATTTTAGAAAATATTCTGTAGAAGAGTTTTTTTTAAAGCATTTTAAAAAAAAAAAAATATATTTGGCGGACGCTTTAGTCAAGATTCAACTTGATAGCAGTTTATTGAATATCACGGTATACCCAGCATTCGTGTGAAACTACAGTGAATTACTATGTTATAAGCGAATGGAAGGTCGTAGGAAAAGAAAATAGAATGGTGGCAATATTTCCTGATTTTAAAAGACTATAGACAGGGATATCACACGAAAGATCAGCATTGAATCGTTTTTTCGCTCCTCATATCTCCTCATAACATTTTGTGTAAGAGTGAGTCAATAGTATGAGTGAAATTCAACTACTCTGATTCATTCGTACTCAGTACAACATTGTTTTATAAGTACAGGTTGCAATGAGTATGAGTACAATGTTGACATCAAACTCACAAACATTCGAAATATGTTTGATTCATATGCCTAATAATTCAGATCAGAGTCGACTGCATAGCCATGATCTCAAGGATTCCAAAACAGGTTTTCTTACTTCCAGGCGTCACTTGGAACCTCAGATATAGGCGATAAGGCAAAAATGAGTAATATTCTCTGTTTTAATCGCCCAAAATCGGAAGAAATGGACCCAGTAGGGCAATGGACCTAATCGACGGCATAGCTATGACCTCAATGATTCTAAAACAGGGTTTCTTATTGTCGAAAGTTACTTGGCACCGCAGATATAGGCGATAAAGCAAAAATGAGTAATATTCTCTGTTTTAATCGCCCAAAATCGAAAAAAATGGACTTATTAGTGCAATGGACCTAATCGACTGCATAGCCATGACCTCAATGATTCCAAAACAGGTTTTCTTATTGTCGAACGTTACTTGGGACCGCAGATATAGGCGATAAAGCAAAAATAAGTAATATTCTCAGTTTTAATCGCGCAAAACCGGAAAAAAGGACCTAGTAGGGCAATGGACTTAGTCGACTGCATAGCCATGATCTCAAGCATTCCAAACCAGGTTCTCTTACTACCGGGCGTCACTTGGAACCGCTGATATAGACGATAAAGCAGAAATAAGTAAATATTCACTGTTTTAATCGCCCAAAATCAGAAAAAATGGACCTAGTAGGGCAATGGACCTAGTCGACTGCATAGCCATGATCTCAAGGATTCCAAAACAGGGTTTTCTTATGGCCGGGCGTCACTTGGGAACGCAAAATATAGGCGGGGAAGCTAATTTTAAAAATGGAATTGTAGGTTTTTAAGTTCAAAACTAAAAAATTTGAATAATTCTCATTTAGTTCATATGCATTTATACAATATATATCCAACAAAATATCAAATTTTTTGCAAGTTGCATTTCTTCTGGTTGATGACTTGCATTTTTTGGGGTAGATGACTTGCAGTTTTTTGGATAGATGACTTGCAATTTTTTGGATAGATGACTTGCATGTTTTGGACTATGACTTGCATTTTTTAGGTAGATGACTTGCATTTTTTTGGATAGATGACTTGCACTTTTTGGATAGATGACTTGCATTTTTTTTAGGTAGATTACTTGCATTTTTTGGGTAGATGACTTGCATTTTTTGGGGTAGATGACTTGTATTTTTTAGATAGATGACTTGCATTTTTTTGGATAGATGACTTGCATTTTTTTAGATAGATGACTTGCATTTTTTTAGATAGATGACTTGCATTTTTTGGGGTAGATGACTTGTATTTTTTGGATAGATGACTTGCATTTTTTTCGGTAGACGACTTGCATTTTTTGGGGTAGATAACTTGCATTTTTTGGGGTAGATGACCTGTATTTTTTGGATAGATGATTGGCATTTTTTTTTGGATAGATGACTTGAATTTTTTAGGTAGATGACTTGCATTTTTTTGGGGTAGATGACTTGTTTTTTTTGAATAGATGACTTGTATTTTTTTTAAATAGATGACTTGCATTTTTTGGATAGATGACTGACATTTTTTTCGGTAGATGACTTGTATTTTTTGGGTATATGACTTGCATTTTTTGAACAATGACTTGCATTTTTTGGATAGATGACTGACATTTTTTCGGTAGATGACTTGTATTTTTTGGGTATATGACTTGCATTTTTTGAACAATGACTTGCATGTTTTAGACTATGACTTGCATTTTTTGTGTAGATGACTTGCATTTTTTGGGGTAGATGACTGACATTTTTTGGGTAAATGACTTGCATTTTTGAGGGTGATGACTTGCATCTTTTGGATGATGACTTGCATCTTTTGGATGATGACTTGCATCTTTTGGATGATGACTTGCATTTTTTGTGTAGATGACTTGCATCTTTTGGATGATGACTTGCATCTTTTGGATGATGACTTGCATTTTTTGTGTAGATGACTTGCATTTTTTTTTGGGGTAGATGACTGGCATATTTTTTGGGTAGATGACTTGTGTAAACGCCACTACCAAAAACCCTAACTTTAGTTGATCGGTCTGGCAACGCTTAATTTAAATCATAGAATTTTTTTTTATTGTATTTTTTTATACTTAACGAAAGTAGAAAAAAGTTGTTCTAAAGTAGCTTATTTAAGCAGCCAATTTGTACTATTATTTTAGTCTTCAAGAAAATTCCAGAACATAAAGTTGGCAGTGTCCAGAGGAAAATTTGTTAAAGTTAAAACTTAAAAAGAAGTAAAATTTTCTAGTGGTTTTCTAACCAAAAAGTATGTATAAATTTAGTTATTTTTATAATTATTTAATTCCTAATTATTGTTATTTATTTAGGAATTTTAATATAAATACATTGGCAAAATAAATTTGATTATTGAAGCTTTTGTATTTTATTCAAAATCCAATTGAAAATCGCTAGAAGTTACCCTAGGCTGGCGTGCCTCCAACATTTTTTAAAATTCTTTTTGATCTCATCATTTTTCTGGACCACCTCTGCCCTAACAACTTGCCAACCTCGCAGTAAGTAGAAATGTCTTTACCACACTACGAAAGTCAAACGCTAAATGAACAGTCTAACCAAGAATGTTCGCTTTGCCACAAACCCCCTGACAAAAATGTAGTCACCTGCGTCGATTGCCACAAAATTTTTCACAAAAATTGCGTTAATGTCGCAGACAACAACATAACCTTCAAATGCCCTCAGTGTTCTACCGTAAGGTCAACTTCACCTGCGCCAAGTACTTCAAGTCATTGCTCGAATTGTTCTCATGCTTCGCAATCTCGAAAATTAGATTTAAAACTTCAAAAGCTCGAAGAAGAACGCAAATTGAACAAGCAATATTTAGATGATAAATATAAGCTTCTTGAAGAAGCTGAGGACCTCACCGATATCTCAGATGATATTTCTCAATCCGGCCGTGATTGGTTGGCTTCAAATGAATCCCCTAATAACACCGAACAACCTACTGTTTCTAATGTTAATCACCCTACAAACTTGCAAACACCTAATTTGTCGAATTAAACAGACAACAAAAATTCATCTTCAATACCAAGTAATTTCGTGCCAAAAACAAGTCAATCAACACTCATTTGTAATGGCTTAAATACGATGCCACAAAACTCAGTTGGATTTGTCCCACCGACAGTTACCTCGGCTGCAATTAATTCGTCATCAACCATGGTCGCAGTACCAAATTGTACTACGACCATTTCCACCCATAGTGGCTATCAACAACGAACGCAGCCTACAGTACCTCCAGTGTATACTTATCCCGTCAGCAGCGTATTTTCATCTCACTATACAAATAATAACGCACAAAATTTATTTAATTCGATTCCACAACAATTTATTGAATCTCATCCTACGCCGTCTACATTGCATTTCCCTCAACATGCACAAACAATGGCAGCCCCTTGTCCGCCAACACATTTAACATCAGCACCTACAGTGCTGCAGAACCAAATTAATTCTCGCCAATCTCTCCCAAAAGAGCTCCCCGAATTTTCAGGCCATCCAGAAGATTGGCCGGTATTTATCTCGACCTATGAGTGCTCCACCACAGCCTGTGCATTTACCGATGCCGAAAATCTCATTCGCCTTCAAAGGGCCTTAAAAGGAGAAGCACTTCATAGTGTCCAACAGATGTTAATCCATCCCTCTAATGTAAGCATCGTTCTCCAAGTTCTCCGTATATTGTATGGCCAACCTGAAAAAATAATAAATTCAATAAAAAATAGGATTAATTCTTTTCCAAAAGTAGAAGAGAATAACCTTAAAACACTTACCTCTTTATCGATTGAAGTTCGCAGTTTGATATCCACAATTACTGCTAGTAATATGCTTGATGAATTAAATAATTCATCACTTCTATTTGACATCATGCAAAAACTTCCACCCTCGTATCAAATGCAGTGGGCATCACAAAAAATGCAGCTGATAAACCAAAATAAAAAACCAAATTTGTTCGAATTTGACAAGTGGTTTTTTAATGTTGGTATAACAGCTAGCAGTATAATTCTTGATCAACATACGAACAAGTGGAACAAAGAAAAGACGATAAATAAATCAAATGCAACAATAACAAACAAGAGAGCTTTTATACATTCCCATAGTGAGCGCAAATGCATTGTGTGTAATAACAACAATAGTTGCAGCGCAGTCGCTAACTGCCCAACATATTTATCTATGGATCGTGGTGAGAAATGGAATGCAGTAAGAAAATACAAATTGTGTAAGTTCTGCTTGTCTAAACATAGCGGAGACTGCAATAAAAAAAAGAAGTGCGGTAAGGAAGGGTGCGAATATTTTCACCACCCGTCATTACACCGATATTCTACACCGCTAAATAGAACAAAAGAAACTTCAATCGAAAGTAAAAGTGAAAACAATAATTTATCAAATAAAGCAGTAAATAATTCTCATAGTGGAGAAATTAAAAATGTTCTATTTAAAATAATTCCAATTAAAATATTTGGAAACAATAATAAAACAGTCAATACATTTGCCTTTATTGACGAGGGATCATCTATAAGTTTGATGGATGAGTCGTTAGCAAATGAATTAGAAATCGATGGAGTACCAAACCCCTTATGTTTGCGGTGGACGGGAGGTATGGAAAGAAGTGAACAAAATTCCAAAAAACTTAGAATAAATATTTCAGGTGGTAATAAAAAACATGTATCCATTGATGTTTCCACTGTGAAATCATTAAATTTGCCTGTTCAGTCGCTGGATTATAAAACATTATCGGAGCGCTATCGCCACTTGCGAAATCTTCCTATAGAGAGTTATAGTGATGCTGTGCCACAAATATTGATAGGATTGAATCATTTCGATCTTGGGGTCTCAAACAAAATCCGTGAGGGATCACCACAGGAACCTGTTGCCGTTTGCACAAAACTTGGATGGTTTATTTACGGCGCTGTTGCAGCAAATAAAACGGCAAGTACTAACTACAATTTTCATGTATGTGATTGCTCTGCAAGAGTAAATGAATTAGATGAGTTAGTTAGAAGCTTTTACTCATTAGATAGTGTGGGGGTAAGTGTTAAAAATCCACTCATAGCTGAAAGCGAAGCTCGTGCATTAGATTTATTGGAAAAATATACAAAATATAAGCCATGTGGGCACTACGAGGTCCCCCTTCTGTGGAAGTTTGATTTAGTGGAAATGCCTGATAGTTATCAGATGGCACTTAAACGACTAGTTTGTCTTGAGAAAAAATTGTGTCAAAATTCAGAACTTCTTAATATTTTTAGACAAACTATTTCTAAATATTTAGAAAAGAATTACATTCGAAAACTAGATTCTCATGAAATTGAGCGTAGTGATGGGAAAATTTGGTACCTTCCAATTTTCGCAGTCTTCAATAAGAACAAACCAAATAAAACGAGAATTGTTTGGGATGCAGCTGCCACATCAAATGGTATGTCTCTGAATTCCTATTTATTGAAAGGGCCTGATTACTTGGCCTCTTTGCCTTCGATACTCTTTAAATTTAGGCAGAAATCTGTGGCTGTTTGCGGTGACATTGAGGAAATGTTCCACCAGGTGCATATACGGCCTGAAGATTGTGATGTTCAACGTTTTCTTTGGCGTGACTGTATGGACGAAAAGCCTCCCGATGTGTTTGTGATGAATGTAATGATTTTTGGAGCTACATGTGCCCCTAGCATT
The DNA here is from genome assembly GCA_014635995.1 of Sarcophaga peregrina. Classification (NCBI taxonomy): domain Eukaryota; kingdom Metazoa; phylum Arthropoda; class Insecta; order Diptera; family Sarcophagidae; genus Sarcophaga; species Sarcophaga peregrina. Next base: position 95,419,891 of record CM025790.1, read on the forward strand.
AGCCAATACATAAAAAATCTTAACGCGAGCAAATTTCAAAACGAATTTCCGCTGGCTGCAAAAGCAATTAAAGAAAACCATTACGTTGACGATCTCCTTATATCCGTTGATAATCCGAAAGAGGCTATACAAATTGTAACTGATATTACATATGTTCATCGTAAAGCTGGATTTAATATTAGAAATTGGATTTCTAACGATAAGTCAGTACTTAAATCCATTTGTTCAAAACCAATTTCTAATTCTAAATGCTTAAACTCGAAAGATGAGAAGCAAATTGAAAAGGTTTTAGGTATTTTTTGGGAGCATCAAGAAGATGCTATTACTTTTAAAATATCCCCTTGGTTAAGAGAGTGCAACATTTTTTCTGTTCAAAAAATACCAACAAAAAGAGAAATGTTGCGATTAGTAATGTCAATCTATGACCCCCTTGGTCTAATAGGACATATTGTTATGTATGTCAAAATACTTATGCAAGATGTTTGGCGATCAAAAATAGATTGGGATGAAAAGATTCCTCCCGAATTAACCAACAAATGGACAAAGTGGATCAACATTTTACCTGAAATAGAGAACATAAAAATTCCCCGTTGTTATTTAAAATATTTTGAAAACTACCACAACATTGAAGTTCATCTCCATACTTTCGTAGATGCAAGTAAGGACGGTTACGCAGCTGTTTGTTATTTTCGATTGAGAAGAGGTGATGATATTATTTGCTCACTTATTGGAGCTAAAACTAGAGTTGCCCCTTTAAAAATAACATCCGTCCCACGTCTTGAACTAATGGCTGCCCTTATAGGGGCGCGTTTTGCCAAATATGTGTCAGATAATCATGATATAAAAATTAATGAAAAATATTTTTGGACCGATTCCAAAACGGTGTTAAGTTGGCTGAATTCCGATCACCGTAAGTACAACCAATTCGTTGCATTTCGCATTACAGAGATTTTGGAGCTGTCATCAATCAAGGACTGGAGGTGGATAGCAAGTAAACAAAATGTAGCCGATGAAGCTACCAAATGGTTCAAAATTCCAAAAGTAACGAATTCCTCTAGATGGTTTGAAGGACCTGAATTTTTACGTCTCCCAGAAAATGAATGGCCGCAAGGAGTTCCGACATCGGCCTCTACGGAAGAGGAGCGTGTGCACCATGCATTCAATATGACGAAATTTGAGCCGATCTTTGACATCCGCAGATTTTCAAAGTGGAATCGACTGGTTCGAGCTGTGGCCTACGTTCTTCGATTCGTGCATAATTGTCGGTTAATTAAAAAACAAAATGGTCAATTAACCCAAGAAGAACTACAAAGCGCTGAAAATATTTTATATAAACATGCACAGCGTGAAAAATATTCTTCCGAAATTTCCTTATTAAATTCTAACCTGGTCATACATAAATCCAGTGATATTTACAACAAAACTCCATACTTGCAAGATGGTATTTTGCGTGTGCATGGCAGAATCGACAAAGCAGATATTCCATTTGATCAAAAGCGTCCAATAATTTTGCCTAGAAAGAGTCAAATTACAAAGCTTATTTTGATGCACTACCATTGCAATTATCATCATATGAATCACGAGACTGTCATCAATGAAGTTAGACAAAAATTTAATATTTCTAGACTTCGTGCAACATACAAATCTGTAGTGCGTTCCTGTCAAATGTGCAAAATTAAGAAGGCAGTACCTCACAACCCTCAAATGGCTGCATTGCCGTTTGCTCGTGTAGCTTCTAATGTTGCACCATTCACATATACTGGGATCGACTTTTTCGGGCCTATTACTGTCATTGTAAATAGGCATAAGGAAAAACGCTATGGGTGTCTATTCACTTGCCTGACTATCAGAGCAGTCCATATAGAGGTGGCACATTCATTAACAACTAGCTCCTGTATTTTAGCCATTCGTAACTTTATGGCACGTCGCGGAATTCCCCATGAATTCTACAGCGATAACGGCACAAATTTTGTCGGTGCTGAACGCGAACTTCGTATAGCATTGGCTGATGTCGATAAAGATGAGCTGGTTAAAGCATTCACTACCACCACAACAAAATGGAAATTTAATCCGCCTGCATCACCCTACATGGGTGGTGCCTGGGAGCGTCTAGTACGCTCAATAAAAACAATATTGTACCAAATAATGCCTTCAAGGTCACCAAGCGATGAGCTTTTGCAAAGTATGCTGTTAGAAGTAGAGAACGTTATAAATTCAAGGCCCTTAACCTATGTTCCTGTGGATGCCGAATCTGGTGAGGCATTAACTCCAAACCACTTCCTAGTAGGTTCTTCTTCAGGACTAAAGCCTATGACGACTTGCGACGATAGTGGCATATTACTAAAACAGCGTTGGCTTGCTTCACAACAATATGCAAATATTTTTTGGAAAAGGTGGCTGAACCAATATTTGCCATCTTTAACTTGTAGGTCAAAGTGGCATGGCCGACCAAAACCTTTATGTCAGGGGGACTTAGTGGTTATTGTGGACCCATCAGTTCCTCGAAATGTGTGGTTACGTGGTAAAGTCTTAGAAGTTAGATTGGCAAGTGACGGTCAAGTACGTAGTGCAAAGGTACTTACCCAACATGGTGTGCTTGAAAGGCCTGCAGCTAAGTTGGCTATTTTGGAAGTTGCGCATCAAGAGGAGTCTGGCGGCGAAGAGGCTTCTTGCCATACTGCGGGGGGAATGTAAACGCCACTACCAAAAACCCTAACTTTAGTTGATCGGTCTGGCAACGCTTAATTTAAATCATAGAATTTTTTTTTATTGTATTTTTTTATACTTAACGAAAGTAGAAAAAAGTTGTTCTAAAGTAGCTTATTTAAGCAGCCAATTTGTACTGTTATTTTAGTCTTCAAGAAAATTCCAGAACATAAAGTTGGCAGTGTCCAGAGGAAAATTTGTTAAAGTTAAAACTTAAAAAGAAGTAAAATTTTCTAGTGGTTTTCTAACCAAAAAGTATGTATAAATTTAGTTATTTTTATAATTATTTAATTCCTAATTATTGTTATTTATTTAGGAATTTTAATATAAATACATTGGCAAAATAAATTTGATTATTGAAGCTTTTGTATTTTATTCAAAATCCAATTGAAAATCGCTAGAAGTTACCCTAGGCTGGCGTGCCTCCAACAACTTGTATTTTTTTTTTTGGATAGATGACTTGTATGTTTTTGGGACTTACATTTTTTTTAGATAGATGACTTGCATATTTGGATAGATGACTTACATTTTTTTTTAGATAGAGTGACTTACATTTTTTTAGATAGATGACTTGCATTTTTTGGGTAGTTGATTAGCGTTTTTTTTTTTTTTTTGTAGAAGACTTGCTTTTTGGGGTAATTGGCTTCCATTTTTTTGGTTAATGAGTGGTGTGAGAAGCTAGACCGTAATCCTAACTGAAGGGTTAAAAATAGGTACCTATCCTGAGGAATACATACAGACGAGGTTCGAATTCTAAGGGCAAAGTCAACTCAGATGCAGAAAATATTGTTTCATAAAGGTCTACAGCAACATACAATTTATTACAAACAAATATCAAAAATGAATTGAATGAAAATATTTTTAAACGAAAATGTATTCCTTTTGTATTGTTTAAGGATTTGTAATGATATTGTATAATTTAAAAGTTGAAAACATTTTTAATAAATAATAATAATATTTAAAATAAATAAATAAAAAAAATGGTTGTAAAGGCTTACAGTCTCATAGAGGTAGCGAGGTAGAAAAACAAATAATAAATCATGCTGATGGATAAAATAAAGAAAATGGAATAAAACGAGACATATTGCGAAAATTGGCAATACTTAGAAATTCACTATTGTTGATTGGCAAAAAAAGAAATTGCCAATTCAAAAGCCTGCATATTATACTATATTTAAAGTAGGACGAGTGTACTCGTCTTGGCAGTGCGGGATAACCTATCAAAAACGAGTATACTCGTCCTTGGCAGCGAATGTGTTAAAATACACCGCATGGAAAATAGTTTATTTATAGTATTGTGTCTTTTACCAATGAGTTTCAAAGTGTCCTTGAGCTTGCTTCTGAAAGTCTGAAGTATTTTTATTTGAATGTTCTCTGCTTGGAAAACACTGCCTATCCTATAGGAAAGTTTAATAACAGGACTCTTAACAATCTGAGTGCCCTTCAGCTTACTTGTAAAAGCCTGAAGTATTTTTATTTGAAAGTTCTCTGCTTGGAAAACACTGCAGTGATCAGGTAGCCTATAAAAAAGTTTAATAACAGGACTCTTAACAATCTGAGTGCCCTAGAGCTTACTTGTGAAAGTCTGAAGTATTTTTATTTGAATGTTCTCTGCTTGGAAAACACTGCCTATCCTATAGGAAAGTTTAATAACAGGACTCTTAACAATCTGAGTGCCCTTGAGCTTACTTGTAAAAGCCTGAAGTATTTTTATTTGAAAGTTCTCTGCTTGGAAAACACTGCAGTGATCAGGTAGCCTATAAAAAAGTTTAATAACAGGACCCTTAACAATCTGAGTGCCCTAGAGCTTACTTGTGAAAGTCTGAAGTATTTTTATTTGAATGTTCTCTGCTTGGAAAACACTGCCTATCCTATAGGAAAGTTTAATAACAGGACTCTTAACAATCTGAGTGCCCTTGAGCTTACTTGTAAAAGCCTGAAGTATTTTTATTTGAAAGTTCTCTGCTTGGAAAAACACTGCAGTGGTCAGGCAGCTATAAGAACGTTTAATAACAGGACTCTTAACAATCTGAGTGCCCTAGAGCTTACTTGTGAAAGTCTGAAGTATTTTTATTTGAATGTTCTCTGCTTGGATAACACTGCAGTGGTCAGGCAGCTATAAGAACGTTTAATAACAGGACCCTTAACAATCTGAGTGCCATAGAGCTTAATTGTGAAAGTCTGAAGTCTTTTGTTTCAATTTCTTCGCTTATTATTTGAGGGAAAGGAGTGTAATAAACACAAATAATTGTCATTTCATTTAAGTTTTCTACTTCCACTGATAATTGTTAACATTTTCAATTTTCAATATAATCGGTATTCTACTGTAATCAATATTATTTCATCACATTTTTTTCACTGATGGTGTGTTTGTTTTTTAAAAGAAAGTATTTCGTCCTTGAAGTTTACTTGATATTCCTTCCACTAGTACATAAAAATGTTGGGAATTCAAAATTGATGTGGGGAAACATTTACTTTTTGCAATGTTAATATTGTTAAATATTATAAACGAAATATATTGTGAGGAGCTATACTGCACAATGCAAACAATTGTTTAATAACAATATTAAATTCAAACAGTTTAAAATTTAAAATGTATTTTAATATGAGAAAGTAATTTAATCATAGAATATAGGGTATGTATTAAGGATGACAAACGGGATCGATTTTTAAAAATCCCGGGATTTCGGGATTCGGAATTTCCCGATTGGCATTCCTAGAATGTATGTATGAATAATACTTACAAAATCAATAGTTCATTAGAAAATACATGTAATATGTGAAGATGTAACATACCTGAAAAGAGAAAAAAGAAAAAATGGCGGATATTAGTATAACAATACATTTGTCTCAAATTGTCTTTAAAAGTTCATAGAGAAAATTTGTTAATTAAATTATTAATCAAACCTTGCCAAAGAAAAGATACACAACCCTTCAGTCAGGATTAGGATCTAGCGAGTCGACTCCAAACGACAGATTGTTTTGAGAAACCTAGAAGCAAGTGTGTTAGCTTAATCGATGTGAGCCCGCGGTTCATATCCCAGGACAGACATCCCCAAACAATATTTCTTCGATGACTGCCTCCTGCAGAATTCTGTTAAAAACTCTGGAGAGTAAATAAAATTGCCAGGACCTGTCGTTCGGGAGAGACTTTGAACTGGTTCAAAGCACTCTTTTTGGCAACACTGGTTTAAACAGCTCACGCACGTTTCGTATTTTGTTTCACTGTCAAACATCTTCAGTTTGGTCTATAATTTATCCATGAATCCTCTTACAAACGAACAACGCTTGCAAATTATTGAATTTATCATTATCAAAATGCGTGCTCTGTTAAGAAAGTTCATCGCGCGCTTCTTCCATTTTATGGTCAGTTTAATCGACCCACTGAAACGTCTATTCGGGTTATTGTGTCTATTTCGCACCAAATTTACATTGTTGGACATTAAACCACCAACACGCGTACGTAGAGTGCAAACTGAAGAAAATATTGCAGCTGTATCGGCCAGTGTTAATGATGACCATCAATTATCGATTCGTCGTCGTTCGCAGTAATTACGCCTTTGTTACTCAACAACGTTAGGCTTGGTTAAGGCCAGCTTAAGATTGGTTGTCGGTTTTATCACGGGGCACTGCAAGATTAGGTCGCTGTCGGGGATCTGGACTATTGCAAGGTATGTTGCGATGAGGAGGAGTTAGAGACTATCGAACACCTCCTCTGTAACTGCCTCTTCTGTAACTGTCCTTTCATCCTATTTCCTCCATTTCCTTCCCTCTCTAAGGACGTTGTACAATGGGTACAGTAATTGTCTTAATTGACAAGTACACGTCCTCTATGCTAACCTAACCTACTCAACAACATGGAAAATTTTGCGGAGATTTATGTATGAAGCCTTACAAAAGACTTGCTTGACATGTGGTTTCAAACAAAACGGTGCCATATACCACACAGCACGCGTAACAATGGACTTATTGAGAGGTGAGTTCGGTGAACATTTTCTTTCACGTTCAGTACCGGCCGATTTTTGCTTCGCTAAGTGGGCCTGTGATCGATTTACAGAAGATGCAGATTTTGGCAAAAAAAAAGAAAACAATAATCTTTTTCAGATGAAGCTCATTCTGATCTTGGTGGGTATGTAAACAAACAAAATTGACGCATTTGGAGCACAGAAAATACTTACGCATACATTGAAAATCCAACACATCCAAAACGAATCACTTTTTGTTTAGAATTTTGGTTTAGAGGCATAATTGGGCCATTTTTCTTCGAAAATGAGCAAGAAATGGCCATTACAGACAATAGCGATCGTTATCGGGCCATGTTGAACGAATTTTTGTTCACAAAAATTTAAGACAAGGATATTGGCATCATTTGGTTTCAACTGGACGGAGCTACGTGCCACACAGCCGAAGGTACACTCGATATTTTGCGCCCTGTTTTTGAAGATCGCATTATCAGCAGCAGAGCTGATGTCGTTTTGCCAACTCAGAGCTGCTATTTGACACTGCTGGACTATTGTTTGTGGGGTGCTGTCAAAGATAAGTATTACGCCGACAAGCTAGAGACAATTGACGCTTTAAAGGACAATATTCGTGAAGCCATTGGTTAAATATAGCTGCACACAATTGATAATGTGCTTAAAAATTGGATCGATCGTGTAGGCTACTGCATGGCCAGCCGAGGCAGCCATTTAAATGAAATTATTTTCCGTTATTAACCGGAAAGATTGTACTTTTAAATAAAAAAAAGAAATTTAAGAAAATATTCTCTAGTTTTATTTTTTAAGGGATTTTTAAAAATAAAAAGTTATTTGGCGGACCCTTTACATACATACATAATTGGCCATTACAACCCTTCAGTCAGGATTACGACCTAGCTTCTCACACCACTTATGTTGTGTGCGTTAATTTTACACATGAGTGGCGGGACCTACAGTTTAAAGTCGACTCCGAACGACAGATTTTTGAGAAGCTTTTCATGGCAATTTTTACTCTCAGAGTCTTTGCCAGAAATCTGCTGAGAGGAAGTCGCCGAAGAAATATTTTTCATTTTCTTTGGCAGCGAAGTTGTTAATGCAACACAGACACCAAGAATCTATATATTGACTTTGAGAAGAATACAACTCAGAACAAATGGACTTGAAGTCTACACTGTCGAGTCAAAAAGACGATTTTTCAGCTCAGGATAAATTGCTTCTGCAGCATAGCTCATTACATAGCAATATAATCTATGTCTTACCTTGCTTCCGCTAAGTATTATCCTTCCCTTCTGCAAAAAGTGGTGATGATCAGTATTTTAGAATTATTATTGCTACCGATACCGTTACACGTTTTGTACTGCCATACGATCTATATTCCCGTAGTGTCGCCTCCAAACCTATTACCCGGACAAACTATCAACTTTAAAACACACACACCACATAAACTTTTTTATAAATTATTTAATTAAACCGGGTTTAATTTTTACTTATATAAACCCGGACAAATTTTAAACTTTAAAACACACACCATATGAACTTTTTTTTATAAATTATTTAAACAAACCCGGCTTAATTTTTACTTTTATTAACCACCAGCGGAAAAAAGCTGCGAAAGAATTTTTTTTAAACGAAGAAAAATGAATTTTTATTACCCGGACAAACTTTATAACACACGCACCATATTATAAATTTTTTCATCAAGCCGAGCTTAATTTTTACTTTCATCCAAATATAAATCGCAAACAGAAAAAAAGCTGCGAAAGAATTTTTTTCAACGAACAAAAACAAATTTTTATTACCCGAACTAACTGTAAACTTTAAAACACACGCACCACATTATAAATTTTTTCAACAAGCCGGGCTTAATTTTTTAATTTCATACAAATATAAATTCCAAACAAAAAAAGCTGAGAAAGAATTTTTTTGAACGAACAAAAATGATTTTTTATTACCCGAACTAACTGTAAACTTTAAAACACACGCACCACTTTATAAATTATTTCATTAAACCAGGCTTAATTTTTTACTTTCATACAAATAAAAATTGCAAACAAAAAAAGCTGCGAAAGAATTTTTTTCAATGAAGAAGAACAAATTTTTATTACCCGGACGAACGGTAAACTTAAAAACATACACACCACATTAAAAGTTTAATAAATTATTTCATTAAACCGGGCTTAATTTTTTACTTTCATACAAATAAAAATTGCAAACAGAAAAAAAGACTTTTTTTCAACAAACAAAAAGGATTTTTTATTACCCGAACAAATTGTAAACTTTTTTAGAATACGCAGCACATTATAAATTTGTTCATCAAGCCGGGCTTAATTTTTTACTTTATACGAATATAAATCGCAAACAGAAAAAAAGACTTTTTTTCAACAAACAAAAAGGATTTTTATTACCCGAACAAATTGTAAACTTTTTTAGAATACGCAGCACATTATAAATTTGTTCATCAAGCCGGGCTTAATTTTTTACTTTCATACGAATATAAATCGCAAACAGAAAAAAGCTGCGAAAGAATTTTTTTCAACGAACAACAACAAATTTTTATTACCCGGACTAACTGTAAACTTTAAAACACATTCATCACATAAAATTATTTCATTAAACCGGGCTTAATTTTTTATTTTCATACAAATATAAAACCGCAAATAGAAAAAAAAGCTGCGAAAGGATTTTTTTTTTACCCGGACTAACTGTAAACTTTAAAACACCCGCACCACATTATAAATTTTATAAATTATTTCATCAAGCCGGGCTTAATTTTTACTTATATAAACCCGGACAACTTTAAAACAGATTTGAACTTTTTTTATAAATTATTTCATTAAACCGGGCTTAATTTTTACTTATATTAACCCGGATAAACTTCAGAACACACTTCACATGAACTTTTTTATAAATTATTTAATTAAACCGGGCTTAATATAACGCAAACGAGAAAAACAACTGCGAAAGAATTTTTATTTAAAACGAACAAAAACGAATTTTCCAATCAGAAAGAAAGAATTTTTATAATGAAAGTATTTGGTACAGTGTTGCCAAGAGGGAAAATATATTTCAAAGCAGAAACTCACCAGTGTTGCAAGATTAAAATTTTATAACTGAAAAAGTACTTTTTTGTAACAAATAGTACTAAAGTATTAAAAGAAATTTTAATTTATTGTTTATTCCTATTTATTTTTCAAATTTAAATTATTTTTACTTTACAAAATAATTAAAATACAATTTTTATACAACTTAATCTACAAATTTCTTCATTTAACAAACAAATAAACAATTCTGTTTAGAAATAGTGCACAAGGGCAACACTGAAACCAGTTGTTTATTTACTTTTTATTGTTGTGTCTCATCTTCATTTTGCTTTTGTATCGTCCAGTAAACATTTCTTCTCATTGGAACAACTGCCATCATATTTCTTTCCAAAAAAAACGCAATTGAAAATCAACAAATATAAGAAAAATTTGCCAAAAATTCAAACATTAAACGCTGATAGCAAAAGGGCAGGTATGCAGTGCTTTGGAAAAAAGTGGAAATAAGTTTGATTTTGAAGGTTTTCTAATGAAATTTTGATTTTTTTAATTTCCAAAAAACGAAAAAACAAAAAAGAAAAACTTGCTCGCCCATATAAAATATTCATGGATACACACGTACATTAATGGTAACGTTAACGCTGACGCTAACATTGACGTTGATGTTTTGTTTTGTTGTTGATGTGCATACAAATATTTGTTTGTGTATATCAGAGGCATAGGAAGCAATTACGCTGAGTAGGAATTTCTTTTGAGAACAGATAAGCAGTGGAAGATAAACAAAAAAAAAACAAGAAATAGCGGATTCCTTTAAACATATATACATTCGTCATACACATACCAATACATTTCCAACGGAATTTTGAACAACGGAAGAACATTAGCAACAACAGAAAAACAACATTTGCAGTAGCGATAGCAGCAGCAGCCGTGACAGCAAAATTTAAAGCAGCGAAGGCCTAGTGTTTAAAAAACTAACCGAAATTAAAACGCAAATGTTGTATTAGAAAATATTACTTGAAAGCATTAAACAATAGGAAACAAGAAATATTTCAAACCAACAGCGGCAATAACAACAACAAACAAACAAACAACATTACCATTTGAAGAATACAAAAAAAAGAATCGCAGAAAGCCAGCGCCCCATTTATGAATTGAAAAAACAACAAAAAAAAAAAATCTGCAAAAAATATTGCTTTCAGCCACTGTTTAACATTAGCCTATTGGTTGTTGTTATTGCTATCATTACTGTTTGTTGTGTTGTCTCTTCTTTCTACATCATCATCATCATCATTTATATTGCTTAGTGCGGTGGGTATTGCTGAAATTACTGTAATTGTTGTTTGTGGCATTTACTGCTCGCTCAGTCAGTCGAATTGCTACGCTCTTCATCATCATTTCTATTCCTTTGCTTGGTTAAGCGAAACTGTGAACTGTGAAAACACCGAATAACATTTAAAAAAAAAGCACATTTTGTTGGTGGTCTCTTCTTTCTTTCTCTAGTGGTCGAGGTAAATGTTTTAAATTAAAATATTTTGCTTTCCAAACAATTTTTTTTTTTTAATTTTCTTTTTAATTTTTCTTTCAAATTTCGTTTTAGTTGTTTAGTAAAAAAAAGAAAACGAAAAATGAATTTCCCAATGGATACACTATCAAAACTGAAACGTTTCTGTTGCCTGGGTTCTTTTGAACCGGTCTACGTTCATTTGCGTCGCGATCCAAATGTAAATGCATTATGGCCCCAAATTGAAACGATGGTCAAGACAATTAATGACACTGAATTTATACCCTTCATGCGGGAACTACTAACCGAAACTCCTTTAGTACGCAGAGATGAGGTGAGTATAGATGAGTTTAATATAATAGATAGAAAGCCTAGTTTAAAGCATTTGATATAGAAAGCCAAGCTAAACACGGTTTTAATGGAAATTTAGTGCTCAGACTTATGTATCTAGTCTATACGGTCTAAACTAAACTTTATGTATGATGAACAACAACAAATTTCCATTATTTTGGGGAAATTATATCACAATTGTGAAAATCTATCCCGTATTTCTATGCTGAATGTTATATCTATCATGTCCATAAGCTTTAAATCATAGAATTTTATTTACATTAAATTCTTTGCTTCGAGAACTATGCGCATTGTTTTTAACTTAACCTCACATTCTCAATATCCATTTTAATAATCCTTAATCAAATATTAAGTTAGGTTAGGTTGGTTGAAGTGGTGTTGTGCGTTGCCCCATTTAAAGAAACATAGAAAAAGACATTCAGAAAAGGATGAAATTCAAATCATATATAGTGTCAGAGAAAGAAAAGGGAAAAACAAAAAGAAACAATAAGAAAAAGAGTTAAAAACAAAAAGGAATAAATGCTTTCTAACCAGCACATTCAAGTTTTGTTATGTAGCCCTTGCACTGATCAACTTCTTCCTTTCCCTGATTTGGCGGACTGCGTTTCACCCGTGGCATCACAACGGGCCGCCATGCGTGCTCAAGTGAGCTTTATGATATCAGAGCTACCACTCCGACCTAACCTAAGGACATTCAACTTGCCATTAATAAGCAGTTGATAGAGTACCATGTTATATAGGTCACTCGTATACTAAATTCTCAAGAATTCAGTCCTTTAACTACACCAGTTCTACAATAAATTGACTGCCTAGAGTTTACTAGCTACAAAGGATAAGTTAATCGAACCTTTCTTTACATACATAATTGGTCATTACAACACTTCAGTTAGGATTACGACGTAGCTTCTCACATTACTTATGTTGTGTGGGTTAATTTTATACATGAGCGGCGTGACCTACAGTTTTAAAGTCGACTCCGAACGACAAATTTTTGAGAAGCTTTTCGTGGCAATTTTTACTTTGCCAGAAATCTGCTAAGAGAAAGTCGCCGAAGAAATATTTTTTCGTTTTGATGTCTGACCTGGGATACGAACCCGGGCCTTTCGTCTAATAAGCCAACACACTACCTACTAGACCACGGCGACTCGTTTATTAAGTTCTCAAGAATGCAGTCCTTTAATTCCACCAGTTCTACAGTAAATTGACAGCCTAGAGCTTGGTAGCTACAAAGGATAAGTTAATCGAATCGTTCTTTACTAATTCGAAATAATAAAGCAATTAGAGGATAACACTGAACTTTCTCCCTTATTTGTCAGTTTATCCGTTGTAGAGGACCAGTATAATGTTACAATTACTTGAATAGACTCTAGTTCGATCTGTCTGATCTCTCTACAAATGGGTTCTCATTACCCCACATCTATCTTTTTTGCATATGATTGAAGTTAATGTGATGAGACAGACCATTTGTTTGTCACTCTGCTGAGGAAAGCCAATCTCAAGTATGAATTTAATTTGATTTTCCTTTGCGTTAGTCCTTAACAATATCATAGGCTAAGGCTATCTTATTAAGGAATCTATTGGCAAGAAAATGCAAATTCTTTTTCAATTTTAATTGTGCATTTAGGGGCTTTCTACACTATGCCTAAGACCTCTTAACACTTTCCCTAACCTGTGCATCACATATGATGCACAACAAATTGGTTTCATACGCTTGTGTATGACTTCGACAGGGAAAGGGTTAATAATGTGGAATTCACACTCTCAATTATAACTGGCATGATCTAACCACAAAAATGGATACACTTTATAATAATTTAAACGTACACAGGGCCACAAAAGCATACATACGATTAACAAGTTTCACAAATTTCTCAATCAATACTAAAGACCTTCTAAAAATCGAGGAAAGTTTTCAGGCAATTACATAGATTTTCAACGAAAACGGATAGATTAAAAAAAATTCTGTAATTTGTTAACCATTTGTGGCTAAGTGTAATTTTAATTATTTTTTGCGTAGTATCCGCAATAACAGTGTTTATAAGAAATGCTTGTTTGTTTGCCCAAGAGGAAATTACCCCCGAATTTTTTTCTTAAAAATTACAGAAAGTTAACCAACAAAGAAATAATTTTTAGGTTATGTAAGCTTTATGAATATGTACCGCTATATAATGTTTAAGTACAATAACATTCAGAAGGTTGTTGAACCCTTATCGAGATTGTCCTAGACAAAAACAAAAAGGTAGGATAAAAAGGAAAAGCAATAGAGATGGAGAAATTTTATTCGAAAAAAAATTTTTTTTTTTTCTTTGTAATATTTTCTCTCTCTTTTTAGTCTTAAAGTTCTTTTTTTACATTTTTGTCGATCATGTCCTTACTTTTCTTATAATGCTTGTGTTCAGTGTTTGTTATTTCTTGTTCCCTTTTATTTATTCCTTGACATTTGCATTAGCTCGTCTTCTTGTAACATTTTTATTGTTGGATTAATTTATTTGCTGGTCACAAAATGAACGGCATTTCTGGACATGGAGAAAATGGTAGAGAGAGAGAGAAAGAGAGAAAAGTAACTACAAAATAAAATATGTAAACCATAAGTACCGTTAAAATTCAAAAACAAAAAGGATTTGAATTTCTAGGTCTTACAAACTTGTTTTCTTTAAGTACATTCAGCCACAAAAGTATACATACGGTTAATAATTTTTAAAAATTTTTTAACCAATCCGTTTTCATTGAAAATCTATATAATTTTCTAAAAACTTTCCTGGATTTTAAGGAAATTTTAAGAAATTTGTGTATCGTATGTATACTTTTGTGGGCCTGTGTATATGCCATACATATAATTGCACATGTTGAAATGAAGATTTATTTATTACAGATCCAATGGAATTTTTTGGATTTTTTTTTTTCGATAAATTGCCATTTTTCTTAGTAGTTGTTGTATACTCTCTTCATTTTTTTTTAAATTATCAGCGGAAATATTAATTGAGAACTAAAAACAAATGCAATGGAAAATTGTTACAGGTTACCTAACAAAACTTTCGAAGTTCAATATTTAAATTTGTCGATATGAATGCTTATTATTAACACGTTGACTGCCAACTACGAAATAACTCGTAGATAGCGTTCCCTTCTAGGGATTGCGTTCCCTTCTAGAGAGCCAAACTACGAGTTATCTTGTACTCAATAATGTGAAAAAAAATCAAATTGTCGTTTTTTGTCTAGTTTTTTGAAAATATTGTCCAGAACAAGGTACGACTTTTGCTGATCTTTTTGGTAATTTATGTATGGTTTCTCTTCCAGTCGAGCCAAATGTTAAGACTTCTGCTCTCAAGTGAAACGTATTCCTTCTAGTAAAAGCTATTTGATCGATAGAGATAAAATAAAGCCGGATTAAGAACTAAGATTACGGCGGAGGCGCTAAAACTTCTCATTTTTCGTTTACTAAATACTTTTTCATCGGTGTCCCAATATTAAGCTTAGCTTGTTATAATGGAACCGTGCCTGGTTCTATGTATTCAGTAAGCTTTTCGGCTCACTATAAACGAAGTAATTGTAGTCTGTATTGCATAAATCTCCCGGGACAGTCTTGCCCCGTTTTAGCAACTCATAATAGATCACAGCTTTCAGATCGTATCAAACACCTTGGGGACTGGAAATTCTCTTTCATAGATTTTGCTCGTTGCCCAGGCTTTACATAAGGTTTCATGCGCTTGGAGTTGTCGTACTGAGTTTGTTCAAGTATTGCTCCGAATTTATAGTCCCGGAAGCTCTTTGTCTTTAATGTCAATATCATCACAAGCACGCATAAACCAATCTAAACACTGGTTGCATATTCAGGACGTTTTTCAGTCAATGCTAGCTTCATACGAGTTAATTATTGTCTAGCATGGCCCGATTTTAACAGCTCATAGTTGGATCACTTCCTGCTAATTCCATCAAACACCTTGGACAATGAATATTCTGGTCCATAGATTTTGTTCCCTGCCTTTAATGATAGTCGGAATGAATTTTGATGCTTTTAAACTCGTTGTTGTTGTTGTAGAAGTCGCCGTGGTCTAGTGGGTAGTGTGCTCGGGTTCGTATCCCAGGTCAGACATCAAAACGAAAAATATTTCTTCGGCGACTTCCTCTCAGCAGATTTCTGACAAAGACTCTGAGAGTAAAAATTGCCATGAAAACCTTCTCAAAAATCTGTCGTTCGGAGTCGACTTTAAACTGTAGGTCCCGCCACTCATGTATAAAAATTAACGCACACAACATAAGTGGTGTGAGAAGCTAGGTCGTAATCCTGGCTGAAGGGTTGTAATGGCCAATTATGTATGTATGCATGTAGTTAACGAAATGTAATTGTAGTCTGTATTGTATAGCTCTCTCGGGAGAGTCTTGCCCCGTTTTAGCAACTCATAATGGATCACGGTTTTCTGATCTTATCAAACAGCTTGGGGACTGGAGATTCTGTTCCATATATTTTGTTTGTTGCTTGCTCTTTACATATGATTTCTTGCGCTTGGAGTTGTCGTACTGATACGGAGTTTGTTTAAGTATTGTTTCGAATTTATAGTCCCGGAAGCTCTTTGTCTTTGATATCAGAATCATCACAAGCATGCAGAAACCACTTTACTGGTTGTATATTCAGGACGTTTTTCAAGCAATGCTCGCTTCATACGAGTTAAGTATTGTCTCTACAGATCTTCTGTGATAGCATGGCTTAACTGCTCATAGTTGGAATACTCTCTGTTGATTCAATCAAACACGTTGGCGAATGAATATTCTGTTGGTCCATAGATTTTGTTCCTTGCCTTTAATGATAGTCGGAATGAATTTGCATGAATTTTGATACTTTTAAACTCATTGTTGTTGTTGTTTTAACATTTCTACTGTTGTCTCCGGAAGCTTTTCCCTGTATAAAGATGAAAAAGGTGTGGTTTTGTAAATATGGATGTATGCCTGTGTAATACAGTGGGAATGGAGTGAATTGGAGATGAAGATTATTTGTTGGTAGTTGTAAGTGTATGTTGTCTGACGTTATGTGGTTCGTAGCCCTAGAAAGTCCGCTGTGGTCGTTGGATTCAGCCACAGGTCAATGGGTCGCAGGGCTGTCGGCTTTGCTGGCCAATTAAAGATGTGCACCGTGTCGTGTGGTGCCTGGTTACATGAAGGGCAGCTATCTAAGGTTCCAGGGATGATCCTAACCCTATAACTATTTAGAATGTTTAGCCTGATCTAAGCTGGGCAAGAAAGGTCCTGGTAACCCTTGGCAGCCGCCTTTCGGTATCGGCTATAGGTGGAGGATGCCGATTTATGATCCTATTGTAGCTTAGTTAGTGTCTGGCTGTCACTACCGTTCTCTGATGTAGGGAGTTTTGCGCCTGCCTCCCTCACAGACTGAAGGTCAACTATTGATGGTATTAGGTGGGGGGGTTGTGAAGTCTTGTCTTATGTGGAGACGGCTGCTTGTGCAAGCTCTTCTTTCTACTGACACGATTTCTATTACGAACTTATGGTTTCTAACTTCTTTGGCTTCTGCGAAAGCTCTTGCCTTCGACACATTGTGTTTGTGGATGCCTTGCTGCAGTTTCTAAAGCATAAGAACTTTGGACTGTTTAAGGTTAGTAATGATGTTCTCAACTTTAGCTCAACCGAAAGTGTGCCGCGGATGGTGTGAATCTCTTTAGATTTTAGGAAGATAATTGCCCCCCAAAATATCGGGGTACCGTACACTACCTCATTTATAGCAATGCCAAATGAATTCCGTTTGCAAACACCATTTTTCGGGGTGTGTGCAAGGACAGATCCCTCTTTTAAGTTTTAAGGTTAGGTTTTTAGATTGTCAGAGTAAGATAGTTTAAGATTTTCGCCGGACTTTGTCCTAACTTTATGAGGTCGCCGTGGTCTAATAGGTAGTGTGTTGGCTTATTAGACTAAAGACCCGAGTTCGAATCCCAGGTCAGACATCAAAACGAAAATTTGAAAATAATTGTTCGGTGACTTCCTCTCAGCAGATTTCTGGCAAAAACTCTGAGAGTAAAAAACCTGCCATGAAAAGTTCCTCAAAAAAAATGTGTCGTTCGGAGTCAACTTTAAACTGTAGGTCCCGCCACTCATGTATAAAATTAACGCACACAACATATCAATTTGTCAATTTGAGCACCGAGTACTGTACTTGTCAGAATTGACAAGTACACGTCCTCTAACTTAACCTAACCTTGTCCTAACTTCTGCAACTTTGGGTCGCCGTGGTCTAGTAGGCAGTGTGCTGGCTTATTAGACGTAAAACCAGGGTTCGAGTCCCAGGCCAGATATCAAAAATAAAAAAAAAATACAAAAAGTATTATTTCGGCGATTTTATCTCATTCTCTTTCTGTTTCACAAAAATCTGTCGTTCGAAGTCGACTTTAAACTGTAGGTCCCGCCACTTCTGCATAAAATTAACACACACAACATAAGGGGTGTGAGAAACTGCGGGCTTCTTGGGGACGATTGCTGTAGACTGTCTAATAGTGAAGGTATGGCATTGGCCATTTTATAGTCACCAGCAGCAACTCGTTTCCTTACCGTTCGCATCTTTCCTCTCTCTTTCCACCTTTCCTAAAATCTGTACAATGCACTGCATGAGTGTAGGGGTCATCCCCTGAGTGTTGGTTTTATGAAAAAGAAAAAAATCTTCTGCAAAAACCATAAATTTACATACAATTGCGAATGTAATCGCTTTTCCAAAGCACAAAATAAATTGCTAATTCCGGTACCCTCTAGGGGCTTTCTCCTTCAATTCGTTACTAAAGTAACCATTTTTTTTTGATAGATCTGCTTGCGATATGTACATTTTTGCAATTTGAAATTTAAATATTTTTGTTTTCTTTATAACTTTAGACCCTTCTCGTCTATGCGGCTTACTTGGCCTCATCGGTTGATAATAAATTTAAAACAGCTGTGAGACAGGCATTTCCCGTATTACTTAAAACGGAAGATGATTTATTTTTATTTTGTAAATATGCCTCACTGATTGCTAGAGAACAAACGCAAAAAATCTTTTCAAAGACGGTACGCAAGGCAATAACGTCTTGGTACGCATTACGAACTCCCGATGCCATACGTACAATGTGGATGGAACACCGTGGCTTACATGGTTTCACGCACAGAGTCTTATTTAAATTGTGTCATATTTCCGATAATGTTCTTGGCTGTCCAAATGAAATTGTGAAACCATTTTTTAAAACATGCACTCAAATCCTAATCGAAAATAATGAAAGTGTAGCACAAACACAAACACCAACATCAACAACAGAAAATGCTCGTCCAGTAGCAGAAGGAGCAGTGGGAGCAGAAGGAGTAATAAAATCATCGAGTAATGTGACAATAGAAAGCACAGCAGAGTCGCTACCTAAAGATGAAGAGAAAGTGGAACAGAAAATGGAAGAAAAAATGGAAGAGAAAATGGAAGTGCAAATTGAAGAGCAAACAGAAGAAAAAAGTGAAGAGAAAACGGTAGAAAAAAGTGAAGAGAAAACTGATGAAAAAACGGCAGAAAAAATGGAAGTTGAACAACAAGATGCATCTGGTAAACCGGTACCTGATAATGTTTATGTGGCAATATCAAAATTACGTCAAACCAAGTCAAAGTATGAAGCCGTTAAAATTATACGCAAATTTAAATTACGTTACAATCAAGTTCCTGGTCATTTGGTCCGTTATCCAATGATAATGGAAGC
The DNA here is from genome assembly GCA_014635995.1 of Sarcophaga peregrina. Taxonomy (NCBI): domain Eukaryota; kingdom Metazoa; phylum Arthropoda; class Insecta; order Diptera; family Sarcophagidae; genus Sarcophaga; species Sarcophaga peregrina. The sequence goes on from CM025790.1 coordinate 95,439,173, forward strand.
AATATTGCCCACCATGTCGTATTTACAGATCCTTAGACATTGGCGTAAAATGGCCCGCTATCATCATTTAACAAATGAGAAAATCTTTATAAAAATCAAAAAAATATTAGGATGTAAAGAATCATTCAAAAAGGATCGTCTATATCCCATACATATATTGTTGAATCTTCGTAATGCGGCTGGTGTCAGTGATAAGGATCAGTTGCCAGCTAAAAGAAAAGCATCTCTAAAATTAGAATATCTGGAAACACTCTATAAGGATTCATATCTATGGCATCAACAGTCTGGCAATTTGCGTATGTTTATCACCGTAAATTTGCAAACAAACTATAAGAAAAGTAAGTAGAATTCCCACTAAAAAAAAACACGCCCGCCTTAAATACATTTCTTTTGTTTTGTCTTCCATCTTCTAGAAATGTTAAAAAATCATAAAAATTTAAGCTATCTCGATGCTTGTTGGGCATTGGCCTATGGCTATTTCAAACGTGAAGCTCAAGTGGACATTTACCATTGGGTTACGAATAAATTGTTAATCCATAAGATTCCAATTGACAAGGAATCAACGGACAAGGAAAACTTTGATAAGTTCAATGCAATTCAAGTTAGTTTATCCAACCAACAACAACATGTGAAATGAAATCAAAATACATTTTTTTTACGTTTATTTTTTCATCATTTGTCTAGAATCCCAAGAATAACCAAATATTTACTTGCCCTCTCGTACATGCTTTAGCCAATGGTAACATTTATGATGTCTTCTTATGTATTGTTCCAACGGGTGGCCGCGGTAATCCAAAACAAAATTCCGAACATCTTTGCAAATTCGTCGATAGATATCGCGAAAAACACAATCCTAAGGCCAAGTAAGTTTTTAAAATTTTTCTCGTATTATTTTTAAGTTTCTCCTTAATTTTGTAAATTTGTTTTACGAAACAAATTTACTTTTCAACACCATAAAGGGGGCGGGGTTTCATTAACTGGTGCTTCCTATCTTTAAATTTCAGTAAAACAAAGTTTAGGGTTGTGAGATAACAACGAAATACAAATAAAAATATTCGCCATGGTTTCTTTTTGGGACTCGCCGTGGTCTAGTGGGCAGTGTGTTGGCTTATTAGACAAAAGGCCCGGGTTCGAATCTCAGGTCAGACATCAAAACGAAAAATATTTCTTCGGCGACTTCCTCTCAACAGATTTCTAGCAAAAACTCTGCGAGTAAAAATTAAATTGCCATGAAAAGCTTCTCAAAAATCTGTCGTTCGGAGTCGACTTTAAACTGTAGGTCCCCGCCACTCATGTATAAAATTAACGCACACAACATAAGTGGTGGGGAGAAGCTAGGTCGTAATCCTGACTGAAGGGTTGTAATGTCCAATTATGTATGTATGTTCTTTTAGGCGAAGCACATTCGAAATGTTCAATTTGCTAAGGCATAGGTAGAAAAGGACACACATCGGATCTTTTATGATACCACAGTTCTTCGCTGGCGTCTAATTTCGGAGCCAATCGTGACAGTGGGATTAGGTTAGGTTAGAGAACGTGTATTGTACATGTCATTGGCACAAGTATAATACCTAGAGGTCAAAATGATCCATTGTAATTTCGTCCTAGAAGAGAGAGAGAGAGAGCGAGGAGGAGACGATAGTAAAGGAGATAGGGGAATTGGACAAGGAGAGCGGGTGGGAAAGGAGGGATAAAAAAGCATGGACCGCAAACACCCAAGAGGATGCTAGCACTTGCCAACCAGCTCAATCTATTTATGAATCTATGGAGACTCGTAATTTCGTCCTAGAAGAGAGAGAGACAGGAGGAGAGGATAGTGAAGAAGATAAGGGAATTGAACAAGGAGAGCAGGTGGAAAAGGAGGAATAAAAAAGCATGGACCACAAACACCCAAGAGGACGCTACTATAACCTTGGTGCCCTAGAACTTGCCAACCAGCTCAATCTATTTATGAATCTATGGAGACTCGTAATTTCGTCCTAGAAGAAAGAGAGACAGGAGTAGAGGAGAGTGAAGACGATAAGGGAATTGAACAAGGAGAACAGGTGGAAAAGGAGCGATAAAAAAGCATGGACCACAAACACCCAAGAGGACGCTAGTATAACCTTAGTGCCCTAGAACTTGCCCAACCAACTCAATCTATTTATGAATCTATAGAGAGGCGGCGTAATACCGCCACTCGACAAAGATTTCAAGTCTTCTACTCAACCTCAACCTACCAAGAACTGGATAATTACAGAGTAGGTGTTCGATAATCTCTAAATTCTTTTTATCGCAATATACCCTAGGATCTGTTTTAAATTCTTGTCTGCGATTTAATTTCGTTGTGGCCCTGCTGCAATGAAACCATGCGTGAAAGTTTCTCTAAATCATTTATATTGTAAGCACTAACTAAGGTGGTGTACTTGTTAGGGAAAGTAAAGTCTCCTCTTCTTATTTATCTCTGTATCGTTTTGCAGAAATCAAAACCAATGCGCCTCGGATGCATAGCCATAATGCATCATACCGTAATAATACCAACAATCATATTTAGCGTGGCTCCTAAAAAAATATTGATTGACGACAACGCCAATAGACTAAAATTCACTTCAAACAGTTACTTTTTCGAATTCTAATTGATAATTCGAATTGTTCATGTAATCACTTATCCAGAAATGAATTTCACCGCTAAAGATGAAGATAAAAAATTAGGAGTCTCTAGTGCCAATCTCCCTTGTTTGTTGGTTATGGTCCTTCATTAAAGGCAACTAATTTGACAGACGAACCTGGACATTATCAACGTGTTCACGTAATCACCCATCCAGAAATGGATTACTCCCCGCTAAAGATAATTTTTTAGCTGCAAAATTAAGAGGCTCTAGTCTTAATCTCCCTTGTTTGTTGGTTGTGGTCGTTCATCAATGACAAATAATTTGATAAACGAAGCAGGACATTATCAGCTGTTAACATTCTTAAGTCCCTGTTAAAAAAAAACACGATACTTTAATGTGTTAATCTAGTGACCCGATCTAGTATTCTTTTTGGCCTATCTTTTGTCGTTAGTATGAAGGTCTTCTCTTTATTATTAAGACTGTATGACCTAATCTAGTGTATAATATTAAGCCCAGTCGTTCATATTCCATTTAAATTGGTGCAATCCTAGCTGAAGACAACTTCAACTGAAGATGACACAGCTGAAGATGATTTTTTAACTGCAAAATTAGAAGGCTCTAGTGCCAACAGCTTTTAGAGCCTATTCAACGAATAAACTTTGTTCTTTATGGTCGTCCATGATTGAACTAGGCGTAATACATTTGGCTTGCAATTTAATTTTGTTTGTTTTTTTTTACTTTGAAGTTTTCTCTTTATGATGATTGTATGTTCGAATCTAGCGTTAAGTCTAGTTGTTAGTTCCTTTTAAATTGTTGCAATCATTGAAGTGGGCAATCACAGCTAAAGATGATATTTTACCTGCAAAATTAGAAGGCTGTTGGCACTGCTTTAGAGTCTATTGAACGAATAAACTTTGTTGTTTATGGCCGCACATGAATGACAACTAATTTGAGAAGCGGAGCTGGACATTATCAATCGAAAGTCGAAAGTTTACAAGTTCCTGTTAAAAAAAAAAAAATACACCTGATAACTTATAACTTAATCAGTTATCTAGGGACCTGTATTAGGCGTATTATATTTGGCTAGCAGTTTAATTTTGTTTTTTTTTTTCACTTTGAATTCTTCACTTTATTATGATTGTATGTTCGAATCTAGTGTTAAGCGCCTAGTCGTTTGTTTCTTTAAAATTGTTTAAGGGCCATTATTAAAACTTGCCGTTAAACTTGGATTTAGTTAAAGATAACTTTAACTAAAGTGGACTTTAAAGTCAACTTTAATTGATTTTCGTTATTACAACTTACAGATAAAATAAAATTAAAATATGGCAGTGCTGGAGCAAAGGTGATAAAACTGCTATATTAAACAAGTTAATTTTTTTTAACGTAGTGGCAACAGCGGACTTTGTTTTATCTAGTATACAGTTCGTCAAAAAAATCTTTGCTCAGACCAAAAAAATTTAAAAATTGATCTTCATTCAAGAATTCCAACAACAAATTCTTTGTATACTTTTTTATTTTTGCACTCATTCTACAACTGTACTTGTCTACGACCATAAGGCACCAATAGTTTTCTAATAGTAACCCACATTCCAATAATAACAACAACAAAAGAACTTTACTCAATATAAAAAGTGTCAAAAAAATCTTTGCATATTGAATGAAGATAATAAAAAAATTACAAAAATATGCCGTTTCTTCCCAAAAATGTTGCGCATTTGGGGTTTTTTACAAATAAGATAAATAACGTTTTAATAATGAAGGGATCGTTTTTTATGAAACAAGGGTCCTTATATTTATACAAACAATGCCAGGAAAACCAGTTTCAAAAAATATTATACAATTGGGCTATTTCAACTACTACAAAGGCAAAACTGCCAAGGAAATCGCCGATATGTTCTGCATAAACATATATCCCGTGCTGAAAAAGAAGGAGGAAAGGACTTAAAGGGATCAATAGGCAGGCTAAAAAAGATGACGCAAAGAGTTGAGAGAAAAATTATTAGAACCGTGTATGATAGCCCGCAATCCAGTGCGAGATGATTAGCTCTTCGAGTGCAAAAAGACTTTGGGTTACGTGTTTTCCAAGAAACCATTGGAAATGTTCTTCAAAAACACAAATATTCTTCATGAATGACTAGGAAAAAACTCTTGCTGCCAGCACAAAATGTCGAAAATAAATTAAGATTTGCCACCAAACACATTTCACTTCCTTCGGAGTACTGGGACGATGTTATTTTCTCAAATGAGATGAAAATAATGATTTATTATCATAACAGACCGCAAAGAGTTTGACGTAAGCCAGCCTCTGAAAGCACTAGAAAATAAAAATCTTATTCCTACAGTAAAGTTTGGAAAACTGTCTGTAATGGTATTCGGTTGTATATCCACCAAGGGAGTTGGTGTAATCAGAATTTTGGATGAAATAATGACTAAGGAAGTACATCTGATCTGAACTGACCGACCGCCAGCATTAAGAAATTTGGTTTTATTGACCCGGTTAATCCTAATAAATATAATTACAAGTATTATCAAGATAATGATCCTTAAAATAAATCTTATTTATGTAACTCCAGGTTACTTTACAAATGCACCAAAGTTATTGATACGCCTGCCCAAAATTCTGATATTAACCCTATCGAAAATTTGTGGGTTCATCTGAAGAAAAAAAGTAGGGAAAAGATCTCCCAAAAATAAAAACGATTTGGTAAAGTTCATAATGGAAGAGTGCGAAAAAATACCATTAGAATATGACATTAGGAAGCTTATTCATTCCATGAGAAGGCGTCGGCAAGCGGTAATTGATGCTCAACGTGAACCCACAAAATATTAGCACTATAAATTTAAAAAAATTGCAAAAGTCTTAATATTATATCAAGTGTGCAAACATTTTTTTGACAGCAGTAAAATTGAATTATTTTAGTTTTTTTAATATTTTACATTAGAATATTGTTATTATTATAAAAGTTTTTTATTTATTATATTAACAAAACATATGTTTATAAAATCCTGTTTGAAAAAATTTAAAAATTTGATTGTTTATATTAGAAATCAATGAATTTTTCAAAGTTTTCTAATTTTTTTATGTGTAAAGATTTTTGACAAACGTATGTATTGCTCATTTTGTTTAAATTAAATTGCCTTAGTTTTGATCACTTTTATCATTGTATCATAATACTAAAAACATTTCTCGTTAAATAGCCTCAACTTGTTAAGGATATTTTTTATTTAATTGACGATGTCAAATTATTCTCTTTTATAAAATGTTTTTTGCTTCAATATATTTTCAAATATTTTCAGATTCATTATTTTGGATCTATTAAAATATAAACGCTCCATGCAATATAATATGTCACGTGGTCAAAATATTTTGGAAATTTGCGGATTAGATGAACATACTACCGATATTATATACAATTTTGCTAATCATCGTTTTGATTAAATATGGCAAGCAGTGGCGAGCAAAAGAAGCGATTAAAAGTTATTGATTGAAGTATTAAAAAAAAACGAAATATTTAAAACTGAAAAAAAGTAAGCATTAAAAATTTTTCTTATAGAATTGTAGAGAAAAAAAAAAGATTAAAGCATTTTAAATATTATAAATATACGATACATATATATATATATAGTATATATATAGAGAACTGAATTATAAAAATAATATAATATCTAACGAACTTCTCTCTCATGCATATGGTCATGATGATAAGAGAAGAGTTGTATTATTTTTTTCCATTTTTTTGTTTTTAAATTATTTAAATAATTTTATAAAATATTGTTTTTTCTTTTTAAAGAAAATTGTTTGAAAATTTGAATCTTTTTTATTATTATTACGATTTTTAATTTGTATTTTTATGTTAATAACACGAATTTAGTATTTATTTCTGTTTGAATTATTTGAATGGATAACCGTGTTGATAATTTTAATTTTATAACAAAAAATAAAAAAAAAACCGTATGGATGCTAAAAATAAAAAGAAAATAAAACAAATTGCCTTAAAAAAAAAAAATAAAAATAAAATACATACTGTACTAAGACAAAATAATAGTAAAAATTAAAAAAAAAAAACAAGGATTTTGGAATAATAAAAATGCATTTTTTTAAAAAAAGCAACACTGAAAATATTTAAAAACGAAACAAAACAAACCAAACACATCCTATAAAAAACCGTTATTAGTAAATAAATTTTTTTAGTCTAAATTGTAATTAAAAATATAAAATAAAAATATAAATAATTTTGTCTTGGTACCAACAACAACAACACCAACCACAATCTATTTTAAATTTATAAAAATTAAAAAGAAAAAAATATATATTGAATCATACATACATACATACAACCACAAAAGTATACATAAGATTAAAAAATTTTACAAAATTTTAAAATCGATTTAAATTTGTAAACAAAAAGATTTTCAATGAAACGGTTTTCAATTGTTTAAAAAAAAATTTCTAAAATTTATTAGCCGTATGTATACTTTTATGGCTGAGTGTATATAAAAAAAAATTTTTTTTTTTTTGTTAAACAAAAATATAAAACAAATTTAAAGCAAATAGTTAAACTAAATTATTTTTTTTATTAAGAAACAAATGAAATCTTCCACAAAAATTATTGGACTTGCAAGAAAAAAAATTTATTGAAAATAAAGAAACAAATTTTTTTATAGAATAATTTTATTTTTCTACAAAATTTCTAAAAAAAAAAATTTATAAAACAATAACAACAACAACAACAACAAAAAAAAATCAATAATGGCAAGTTAAGTTTAAATTTTAAGTAAAACAACATTATTATCTACGTTTTAATATACAAAAACGAAAAAACAAAATTCGGAAATACTCTTTTAAGATAAAAAACAAAAACCTAAGAAAAATATTTTATATTTACAATACATTACACATACATACACACAGAAAACTATATATAAACCGTTGAAATCAATATACAAGCAACACTGAAAATATTTAAAAACGAACAAAACAAACCAAACACATCCTATTAAAACCGTTTATTAGTAAATACATTTTTTTATTCTAAATTGGTAATTAAAAATATAAAATAAAAAATATAATAATTTACATACATATGTTATTTTGTCTTGGTACCAACAACAACAACAACACCACAATCTATTTTATATTTATAAAAATTAAAAAAGAAAAAAAAATATATTGAATCTACATACATACATACAACCACAAAAGTATACATAAGATTAAAAAATTTTACAAAAATTTTAAAATCGATTTAAATTAGTAAACAAAAGATTTTCAATGAAACGGTTTTCAATTGTTTAAAAAAAAAATTTCTAAAAGTTATTAGCCGTATGTATACTTTTATGGCTGAGTGTATATAAAAAAAAATTTTTTTTTTTTTTGTTAAACAAAAATATAAAACAAATTTAAAGCAAATAGTTAAACTAAATTGAAATCTTCCACAAAAATTATTAGACTTGCAAGAAAAAAATAATTTTATTGAAAATAAAAAAACAAATTTTTTTATAGAATAATTTTATTTTTCTACAAAATTTCTAAAAAAAAAATTATAAAACAATAACAACAACAACAACAAAAAAAAAAAAATCAATAATGGCAAGTTTAAGTTTAACTTTTAAGTAAAACAAACAAACAAAATTATTATCTACGTTTTAATATACAAAAACGAAAAAACAAAATTCGGAAATACCCTTTTAAGATAAAAAACAAAAACCTAAGAAAAAATATTTTATATTTACAATACATTACACATACATACACACAGAAAACTATATATAAACCGTTGAAATCAATATACAACAAAGAAAAATTTTTAAAATTAAAAAACAATAAAAAAAGTAATAAAATAAAATACAAAACTGCCTAAGTACCAAATTGTTTATAATTTCCATATAAAATCGATAAAGAAAAAATAAAATTGAAATTTTTTTAAAAAAAAAAAGCAATACATACATGGAAAGAAAATCTGATATTAAATCTAAAAATAATTACAAACTCTCTCATACAAAATAAAAAAAAGAACTTTAAAATAAATTTATTTTAGTCTAAAATTATTAATAAAAATTCTAAAATTAAAATAGTTTTAGTAAACAAACAAAAAACAAAGGAAATAAAAAAAATTTAATTAAGAAAGCAATACGTTTAACGTATGTATTTAACGACTGGCATACATAAATTCAAACTAGAAATTATTTTTACATTGAAAATGAAACAAACAAAAAAACAAAAAAGAATACAAGAAATTATTAACAATAATAGTTTAAATTATATAAAGAAAACAAACATAATAAATTAAATTTCATATTTTTAGTTTATAATTCTGCCATTAATTTGAAAAACAAAAACAAAAAAACACAAAAATAACAAATATTGGGGATATTAATTGTCATACAATATGGAAAGTAAAGTTCTTCATATCAGAGTAAAGCTGCATGGCCACACACATTAAATTAACTAAACTAACTGGAATTTTTGTAATTGTATTGGTAAAAAGAAAAACCTACTTATACGTACAGTAAGACCCCGCTTAAAGCTGCTCCGCTTAACGCTATTTCAGTATTATGGGGTAGTAATGGGATTCACCTAAAACACACACTGTATTGATACTTGTTGTAAATGGTCCGTCACACACGAGAGCAATTATGCTGGCACAAAATGGCAGCTTGTATGAAAGGGAGGTGAGGAGAGGAGAGTGATTTTTTGCTGGCATAATTTTTCAACCAGCTTCTTTCTACCCCGCACAAATTAATACATAAACAACACAAACCCAATACACATGCATTTGTAAAACATCAGATTCAGAAAAATTTTTTGCATAGAGCATATTTAGTCCTTCGTTGTGCATTGAGTAGTGAAGAAAAAAACTAATGCACCCAATTCTGAATGTATGTGTGTGACTGAAAGAACAAAAATTGAGCGCCTTAAAAAATAATCTCGTCTGTGATAGCACACTGAAACGGTCATACATACTATGTACGTGTTAAGTTGTCTCGTTTAACGTTGTTTCGTTTAGCACTGGAGTTTATTGGAACGTATTCCCTACGTTAAGCAAGGTCTTACTGTAAAGATGATTGTAAGGTATTCAATCTGGAATTTATTGAAGTTAATCACAATTTATTATAACTGCCAAATTAAGATCTTTTTCTATTTTCAATTAAAAATTGTTAAAAAATGTTACAATCAGAAATCATAAATTTTTTGTTTCTTTGTTTGATCGCCTAATTTTTTTTTATGTTCCTATTACTAACCCTGTAATTACACGTTTCAAATTTTCTTTCTATTCTTTTCACGTATTTTGACAAGCAATGAAGTTCATTACTGTGATTCCATACTAGATACTGAATTTATTTGATCGTCTTCAGGCATCAAATAAAATTATCAATGGTTTATATGTGAGGGCGTATGTACACGTTGTTGGCTTTTTGATTGATGAATAATTTTGCTTTCATAACTTTAATTATTTGATCATCTCCAATTGTGATTGACAATCATTATCTCATTTGCTTCTTTACCGCCGTAATAAACATAATCATGCGCAGATAAACAAATCTAAATGCAAATGATGATTGACGAATTTATTTGTACGTGAACCACACGACACTTACACTTATGTATTATTTGATGATTTTATTTGACCTTATATGTAATCATGTTGACGTTCTATGGGTACACTTTGATGGCTTTTTGATTGATGAAAATCAAAAAAAAATTTGATTTTTCATTTGATGAATTTTTATTTGATTGTCTCCAAATGTGATTGACAAGCATTATCTCATTTGCTTCGATATCGTCGTAATGAACACATCCATGAGCTGGTAAACAAGTTAAATTGTGTTTGCTAAATACATATTCTTGCCATCATGGAGAAATGTAAAGTCAAAAAAATAAAACTGAAAGAAATATGAAATTTACTTCAGTTTCGGAAGGAGTCATCCGATGACATTTTAGGAAACGCGAACACTATAAAATCAAAATGCAAACGGTGATGATTGATGCATTTATTTGTACGTCTTCATTTTTAACGTCAATCACACTATTTCAACGTCTCCAGGCGTCAAATAAAATCATCAACGCCTTATATGTGAGCGTTTTGTCGTTCTCTACGTACACGTTGAAGACTTTTTGATTGATGAAACTCAAAAAAAAATTCGATTTTTCATTTGATGAATATTTATTTGATTGTCTCCAATTGTGATTGACAAGCATTATCTCATTTGCTCATCGTAAAAACAAAAAGAAAACAAATAAAACTGGAGGAATATGAATGAAATTTACTTCAGTTTCATATTTTAGGAAATGGGAACAGAATAAAATCAAAATGCAAATGATGATTGATGAATTTATTTGTATGTTTTCTTTTTAATGTCAATCACACGACTCTCACACTCATGTATTATTTGATGAATTTTTTTGTGGTATGCGCAGATAAAGAAAACAAAAAAATAATAGGAATGAAACCTACAAAACCAAAATGTAAATGATGATTGACGAATTTATTTTGTACCTCTTCTTTTTTAACATCAATCACACGCCACTCACACTTTAGTATTATTTGATGAATTTATTTGATCGTCTTCAGTCACCTTAAGGATTAAGAATTTCGTGACATTTATTGCTTAACCTCAGTAAAAGTTTACCTCTCTTGGGATTTATTTGAAAATTACAAAAATTTTAGGGGAAAACCCCTCAAAATGGATTACTGCTGCGTTACTACTTTATTCGCTTGATATATTTAATGATTGACTCTTGTTTTTTTTTTTTTTAACTTATTTACTATTCCAATATTGTATGCACAATTATTTATCTCTCTTGATCATCAGTATGGCCTTTAAAATTAGTAAAATAAATATGTTTAAATTAATTATTTTTTATTATATAATTAATTTTATGTGTATAAATTATTTAGAAATTTTTAAATTTCTTTCTAAACAAAAATAAGAAGCTGAATTGAAAACTAACGATTAAAAAAAAAGCGATATTAAATTAGTATTAGAAAATTGTTGAAATAATTTTCAAAATTCTACAATAAATCGGTGAGTGAAATAAAATTAAAAAAATAATTCCTTTTTTTATAAAAAAAAAAAAAAAAAACAAGCAAACATTGTGATCCATACCTTAATAAGATGCAACTTAAATATCGACAAAAAAAAACTTAAAAATTAAAATTAATTTTAAATTTAATTAAAAGAAATAAAAACACAAACATAATATTTGAAATAAACAATTTAGTTAATTTAAACAAAAACAAAACAAAAAATAAATAAGACAAACAAAATTAAAAAATAAATAAGAAACTGGAACAAAAAGTACCTTTTAAATGAAATAAAACTACAGAAACATACAAACATGCATACAGAAGGAAAATAATAATTTAAACCGTAACTAGAAAAGAAAAAAAATTATTTAAAACGAAAAGAAGAAATAATAAAATAATAAATCAATTACATACAAAACAAACTCTGTTATTATCTGCTTTAGAAAAATAATCATTTAGTTTTTAACGATTTGTTTAAAAATCGAAAAAAATAGTTTAAAAAACAAACAAAAGAAGAAAATAGTAATTTTAAATAAAATGAAAAATATCCAAAGGAAATAAAAAAAAAACAAGAAATCTTAAAGAAAAAACATTCGAAATACCGTTAGAAACCCTCATGTGATATCTTGAAAAAGAATAAAAACAAAAATAAATTTAAAAAAAAATTATTTAACACAAAATACAAAACTAAAATAAAAATGAAAAAAACCGCAACAAAAACAAATTTGAAAAGCAAAAAAAAAAATCTAATTTTTTTAATTTTTAAATTTTTTATTTCAAAAAAAAAAAAAAACAAAATATAATTTTTATTTAAAAAAAAAATAAAATAATTTTTAATAAAAAAAAATATAATTTTTATTTAAAAAATATAATTTTTATTTAAAAACAAATACTTGTTTATTTAAAAAAATAATTTTTTATTTAAAAAAAAAAAAAATTATTTATTTAAAAAAAAATAATTAAAACAGAAGTGAAAAAACTGCAACAAATTTGAAAAGCAAAAAAAAATAATATTTTTAATTTATAAACTTTTAATTAAAAAAATTATTTTTTATTAAAAAAAATTAATTTTTATTAAAAAAAAATAATTTTTAATTGAATAATTTTTTATTAAAAAAGATTATTTTTTTTTAAATTATTTTTTATTAAAAAAAATTATTTTTTATTAAAAAAAAATTATTTTTTATTAAAAAAAATTGTTTTAATTAAAAAAAATTATTTCTTATTAAATATTTTATTTTGATTAAAAAAATATTTTTTTTAATTAAAAATTTTTTTTTTATTAAAAAAAATTATTTTTTTATTAAAAGAAAAAAATTATTTTTTATTAAAAAATTTTTTTTTATTAAAAAAAAATTATTTTTATTAAAAAAAAAAATCTTTTGTTATTAAACAAAAATAAATAAAAAAAAGCAAACACCCACCACCTCATTTTTATAATTCATCACTTTTATTTTCTCAGCGAATTTTATTTATTTATTTATTTTTAATATGTTTCACTATTTTTTTTTAATATTTTGTTTTTTATATTAACAGAAACTGAAATTGATATGGTATTTTTTTCTAAAATTTACTTAAAAAAAATACTTTCTTAAAAAAAAAAAAAAATATAAAAAAACATCCTTTTTTATTTAATTATTTATTTTTAATATGTTTTACTATTTGTTTTAAAAAAACAAAAAAATATAAAAAAAAATAATTTTTTATTTATTTATTTATTTTTAATATGTTTTACTATTTTTTTTAATATTTTTTTATATTTAACAGAACTGAAATTGATATGTATTTTTTTTTCTAAAATTATTATCTATAAAAAAAAAATATTTTTTATTTAAAAAAAAATTTTTTATTTAAAAAAAATTTCTCAGCGATTTTTATTTATTTATTTTTAATATGTTTTACTATTTTTTTTATATTTAACAGAACTGAAATTGATATGTATTTTGTTTCATCTTGTGAATCTAGTGTTCTTACTTAATTACATAAATGATTTTGTTTTTATTTTTTTCTCAATTATTTTAAATGTATTATTTTTCTTAACTATTTTATAAGCCTATCTATCTATTTACGTATGGTTAAATAAAACAATTTAACAAATACTTTACACAGTATTTATAAATATTAATAATAATATGATTGGAAAAAAAACTAAATAAAATAAAATAGAAAGATAAAAGGAGAAAGAATTTAATTTAATTAAAATTAAAACTTTAATAAATGTTTTTGTTGTAGCCAACCAATTTGTGCGTTATACAATTGAAACACTTTTTCAAATTGAATTCGAAAAGTGTCCAAATTCTCTCTGTAGTCGTTTAAGCTCTTCGTCTCTTTGCGAATTAATATTTAATTATATATTAATGTAATGTAATGAATATAAATCATAATATTATACGATTAAAATAAAAAAAAAAAAAAAAAAAAACTAAAAAGCATTTAATAAATAAAGAAAAACTAAAAAAAAATAAAATTATTACTTATTCAAACTATCAAATGATTAAAAACCGAAAAAAACAAATTGTTTTATTTATTGAGGTTAGGTTGCCTCAAAGGACATAACTGACTTGGATTGTAAAGGGTTAATCAACCTTGTTCTACGACTTACATGTGTGAAACAAAATATCAACTCAAGTTTCGCCACGGTTTCGGTGAAATACAGAATTGGCGAAAACTACAGCACCTCCTCAGTACATTTTTTAAAAGATATTTTTTTTTTAAGAAAACAAAGCTATTGAATTTTTTTTTTTAATTATTTATAATTATTTATATCCTTATTATTGAAAAACACAAACTCGAGGTATTCAGAATTTAATAAAAAAAAATATTAAAAATTCAAAAAACATTTTAAGACGCAAATATAAGCAGACAAAACTAAAGCACCTCCAAATTATGGTGCACAGAAAACTATTGAAATCAATATTTCGTTGCAAATCCTTTATTCTGTATGACGGACAGATACCTTTTAGGTATAGGGGACATTAAATTATTTATTATTTCAGGATATATTGCTTTCCAAGCTTTTTTTGCGGCTTCAAATAAGTTTTGTTTGGTTTTGCAATTTTCTTGGTTGATTTTTAAGTTAATAATTGGATTGGAGAGCTGGTTTAGCAAGACATCAATTGAGTACAAAATAATCGATTAACAGATCAATTATTTCTAGGATATTTTTTGCAGACTGGTCGTGAAACTTCGCAACATGAAGACTCCTTAATTAAAAGGACAATCCAAAATGATCGTACAGCATCTTCTAGTCACATACTATACCGCTTGGATTTAAAAATTAACGAAAAAACGATTCCCAGAAGGGCTGTAGCGGCGGGATTTCTGTTTCTGAGACTTTATAAAGGTCCAAGGAAGGCGATATAGTCTAATAGATAACATGTTGGCTTACTTGACATTAAGCCACGGTTCAGAACTCAGGAGAGACGTCTGCAATAAAACGAAATATGAAAAAATATTTCTTCGGTGACTACCTCTCAACAGATTTCTGGCAAAAACTCTGAGAGTAAATAAAATTGCCGTGAAATATTTCTCAAAAAACTGTTGTCGTAAGTCGACTTTAAACGAGACCTACACATCCACACATTATCCTGGACAGACTAACAAAAGAGCATTGAAAAAGATACGTAGTATACACCGGCGCTATATAGTGCTCCGCTCTTGCTTGGTGAATTGTCGTTTCATTTGCACACATATACAGTAGGAGTTCGACAATCTGGCACGTTCGGGACCGGCTCGGTGCCGGACTATCGAAAATACTTATCGGGTCTATCGGGCGGTAATTATAAGAACAATTAGGTTAATAATTAAACTACAAATACAGTATGCCATGGAAAAGGACATACACGCTTCGTGATTGTGCTGAACTGCACCAGAATTTTTTGTTACAGCTGAGACAGCCAAGCGTTTCCGGATGATCCCGAACTATTCCGAAAACTTCTGAATTGCATTTATTTGCATGTTATTTGCTTTTAAGGCACACTTTTGGATAAAACCAAAATTTTTATGGATGCCGGACTAATGGACTTCTACTGTACAACAAATATCAATACAACGTGCGATTTAGGGGAATCCCAATACTACCGCGTAATACTGAAACATCGTTGAGCGGGGTCTTACTGTATGTAAGTAATTGAGGTTCAATGTCGTTAGTATACCGAATAATTGTATTCTTTAGCTTCTGAATTGTTTTTGGCTTATTGACGCCAATATCCCCGATATCTGGCGATGTTAAATCACACGATCGTGGTGGATCATTTTCATTGCCATGATGTAAGATAGAGCATAGAGATACGTCGAAGAGACAAGAGCACAGATAGGTCGAAGCTAGATGGAGGCACAGGTGCTGAGGTTTTCTGTAAGGATCTTGGTCTAGAACTTCACTTTACGGTAAAAGAAGACGCATATCATTAGAGGTGAAGGCTATTGAGGTCGTAGTTAGTAGGATTTGGAATCTTATATGATCTTCGTTAACAGTCAAGCTGCCCTAAAGGCCACGGCTTGTTCGACTTTGCACAAGATCGCATCCGTCAATTCTAGGTTCCGGAATATAACATTTTACAAGGTAATGAGACGGTGGATTAGATTCACTTTCTTTTGGTCCTGACTCCCTAATCTGCCACTTCTACTGCCTCATCACGGGATGGGGGATGGATCGAAATGTGATGAGTCTAGGAGTCTATAACATTGCTGCTGGGCTTAGATATAGCCAGCCTGAGATTAGTTGTTGGTTCTATTAAAGGGCACAGCGAGATTAGATCGCCGACTAGGGTTTGGAACATATCCCAGAAGGACTATTACGGGGGATGTTGTGGAGGTTAAGGAACTTCTATGTCGACGTGGAAATCCACGAATGATTGTTGAAAAGGCTTAATGCAGTTTATTAGCTGGCGACATGACTGGACCGTACTTTTTCGAAAATAAGTTTGGTCGTCAAGCAGTTACCGAGAATGGTGTGCTTTCTGGGTAGTTGATAATGGAGGATTCTTAAACCAGGCTGAAACATAGCTTCAGTCGGTGGTTTGTTTTTTAAAGGTCCGTTCCTCCCCTCAAAACAGACGACATTTAGAATTCTGGAGTGTCCTATCAAGCAAGCTCTGTTTCCAGCACCGCGATAGCATATAAAAAAAATTAGGTCATTGTAATTACTTAAACAAAGTTTAGATTATCTCAAATGTATTTGGCTTGTGGAGAGTATTCGGTTCTCTTCATCTTCCATTCACCGAATATACCCTTACAGGCTCCTACTGTTACTTTCTGTGAGTCAACAATGCTGTGGAAGCTACCCTCTGCGCAAGCTGATCAGTCTGGAACCCAGAAGAAGGTAACGCTACTTGGTTACGTTAAAATTGCTCCTGTGTAAACGTGCTTGCGTGTAGTAGTATAGCATCAACGTCACTAATGAGGCCAGAACGGAGTGGAAAATGACGTTTGGAAAAGTACGCTTAAGGAAACAAAAGGGAAAGGTTCTTCTTAAATCAAATGTGCTTGAGGTATTTCAAACTTTTATTAGGAAACTACATTATGAGGAAATTTGAGTGCGTCATACTCAATCCAGGAATAATCTAAAGTTGGTGACCGATCATTTGACAGAGCGCTGTAGACATAAAAGTACACTTGTTTAGAATGAGGTTTGCCTCAAATCTAACGTATAGATTCTGTAATGATGTGAATAAATTATTAGAACACATTCTTGGAAGGAACATTGGGAACATATCAGACGCTGGAAAGCATCGAACAGCATCTAGAATTTAGACAGGACAGGAGGCTTGAAGGAGACATAATGGGGACATTGTGTAGTACATTCTTGGAACCTGTGAGGCACTCAGGTATCAGGTACATATCATGTGCTGGAGCGGGAATTGTCCTTGTTAATATCGAACAGCATCTAGAATTTAGACAGGACAGGAGGCTTGGGGAAGACATTATAGGGATATCGTGTAGTACATTCTTGCAACCTGTGAGGCACTCAGGCATCACGGAAGATAAAATCTGGATATTGAATATCAGATGCTGGGGAGGGAATTGTCTTTGTTGATATCGAACAGCATCTAGAATTTAGACAGGACAGGAGGCTTGAAGAAGACATAATGGGGACAGTGTGTTGTACATTCTTGGAACCTGTGAGGCACTCAGGTATCAGGTGCTGGGGGGGGACTTGTCCTTTTTAATATCGAACAGCATCTAGAATTTAGACAGGACAGGAGGCTTGGAGGAGACATTATAGGGATATCGTGAAGTATATTCTTGCAACCTGTAAGGCATCACTGAAGGTAAAATCTAGGTATTGTATATCAGGTGCTGGGGAGGGATTTATTCTTGTTGATATCGAACAGCATCTAGAATTTAGACAGAACAGGAGGCTTGGAGAAGACATAATAGGGATATCGTGTAGTTCATTCTTGGATTCTGTGAGGGACTCAGTCATACAGAAGCTAAAACCTGAGTACATATCAGGTGCTAGGGAGGGAAGTGTCCTGAAGTTTTTCAGGCAAATAGGCTTGAATGAGATATTATAGGATGATCAATATGGATTGAGGACAGTAAAATTCGCCATCTGGTGTTTTCATAAGTACAGAAGAAACTGAAATTAACGCCAATAACCTGTGCTATTATATTTTAGTAGACAATAAAAAAATCACTTTGTCTGTGTACTTACAAGAAATAAAAAATATGTTCGTTTTCATTTTTCCTTTTAATTATGCCATATTTATGTGTCTTAAGAGGAGTATTTCAAAAATTTCTTTCGACAGTAATGTAGTCGTTTTAATCCTTTCTTAAATGTTGTGTTAAAGTCCTTATAATCATTTCATCGCTTTAAGTACGAAAATAAAAAAAACAACAAAGGCATAAAGTTGGCAGTTGGAAAAGACAAAAATTAAGAGTCTCAAGTTCACTATGTAGTTGTTGTGAGTTGCCAAAAACAGAAGTGGGCTGGTTGTTGATTTTTCGGCTGTTTTTTTCGTTCTTTCTTTCTTGCATCTTTGCATGTCCTATTGTTTTAAATCTACACACTCCAATGAGATGTCTTTTGTTTTCAGTTGGACAAAGTCCAACAAACTGAACACAGACAAGGCAAAAAAAAAAGGCAAAAGCCACGACTCTATTTAGCAAAAATATAATGCACATGAATAAGCATGAAATGCATTAATAATGGAGACACTATAATGCAAGAAACTAAGGCATCTTTAAGGCCATAAATTATTTACAAGCTTCTAAAGCAAAAACTTAGGTAAACAATTTACGTTTATTTAAGCGATTATTACAAAAAAAAAATAAATTTCATATCAAAGAAAACATTTCTACTGATTTTTAGTAACCAAACCGGCTGGACCACATAGATAACTCCATTTGGAGGTGGTGCGTAAGGGCTCAAAGCCCAATTCCTCTTTAGGTATGCCGAATTGTGTCAATTTCGATTCATAAGTAGCCAATAGATCATCATGGGCTTTCGTAATCCTCGCCAGTTCATAACGCAACTCCTGTATAATTTTATTCTTTTCATCTAGAATATCTTCAGCTTTTTTCTCCAATTCTACGGGCGTATCTGCTTCCATGCCACTGGCCTTTACGGCAGCCGCACAAGACTTAATCGTTTCCTTAAGCATTAGCTCTTGTTTTTCACCTTCCTTCTCCATAATGGCTATCTTACGTTCTAATAAAACATTCTTAAGACCCGTCTTCTGTTGCAGTTCGATTACAACATCTTCAAACTTCTCTTTAAGTTCTTCCCGTTCCTTAACCAAAGTATCATTGCGCAAAAGTAATGCTTCCGTTTCCCAAGTTAAAGCCTTCAACTGTTTCTCTACATAGTTATTGCGATTCTTGAGACGTTGTAACTGGGCCCGATCACGATCATAAAACTCTAGTTTTCTTCTTAATATCACTAGTTCTTGTTGTGCCTGTTCTAGGGGCTCTTTCAATTTACGATTCTCGCTACTTAGATCGGCTGCTATACGATCACTTCGTTCCGTTTGCTTGCGCAACAGCTCCATTTGTTCCTTCAATGAACTGATTAAGCCCAAATTGTTTAGGGTTATGTCATTATAATAGTTTTTCATATCATTAAAGGCCAAATCATGGTTTTCGATTAATTTCTGTATTTGCGTGTTTTTACGCTCCTCTACCTCAAACATTTGCATGCGATAAACCAATTGTATGTCCGCCTTTAAGGCAATCATTTTCTCTTCATGCAACAGCGTCATATCCTTGGTTTCCTTTTCAAAACGGGTACGCAATTCGCTAAAATTAGAAAAAGAAATCGTCATGAAACTAAAACCTTTATGGCCATCCCACTCCACTCCACATTACTTACTGCATCTCTTCAATGTGTTTCATTTTCAATTGCTGGATTTGCATTTCGTGTATCTCTTCGCTTTCCTTTAGCAATCGTTTCATTTCTCTCTTATCGCCCAATAGTTCCATTTCTTGTCGCACATGATCCTCTTGTGATAGCTTCAGTTGGGTCATTGCCTCTGCCCTGATTTCACTGATTTTATTGTGATTTTCAAATTGCAAATGTTTCATTTGTTGCATTATATGTTTGGCCTCAATATCAGCAACTTCTTGGGTCATTTCCACTTCGTGATCCTTTTGTCGCATTTCCGTTGTGGCCTCTTCAAGTTGCTCGCGTGTTATTTCCCAGAAAGTACGTATCTTGTCTCGTTCCATTTGAAAGAAGTTACGTTCTTCCCGTTCGCGATCCATTTCGGCCTTGAGCCGTAATGCGAACGCCTCCAATTGATCACGATCCATGGCTGATGTATCGACGCCATCAATAAGCACTGGAAAGGTAGTAAAACAAGATTTAATTGCAGCTTACGATTCGTTGTATTATTCTATGACTCCGATAAGCCTATTGCTATGGCAAACTTTAAGATTCCGAGCTCTGCTCCTGATATGCAGCCATTATCTAGGTTCTGATGATTCCTTCTCAATCATTATCATTCTAAACAAAAGTTCCTTTGATCTGTAGTGCCCTGTGAAAAAGTTATTCCTGCATAATCCTCTCTGATTGAAAATTTGTTGTAGAGCACCCAGCCTATATAGGATATTCCGAAAACCTGTTTCTCTGCCAAACTTCAGAATGTTGTATGTCGTAAATAAGGATAACTGCTTGCCTATTTCTTTATGTACTCCCAAGTATTTTTTGCTATCTATCTGTTCCACACCATTTGTGAATTTAGCCCGGAGTTTTCCTATCAACTGGGAATATTTCTTTTCATCTTTCCTATCCGCCCGCCTGTTATTTCCAAAAATTCAAAATCATAGAGTCCACTGGTTACAGTGAAGAAACGAAGCTGTCAGCCCCTAGATGTATTAGGCCACGTAGTCACTGTAGGGTAGAAGATAGGGTGGTTCAAACTTCGATCTGGCAAGTCGAACAAAACGAACTATGCAGAAATATTTCTTTAGGCGACTACCTTCAAGCAGTCTTCTGCCAAAAACTATGAGAGAAGGTTATGTTAGACTGACAGCTGCCTAGCTGGGGACAGCTTACATGGGTCCTGTAAGATCCATTGTAATATTATCTATAATTAAACATGGCTCCTGATAGGTGTCGCCATCCCGTTTGCCCTGCTGCTACCTTCGACATCTTCGTGTCCCGGAATCCAAATGAGAATAATTGCGAAAGTCTTACTATCTTCGCCAGAGATTCTCGGCATTCTTGGTTTGTCTTAGATGTGGTGTAGGCACTCTCTAAGGATCTAATGGCCGCTTTACTTTCGGTAAATATGCGTCATTTCAATAATCATTATTTTAGCCTATAAAATACTACAAGAATCTGATGGTGCAAGGTACACCTCTGACAAGTTACCACATCCGACATTCT
The DNA here is from genome assembly GCA_014635995.1 of Sarcophaga peregrina. NCBI lineage: Eukaryota > Metazoa > Arthropoda > Insecta > Diptera > Sarcophagidae > Sarcophaga > Sarcophaga peregrina. The sequence continues at coordinate 95,460,622 of CM025790.1, forward strand.
TGCGTCATTTAGATTTAGTAATGAAAACCTGCATGAAGAGGTATGTAAGCCATAGGATCTTAATAGGATCTATTCGGTATTTGCATTGCAAAATCAGGATCGAAAACACGTTCAGGTATCGATAAGTGTATTTAGGCGAACCATACTTTCCAGTTGAAGTCGCCGTGGTCTAGTGGGTAGTGTGTTGGCTTATTAGACAAAAGGCCCGGTTTCGAATCCCAGGTCAGACATCAAAACAAAAAATATTTCTTCGGCGACTTCCTCTCAGCAGATTTCTGACAAAGACTCTGAGAGTAAAAATTGCCATGAAAAGCTTCTCAAAAATCTGTCGTTCGGAGTCGACTTTAAAAACTGTAGGTCCCGCCATTCATGTATAAATAAACGCACACAACGTAAGTGGTGTGAGAAGCTAGGTCGTAATCCTGATTGAAAGGTTGTAATGGCCAATTATGTATGTATGCATACTTTCCAGTTTCCATGCTCTTATGTTGGCGCTTTTGCAGCCACTAGTTACGCCTACATGTCTGATGGTAGCCAGTTCAGGATGGTAAACAGTGTCCAGGATGATGCAGCTCTAAGGGCATTTGTTGTTATGACCTATACTCCTAGCGGTAGTCAGTTCAGGATGGTAAACAATGTCCTAGATGATGTAGTTTTAAGGGCACCTGTTATCATGATCGCCACAATTCTCATAATCCTCTCAAACTGCGTGTGATGATTCCTAAAGCTAACTACCAAACTGTAGCCACTAAGACTAGAGTTCACCACTAGTTTCGCCGACTTGTCTGGTTTGCTGTTTAGCCAATTGAGGATAGTAAACAATGCCCTGGATAGTGTAGATCTAAGGGCACCTTTTGTCATAATTTTCTTAAACCGGGTTTGATGATGCCTTTTCTCTAGATCCAGGTACCAAACCACGGCCGTATAGCCAGTGTATATTTTAGGGTTAATGTCCCTACTAAGGCCTATCGCTGTCTTGTAACAATAAAGTAGATATAGTAGTGGTTGGGGATTCAAGTTCCAATATCGACGTCTCTGTTCTATAACATTTTAAGTGGAAAAAGTGTGTTTTGAGTTATGAGCTCTCAAAGTTTTCACGCGCCATATGACTATATACATACATAATTGGCCATTACAACCTTTCAGTCACGATTACGACCTAGCTTCTCGCACCACTTATGTTGTGTGCGTTCATTTTATACATGAGTGGCGGGACCTACAGTTTAAAGTCGACTCCGAAGGACAGATTTTTGAGAAGCTTTTCATGGCAATTTTTACTCCCAGAGTCTTTGTCAGAAATCTTCTGAGAGGAAGTCGCCGAAGAAATATTTTTCGTTTTTGATGTCTGATTTGGGATACGAACCCGGGCCTTTCGTCTAATAAGCCAACACACTACCCACTAGACCACGGCGACCACTATATGTGTGTTCTAAATAGATTTTTCCTTGTAACTTCGGAGTGAATGGGGGCGTCTTAACTTAGAACGCTATAGAATGAAGTCGTCGATATGATCCCTATATATTTGCAACTATTGCACAGAGTGTCGATTCTAGGGGTACAAAATTTAGGGATTTTAGATTCCCTTGTAATTTGGTTGGCTTTACCTTTGAATGTGAACTTTAATAAATAAAATGACTTTGAAAAGTTTCTCAAAAATCGATATTAAACTAAAGGTTCCACTACTCATGTAATAAAATTAACAAACACAACTTGGGGGTGGGTGATGATGTAGGAAGCTGTTTTGTCAGCCTGTTTAAAGGGCTATAATGATTTAAAATTTTCGAAATAAAATTTAACCATTTTACCCACATAACAAGTAACTAAAATGACCACATATGGCCAATAATAATTATGGCCAATTAATTTTGGTCATGATTTTTGTGAGTAATTTACAAATGAGTTTAAGCCAAGTTGGACTTTGTTAAATACTCTCTTATTGACCTGGTATGAAACTATGCTATGCAAGCATACAAACTATCGGGAATACACACATAAGGGTACACGTTCATAAGAGCAAAATCACATTTTGAAAATACATTGGAAACCAAACAGAAAACAAAAAAAAAAAAGGAAAAAATTAATGGGAATTTCAATTAACCACATTAAAGGAATGGACATTAACAGCAATATATGGTCTAAAACAAAACTGTAGGCATTGTGGAAGGTTACAATGAATAAACAATGTTGCCAAACTCATCCTTTCTTTTTGGGGGTTTTTTTTTGTCTTTTCTGTTGGTCATAAAACTGTAATTTAGTTTAAAGAGCTGGAGTACAAAAACAGCATAAAAAAAAAACAAATTTAATTGCCTGTACCCAAAGGAAGAGTGGAGAAGTTATGGTCCGTAATAGAAAATGTTTCTAAAAAAAATATTTCATTCAAGTGTGGTTTTATAAATGCTACTCTTCCTATATGCAACATAATTTGTAAAGCTAAAATAATCATATAGGGTAGGCCATTTATCGTTTAAAATTTGATTCTTCGATTATTTCGAATCTGGCAATACTTATGCTATTCTATTCTATCACAAAATTCAGTATATTATCTCCATTGAAAGTAATGAATCGAGTTACTTGCTTGAGTAACGTTGGGATTTATTGGAAATTTATTTCCAAAACAAAGACAAATTGGTAGGAAATCACAAGAAAATGTCCTATAAAATCTGGGGGTAGAAAAGGATGCCTGGTATATGCAAGTTTATGGTTTCATTATTGACTCGCCAAAACATGAGCAAAGCTGGGACTGAGTGTATTCGTTAGAATCTTTCAACATCAACATATCATCGTTCGCAGGAATTAAACATTTTACGCATTAGTTTGCATTGAATTTTTCGCAAAGGTCTCGATATGACGCATTTACAAAGTTCAATTGGTTCAAGAGTTGAAGCCGCATGACAATACCAACGAGAAACCGCACGATTGAAGTCACCGTGGTCTAGTAGGTAGTGTGTTGGCTTATTAGACGAAAGGTCCGAATTCGAATTCCAGGTCAGACATCGAAACGAAAATATGAAAATATTTCTTCGGCGACTTCCTCTCAGCAGATTTCTGGCAAAAACTCTGAAAGTGAAAATTGCCATGAAAAGCTTCTCTCTCAAAAACTCTGCCGTTCTGAGTCGACTTTAAACTGTAGGTTCCAACACTAATGTATAAAATAAACTTACACAACACGAGTGGTGTAAGAAGCTAGGATGTTGTACAATGGGTCAATTCGACTTCCTGGTACTGTACCTTTTCACAGTTGAAAGGACACGTCCTCTGACCTAACCTAACTGCATGATGATATCGATTTGAAGTTCATTTTCAACTCGGTGGGTACGTTAATAAGCAAAATTTTGTTTATTTGCCCTCGGGTGGTCTTAAAGAAGCCAATGCACGTATTACGAGTGACTCTTTGGTGCGACTTGTGTATCGTAGGCATCATTGGCCCATATTCCTTTGAAAATGAGGACGGCGCAAACAATGCGTTCAATGGAGACCCCTAGCGCATCATGATAACCGATTTTTTTTTTGTACTTGCTTTTCATGGAGCATAACATTTCATGCCACAATCGATTTACATATTGCGTCAAACGTTTGATGGCCGTTTAATTAGCCGAAATGAGGATGTCAATTGGCCTCAAAGAGTCTCTGATTTGACACCGTTAGACTCTTTTCTGTGGGGTGTACTATATGAAAAGTGTTCTGCCAACAAACCAGAGCCAATTAAGGATTTGAGGATCGACATTTGTGATGTCATTGACGAGATACGGCCCCAAACACTCCAAAAAATGAGCGAAAGTTGGTCCAACGAATGAGATATTGTAACGACAGCCTTTTCCATTCCTTTTCTATTTTCTATTCCTTTTCTAACCGGAATAATTGTACTTCACAACAAAAGAATAAATTTAGCAAAAATTTCAAACTGTTTTTGTTTTATTGCAGCTTTGACGGAACGTCATGGAACGCAAGTTCATTTTTACGATATGAAGAGGATTCTCATTGTTTTTTTTCCACCATCTGAATACGAACGTACGTTTCTAGGTCAGCATTACCTTGGACATGAAAAGAGTACTAAAAGTGTCGCAGGTGTACTATGGTATTTTTGAAATGGAAAAGTACTAAAGTACTGAACTTTTCAAACACTGCTATCATACCTCCCCTCATACTAAACGTTGCGTACAACGTTTATTCATACCATTCGGAATATGTTTGATGAGAACCATTTAACAAAACTTACAAACAAAAAATCGAATAAAGAAGCATAAACTAAACGTTGCAATAAGTATGCGTGCAACGCTTACTCATACCATTCGAAATATGTTTGATGCGAACCACTTAACAAAACTTACAAAAAAAAAAAAAATCAAATAAAGACGCTTAAACACAAGAGAAGACAGCAGTAAGCATAGCAAACACACAACCTTCTAGTCACTAGAATCTAGTGAGTATTTTAGTGTTCGAAAGCAGCGAAGCAAACTTATTTTGAGTCACTTGCGTCACCCTTACTGAGTAAAGGAGAGTGGAAATCAACGACAACATCATACATGTCGTTAAATATAAGTTTGAAGAGCAGGTACTTCAAATAAGATATTCTAGGTTGCATGATATTTTAGGAAAAGTATGAGTGCGTAAAGGTTTGAGTGAAATTATAAACGATCTAATATCGTTTAACATTAACGACAAATAAAAGCTACACACAAATACATCGAACTTGTTCGATTGATTTGAAATCAACGACAACATCATACATGTTGTTAATTATAGGTTTGAAGAGCATGTATTTCAAATAAGATGTTCTAGGTTGCATGATATTTTAGGAAAAGTATGAGAGGGTAAAGGTATGAGTGAAATTATAAGTATTGTTACGCAAATGGAAGCGACCTAATATCGTTTAACATTAACGATAAACAAAAGCTACACACAAGTCCATCGAACTTGTTCCAAGTAAGAGCGTAACAGTATGATTTGATTCTCCTTATTTATTTGAGTGAACTCATTGCTGATCTTTGAGTGTATGTGTGTGTGTTTTGTTACCATACCTCCCCTTATAACAAAACATCGAACTTGTTCATGCTTGTAAGAACGTAACAGTATGATTCGCTGCTAATCATCTATTTGTGTGAACTCATTGCTGATCTTTGAGTGTATGTGTTTGTGTCATGTTTTGCTACCATACCTCCCCTTATAACATAAATTGTTTTTTTTTTCTTTTGTGTTGCTACATTGTAGGATAGTACTGTTGTGTGGGTTAGAATTAAGGAAAAAGTGTAAAAGAATTTTATTTCTCCTCAGTCTGAGACAAACAAACACTGAATAAATATTAAATTGGTAAAGGTATAAAAAGAAAAATTTTAAAAAATTAAAAATAATAAAATAAATTAAATTAAAGAAACAATAAATAAAAAAATAATTTAACTTTAAAAAATATGTTTTTAAAATATTTTTAATATAAAGGCAACAAGCTTAAAAAAGAAATTAAGAAGAAAAACATTTGAACATGAATTTAATCAAACAAAACCTTTTACGCAGGCCTTTTGATTGAACTCATGCATAATTTTCTTCTTAAAATCTTGCATTGGCTTGCTGTGCATGTAAATAACATTGGAATAACAACACATTACTCTTTAAACAGTAGTGTTAGTGTTTTTCTTAACAGAAAAAACACAACACTCTCTCTCTCTCTCTTCTTGCAACAAATTAATTTTATTGTGTGTTGAATTACAAATGCTTTCGAAACTCACCCTTTAATAACTGCTCACCCACTCACCACCACCGTTCTCTTCATTGTTATGATAACAAACATGCGTGTGCATGCACAAAGAAAAACAAAATCACTTTTCATATAAAAGGCCATGCGCTAACAACTTAACACAACAATTTTTTTTCGGTATAAACCGGTTTTGCTCTGCTTTTGTACTCCCACAAGGGAGTTTTTATATTTTATTACCTATATAAACACATAAACATTTGTTGTTGTTGTTGTTTTATATTATTATATACATGGCCTTGCACTAACACAAACACAAACACTTTACTATTTCACTTCTTTTCACATTTTGCAATTTTTTTTTACGTACATTAATTCCCGATGTACTCCATATTGAAAAAATTTTCTTTTATTCTTATTAAAACTGCGCACCGAAAAGAAAAAATTAATTAAAACTTTTGTATGATTAATAAACAATTAATTACACACTTTTTTTCATAAATATTAATTTTTTAACACATCTTTTAATTTGTTACAATTTAATTTCATTACATTTCTTTTAAATTTTCACACGACCGAATTTTTACGCACATCTTCTTTAACATGAAAACTGTTACTAACAGCTGTCGGCTTTTTCGTTCTTTTCAAAGCAAATAACATGTCAATCAATAACATAACGATTACAAGACAATAACAACAACAACAATCAGAACAAACATCATTTTTATGTTCTCCTTTGCTTTTAGTTACTAAACCCGAAACGATGTCTCAAATTACCCCAAAAAAACTTAACATTAATAACGACAACCAATTAACCAATAAACACTAGGATAGAGTAAAAAACAACAACAACATAAACAAACACAACAGTTTGGTTGCCCGTTACCCTTTGTTCCCCTCATTTTAACGAAAAAAACGAATATAAGAAGAGAGCAGAGAACATTTCATAAAAACTTTACGAAATGTAAAGCAATTTACAGCACAGGCATTTTGACCTAAAGACATTGTTATTGTAATTCTAAAGAATAAACAAATCAATGTTAATTTTGTTTGTCGGCAAACAATGTTAAGAGAATTTTTTTTTTGCATTCTGTATTGCATGAGAGCAAACAACACACTTTCCTTGCTCTCTCTGTTTTTTATTTGCAAATGCAAGCATAACAATAAAAACAAAATAACATAACAAGCAAAAGCAATAACATTGATTGACAATAACAATGCCTTTAGAACTTATTAGGCATGTTGATCAGTGCTGAGAGCAAACAACACTCTCTCCTAGCTCTCTCTGTTTTTTATTTGCAAATGCAAGCATAACAACAAAAACAAAATAACTTAACAAGCAAAAGCAATAACATTGATTGACAATAACAATGCCTTTAGAAATTATTAGGCATGTTGATCTGTGCTGTAATTTGGTTAACATTTCGTAAAGTTTTTTATGAAATGCTTTGCTTTCGTCTTATTTTCTATTTTTTTAACAGGGCAACCAACCATTTGTGTTTGTTTTTGTTGTTATTTTTCAATTATCATCGTATTTATTGGTGGTTATTAATGTTATGAGATTTTTTTTTCTTAATTTTATAACATTTTATGAATTTTTATTTACTGTAAACAAAAACAAAAGGTTTTCTCTTACGTTGTTTTTTTTTAAAGGTAAAAGAGAGTGCATATGCACTCAATTTCATTTAAAAATGCATGTAATTGCTGTTGTTATTGCCTTGTAACAAATGCTGTGTACTATCGCGGTTTGCAAGAAAGAGAAAGAGAGAAAACCATTCTGTTAATTGATAAGGAAAACACTAACAGTACTGTTTAAAGAGTTATGTAAACCAGAGATCATAAGTACTCATGCAATTTAGAGTAAGAGTAAGTCACAGTATGAGTGAAATTCAACTTCTCTGATTCATTCGTACTCAGTATAACATTGTTTTATTAGACAGATTGCTATGAGTAAGAGTACAATGTTGACATCAAACTCACAACATACCAAATATGTTTGATTCATAAGCCTAATCATTTAGATTTGATTGGCTCGAACCGTTCATCAAAATTTACAGTACAACATTGATTTATAAGTACAGGTTGCAATGAGTATGAGCGTAACGTTGCCATCAAACTTACAACATTTGAAATATGTTTGCTCCATACATACCCCTTATTCAGATTTGAGTGATTTACAGTTTTAATTGCGGTTGCATTTACAACAAAAAGGGGAAAGAAAAACTCAAAGCCAGCAAGCAAAGCAAACAAACACAACCTTCTTGTGAGTATGTTGTGTTCGTATGCTTATCATACTTATTTTGTTTTTTGTGTAAATGTTAAGTAGGGGCGCGGCGAAATCAACAACATCATGCGTATTGTTATGAGTATGATATTAAAATAACTATGAATGGGTATCAGAACCAGAAATTATGAATATGTCTCTGATCTTGTCAACATGTTGCTAACATTTAGATACATGTAGCCAATGAATATGTTTATAACAACTAAATCAACATGAATATTGAAAAATATGATTTTTTTTTACGGATATTAAGATCGAACATGTTTGATCGAACTTAATTGATTACTTAATGAAGTTATTGTAACATGTTTATAATCATTATTGCTGATACATTGGAGGAAAACCTAATTCAAACTAATTTATGTTTTTTTTTTTGTTATGATTGAATAAAGTCCTGTGAAGCCAACCGTGGCAGCTATATAAATAAAATAATTTTCCACTTCTAATTGGCACATTTGTATTTCACAAGAAAAGGACAACAAATTTAACAATATTTCAAACCATTTTTGTTTGATTTTCTATTTTTAAATTTAAACTTTAAAATCATCCACCCTATATAAACTCTTCTACAGACAGAGAGATAGAAAGGGAGATACATATGTGTGTGTTGGTACAATCATTATCTATATTTTACATTTTTGACCGTTACATTTAAAACGGAAACGGATGATGCTGAAAGAGTGGACTGTAAAACTTTTATGACAGCATAGGAAAAATGTCAATGTTGTCGCATTATTGTGTAAAATGTTTAAAAAAAAAATAAAAAGAACAAAAAAACATAAAAAATATAAAAAAATGGCCACTCTATTATTTGAACATCATCTAACAAATATTACCACAACAGTTTTTCTTTTTGGTTTTTTTTTTTAATTGTTTTTCCATTTCAGTTTTTTCTTTTCCAGTTTTTTTTTCTTGCACAATAAAATAGAGGAACTTTCTGTTTCGGCCTCTGTTCAAAAAATAAAAAAAAAAACTTTTTTTGGTTCGCCATTCCTTATTGTTGTTAATGCCACAATGAGACAATTATGTTGCATGTTTTGAATCGTAAAAAATTAAGTCAGACCATTGCAGCTGTGGCTATTTTTTTGTTATCCTTTTTATTCTACTTCCTATTCCCTTCATTTCTATACAAGTTTTGTTGGCTTTCATAACTGACCAAACGCACAAAAGCCTGTTATTGGACTTGTTAATAGCTGTGTGGGGGAGGGGGTGGAAAAGATAAACTTTTAAATTTTAGTTTTCATAATTTGTTATTGAAAAAAAGGCAAAAACTTATTTGCACAACTTCTATTACGAACGTATTAAATGGCTGATAAATCAATGGCATGGGTTGGTTATGTTGACTTTGAGAAACGCTGTGCTTTGTGGCTTACTCGCGTACGCTTTCATGCAATTGAAATTAATCTTACGATATGAAGTCTAATGGGTTCAAATTTCACAATTTTGATGGCCAGTTTACATCCTCTCCACTTTAAAAGATCATATCCTCCAATCGCGTAAGATTTGGGGCACGTAGGGCCCTTGTTGGAACTATATGTCATCAAATTCAGATCAAAAGAAGTTAGAAGTCATCGAATAAAGTGCTCGTTATTGACAAAGATGGCCTGTCCAATGTTGTTTTCAAAGAAATATGTACCGATTACCGCTCAAAATCCATATCAAATAGAAAGTGGAAAGTGTTTGCATACATTTGTGAAAACCCTACAGGAAAAAGGCTAACGGAGACAAATCGCATAATATCAGCGGACAGTTTACCTTGGTCTGACCAATGTTGTTTTCAAAGCAATATGTACCGATGGCGCTGGCCGCTCAAAATCCATATCAAATAGAAAGTGGAATGTGCTGTGAATTGTTTGCATACATTTGTGAAAACCCTACAGGAAAAAGGCTAACGGAGACAAATCGCACAATATCAGCGGCCAGTTTACCACCTTACCTACACAAGGAATGCTTATGCCCTCAAATCTCTAGTACAAAATATCCAAAGTAGGATGAACTGTAATAATCACATACATACATACATAATTGGCCATTACAACCCTTCAGTCAGGATTACGACCTAGCTTCTCACACCACTTATGTTGTGTGCGTTAATTTTATACATGAGTGGCGGGACCTACAGTTTTAAAATCGACTCCGAACGACAGATTTTTGAGAAGCTTTTCATGGCAATTTTTACTATCAGAGTCTTTGCCAGACATCTGCTGAGAGGAAGTCGCCGAAGAAATATTTTTCATTTTGATGTCTGACCTGGCAATCTAAAAACCTAACCTTAAAACTTAAAATAAGGATCTGTCACAGCATGAATCCTGGAAAATGGTGTTTGCAAACGGAGTTCATTTGTCGTTGCTATAAATGAGGTAGTGGATGGTAATAATCACATAAGCCTTCCAAAAAATCTCACAAGAAAAGAATCTCTAAAGGGATCAAATGGCATGATCTCGATGGCCAGTTCACATCGCCTGCACGTGTCAAGACTATGGCTTTAAATCAGTGAAGGGCAACACACATACTATCATAGTTTTGGTTGTGTTAGTAAAGCAGCGGAGAACAAAATTCAATGTAATTTTTGAGAGTCGTACACTGGGAAAATAAAAAAAGGAAAAAAATGATTTATCGTGTTGTGCGTATGTTAAGTGCGGTTTTAAATATTTTTTGTTTTTTGATTAAAGAATATGTTGATTGTTTTCAAATGTTTATAAATTTTAGTTTAATTTTTAATTCGGTTAATATTTTATTTACTAGGGACCTTAGCATTGAATTCTGTCTTTATATTTTCTATTTATAATAGAAACTATATGGCACATAAGGAATTTCAATTAACAAAATGAAGTTTAACACTTCACTAGAAAATATTATAAATAATTAAATAACTTCAAAATTTTGTACGCAGTTGCTCCTCCTTTATTATTAATGAATTCCCTTAATCTTTTGGGCATATTTAGCGCAAGGTTCTTCAAAGTACTTGTAGGAATTGACCTTCATTCAATTTGAATTTTTTCCCAAAATGATTCAATACTTGTTCTGGATTCCGTCGGAATTTTGTTATTTAAGATAGTCCAAAGATGCTCTACTATAGGGCGTTTAAATCTGGGTATCTTTGAGCAGGCCATTCTAATTTTTCAACATTATTTTCATTAAAATATTTTTAGCGAATTTCTCGTGTGCTTGGGATCGTTGTCTTATTGAAAAATAAACTCCCCCAAGCCAATTTCCTCCGCTCTGCTGTAAAGATTTTCTTAAAAAATTTGCAGCCCAGTGCAGTGCGGAGGAGAATTACGACATAAAGTGGGATAACACACAAGGCATTGTGCATTACCATCCACATTCTCTATAAAAAAAATCATTTTCCCAATTTTTATTAAACATTTTGCTGCGTGTATTTGCCAACAACAATAAATCATTCAAAAAAGTTGCGTAGCGAGATCTTGCTTCATCAAGTGCTAAACGTCAACTAAATTGAATTTGTTCTCTGGCATCAACACAAAACAACAAACACACGATCATTATACGAAACCACACGAGTAAGCTTATAGTGTAGATGTGTCAACGCAGCGTCAGCAGAAATTTCTTTTCCTATCACATGTGATACGAAATTTCAAATTTGCCCTTCGCTGCTTTAAATTGATCGTGCAAAATATCCAGCGTGGATGTCAAACTCCATAAACTTTTTGGTAGTCCATTCGCATCACCTTCATATGAAATGATCAGGACCTTAAATCGCTCATTTCGCAATATCCGATGTGGAATGATCCAAATTAAGCAATTCAGTCGAAGAAAGAAGTTGGTAATGATCGATCTTTGGTGCTCACTGTTGCTTAAGATATCCTGGCCAAAGTCGTTCTCAAAGTAAAATGGGCCGATGTGGACGACGGCAGCGCAAAATCCACACCAAACAGTTAATTTTTCGGGTTGTCTTGGATGCTCTTGGATCTCATGCGGCTTGTTATCGTTCCAAATTCTACAATTTTTGTTTATTCAAGCACCCAATCACCCAGAAATCGGCTTAATCGCTGAAGATAATTTTTCCATGAAAACAAGAGTCCGTTGGCAACTGATTCAGAGCCTATTCAGTGTGAACACATGTTGTTGTCTATGGTCGTTTATCTTCAGTTCTTGGGCGAGTTGGATTTTGTACAGTTGCAGGAATATGTCGTGCGAGAAAATTTGCCAAGTTGTGGTTCACGAAAGGTAGATGTCTTGTAAGGGACAGGAAAGCAGTTACCTTGGAATATCCATGACACTTTTACGGACAACTTTGATCTTTTCGAGAGATCTTGTGTTTCTTCGACTCGCATTGATAGTTTACTGAGCTAGTAGACTCAAATTTATCTGCCACATAGGGAATCTTGGTAGAACGATTACGTCCTACGCAAAATAACCCATTTAGGCGGTACCTCGCCTGAACAGAATATCAATTTTACGAAATGTTGTGAAAAGCTTTACTCATCAATGGTGATTTCGAAAAACAGCCTGAATAAATAACGATTACATTGTCTGATATAGCTTCCATAGCATGGACGCTATCAACTATTAAGGTTCGAATGGCTCTGTTCGACTTATGAAATGTTAAGATTACTCTGATGAGTGATGGACCTAGTATATCCAACGAAAGAAGTGTTCTAAGCCTAAGAAAACTCAAACTAAAGCAAGCAAAGGTGTCTTGCCAGTATCGACTGCTGGCATTAGTATTTCGTGAAGCTTATTTTATAATATTTATTGACTATCTTGAAATGGGTAACACACCTATGAACGTTTCGACCCTACTGTTATTATTCTAATAATAAATAAGATAAAATAATGAATTTAAATTGTAACTTACTTGGCTTGGGTTTGCCTTTTTTGCCCTTCTTTTTGGGTGGCTGTAAAAGAAAAGAAAAAAAAATTTTTTTTTTTAATAAATTTTCAACTCAACTTAAACATCAAGGGAAAGCAAAAACTAAAAAAATATTAGTTATTCCATCTAAAGGGTCCGCCAAATAACTTTTTTCTTTTTGAAAATGCTTTAAAAAAACTCTACTGAATATTTTCTCAAATTTCTTTTTTTTTATTTGAAAGTACAATCCTTCCGGTTAATAATGGAAAATAATTTCATTCAAATGGCTGCCTCGGCTGGCAATGCAATAGCCTACACGATCGGTTAAATTTTTAAGCACACATTATCGATTATGTGTAGCTGTATTTCACCAATGGCTTCACGAATATTGTCCTTTAAAGCGTCAATTGTCTCTGGCTTGTCAGCATAACACTTATCTTTGACGGAAACCCACAAATAATAGTCCAACGGTGTCCTATCGCAGCTCCTCTTCAATTTTTGTGAACAAAAATTCGTTCAACATGGCATGTCTTTGGCTTGTCGGCGTACCACTTATCTTTGACGGCACCCCACAAATAATAGTCCAACGGTGTCCTATCGCAGCTCCGAAGAGGCCAAACGACATCAGCTCTGCGGCTGATAATGCGATCTTCAAAAACAGGACGCAAAACATCGAGTGTAGTTTCGACTGTGTGACACGTAGCGCCGTCCTGTTGAAACCAAATGTTGCCAAATATCCTTCTCTTCAATTATTGTGAACAAAAATTCGTTCAACATGGTCCGATAACGATCGTTATTGACTGTAATGGCCACAACTTGCTTATTTTCGAAGAAAAAATGGCCTAATTATGCCTCTGGACCAAAATCCATACCAAACAGTGATTCGTTTTGGGTACGTCGGCCTTTCAATGTATGCGTGCGGGTTTTCTGTGTCCCAAATGCGACAATTTTGCTTGTTTACATACCCGCCAAGATCAAAATGCCTACTTAGCGAAGTGAACACGCATAAATAACAACACTTGTTCGTTAGATCTGTCTAGCGGTGATGTTCAAACCACGACTGTTTTCTTTACATGCAACATCTCTTTACACAAGACTGACTGAATTCTTACTACTACTCGTTGCCTGCTTTGTCTTTTCTTTTTATAAGGCCACCTAAATATACATACATATACACATAATTGGTCATTATAACCCTTCAGTCAGGATTATTGACCTAGTTTGTCGTACTACTTATATTGTGTGTGTTAATTTTATACATGAATGGCGGTGGGACTTATAGTTTAAAGCTTTTCATGGCAGTTTTTCTCTCTCTCATAGCTTTTGCCAGAAATCTGCTGAGAAGAAATCGCCGAAGAAATGCTTTTTGTACTTTATTTTGATATCTGACCTGGGACTCGAACCCAGGCTTCTCGTTTAATAAGCCTCCACACTACCTACTAGACTAGACGAGCTCGCCAGAGCTGGTGTGCTTCTTCCGGAATCCTCTTCTGTTGAGATGGGTATGCCACTTGCCTCGGTCAAGTTGACCATTGCGCGGAGGTTCCTTCGGGACATCAACCTATCCTGGGTCAATGAGGAGTCCTGCTCCACCGCTAGACTTACCTGGCACAGGATGGATGGTCTCAATTACTTGGTCTCGGTCGTGATGTCATCTCGACTGTAGTGGCCGTGCTTACGGGTCATTGCATCATGGGTAGGCACGCCGAGAGAATGAGGCTCCCTTTTAACGACTTCTACCATGGATGCAGGTCCACTGAGGAAGAGGAGAGCGTTATTCACTTTCTTTGCCAGTGCCCGTCTCTTGCTAGATGTAGATATAGGTTATTTGGCTCCCCATTCCTTGTTAGCTTAACGGAGCTATCATCTATTGATATCAAGGATATAGCTTCGTTCATCAAATTTTCTGGCTGGTTTTCAAGTACGGGGTAGTCGTGCTTTTGTTGTGCAGCCCTTGCGCTGATCAACTTCTTCCTTTCCCTGATTTGGCGGAACTTGGTTAGTACAGGGTCTGCGTTTCACCCGTGGCATCACAACGGGCCGCCATGCGTGCTCAAGTGAGCTTTGTGATATCAGAGCTACCACTACGACCTAACCTGACCTAACCTACTAGACCGCGGCGACAGTCTGATGAATGTTCTTGAAGTCCCGCCATTCTTTGATAAAATAAAATCCCACACCACGAGAGTTCTCAAGAAAGCGAAACCTTGAACTTTCGACTTCAAGAATCTTCATCAGAGTGGATTATGTGGACATATAAAAATGCAAGACAAAGCAGGCAACCAGTATTAGTAAGAATTCAGTCAGTCAGTTTTGTGTAAAGACGCATTACGTGTGAAGAGAACAGTTGTGGTCGGCAGATCTCCGTATTCTTTACTTAAGCAAAGAATGTAAGCAAAGAATTTAACAACGAACAAGTAATTATTGTTGTAATTATTGTTACATACGACAAGTTATAAACAGTGGCATACAAAAGTAGTGTATATAATAAAGAATTGAATTGAAACTGTTTGCAATCAATGAACTTATATTCGAAACGTTTTTAAAAAGGTAAAAGTTAAGTTTGGCAGACGTATTGATGTCCAAAAGTACTCTAAAAAGACTCAGCAATGAGATTTTTATAAAAACAGCCTTTCGAATGCTAGCTGAAGTTTTATTTTTAAGAAATATTTAATAAATATTTTTGCATACTTTTAGGCTATTTAGTTGTGTTAAATTTTAAAGCATACATTTAGGCATGTAACATATTTAATTTTGCATAATAATAAACAGAATAACTTGCTGGGTTTACATTTGAAGTTTTATTTTTAAGAAATATTTAATAAATATTTTTGCATACTTTTAGGCTATTTAGTTGTGTTAAATTTTAAAGCATACATTTAGGCATGTAACATATTTAATTTTGCATAATAATAAACAGAATAACTTGCTGGGTTTACATTTGAAGTTTTTTTGTTTAAGAAATATTTAATAAATATTTTTGCATACTTTTAGGCTATTGAGTTGTGTTAAATTTTAAAGCATGCATTTAGGCATGTAACATATTTAATGTTGCATAATAATAATAATCAGAACAACTTGTAGTTTAAAAGTATCCTTTGTATATGCAACATATGCTGCCTGACTGACTGCCTGCTTGCCATATATTTTATGGAAATTTATTGTTGGCTGAGACATTTCTTTCGTTTAAAGAATTCAAGGCTGAAAAATCTTTGACAGTTTAAATATTAAAATGCATTTATTATTTCATGCATTACGACTGTAAAACGAGAGCCTGTAGTTTTTAAGTATTTAAAGTGCATATTAAAATTGAATACACACAGAGTACATACTACACAGAGTGTTTCATTTCAATTTCATTTTAAATGCACTCAAAATGAAGCAAATGTTGCAAATGATAGTCTTTCTTCTCTGTTTTGTTGTGTTTTTTTTTTGTCAAGGTCCTTGCGTTAAATGGAATAACAAGTAGTAGAAGTGCCAAAATATATACGATTTTCCTCTCCTACTTTCCGCCCTCCTTTTTGATCCTCCGTTTGGGCATAAAGTTTAATTTTATTTTATTATTTTAATATTGAAATTTTGTTCGTTGTTTGATACAAAATAGTTTCCGTTTTTCGTTTTTCGTTTTTTCACTTCTCTTTATCATTTCACTTACGCGGTTGTTGTTATGAATTTGTTGATGGTGTTGATAGTACTTGTCGAGTAGTTGTTTAGCTTAAGGCTTCTTTTCACTTAAAAAAAAAAGAAATTGTTGTTGTTGTTGTAAAATCCTTTATTTATACACATGTTTAAACAGCAAATACAATACAACAATCCCCACATATACATATTTGTATGTGATTCATTAAGCGTAGTCCTGGCAAAAACAATGAGGGGTCAGAAATTTCCGGAATAGGCTACAATATCACGAGCAAGTTTTCTGGCTATCACTAGCGCAGGTTAGATGCATTCTCCCCCTGTATCTTTAAGGGAATTGGTAGTAGCTTTTGCTTAATTTTCATACAAACTAGCTGCCTTAGACCATAGAATGGTAATCGTATATATTATTTCTAAAGCACATTTTTTTGTCGGTTGCAAATATCTCCCATACCATCGCATCAAATTTAATGAATGATATCTCATTTTAAAGCTTATATCTAACACTAATTGCAAAAAATAATTAGAAATTAATATTTTCATTGATAAAAATTATATTTTATATAGAACTGCATAATAATACTGTTGTCATTATGATTATATGTTTTTGTTCAAGTGTGCTAATACAGGGACGTTTAATAGTAATGCAGTTCTACATAATATAGTATGTATTAAAATCCATTCTGGCAATACCGCTATTTACTATAATGCCGTTAATTACTAAATCAGTTATATATAATATGCACATTAAATTGTAAAAACTGTTTTGGCAATACTTTGCAGTAGTTGCTAGATCAAATGCGATAAACAGGGTCGCTTAATTGTAATGCTATTCCACATAAGAATATATAAAGTTGTAAAAGCCATTTTGGAAATGTCATTATTGTCACGGCATTGTTTGTTTTATGAAATTTAGTAATATGGTGTCAAAGACAAATGCAATTATAATGCTAATCTGAAATCTTAATGCTAAACAGGGCTTAAAATAAATGGTACCAGGCTAATCGTAACAAACTTGGGAGAACACATCATATCAGCAAAAAATTATTCATACCGATAAAACTGTACTTATAACCCGAATCAACCTTACACCTTCTGATCCCACTGTGCCTTTCCGAAAGGCACTAAAACAATTCCCTGTGAAAGTTGCTTTTGCTATGACGATAAACAAAGCACAAGGTCAAACCCTTCAAAAGGTAGGATTATATTTAACAGAACCGGTCTTTTCACATGGGCAGTTATACGTGGCTTTTTCTCGAGTGCGTACGTTTAAAGATATTTTTGTTCGTATTAAGGATTCGTACGGGCAAAAAGTTAACGATGATCATGTCATTACCTCTAACATTGTATTCAAAGAAGTATTATAAAAGCATTTAAAAATATGTATGTATGTATGTAAATATGTAGGATGATATTATGATTTCTAATATTTTTTATACTTTTAAAAAAATTTCTATTAATTATTTTCATTTTATATTACAAAAATGACAACTAACGGTGCGAAATATTCGCACGGGTCATCTAGTGTCCTTAAATTTCTATTAACTGAAAGCCTACACGATATCTCTTATGAGAAGTTCAGGCTACACCAAGGACAACTCTATTACAACGAAATGCGTTGTACTGGATCAACAAACACAGTCAAGCGTTATTCTTGTACAGCTGGTCATAGAGAATAGTTGCTAACCTTGACTGGCTTGGCAATCTACATAGAAAAACTATCAGGTCCGCCATCTAACGTTTTTATTTTCAAACTAGTGCTTAATTCGCTCATGTCTGATTTTACGGATAATTAATTTTATCCTTCCGCTGAACGAATACGGTTGTGTATACGCCTGAGCAATGCTTTAAAATACTGCGCCAATACTTTGAAAATCATGGTAATGTTGCAGAATGTGTGCGAAAATTGCACCTTCAGCTCCGTATGTTCGTTATCTTGTGGGAAAAATTGAAAGAAATTGACATCCTCATCGATAAACCAAAACGTGAAAAGCCAAAAACAGTGTGTACACCCGAGAATACTGCTGCTGTGGCAGAAAGTGTGTGTGAAGTGCCATCAATTCACATCAATTCACCGTCGTTCTCAACAATTAAACATTTCGGAGACATCATTAAGACGAATTTTTCATAAAGACTTTGGCATGCCGCCATACAAAGTCCAATTGGTTCAGGTGTTGAAGCCAATTGATCATTCAATGCGTTTTCGCTTCACTAAGTAAGCCTGCAGAAGAAGCCGATTTTGGCAAAAAAAAAAAAAATCAGCTTTTCAGATGAAGCCCATTTTAATCTTGGGGGGTATGTAAACAAGCAAAATTGTCGCATTTGGGGCACCGAAAACCCGCACGCATACATTGAAAAGCCAACGCACCCAAAACAAGTCACTGTTTGGTAAGGATTTTGGTCCAGAAGCATAATTGAGCCATTTTTTCGGATATGAGCAATTTGTGGCCGTTACTGTCAATGGCGATCGTTATCGGGCCATATTGAAAGATTTTTGTACACAAATGTGGAAGTGGCAACATTTGGCTTCAACAGAACGGCGCTACGATCCACACAGCCGAAGCTACACTCGATGTTTTGCGTCCTGTTTTTGAATATCGCATTATCAGCCGCAGAGCTGATGTCGTTTGGCCACCTCGCAGTTGCGATTTGACGGTTTTGGTTAGTGCATGGTCGTTCTATTTGTAACCGCGTAATACTGAAACACCGTTAAGCGGAGCAGCTTTAAGCGAGGTCTTACTGTATGTATATAGGTAGTGTCGCTGGTGGCCACCAGTCCCGAACTGTTTGGAGTTTAACTGGTAGTAATCGCTTCGATTACAAGGTCTAACCGGAGACTTAATTCTGTTACCACGGGAGTCAGAAGCCCCTGGAACCTCAGTTCCAGCCGGGATGTTGGTATGGCCCCTTTTGTGAGCATCGTGGTGGCTTTGGTTTGGATCCAAATCGTGGGAAGAGTCTAGTTAATGGTTTCGGTGTGGAGTTGCATTTTCAACCGCGTGCCGTGACCCAAAGATCAGAAGGAGTTTTAGATAGGCTCCGCTCCTAATCAGGGGAGAAGTCATGTCCAAATACATGGCTTCAATTGGTACTCAGGTGTAGCAATCTGTTACATCTGGCGGCGTTGGTAGACGCATTGTGTTTTACCCTATGCTAAGAGCACCATGGGACTAGGTCCACGCGGACAGGTATGTAGAGTAGAGGATGCTAACATTGAGACTATGGAACTATATGGTAAATGTTAGGTTAGATTAGGTTAGAAAGGGGATATCTAGTTCCATGCCTTTCCTTAAAGACCAATTGGTCCATTGTGAGCCTTACATTACATACATAATTGGCCATTACAACCCTTCAGTTAGGATTACGACCTAGCTTCTCACACCACTTATGTTGTGTGCCTTAATTTTTATACATGAGTGGCGGGGACCTACAGTTTTAAAGTCGACTCCGAACGACAGATTTTTGAGAAGCTTTTCAGAAAAATTTTTTTTTTCGTTTTGATGTCTGTTCTGGGATTCGAACCGGGCCTTTTGTCTAATAAGCCAACACACTACCCACTAGACCACGACGACTTCAAGCTTTACATTACGGGGAAATGATAAAGGCATTGAGGTCCAAGTAGTTTATGGATGACTTTTGACCATCAAAGAGGAATGGATGGGGAAAAATCTGCAGATGGCAGTGCAATGTAATGTAATCTGCCCAGCAATAGATTCTTAAACTCTTAACCCTTTAGCAAGGCGCCACTGTACAACCTATTTGCTCACTTACACTCACACTCATGATTTCAATTTTTTATTTTTATGGTATTTAAATAAAAGCAAGGCGAAGAGAAAAAAAATTGTGTTTAAATAATATGATGACGCGGCTTTGAAAACAATTTCTCGCAACAGATGTTGGCTTATTGCATATTTTATGGTTGCAAATTATTCAAAAAAAAAAATCGCAGATACAATTTGTTGCTGCCGTTTAATGCTGTAGCTGTTAACGAGAAATGAAAATAAACCAGAGATGGCATTCGATGGACCATCACCACCATACCACCACCACTGCCACTGCCACACCACACCACTTCGCCATTGGGACGGGTGAAAGCAAAGTGAAAAGTGAAAGAACCGCGAAGTACTCACTGATGTTGTTGTATAAACTGATTGTTTCATTTATATTTTGGCGCCAAAAAGCTGATTTTATTCACGAGTGTATTGCAAGTGTTTTATTATATTAAATGCCACATCCCCAGAAAATTTCATACATTTTTTGCTGCCCTTCATCTTCATTTTTTTTGCTGCCTTCCAAATTCAGATTCAGTAAAACTGGTTGATAAATTGTCGAGTATCAGGATTTAAAAATCAATATTTGGTTCGTTCCATACATATGTGTGTGTGTGGGTGTATGGGTGTATAGGGATAAAAATTTAAGAGATTTAAAAAGCATTGGAAAGAAATGGGGTACCCTAGAAAACAAGAGCTACACATGTATTCGAACTAGGAAACGCTCTGTTCTGGACAATAAGCACATTAGGCTGGAGTAAAACAAAGATGATGTTTGTCACTGCTCGAGTATTTCGATTATGCAACTGATTTACGCCTAGCAAAAGTAGAAGACCTGTGATCGATTGGTGTAACCAACTGGCACTCAAAAAGCAAAGGGATGTGTTGCGGCAGGCCGAAATCCGTTAATCGGGTTGTTAATGGCCAAGTAAGAAGATTCCACACAAAATGGAATAAAAGGTAGCAACATAATGTAACGGTAAATGAGAATGAGGGAGGAACTACTTGAGTTCGAGTAGAACTCACGAGAATTCTAACAGAAAACTGCGGTGCTGCCATCAAGTGGAAAAATCTTTTATGCAAGTGCTCTCCATATCAGGGCCGACATCATCGATCTAAGCATTGCGGCGATCGTGCCATTAAAGAGAACTGGTCGGTTTTATTCGTACTTGAGGTGATTCAAACTCACCACTAAAGAATCATGACAAGCAAGCTTACCACACACTGGTTTCCCTTAGGTATTCCAGATTCAGTTTTTAATTTATAAGGCCTTAGGCTTTTCCGGTTGGATAGGAGAATTCTAATTAGTGGAATTGAGACAAGAGCCATGGATTGGTCGGAAATTTGGAGACGTGAATTATTATGTTTCGCAGATGCTATAGGGTCATGAATATTTTAGGAAATATCTCCACAGAATGGGCAAAAGCGCCTTCCCTTACTGTCTTTACGAGAGGAAGGGGAACTAATTGATGATGCTAAGCATACTGTTTTCAAATGTGCCCGCTGACAGAACTATCGGTCTCTACTGTGGTCTGGTAGGTAATGTGTTGGCTTATTAGACGAAAGGCCCGGGTTCGAAACCCAGGTCAGACATCAAAACGAAAATATTTCTTCGGCAACTTCTGGCGAAAAACTTTGAGAG
Source organism: Sarcophaga peregrina (assembly GCA_014635995.1). Lineage (NCBI taxonomy): Eukaryota > Metazoa > Arthropoda > Insecta > Diptera > Sarcophagidae > Sarcophaga > Sarcophaga peregrina. Next base: position 95,482,456 of record CM025790.1, read on the forward strand.
TAAAAATTGCCATGAAAAGCTTCTAAAAAATCTGTCATTCGGAATCTACTTTAAACTGTAGGTGCCGCCACTCATGTTTAAAAATTAACATACGCAACACGGGCGGTGTGAGAAGCTAGGAAGTTGTAGCTCCCCTAACCTAACCTACCCGATGACCTAATCTATGTAACGGAAAAGTTTAACACACATCAGAGATCAGCAATTAATCGTTTTTCTGCTACTCATAAGTACTCATGCAATTTTGAGTATGAGTTAATTAACAGAATTGAAATTCAACTACTCTGATTCATTCGTACTCGCTACAATATTGATTTATAAGTACAGATTGCAATGAGTTTGCGTACAACGTTGACATCAAATTCACAAACATTCGAAATATGTTTGATTCATACGCCTACATACGCCTGATTCATAAATTTAGAAAAATACTTATAATACTTATAAGTGATTCGAGTGATTCGAATTATTCATCAAAATTTACAGCCTTTGTTGTTGTTGTTGCATATACAAACAAAGAAGAAAGGAAAGACAAAGACAAAAAGCAAAGTATACTCACAATCTTCTTGTGAGTATAGTAGTGTTCGTATGCGAATCACATTTATTTTGTGCTTCGTGCAAATGTGAAGTAGAGACGAGTCGAAGTCAATAACATCATGCGTATTGTTAAGTATGAATACGATGAGTAGTTCCAACTTTGAGTATGAGTAGTATGAGTATCATATTAAATTATGTATGAATGCGTATAGGTAACAGAAATTATAAGTATGACTCGAATCTACTCATCGTTTTGACTACTCGTTGCTGATCTCTGACACACATGCAAATTTTGAAATTGTAACCGTTTCTTGAGTTATTAATTCCTTGGCAAATGGCTACTATGGCAACTCTCTAGTCTACTTTATGTACGAGTATGTCCATAAATATGTATGAACTCCCTGATATTACTGTTGTTGCAGGACGAATACTTTTATATGGCAATGTACAAGAAAGACTTGTCATTTCCCTTTTGGTGGCTACTTTCGTTTTTCCTGTAGACTGATTTAAATGGTATTTTTGCATTTTTTATTTCCTTTTCCTTAATACGAATTAATCATTCATACTCTCCCATGATCTTCATCTAGGGAGTTGGCAGCGAAGTATGCCAACGAAATTCAATTGTTTTATTTATGCAAAGTAAATGGATGACTTTCTTTCTTTTTTTTTCTTCTCCATTTGTTCAAAAGGGATTATTAATTATTTTTTATTTCCTGATTTCTTTCATTTAACTTTTCACTTTTCATCACTTACCATGTTGGCTTGAAGTTAATTTGTTACAATTGCCTGCTGGGTTGCTTTTGATGAAACTTAGTAGAGATGATGTGTGATTTCTTGGTTGTTGTTTATTCTGAAATTAAATTTAAAATTTTTTTTATTTATTTATTTACGCGTTTAAATAGAATTTTTTTGATTTTATTTTTTGTTTTGCTATTGAATTAAAATGATATTGAACTTTTAAAAGAGAAATTTTTATTTGTAAACAAAATAAATGACGTTACTATGTTACTGTTACTATGGTTGCCAATTGGGTATTTTGTCTAAATTTCAAAGGGGAAGGTTCAAAAATTTTAAATTTTTTTAAAATTATAATCGATTACTGGTTACTTTTGAGCAGTTTATTTTACTTTACAGACTTCAACAATAAAACGAAACAGGAAAAAATATTTCTTAGGCCACTTCCTCTCAGCAGATTTCTAGTAAAAACTCGGAGAGAAAATTAAATCTGTCGTTTAGAGTCGATTTCAAACTGTAGGTGCCGTCACTCATGTATAAAAATTAACTCACAGGACATAAACCGTTTGAGCAACTAGGTCGTAATCCTGACTCAAGGGTTCTAGTGACCATGTTCTATGTTCTATGTAAACTAAGCTAAGCTTATTAAATTTGAACAGAGTAACGCAAATATTTATTGATTTGATCAAACACCATCTCGGTTTCAGACATTGCACAGTCAAAACACAGATCTCTAACGATATTTGAAGTCTCATCGATCGAATCTGCATAAAGACAGAAAAAAAATTAAGCTGAACTTGACCGATGCCATGAGTAATGTTGGTTTTAAAGGCCAATGTGGTTTAATTGGCTTATAGGAGCCTCAATCTCGTTGTCAACATGAAGATACAAGCAATATTGCCAGACTCTGTTGAATACGGATGAATAAAAAGAGGACTGACTTACTTCTGTCCTTTAATTGTCTGACCATCCATCGTACAATTGCAATTTTAACAGGCCATTGCCCGAAGGCATGCCGAAAGGCTTAGAATTGCAACTAAAGACTTTTGCAGGAGCTGTAGGGCTAAGGAGGAGGAGGAGGAGAGGAGAAGGAGGAGAAAGAGTAGGAGGAGAAGGAGGAAAAAGAGTAGGAGGAGACGGATCAGGAAGATAGAGAGGAGAAGAAGGAGAAAGAGTAGGAGGAGAAGGATCAAGAAGATAGAGAGGAAGAGGGGGAAGAAAAGGAGGAGAAGGAGAAGGAGGAGAAGGAGGTTGTCTTTTACCACATGTGTCACAGCCATGCTCTTTCATGAAGAGACAAAGTTTTCCTACATCTCATTTTCTGATATCATTGATCGAGATCTGTAATATAAAGATTGCTGCAAAAGCAAGATTTATTTTGGTTTCGGGATAGTTTTTGCTAGAAAATGATTGACCCTTGGCCTAAGAGGGACTTCTACCTTTGTGAGCGTCTGCCATCTAATCTAGCTGCATATGTCAAACCATGCCCTCAAACAGCTCAGGCTGAGCATGAGTTGTGTCGTACATAGCACTGTTCTGTGGAAACCTCACGCTGTTAGTTTATCTGGACACCAATTTAATTCAATTCAATTTAGTTCAATACAATTCAATAAAATGCGAACCAATTCAAATCAATTCCATTCAATTCAATTCAATTCAAGCAATTCAATTCAATTCAATACAATACAATACAATTCAATTCAATTCAATTCAAGTCAATTCAAATCAATTCAAATCAATTCAAATCAATTCAGTTCCAATTCAAGTTAATTCAATTTAATTCAATTCAATTCAATTCCAATTCAATTCAATTCAATTCAATTCAATTCAATTCCAATTCAATTCAATTCAATTCAATGCAATTCAATTCAATTCAATTCCATTCAATTCAATTCAATTCAATTCAATTCAATTCAATTCAATTCATTTCAATTCAATCAATTCAACTCAATTCAAATCAATTCAAATCAATTCAAATCAATTCAATTCAATTCAATTAAATTCAATTAAATTAAATAAATTAAATTAAATAAATTAAATTAAATTAAATTAAATTAAATTCAATTCAATTCAATTCAATTCAATTCAATTCAATTCAATTCAATTAAATTAAATAAATTAAATTAAATTAAATTAAATTAAATTAAATTAAATTAAATTAATTCAATTCAATTCAATTCAATTCAATTCAATTCAATTCCAATTCAATTCAATTCAATTCAATTCAATTCAAGTCAATTCAATTCAATTCATTCAATTCAATTCATTCATTCAATTCAATTCATTCAATCAATTCAATTCAATTCAATTTAATTTAATTTAATTTAATTTAATTCAATTTAATTTAATTGTTCACCTACGTTTTCAATGAATATGATCCGATGACACCGCCAGTCTAAACTGTCACCATTTGGTAAGATTTTTTGAATTTTATAGGGGCTGGTATCGTAACAAATTCGATAATTTGGATTATTTACGTATCCATTCATCCAGAAACCTTGCTGTAGAAGGCTAATCGGTAAACACATGTCATTGTGTAAGATTATGCTTGGTGAGTCAGCAAAAAAGGCTGAATAAATGACAACTCTTTTGATAGATGTAACTGCAACAAAATGGCTGTTCAATATTATCTCTAGCACATATTACATGATTTGTTTGCGCTGGGGTTCATGATTTGTAACTCCTAGAGAGATCGTGCTCTGATCGGGGATGCCAGAAGAGGAGACATTAGAGGGGGACATATGTATGAGCTCTTACAAGAATACATACATAATTGGCCTTTACAACTCTTCAGTCAGGGTTACGGCCTAGCTTCTCACACCACTTATGTTGTGTGCGTTAATTTTATACATGAGCAGCGGGGACCTACAGTTTAAAGTCGACTCCGAACGACAGAATTTTGAGAAGCTTTTCATGGCAATTTTTGCTCTCAGAGTCTTTGCCAGAAATCTGCTGAGAGGAAGTCGCCGAAGAAATATTTTTCGTTTTGATGTCTGACCTGGGATTCGAACCCGGGCCTTTCGTCTAATAAGTCAACACACTACCCACTAGACCACGGAGACTTCTCTCTTACAAGAATACTTTTCTAAATTGTAAAAATCTGCATGAAATTCATCAAGCCGTAGGTGATTCAAAAAACCTGAGAATGGTTTGGAGCCTGACTGGTATTCTTACGGGACACTGTGCTAATGGCAGTTTCGCTGAAAAGCTTGGCTTGACCTATTAGGATTACAGGAGAAGCAGGGCACTATTTATTTGAGTGTCCTAAAGTTTAAGACAGACGCTTTCGCATTTTGGGTAAGAGAATGTTTGTAAATCTGTCTGGGCATAATGAAGAACGTGTCACTAAGTCGCCGTATTCTAGTAGGTAGTGTGTTGGCTTATTAGACTGAAGGCCCGAGTTCAAACCCCAGGTCAGACATCGAAACGAAGATATGAAAATATTTCTACGGCAACTTTGAGAATAAAAAAAAAATTGCCATGAAAAGCTTCTCAAAAATCTGTCGTTTGAAGTCGAATTCAAACTGTAGGTCTCGCTACTCATCCTTAAAATTAACACACACAACATAAAGGGTGTGAGAAGCTCGATTATAGCCCTGACTGAAGGGTTGTAAAGGTTAATTATGTATGTATGTGAAGGGCTCTAATGATTAATGCTTCAGAGTTATGGACATTTTACAATTTCGAATGCAAGCCTCCCAGTAAAGCCTTAGTGGACATCAGTAGGCCTTTCAAACAAATAAAAATTTTCGGGAATGTCTTACGAACACTTTATTTTTTGTAATTTAAAAATATGAAGCCTTTAAAAAGGACCCTTTATACACTTTTAATCAATAAAATAAACAAAATCTTTAATTTTTAAATGAAAAATCGTAAACCATGTTCCGTAATAAGGGAACATGAATAATTTTTGCCAATTTTATTGGCAGTGGTTTAAACGTGTATTCTTAAACAATTTTGGTTTCTTCCTATTTTTTTGTTTTTGTAATTACCTTTCCAGCTCCTTTGGTATTTTCTTGTTTAAGTTTAAGAAAACAAAAGAAGAGATTTTAAAAAAAAACTTCACTTTTGCTTTGGCTTAATGAAGTTTCTTCCTTCTGCCATGGCGGTAGCTGACGCTGTTATTAATTTAATTAACATTTAATTGGCCTTTGTTATACAAAATAATAACTTTTATTAAATTATTTTCATCACTTTTTCCTTTTTTCCCAAACACACACACAAACACCCTCACACACACACACCTACACACCTACAAGGTAAAGTTTTTCCATGAAGTAAAATTAATCAGAAGTTTTTCTTCAAGAATTAAAAAGTAATTGTTTTGAGGAAATATTTTTTGAGAAAAAATAAATTTTGGAGCATTAAAGAATGTTTAATTATTACCGAAACTATTGATGGCAGTATTGGGTGTAGTAAATAGGAATCCTTTGCTTTCACATATAATGGCTGGATCATCTTTTCATTGTCATACATTACAACTCCACATTATTTCTAGCAATTAAAGTTTCTCCAGCACTCTCTCTCTCTCTCTCTATCTCTCTCTCACAGGTCTGGTTTCGTGACCACTCTATAATTTGCATCCATGGATGTTCGAAAAAAGAAAAAGTGAAGCATGGTTCTTAAGCAAATTTAAGAAAAATTTTATCATTTCTGCTGCGTGCTCGACGCCAAGCTGGTAGTGTTTTATTCTGCTAACAATTTCCATCTTTAATGTGTTTTGGGTCACTGTGGGATAGAGGGAAACGAACAGACGGACAATGTGGTATGGAAGAAGATGTCTTTAGAGGACAGGCAATATAGGAAATATATGCGAATGTTATCGTAGTCTAGTAGGTCGTGTGTTGGCTTATTAGATTGAAGGCCCAAGTTAAAAATCTGTCGTTTGGAATTGACTTTGGCTAAACACAACATAAGTGGTGTGAGAAACTCGGTGGCTGAAGGATTGTAATGACCAATTATGTACGTAGGTAAAGCAGATTTGCTGCTGAATGCGGATTAGACCAATCTGAGGTTAGTTACTGACTCACTTCTGTCCTTAAATCGCCTAATTGCGATGTTTACGGACCACTGTCGACATTCCGATCCTCTCTCTAATACAAAGATTGCTGAAATAGCAAGATTCGGTAAGGGTTTCTCTAGGGAATGGTTGACCACCGGGTAGATTTAATTGGGGTATTACAATGATCCTAATGCTGGCTTAAGTGGAACTTCTTCCTATGAGGGTTTCGTTACCTAACCTAACCTAACCTAGTTATTGGGCTTACCATACTACAGACTAAGGATCTGGATCAGTTCCCAGCCGGACTATTGTAGTGGGTATGTTGTGGCAAGAAACACTTTCTCTGAAACTGTCCAGCTTTTAACAAGGTAAAGACCAGGGGATTTTATGTAGATTTAGATACTTTGTGGTGTGGAGAGTCGGTATTAGGGTTTCCAGAGATTTATAAGTAAGTCGTGCTGTTTGGGAAGTGCTTAAACATTAAGGTTGGACTTGTTTTAAGTTTTGTGGTTGTTTTTTCATCCTCTTTTCATTCGTATTCTATCGCTTCTATTAGGTTAGGTTGGGTTAGGTTAGGTCAGGTTAGGTTAGGCTAGGCTAGGTTAGGTTAGGTTAGGTTAGGTTAGGTTAGGTTAGGTTAGGTTAGGTTGGGTTAGGTTAGATTGGGTTAGGTTAAGTTATGTTAGGTCGGAGTAGTAGATCTAATATCACAAAACTGAATGGAGCACGCATAGCAGCTCGTTGTGGTGCCACGAGTGAACGCAGTCCCTGTTGGGGACGCAAGGACTGCACAACAAACGCACGACTACCCCGTACTGGAAAACCAGCTAGAAAGTTTGATGAACTAATCTATATCCTTGATATCAATAGATGATATGTAGCTCCGTCAAGCTGACAAGGAACCCAAATAATCTATATCTACACCTAGCAAGAGATGGGCACTGACAAAGAAAGTGGATAACAGTCTTCTCTTCCTCAGCGGATCTGCATCCACGGCAGAAGTCGTTAAATGGGAGCTTCATTCTATTCGCGTGTCTAACCATGATGCAATGGCACGGCCACTATAGCCGAAATGACGTCACGACCAAGACCAAGTAATTGGTTGCTACGCCTTTTAACCATCAAGGGCCAGGTGAGTCTAGTGGTGGAGCAGGACTTCTCGCTTTTGTTATTGTCCTATAGGACATTAGGTCGAATTTTCAATGCCAGGTATTACCTTAATGACAATGGCACACGTCTTTAAATCTAACCTAACCTAACTCTTTACTTCACTGAACTAAAAAATATTTTTTTTTTATGAAAATTCAAAATTTTTTTTTTTTTATTAAATTCTCTCTCTTTTATGTGGGAGAAAAAAGGGGGGGGAAAAAGGGAAGAAATGAAAAATCTCGATTAAATGCATTAGTCTTGTTGTCATTACTGACTTTTCTTTTCACAAAATATCTGCATTTAAAGTTTTCAAAACAGTCTTTGCAGCAGTAATTTCACAATCAGCAAAACTTTTTAAAATTTACTCCCCCTACTTCCCTTACTCATCTTTCTCTTACTTCTTGTACTAATTCAAATTCAAATTTTTCCCGTTTGTAGATAAAATATGAGACCAACAATACTAACCACATGGTGCGAGTACATTTACTTGGCCTTTTTTTGTTTTTGGTTTTTTTGTTTTCTTTACCACTGGAGTCTTGTGCTTGTCTTCGTCTTAAAGATGTTTTGTGTGGTGTGTTGAAACCACAAACATTTCTACCATACTTGCCATACTTGTATGCAAACCGAACAATACAACAATAAAAACCTTGTGTAAAATGCTTGGAAGAACAGAATTTTGTATTTTGTTGTTAAGGCATTTTGGGTGTGTGGGTGTGTGTGTGTGTGGGTGGGGTAGTGGTATTAACATACCAAACGAAAATTATGTTGAAAAACATTGCCCAGTGAGTTATAGAGGCCGTTATTAAATGTGTTACTTTAAACATGTTGTCTCTCATTTTTAACCATAGGCTGGCGCTAAAGGTAAAGAAGCAATATTTCAGTGAAGCTTTAATTTATTCAAGTTGTTTAATAGGTTTTGTTTGTGTTTTTGTATAGGGTCCGCCAAATAACTTTTTTTTTGAATATTTTCCCAAATTTCTTTTTTTTTATTTGAAAGTACAATCCTTCCGGTTAATGATGGAAAATATTTTCATTCAAATGCCTGCCTCGGCTAGCCATGCAGTAGCCTACACGGCCGCTCTAATTTTTACGCATATTATCGTTTGTGTGCAGCTATATTTCACCAATGACTTCACGAATATTGTCCTTTAAAAAGTCAATTGTCTCTGGCTTGTCGGCGTAACACTTATCTTTGACGGCACTCCACATATAATAGTCCAACGGCGTCACATCACAGCTCCGAGGTGGCCAAACGACATTAGCTCTGCGGCAGATAATGCGATGTTCAAAAACAGGGCTCAAAACATCGAGTGTAGCTGCGGCAGTGTGACACGTAGTGCCGTCCTGTTGAAACCAGATGTTGCCAATATCCTCCTCTTCAATTTTTGTGAACAAAAATTCGTTCAAAAGGGTCCGTCTTTGGATTGTTGGCGTAACACTTATCTATGACGACTCCCCGCAAATAATAGTCCAACGGTGTCAAATCGCACCTCAGAGGTGGCCAAACGACATCATCTCTACGGCTAATAATGTGATCTTCCAAAAAACAGGGAGTGCAAAACATCGCGTGTAGCTTCGGCTGTGTGGCTCGTATTGCTGAAACTAGATGTTGCCAATATCCTCGTCCTCAATTTTTGTGAATAAAAATTCGTTCAACTTGGGCCGATAACGATCGCCATTTACTGTAATGGCCACTCCTTGCTGATTTTCGAAGAAAAATGGCCCAGTTATGCCTCTGGACCAAAATCCGCACTCAAATAGTGACTCATTTTGGGTGCATCGGCTTTTAATGTATGCATGTGGGTTTTCTGTGCCCCAAATGCGACAATTTTGCTTGTTTACATACCAGAGATCAGCAATAAATATTCAAAACGATGAGTAGATTCGAGTCATACTTATAATTTCAGATACTTATACGCACTCATACTTATTTTAATATGATACTCATTCTGCTCATACTCAATTTTGGAAGTACTAGTCGTATTCATACTTAACAATACGCATTATGTTATTGACTTCGACTCGTCTCTATTTAACATTTGCACGAAGCACAAAATAAGTATGATTCGCTTACGAGCACTGAAATACTCACAAGCAGATTGTGTGTATGCTTTGCTGTTGTTGTCTTTGTCTTTCCTTTCTTCTTTGTTTGTATATGCAACAACACAACAAAGACTATAAATTTTGATAGAATGATTCGAATCACTCGAATCAGTTATAAGTATTATAAGTATTTTTCTAAATTTATGAATCCAAATGAGTATGAGGCGTATGAATCAAACATATTTCGAATGTTTGTGAGTTTGATGTCAACATTGTACTCATACTCGTTGCAATATGTACTTATAAATCAATGTTGTAGCGAGTACGAATGAATCAGAGTAGTTGTATTTCAATTCTGTTGATTCATTCATACTCAAAATTGCATGAGTGCTCATGAGTAGCGGAAAAACGATTCATTGCTGATCTCTGTTACATACCCGCCAAGAATATAATGAGTTTCATCTGAAAAGATGATTTTTGTTTTGACCTAAATCGCCATCTTCTGTAAGGCGATCGCAGGCCCACTTAGTGAAACGATAAAACTAAGGATAAAACTAATTATCTGTCAAATCAGGTATAAGCTAAGTGTTACCATTCACGAAATAAGCATTAGTTGAAAAAAAAAAACGTTAAATGGCGGGACCCGATATTTTCCCCAACTATAAATTTCACTGGGTTATTACTGTGGGCTTTGTTTGTTCGTTTAACGCATTTGTTGATTTGATTTCATGAACAAGAAAATTTTTTAACAAGAGATTGTCTAAAACATAAACAGCAACAACAACAACAGTAACAAAACAATAAAATTCTTATATCTTTAAATAAATTGTATTTCCTTTTAAATATTTGTCTGTGGATTTTTAAATTTTTTTGCTCAAAATACCAGACATCATTTTAAGAAAACAGAACGGATCTGCCTCGCTCTCTCTCTCTCTCTCTTTGGTCATGGCGGTGTGAATTTTATTGCAATTGATTTTTTAGATTTTAAAACAACTGTTCAAGGATTTTGCAAAATTTTGAGTTTCCTTGTCAGGATTTTCATTTGCACTTAAACGTGTTCAAAATTTGCTGCCGTTTTATAAACACATTCGTTTAATATGACTACAGCAAGGAGCTCTTCCTTTAAAGTCTATGGATGGGTGTGAATAATTTAAAAATGTTTAATAAAAATGTAGAATTCTCCAAAATGAAATTGGTTTTTCAAAGCTTTCGCTTAGAAAAATGGAAAAAATGTATCACGCATACCAACCAGCCTGAAGTGAGTGTTGTTTGGTTTAATTGGTCTTTACATTCCTTTAGTCAGGATCACAACCTCACACTCTTCTCACACTATCCGCATTCTTTTTATTCATGAGTGATTAGGTTAGTTTAGGCCGGAGTGATAGCTCTGATATCACAAAACTCACTTGAGCATGCATAGCGGCCCGTTATGATGCCACGGGTGAACGCAGTCCCTGTACTGTACCTAACACGATACCTTGTCAGAATTTTCATTTGCCCTTAAACGCATATAAATATCCTGCTTTAGATGTAGAATTTTGGAAATGAAATTGTTTTCCAAAGCTCTTGCTAAGAAAAATGAAAAAAACATTAACAACTCGAGGAAATATTATGTATTACCCGTACCAGCTTAAAGTGAGTGTTGTTTGATAATAATTAGTCTTTAGAACCTTTAGTCAGGATCACAACCATTTCTGTTCTCACATTATCCTCTTTATTTTTATACATGACTGAAGGTAGCTACCACGATACCTTGTCAGGATTTTCTTTTGCACTTAAAAACATTAACAACTAGAGGAAATATTATGTATTACGCGTACCAGCGTGAAGTGAGTGTTGTTTGGTTTAATTGATCTTTACAATGCCTTGGTCAGGATCACAACCTATCTTCTCACATTATTCGCATTATTTTTGAGACCTACAGTTAATAAATAATCTGCTCAGAATGACCGACTTTTTTGTGAGAAACTCACTCAACTTTGCGTTCAGAGTTCGGTTTTAAATAAAGTGGCAACACTGGTTTAAACCGCTCACGCACGTTTCGTGTTTTCTTTCACTGACAAACACCTTCAGTTTGGTCTATAATTTAACCATGAATCGTCTTACAAACGAACAATGCTTGCAAATCATTGAATTTTATTATCAAAATGCGTGCTCCTCTCGATGAAGTCGCCAGTGTGTTGGCTTATTAGACGAAAGGCTCGGGTTCGAATCCCAGGTCAGACATCAAAACGAAAAATATTTCTTCGGCGACTTCCTCTCAACAGATTTCTGGCAAAGACTCTGAGAGTAAAAATTGCCATGAAAAGCTTCACAAAAATCTGTCGTTCGGAGTCGACTTTAAACTGTAGGTCCCGCCAATCATGTATAAAATTAACGCACACAACCTAAGTGGTGTGAGAAGCTAGGTCGTAATCCTGAATGAAGGGTTGTAAAGGCCAATTATTTATGTATGTGCTCCTCTGTTAAGAAAGTTCATCGCGTGCTTCTTCCATTTTATGGTCAGTTTAATCGACCCACTGAAGCGGCTATTCGGGCTATTGTGACTGAATTTCGCACCAAATTCACATTGTTGGACATAAACCACCAACACGCTTACGTAGAGTGCGAAGAAACTGAAGAAAATATCGCAGCTGTATCGGCCAGTATTAATGATATTGACCATCATTTATCGATTCTTCGCCGTTGGCAGCAATTGGGCCTCTGTTACTCAAAAACATGGAAAATTTTACGGAAGGATTTAGGCGTGAAGCTTTTCAAAAGACTTGCATGACATGTATTTTCAATAAGACGGTGCCACATGTTGCGCAGCATGCGCTACAATGGACTTATTGAGAGGCGAGTTTGGTGAACATTTTATTTCACGTTTGGGACCGGTCAATTGGCCGCCTAGATCATGCGACTTAACGCCTTTAGACTATTTTTTGTGGGGCTATGTTAAACGATTTATTGCTTCAAACGTTTAGAGGCCGTAGCTTCAAACGTTTAGAGTGGGTAGTGTGTTGGCTTATTAGACGAAAGACCCGAATTCGAATCCCAGGTCAGACATCAAAACGAAAATTTGAAAATAATTTATCGGTGACTTCTTCTCAGCAGATTTCTGGCAAACACTCTGAGAGTAAAAAATTGCCATGAAAAGCTTCTCAAAAATCTGTCGTTCGGAATCGACTTTAAACTGTAGGTCCCGCCACTTATGTATAAAATTAACACACACGACATAAGTGGTGTGAGAAGCTAGGTCGTAATCCTCACTGAAGGGTTGTAATGGCCAATTATGGATGTATGTAAGCCCTAAATATGGCAGAGTTGCTTATTAACATACCCACCAAGATGAAAATGAATTGAAATACGAAAAGATGAATTTTTTACCGTGTAGTGGTGCCTCGTGGGCCTATAAATTCCAATTTTGCTCAAGCATAAATCGATTTTTGATAATCAGTGCAGATAATATACTGAGTTTTCTGACAAAATAGAATGACATAAGCATTGCCAGATTAGAAATAATTGAATATTCAAATTTAAATCGATAGATGGGCCACCCTATTTAATCTAAGATGAATTTAAATACTTCGAATCTTATTTTATTAACGTTTTTTAATTGTTTACTCCATAAGTATATCGTTTTCAAGAAAATCTTCATTTTACCTTGACTGACTTTAAAGGATATTTTTTCTTTGCCCAGATATTTGAATACAACGAAGAAAAACAAAATAAAATAAAATTCATAAATATTTCATAAGTTCAGTCCAATGTTGTTTATAAAACCAAAAAAAAAAAATTCAATTCCTTGAACAAATTGTAAATATTTATCGAAACCAACTGGAAGGCAGTATGGAAAGGAAAAAAACAGCCACAGGTCCACAGCGCCACAAACCAGTGAACAGCCACAACAATGTTTATTTGGCATATTATAAGGCATTGGGCCTAAAAGGCTACAAAGTTTTCTATTTATTTTACCCCTTTTCTTAACATAAAGCCCTACTACCCCCACATCTTATGACTTTTTGACTTGATTTGGTATTTAAATTTTTGCCTGTAAAATGTGTGTGTGTGTGTCTTTGGTAAACGAATTGATTCTTAATGGCCACAACGAAGCACAAATTAAAAGCCTATGAAAATTTATTCCAAACAGTTTAAAAATTACAAAAACGAAATATTGGATTTCTGTTGTTTTATTTTGTTTTCCGGCCAAGTCAACCCCCCTGCTTTTGGTTTCGAGGTTATTAATTTCAATTAAAATATTTTGAAAAATTTTGTACAAGAATTTTGGCAAACACTCTTACCCAGTTAACCGAAATACTTGCATATACAAACGCACACTTTTAGTTACTGAGAAAATTATTTTGTTCATTAGTTTAAGGCATTAAACAAGGGATTGACTGTAAAAGAAATATTTGAAAAGTCCTACACCATTTCCAAATGATAATAAAAAAATGTTCTAAGCTTTTCACCTTTCATAACTAAAAGTTCATAGAAATCGTCGTAGACTAGTAGGTAGTGTATTGGGTTATTCGACTGAAGGCCCGAGTTCAAACCTCAGGTCAGACATCAAAACGAAAATTCGAAAAAAAATATTTCTTCGGCCTCGCTCTCTCAACAGATTTCTCTGTCAAAAACTCTGAGAAAATAAATAAAATTGCCTTGGAAAGTTTCTCAAAAAAATCTTTAAAACTGTAGGTCCCGCCACTCAAGCATAGAATTAACACACACAAAACATCAGTGAAGTAAAAAGTCGCCGTAGTCTAGTAGGTAGAGTGTTGGTTTATAAGATTGAAGGCCTTAGTTCAAATCTCAGGTCAGACATCAAAACGAAAATATGAAAAAAATACTTCTTCTGCCACGCCCCCTCAGCAGATTTCTGGCAAAAACTTACTGAGAATAAAGAAAATTGCCATGAAAAGCAACACACCATAAGAGTGTGTAGTGTGAAGGATTGTAATGACCAATAATGTGTATGTGAAGTCGCCGTAGTCTATTAGGTAGTGTGTTGGCTTATTAGACGTAAAGCCAAGGTTCGAGCTCCAGGTCAGATATCAAAACAAAATACAAAAAAAGTATTTCTTGGGCAACTGCCTCTCAGCAGATTTCTTGCAAAAACTTACTGAGAGCTTCTCAAAAACTGTCATTCGGAGTCGATTGTAAAACTGTAGGCTTCGCGTCTTCATGTATAAAATTAACGCACACAACATAAGTGGTGTGGTGTAAGAAGCTAGGTCGTAATCCTAGCTAAAGGCTTGTAATGACCAATAATGTGTATATGAACTATGGGTTCTTAACTGTACTGTATTTGATAGTCGATTTAACTGCTATTAAGAACTTTCTGTTTAGTTTGGCAACGCTTGCAAATTGTAAAATAATCCTTGTGTTCGTCAAACTTAACGTACACTTCAACCATTTTATGGGCTATATAATGGATCGTTTTAGACCTATATGAGCGCACAATGGTGCCCACTGAAGAACCTACAGTCTATCATTCGATTCGTTGCAGTTCTCAGCAACTGAGATTGTGCTCCTTCACTTTATGGAAAATTTTACGAAAGCATCCTGACTGAAAAGCTTTCAAGCTTGTCAAGCTTGTCAAGCCATTAAAACCAAGCATAAGACGAATGCCTAACCAATTCGATTGACAGGCTTAAATTGATATTGAATTTCTAAATAAAATTTTATTAGCCGATAAAACCAGTTTTTGATTTGGTGGGTACGTACATAAATAAGAATTTCGATTGAGGACAGTCCACAACCTTTTGTCAAAACATATTACTATTATAGGCGCCTGGAGAGGATCAAATAAAATCATCAATTTATTGAGAAATATCAGTGTTTAGCAGTTTTATGGAATGTAAAACTAGAAGGAAGGGCTTATTACAATATTGCACGATGACATTAGGAATACATCATCGGGTGAAGAAAACATTTTAGCACCCAGACACTATAAAATTACAATTCAAATAATGATTGACGCATTTATTTGCGCGTCTCCTTTAAAACGTCAAGCATACCCCACTCACACTCATGAATTATTTGATCGTTTCCAAGCGTTTTAAATTCATTGTTCTAGTGCTTTATAGGCACGATGACAGTCACAGTGTTAATGACATGCTTAGACATTGTATCGCATTTTTAATATCTGAAATTAAAACAATATGGACCCCTATATGACCAACTCTTTTAGATGAGCAAATACCTCTACCTACCTCTACCTATTTGGTAGAGACATGTGATTGCAATAGGACGGGGCTGAACTTTTACGACACCACATTATATCACCTCACGATTGAAATGTAGAAAGGCTAGTCACAACTTGGAAACTTGGTATAATCGTTGAGTTTCCCGAAAATTGGCCATGTGAACCATAACAACAAAATGCGTTAAATTTCTGTGTTTAGCACTATACACAAAGGGCTGCAAAGAATATAAAGGAAAGGCTAAACGGGAACTGAAAGGGCAAGGACAACACTCTCGTGCCTTTCCGGCAGTTTTGTTTGAAAGTGTAAATTCTTTCAAAATCGCTTTTGTTTGGATACGTCAACAACCTCTGGATGCCCAACAATAGTTTTCATCAGATTCCCGAATGGCAGACAATGACACATAAAATATTTTGTGGTCTCCCCTTTTTTTTCGGCATTAGAGTTTCTGCATCAGTCATTGCCATGTATTTCCTGTCTCTGGGCCAATTTCCCATTGTAACTACTAAAAGGCTTTTAAGATGGGCCCATACGCCCCAATTTTTGTAAAAAGGTACGTAATTTAATTGGAATTACTTTGAAAAGAAAATTTTTATACCTGATTGGTGGGACCTACAGTTTAAAGTCGACTTCGAACGACAAATTTTTGGGAAACTTTTCTGCTCAGAGGCAGTCGGCGAAGAAATATTTTTTTGTATTTCGTTTTGATGTCTGACCTGTGGTGCGATTCACTAACTTTTAACACTTTTAACAGGTTTTACCATTAACCACACATTTTGGGGTTTGCACTAACCACTATATGATTCACTAACTTTTTTTTAGCCACGGTAAACAGTTTTATTTTTCTGTACATTCAAATTAAAGTTTTATGGCAACCTTGTCCAATTACATGTTAAAATAAGAAAAAACCACAAAGAAGAATAGAGAAAAAACAAATCGAAAAAAATTATTTTGGAAATTTTAAAAAGCAAGGTAAGTAAAATATTACAGATAATTATTTTATTTTAACTATTTATTTATATTGATAGAATGAACACTGTTACTGCCACCAAAAGAAGCCGGGCGTCTGCTGAGCAGTTAAGTCAAATGGTTGACTTCATGATGAAGCATCCGGAACTTGCTGCTAGCAAGATAAAGAAGCTCCACGGAAAATTGGAGTTCGATAAGATGTGGAGTGAATTGGTCGAATCTTTAAATTGTCTTGGTGGTGCACATAAAGTAGTCAACCAGTTTCATTTAATTTTTTAATTTCATTTTTTTAATTTTTTCATTATTGGTTGGTTTGTGTTGATTGGTTTTTGTATATATGTACATATATGATTCTTATTTACTTGTAAATACTTGTTTTTATTGTTAATGCATTTTATTGTTTTTAAATGAATTGTTTCCTTTTATTTTTGTTTTTGTTACCAAATAAATATTTATTTCTTTGAATGGCGTTTAATATATATTTTTTTATTAAAATTTATTTATCAACAGTACCCAATATGACAGTGCTTCCTTTTATTTACAAATAATGTAATGAAAGAAGTCCTTGTTCCATATAGAGTGTTTTGGGAATTATGTGTATATTAAAAAATGTACAATTGTAATAAATAAATGCATAATTTTACTTAAAAATTTATAAAAAAAACTTGTTTTATTTAATAAAATATGCCCATATTTTAGATATTTCTACAAACGACATTAATTTATATACTTTGCCTTCAAATTGTTTTACATAAGCAAAAATTAGTTTATTGAAGGGGCACTATCAGCTGGCTCATTATCAGGTAAATTGTAGGCTAAATACTCAAACGCCATTATAGTCACAATTTTCTAAAAACACTTTAAACCTCAAAAAAATGTTGGCGTTTATAAACCACTATTTATGTGGTTAAAAATAACAGCTGATTGAAACAACTGACTTTAAACGACAACAGAAATCGTTAAAGTGTTAGTGAATAGTAGAATGGTTAATTTTGTGGTTAATATTTTTAAAAGACACATTTGTCGTTAAAAAAGCTTAGTGAATCGCACCACTGGGGTTTGAAGTCGGGCCTTAAGTCTAATAAGCCAACACACTACCTATTAGACTACGGCTACGGCTACCTATTGGATACGGTGTAAATATTTCCGGAAGGAAAAAAGCCAAAGAAAAAGTGTAACGAAGTCGAATAAACAAAAAAAAAACTTTTTTTCTGTTAGCTTAAGGGCAGACAGACAGAGTCAGTAGTTGACTGTATGACTGGTTAGTTAAGTGATGGGGAGGGTGGGGGTGTTGGAGGCATTTAATTATGCTTTTTAATATGATTTCAAGTAGAAATTTAAACTTTACAAAACTCTTCTCTTTTTCTTTTTATGACTCTACGCAGCATGTTGTGTTTTGCAGAAGCATACGCACAGTTATACGTCTCCATATTCCTACACACACACACACACACACACTTTTACTCTCATTTCCCCCCCATCAAAACAGTTTAATTCACATCCGTTGTCGTTGCAAGGCTACTGCTGCTGTTCATAACGCGTAAACTTGTTTACAGTAATGCTAAAAAATTCCCATTATTGTTATTGTTGTTGTTGTTGTATTTGTGTTTGTTGTTGGTTTGGTTTTTTTTTTGCTCTCATGCGCTCAAGCATTTAATTGCTTTAAGGAGAGGATAAATAACAAGACACGCTGATATTTAAGAAAATAACAACAGACAGACAGATAGACATACAGACAAACAGACGCGAACCTATATCCTGAAAGACAGACAGACAGACAAACATAATATAGACCACATTTACGTTTACATCTACACTTACACTCTTGTTTTCAATAGTAAAGGCATTTAGTAGTGTTGATTTGTGGTTTGTTATTGTTCCCGTTGTGACAGTGATGGTGGCAGGAAGCTGTTGTAAGTGGGCCAATAATTGTGTAATAAGCACTTGTACGTGTGTATGTGTCTGTGTGTATTTTACCGGCAATATTTAACAGAAGGCGTGAGAAAATTTTCAGGAGCAAAAAGTATTTTAAAATTATTTTAAATTCAATTTCATTGTTTATGTAGATATTTTTATAGGCTACACAAGCACACTTACATATACTAGGTTCGGGATAATGTTTGTAACGTTTTAAAATAATATTTCAAAGGACTATCTTCCAGTAAATCGTTCTAATAGTTATCTAAGGTTCTTTTACGAAATTAATCAAGTTTTCTTTCTGTAGCTTAAGGCTCTTAGAATTGCTTTATGATTTTGTGTATCTTTCATTAAGTGAAACTTAGGAAATATGATAAATTTTGAATTACTTACCTTTACAAAAGGGTGGACCATCTATCGGTTTAATATTCTACCATCGGTCATGCTATTCCGTCACGAAATTCATTATACTATCTGCACAGATCGTCAGGAATCGATTTATGCTTGAGCAATGTTGGAATTTATTGGGCCTACGAGATACCACTACACGGTGATGCCAATTTTATCAAAAAAAATCATCTTTTTGAACTTCAGTTCACTTTCATTTTGGTGGCTACATTAATAAGCAACACTGCCATATTTACGACACATAAAACCCACACTTGGTCTTACAGAAGCCAATGCAGCCATTACAAGTGACTGTTTGGTGCGGCTTGTGGAGTACAGGCACCATTGGCTCATATTTCTTTGAAAATGATTTTTTTGCGTATTGTCTTCATTGTAACGATGTTTGCTTTCTATAGGATGATGCAACTTGCCACGCATCTCATCCCACAAACGATTTATTGCATCAAACGTTTGATGCCCATTTAATATGCAGTTATTGTGATGTCAACTGGCTGCCAAGAACCTGCGATATGACACCGTATATACTATTTACTATGGAGACACTGATCGCACTATGATAACCGATTTTTTTGCACCCTCTCTTCATGTTAGTGATGCTAACGATGTTTGGTTTCAATAGGATGGTGCAACCTGCCCTACATCTCATGCCACAATCGATTTATTGCATCAAAGGTTTAATGGCCGTTTAATTAGCAGCTATTATGATGTAAATTGGCTGCGATTTGACACCGTGGATACTATTTAGTATGGGGTGCAGTTAAAGAAAATTGTTATGCCAAAAACAATTGAGCATTTGAAGACCAGTTAACTGACTTTGTCGGTCTGCCCTTAAGCGAACAGAAAATTTTTTTTGTTTATTTCGTTACACTCTTTCTTTGTCATTTTCCTTCCAGAAATATTCACACTGTATCCAATATTGTACTTCACAGTCTTGGAAACTATTTTCACAAAAAACTACTTTGAATTGTGAATGTGAATTTGAATGACAAAATTACTGCAATTCAACTGCAAACTTCTTAAGAAAGCTGCTAAAAGGTACAGCGTACTCCTTTTCTTCTCAATATTTTACATGGAATTGCTCTAGATGGTTCCAAAAGTATCCTTTAAACCTTCGTATTGTATGTCCGGAATGAGGACATTCGTTTCGTAAGTGTTTCTCTATATTACTTCAAAGTCTTCCCGGATTTATGACAGCTAATGTCTTGCTTATGATGAATAGAGTAATTTCTCTTCAGATGTTGTTGTTGTTGTTCACACTGCTACTTTTTGTTAACTCAACGAAGGTACCTTTTTCTGCAGAAGTAGTTAGATGTTGTCGTAAAAGCATTTTAAGTGCAACATTCGTAATGCCATTGACGAGATATGATCCCATAGACTTGAAAAAGTAAACGAAAATTGCTCACTAATAATCGAATATGGCCGCATCAATATCTTTAGATATTATTTTTCTTTTAACAATTTTTGAATCTTCCGCATACGTATGATTGATATTAAAAATTTTGATTGCAATTACTCTTACGCACCCGTACATATATTGAACTGTAAAGAAAGAACAATATTTTATACGTTTTAACATTTTTTTTAATAATTTTTAATTTTCTCAATAAAAAAAATTTCATTAAAAATATTTTAAAATATATAAAATAAAATAAAAAAAAATAAAATTAAATAAAATAAAATAAAATAAAAGAAACTAAAATAAAATAAAATAGAATAGAATAGATTAAAATAGAATAGAATAGAATAAAATAAAATTTAATAAAATAAAAAAATAAAATAAAAAAATAAAATAAAACAAAATAAAATATAAAAAATAAAATGAAATAAAATAAAACAAAATAAAATATAAAAAATAAAATGAAATAAAACAAAATAACATAAAAGAAAATTAATAAAAGAAAATTAATAAAATAAAATAAAATAAAAAATAAATTATCAAAAAAATAAAAAATTAATACTCAAAAAAAATCACATTATTTGTAAGAAAACCGACATATAAAAAGGACAATAAAAATTCATATAAAACAACAGAAAATTCATTTAAAATTCAACTTTTATAAGGAAAGTTCATTAACAAATACTTTGTAAAAATAGAAGAAAAAAAAAATTAACAAAATTAATTAAAGGCAATTAAAATTTAATTAAATTTAGTTATTTAACTTGGGTTGTATAAGAAATTTCTTTTAAATTATATTTTTAAAAATTATATTTTAAAAAGAAATACAAGAAATTAATAAAAAAATAATGGAAATAGAATAAGTTTTGTACCAGAGATCAGCAATTAGTATTCAAAACGATGAGTAGATTCGAGTTGTACTTATAATTTCAGATATTTATGCGCATTCATACTTATTTTAATATCATATTCACACTACTGATACTCAAAGTTTGAAATACTTATTGTACTCATACTTATCAATACGCAAGATTTTGTTGATTTCAAGTCCCCTTGATTCAGCATATACAAGAAGCACAAAATAAGTATGATTTGAGTACGAACACCATAATACTCGCTAGAAGGTTGTATGTTTGCTTTGCTTGCTGTCTTTTTTCTTCCTTTTCTTTTCTTTTCTTTTCTTTTCTTTTATTTTGCGTTTTTCTTTTCTCTTCTTTTGTAAATGCAACAACAGCTAAGACTGTAAATTTTGATGAATGATCCGAGTTACTCGAATCATTTATGAGTATTATAAGTATTTTTTCTAAATTTATGAATCCAAATGAGTATGAGGCGTGTGAATCAAACATAGTTCAAGTGTTATGAGGAGTTTAATGTCAACGTTGTACTCATAATCATTGCAACTTAGACTTATAAATCAATGTTGTAGCGAGTATGAATGAATCAGAGTAGTTAAATTTCAATACACTTGAATAACTCATACTCAAAACTGCATGAGTACTTAAGAGTAGCGATAAAACGATTCATTGCTGAACTTTGTTTTGTACATAGAAATCGAATTGAATTTGTAAACAGTTGTGAAAGAATTAAAAAATAATTTAAGTTGTTATTCAAATAATTGTTTATAAAAACTAAAGTTGAATGCAAGAAATAATAATAAAAAAAATAGAAAATAATTTAAAAATAATTAAATAAAAAATAACTTTAAAAATCAGCACAATTAAAAATATTACAAAAAAAAAAATAATAATTCATATATTTTATACGAACCATTATCACAGTTGGAGCAGCCTTACATGCCTTCCAGAGCAAGCTTAGTGGGTAACCCAATTGGTTAATTATTTCAGAGAATTGTATTCTTAGTTTCTAATACTTTAACATAGTTTACATAACTGCCTGTAATCGCCTTAGTCTAGTAGGTAGTGTGTAGGCTTATTAGACTGAAGGCCCGAATTCAAATCCCAGGTCAAACATCAAAATGAACAGATTTCTGGCAAAAACTCTGCGAGTAAAATAAAATTGCCATGAAAAACTGCTCAAAAACCGTCGTTTTAAAGTGTAGGTCCCCCCATTCATGTATAAAATAAACGCACTAGACATAAATGGTGTGAGAAGCTAGGTCTTAATCCTAACTGAAGCGTTGTAATGACCAATTAGGTTATAAATGTATGTGACTGCCTGTATAGTTCAAAATGTAAATTTTCATACACGGTATAGGAGTTTCATTTTTAATTCTTAAACGTTTGACTGACGTTTCAAGTGGTCTTGTGGTTTTTATTGTACCATTTTGTAATTAAATTTCAGCAAAAGAAGAAGTTCTTTTGTATTTCATTTCATTATTTTATTTATTTTTTATTTTTCTTACAAAAAATAAGAAACTGAAATCAATCATTCATAAATAATTGATTAAATTTCGTTTCGTTTTATTTGTTTGTTTCAATTGCTTCTAATCAATGGAACAAGATTTTGATTCTTAAACAACTGAAAAGTATTTTTAATTACTTTGTAATTAAAATTGAAACTCTTTAATTTGGTTATCGTTGTAGTTGTTGTTACTTTGTTGGTGTAATAATTTCAGAATCATATGTCTTGTGCTTAAAAAATAGACCTAGAATGCCTTCTCCCTGTTGATTGTTTTGTGTGATCGTCTTATTATTATTCATCAAAGCCCTTATTGAACCTTATCAGCACGGCTTCAGGTATAGAAAATTCACAAACGACCAGATTTTCACATTCCAGCAGCAGATGATGTAGAAGGCATATGAAAAGCAAGTCCACACTCTATTCAAAAGTTTCCGATATCCTATAAGGAATCTATTTCCTCCGTAACTGATAAGGCTATGCAGAATAACGTTGAACAATTCCTGCAGCTAGGTCTTGGTGGTAAAGAACCTCTTCGATCTTTTAATACCACACAATGCTACCGACAAGGCTATACCTTTCCATACTACCTCTTTACTTTTGTCACGTAAAGTGTTTTGCGAATGACAGGAGTACATAGCAATTATTTTCCACAAAAATGTCCAGTTGCTTCCATAAGCAGATGATTTTGTTATCATCACCGAACATTTTGGATCTAAGCAAAGTTATAAACAAAGCAATGCCTTATCATATTACCTTCAAAATTTCGTGATGGAATATGCTTTGCAGATAACGTATGCATTACACAGCATAAGTAGTGTAGAAGCTAGGTGCTAATCCCGACTAAAGAGTTGTAAAGGTATGTATTGTTACGAAAATACAAATATTGTTTTGCTTTTCCATCGTTTAACATTAAAAATTCGAAAAAAAAGTTATAAAAACAATAACAATGAACTTGTTTACATGATAAACAAGTAAACAAAAATATACCAACAAACACCAGTACGAGACCTTTGTATGCAATTCGTGTTTTCGATACAATTTATATTACATTAAAGATTATAAAATTACCTTTCAGAAAATAGAACTCTCAAGGCGTAGTCAATATTATTGTCCAAAATATTGAACTTTCAAAATTGGTTTATCAAACAAAAATATCTGGTGTAATAAAGGATACACAAGTAAATAAAAATGCAACAACAAACACTGCAAGAAAAATGTAAAGAAAAATTACACACAAACAACAATAATGAAACAACGATGTTTAATTAATTTTTAACTAATAGTGGTTAGGGCTCGTACAAACATAAACAAGTAAACAAAAATGCAACAACAAACACTGCAAGAATAAATGTAAATAAAAATTACACACAAACAACAATAATGAAACAACGATGTTTACATTTGTAGAGATTTCGAGAAGGTAAAGCTGCAAACAGACTGTTTAAGTTGTCATATAAAAGACAAAGCAAAGCAGGCTACCGGGGGTCAGTAAAAGTTCAGTCAGTCTTGTGTGAAGGCGCGCGGTGTTTGAAGAAAATACTCGTGGTTTGAAGATCTAATTTACAAAGATCTGTCGAACATTTATTTAGGGATTTGTTATTGTTTTGCACAAAAGAGTGCAAAGAGGAATAACAAACAAACAAAGCAATTGTTGTTGTTTACACCAAGTAAAGAACAATGAATAAAGAAGTTAATTATTGCTTGCACAATTCTTTGCAAGGTAAGGTTAGTTTAAATTAGGTTAGATTAGAGGTTGTATAATTGTCAATTAAGACAAATACAGTACTCGGAGGTCAAATTGACCCGTTGTGTAACGTCCTTAATCCTGGACGGTTACTCTTCGTCGAATCGACGAAGCTCATTTACATTTTATCATATAACTCTTTTATGTTTGACCAAATTTCGCTCTCTTGTTTTCAACAACGTTATTTGAAAATTAAAGCTTGCAGACAGTAGACGAAAGTAATCTTACTGTACTGTACAATGATCATCCAGGATTAAGAAAAATTAGTGCCTCGGGTACGTTTAATCACTAGAAGCTTTCATAATCAATCAACATTGTTTATAAATAGAGTGAAATTTGGCCATACATAAAAGAATTATATGATATTGGAAGTCGCCGTGGTCTAGTAGGGAGTGTGCTGGCTTATTAGACGTGAAGCCAGGGTTCGAGTACCAGGCCAGACATCAAAACAAAAATACCAAGAAAAGTATTTCTTCGGCGATATCCTCTCAGCAAATTTCTGGCAAAAACTCTGAGTGTAAATGCCAAGAAAAGTTTCACAAAAACCTGTCGTTTGGAGACGACTTTAAACTGAAGGTCCACGCCACTTATACAGACAACATAAGTAGTGTGAGAAACTAGGTCAATAATCCTGACAAAAGGGTTGTAAATGACCAATTATGTATGTATGTACTCGTGGTTTGAAGATCTCCGTTTCAAACAATTATCCAATGATTTGTTATTGTTTTGGAAGAACAAATAAAGCAATTGTTGCTGTTTACATCAAGTAAAGAACAATGGCACATAGAATTGTGCAAGCAATAAAGAATTTAATTAAAGGTAAGGTTAGTTTAGGTTAGGTTGGAGGACGTATACTTGTCAATTAAGACAAGTTTAGTACTCGGAGGTCGCATTGACCTGTTAACCCTGGACGGTTACTCTTCGTCGAATCGACGAAGCTCATTTACATTTTATCATATAACGTTATTAGACGAAAAAAATTCGTCTATTCGACGAAGAGTAACCTTACTGTACAAAAATGACCATCCAGAATTAAAAATGGGTGCCTTGGGTACGTTTAATCACTACAAGCTTTCGTAATCAATCAACATTGTTTATAAATAGAGTGAAATTTGACCATAAATCAGCTGCAAATCAGTTTCGTCGATTCGACGAAAAGTAACCAATTAGGGTGAAAGTGTTCGTCGAATCAACAAAGAGTGGCCTTAATGAACAAAATAGAGGAGTAACCATATAGGATTAAAGAGGGTATGATAGTAAAGGGGTTAGGATAAAAGGAGGGCATATATTTAATTATTTTTATTTGAATTTTCTTTCTAAGAGTTCACACTTTAAATGTTTTTAAAACACGCCCGTGCAGCATGTGCGCTAACCAACTTTTTCAATGGAATTGAAGGAATTCGGTCAGAACAAGGACTACGCTTGCCTGTGCTTTGGAAATAGAAGTTGCCACTTAAAATAAACCTAACCTAACTTATGTCCTTGTTTGTAATTGTTTAACAATAAAACACCATCTTTTTTTATTATAACTTTATACATATTATTAGTTTTGTTTTTTTATTTTAAATATAGAATTTTATTAAATCAATTCTTTTATTATTTATACTATATGTGTTATACAATATAATTTTTATTTTATTTTTAATATTTTTTTATTTTAATATATACTGTCTATATATGTATATAATATTTAATTGTTTTACATATAAATTTGATTATATAGTTTTTTATTTTTTTGTTTAATTAAATACTTTATATTTAATATTTTATTTATTTATTTTTTTTATTAATATTTATAATTATATGCGGTAATTATTTCTAATTGTTTTCATTTCTTTAATATTTTAATACATTATAATAATAATTTAATTTTTTTTTGTTGTTTTTATTAAAAATTAATTTAATTGATTTACAGTTTTAACATGAAACAATAATTACCGTAAATTATTTCATAATTATTATTATTATTATTGATTACAATTATTTACAAGGATACGTTATTCATTTTTATTTGAATTTGTTTAACAATTTTTAGATCAGGTTTTCCATGGTTAGACATGCATGCATCACTTTAAATTCAAATGTTTGTTTTTTATTTTATTTTTTTTTTTTTAAATAAATTTATTATAATTACTTACACAATAAATTAATTTTATTTTTATTTTTGTTATTAAATATCCTTTTTTTTAAAGGATTTTGAGATTTGTAAAAATTGTTTTCGATATGACATGAGAATATTTAAATGTTTTAAACCGGCAGTGATTATCGTTAGGTTCATGCCCTTACCAGAGATCAGTAATGAATTGTTTTTTCGCTACTCATAAATACTCATGTAATTTTGAATATGAGAGAAGTGAGTCAACAGTATTAAAATTCAACTATTCTGATTCATTTGTACTCGTTACAACATTGATTTATAAATACGGGTTGCAAAGAGTACAAAGAGTGTGAGTACAATGCCGAAATATGTTTGATTCAAAAGATTCGAATGATTCGAATCATTTATCAAAAATTTACAGTCTTAGTTGTTGTTGCATTTACAAACAAAAAACAAAAAGACAACAAACACACAACCTGCTTTAATGAATATTGTAGTGTTCGTACTCGAATAATAATTATTTTGTGCATACAATTGGCCATTACAACCCTTCAGTCAGGATTATTGACATAGTTTCTTACACTACTCATGTTCTGTGTATTAATTTTATACACAAGTGGCGGGACCTACAGGTTAAAGTCAATTCAAGGCAATTTTATCTACTCTCAGAGTTTTTGACAGAAATTTGCTGAGAAGAAATCGCCGAAAAAATTTTTTTGTATTTTATTTTGATGTCTGGCCTGGGACTCGAACCCTGGCTTTAGGTCTAATAAGCCAGCACACTACCTACTAGACCACGGCGACTTGAATTATAATTATTTTGTGCTTTCTGTAAATGCTGAGTAAAACAGAGTCGAGATCAAGCAAGCAAAGCAAACACTCAACCTTCTCTAGTGAGTATTGTAGTGTTCGCTGCTGAGTAAAGCAGAGTCGAAATCAAGCAAGCAAAGCAAACATAGAACCTTCTCTAGTGAGTATTGTAATGTTCGTACGCGAATCATACTTATTTTGTGTTTCTTGTAAGTGTTAAGTAGAGGCGAGTCGAAATCAAACAACATCAAGAGTATTGTATGAGTATGAGAGTATGAGAATAATAAGTACTTCAAACTTTTAGTATGAGTAGTATAAGTATGATATTAAAATAAGTATGATAAATATCAGAAATTATGAATATGACTCGAATCTACTCATCGTTTTGAATACTCAATGCTGAGTAAAGCATAGTCGAGATCAAGCAAATACACAACCTTCTCTAGTGAGTATTGTAGTGTTCGTACTCAAATCATACTTATTTTGTCTTTCATGTAAGTGTTAAGTAAAGGTGAGTCGAAATCAAACAACATCAAGTGTATTGTATGAGTATGAGAGTATGAGAATAATGAGTACTTCAAACATTTAGTATGAGTAGTATGAGTAGGATACCAAAAAATAAGTATGAAGGCGTATAAATATCAGAAATAATGAATATGACTCGAATGTACTCATCGAATACTCATTGCTAATCTCTGGGAAATACATGACATTCAGACCATATTAGCAAAAGAGGAATTTTAAATTGTTTCTTTTGAACCAGATAGTGGTATAGGGTGCCTTGTGAAGAATCTTAAAATTTGAGACTGAAACATACGTCCCATTTTATTCAGAGAAGGAACAACAATGTCCGGTATAGGCAAGTTTATTGTTAAAATTCGCACCAGCTTACGTTGAATTTTGCGAAAAGATCTCATTATGGTTCAAGAGTTGAAGCTGCATGACCATCCATTTCATTTTCGCTTGGTTAGATGGGACAATGAGAAAATATACGATGTACGACGGCAAAAAAACATTCTTCGAATGAAATTCATTTTCATCTAGGTGGTGACGTTAATAAGCAAATTTATCCGTTAGCGGCGGAACCTACAGTTTAAAGTCGATTCCGAACGATAGATTTTTGTGAAGCTTTTCACGACAAGTTTATTTTACTCTCAGAGTTTTGCCAGATATCTGCTGAGAGGAAATCCTCGGAGAAATACTTTTTTTTTGTATTTTGTTTTGATGTCTGGCCTGGGGCTTGAACCCTGGCTTTAGACGTCTAATAAGCCAACACACTACCTACTAGATCACGGCGACTTCCAATAATATTGGACAGACAATCAGAAAATCACAAGGAGTGTCTGGTGGGAAATGAAACTATCGCCTCGATAGTTGTAGTTTGTAACACAATACGTACTAAGCCAAAGGAGGAAAATGGAAGGGATATTATTGCCTTGTTTAATAGCACGGAAAATTTTGATTGATAATGTATTTTGCCGAGCAGTTGTTAGGTTTAATAGAAGAAATGAAAATTTAATGATTGAATTATTTTTATTTGATCATTTTTAGTTTTTGTTTTCTAAATAATGGCACATAATTTTTTTTATTGTGTTGATTTTTAAATTTATTTTTTTATTTTTAATTTATTTTTTTATTATTTCTTGCATTCAACTTTAGTTTTTATAAACAATTATTTGAATAACAATTTAGTTTATATTTTTTTTTAATTCTTTCACAAGTGTTTACAAATTTTAATTCAATTTCTATGTACAAAACTTATTCTATATCCTTTAGAATATTTTTTTTATTAATTTCTTGTATTTCTTTTTAAAATATAATTTTTAAAAATATAATTTAAAAGAAATTTCTTATACAACCCAAGTTAAATAACTCAATTTAATTAAATTTTAATTGCCTTTAATTATTTTTTTTAATTTTTTTTTCTTCTATTTTTACAAAGTATTTGTTAATGAACTTTCCTTATAAAAATTGAATTTTAAATGAATTTTCTGTTGTTTTATATGAATTTTTATTGTCCTTTTTATATGTCGGTTTTCTTACAATTAATGTGAATTTTTTTTTGAATATTAATTTTTATTTTTTTTATATTTTATTTTGTTTTATATTTTATTTTATTTTTTATGTATTAAAGAATTTTTATGAATTTTTTTATTAAAAAAAAATTTTTAAATTAAAATTTTTTTTTCAAATATTTTTTATGAATTTTTTTTATTAAAAAAAAATTTTTTAAATTTATATTTTTTTTTTAAAAAATTTTTATGAATTTTGTTTTATTAAAAAAAATTTTTTTTAAATATTAAAAAAACGGGTAAAAAAAATTTAAAATATTGTTCTAACTTTACAGTTCAATACAGGTATTCCCCGACTTACGTTATAATAATTTTATATTATACCGAAACTAAAATAAAAAAATTTTTTTGTATGAAATTCGACTTACGACTTAATCGACTTACTACCGAGATAGGTTCCTGGTCATCGGTCATCCCAAAACTTAAATAAAAAAATTTTATTTTATATGAAATTCGATTTACGTCTTAACCGACATACAACCGAAAAAAATGGTCGTAAGTGCGAATAGTCGTAAGTCGAGCGGACGTATGTAAGTCGGGGACTACCTGTATATGGGTTGCGTATGAGTAATTTCAATTTAAAATTTAAATATCAATCATACGCTTGAGTATATTGATAGGCAAATTCCTAAGATGAACGAATATGGTTTTTTTGTATTTTACTTTTCTACTGTAGGTTAGCTTAGAGGACGTGTATTTGCAGGTTGAGGTCGAAATTGACCCATTGCACAGTGTCCTTAGAGAAGGAAGGAAATAGAGGATATAGAATGAAAGGAGGGAATGTAGTTAAGGGGGGTGGCGAATGGCACAATAATTTGTAAATATTTATTGAAGTTTTTTGATTCATTTAATATGTGAAAGCCTATATATTTTAAAAAATAAATACAATGAAATCCATTATCTACCTTGTGTAATAGAAATGATCAAATCTAAACACAGATAGAGAAAAATTTGGCAAAAGATGAGATGCCCTATCAACAGAAATATGCTTAAATGCTAAGGTCTTGTATGAAGAAGAAAAAAAGTATGAAATTGCAAATGCATTATGTCTGCTTTGTAAGCGTAGTAGTAGTAGGTATTGTGTTGGCTTATTAGACTTACTAGACAAACCCCAGGTTAGACATTTCCAAAACGATATACGAAAAATATTTCTTCGGCGACTGGCTCTCAACAGATTTCTGGCAAAAACTCTAAGAATAAATAAAATTGCCATGAAAGGTTTCTAAACAATCTGTCATTCGGAGTCGACTTTAAACTGTAGGTCCAGCCATGTGAACTTGGAATTTATCGTCGGCAATCGTCTATGCGAACGGCATGGTCCTAACAATTTGATACAATTTGCAGAAAGATAAGTGGTCGAAAAAGTTAGAGTTGATACCACAAAGTGGCGGACGTCATTCAGTGCATGGTTTGTTGATATATTAGATAAGAGCCCATGGTTCAAACCCTGGCTAAGACATTTTCAACTAAACGAAATACAAAAAAATAAATATTTCTTAGGACAACATTCTGTCAACTTTCTGTGCTATTGAACGGAAGTCTAAGAAGTTGGGGGTCTGGTAGTAAATAAGGACAAATCGACAAGTAGAGACGTGCGGCGTATAAATTTTCACATTAAGGCCGATAACTATACTTTTGTTACAGTCAAGGAATTTATTTATCTTGGCTCCGCCGTTACCACCAAAAATTATGTCAGCCTGGAGATCAAGCGCAGGATTACTTTTGCCAACAGATGCTACTATCGTCTCAATAGCCAATTGAGTAGCAGAGTACGACTAGTACTAGTATTCTACACAAAACTCATCCTATCCGTGTTTCTTTATGATGCAGCAGCCTTGAGAGTATTCTAGTGAAAAGTAGTATGTAAAATCTTCGGTCCAGTGCAAGTTGGCAAACATTTCCGCATCCGATCCAACAGTGAGCTGTATGAGCTGTATGAGCTCCTCAACAACATAGACATTGTTCAGCATATTAATATCAAGCGGCTGCGCTTGCTCCGCCATGTCGTTCGAATGGAAGAAGATGCTCCGGCAAAACGGATATTTGATGCGGGGATCTGCGGTAGTCGACGAACAGGACGACCTTGTATCCGTTGGAAGGACCAAATCAAGGAAGCCCTGTCATCGATTCGTGTGACCAAGAGACGACTGGAAGAATGTGTTACGGCAGGCCGAAATCCGGTAATCGGGTTGTTATGGCCAATTAAGTAAGTAAGTATAGCCGCTGTAGTCTAGTAGGCAGATTTTTGGGAAAAATTCTGAGAGTAAAGTTTCTTAAAAATCTGTCGTCCCGGGGTCAACTTTAAACTGTAGGTTCATGTATAAAATTAACAAATACAGAGCATAAGTGGCGTGAAAAGCTAGAGCCTGACTGAAGGATTGTAATGACCAATTGTGTATGTGTTCTTACAAGTCTTAAAACTGCAGTAGTTGAATGGCTGTAGTCGCCGTAGTCTAGTAGGCAGTGTATTGCCTTATTAGACGTAAGGCCCGAGTTCAAAACCTAGGTCAGACATCAAAACGAAAATATTTCTTCAGCGACTTCTCCTCTCCTCAGCAGATTTCTAGCAAATACTCTGATCTAGCGGGCTAGTAGTCACCGTAGTCTAGTAGTTAGTGTGTTGGCTTATTAGACGTAAGACCCGATTTTAAAACAACAAAACGAAAATATGAAATTATTTCTTTGGCGACTTCCTCTCAACAGATTTCTCTGGCAAAAATTCTGAGTGTAAATAAAATGACCATGAAAAGCTTCTCAAAAACTGCCTGAAGGAATAAGAGATGTCAGAGGAAGAGACATTAGAGGGTAAAAATCTGTATGAAATTCAACAAGCCGTAGGTGATCCAACATGCGTGGGAACGGTTTGCACCTAACAGGTATTCTTACGGGACACTGGCGCTAATGGCAGTTTCGCTGAAAAGCTTGGTATGACCCATTAGGATTATTGCAGAAGCAGCCAGGATATGGAAGAAATGGAATCAGTACAACACCATTTATGTGAGTGTCCTACAGTTTAAGACAGACGGCTTCGCATTTAGGGTGAGATAATGTTTGTAAATCTGTCTGGGCATATTGAAGAACGTGTCACTAAGTGGCCGTATTCTAGTAGGTAGTGTGCTGAAGGCCCGAGTTCAAACCTCAGGTCAGACATCGAAACGAAAATATGAAATTATTTCTTCGGCGACTTCCTCTCAACAGATTTCTGGCAAAAACTCTGAGAATAAATAAAATTGCTATGAGAGATTTCCAAAAAACCTGTCGTTTGGAGTCGTCGTTAAACTGCAGGTCCCTTGCCACTCATGTATAAAATTAACGTACATAAGTGGTGTGAGAAGCTAGGTCGTAATCCTAAGTGAAGGGTTGTAATGACCATCTATGTATTATGTATGTAGAGATATTGGTCCGTATTGAATAAATGGCAACTAATTTGACAGATGTTGCTTCATCTGTGTTGTAAGACCAATTCTATATTAAAATATTGCTTTGAAATATCAAGGACTTTAATTACAATAGCTAAAGTAGTAGCATTTAAATAGATTTGTTGCCACAAACTTGAAATTAAATTAGTTTTCATATAATATACTCGTATTACGTACATATGTACATACATAGGTATTGATGACAAGTACTTTAAATAATGCACAATTAAAAATTGAAAATCCATTGCAATTCAATTTCAAACACTTAATTTTCATTCAATAAGAAAATATTAAAAAAAAGTTTAAGCAATTCATTTAGAAAACAATTTAAAATAATCTCTGATTATAAAGTGTCTCTCTTTCTCTCTTTTTTTGTCTCTCTCTCTCTCTCTCTCTCTCTCTCTGTCTTTTATATTGTTCTTAACACAAGGATTAAATGCTTGCGTTACAAATACTTTAAACTCTAAAGGTGTACTCTGGCAAGTACTCGAACGAAATGAATGAAGGATATTGTATCACACAGAGAGACAGTTAGTTAGTCAGCCAGTCAGTCAGTCAGTCAGTGTGCTTGTGAATACGAGTAGTACTTGACAATTTATTCCAGTTAAATAATGTGATAATTTATTCAAATTTAAATTACAATATACGAGTATTGTTAGATGTTATTATTATTATTGTTGTTATTGTTGTAATACATATGTAAATATGTATGTATGTATGTTACAATTTATATTATTCATGTATCCATAAGTGATATATTATATAAAATTATAATTAATCTATTGCATACAATATGGTTATTATGTATTTACATTTTATGTAAATAAATGATAATGGCCATACCATGAGTATAAAAGAACGCAACAACAACAGAATGTAAATATAACACACAAACAACAAGGACAGTTTTCGAGAAGGGAAAGCCACGAAGATTCTGCTTCAAGAACAAGGCTGTTTCCATAGGCATATAAAAAGGCAAGATAAGGAAGCAACGAGTATTAGTAAAAATTCAGTCAGTCCTGTGTGAAAAGAACAGGCATAAATTGAAGATCTCCGCTATACGGATCAAACGAACAAGTATTGTTATATACGCAAAGCAGAATAACGAACAAGCAAATTATTGTTGTATACATCAAGCTGGACACAGTGCCTAACAAAACTTGTGCCATACCATGAGTATGAAAGAAAAGATAATAGACAAGTAAGCGAGAACGCAACAACAAAGAATGTAAATAAAACACACAAACAACAATGAAACCACGAGAGTTCTCGAGAAGGCGAAAACACGAACATTCTACTTCAAGAACAAGACTGTATACGTGGGCATATAAAAATTCAGTTAATCTTGTGTAAAGAGGCGTTGCGTGTGAAGAGAACAGTTGTGGTTTGAAGATCTCCGCTATACAGATCTAACGAACAAGTGTTGTTGTTTATGCAAAGAGTGTAAGCAATGAAGAAAAACAAACAAGCAAATTTTTATTGTATACATCAAGTTGGACACAGTGAGACGCAAAAATTATGCGAACAATAAAGAATTTTATAGAAACTAAACAGCATTTATTTTTATTGCAATTTATTTATGTTGCAGTCAAAGAACTCATATTTTAAATGTTTTTAAAAAGGCAAAAAACGTAAAAATATTAAATCGAAGTCGTTTACAAACACTTGGAGACAATTGAACATTGTTCTTGGGAACTTCACTTCTATTGAAAATATCCTTAGATATAGGCATCTCAAGTGTTTGTACAAATGAGACACCACAAGCAGATGTAACTCTTCATGCATACATACATAATTGATTATTCAACTCTTCAGTTAGGATTGCAACTTAGCTTCCTTACATCACTTATGTTGTGTGTGTTAAGGACCTACAGGACCAACAGTTCAGAGTCGACTCCAAGCAATAGATTTTTAAGCAACTTTTCATGGCTTTTCATTTTATTTGGTCGAGAGTTTTTTTGCTCGAGAGTTTTTCCCAGAAATTTGATGAGAGAAAGTCATCGGAGGTGTCTGACCTGATGTTTGAACCCTGACCTTATGCCTAATTAGCCAACGCACTAGACTGAGGCCACTAACAACACTTACTTTTTCGTTGCTATGAAACTCAATCTATGCTGCATGGCTATCGCTTTTGCAGATTGCGATGTAGTAGCGATTACAGACAAATATTCAAAGTTTCCTTCAGAAATTCTGGAATCTCTAGTGCAATTTGTTTTAAAAATGTTGCAACGAATGCAGATGATGGAGTTGTAGCGACCACCGGCAAAGGCCCTAAGTTTGCATGAAAATTCTGGAATGCCGCGACTTCTTTCAAAATAATACAACGAATGCCGATGTAGTGGTAGTAGTGACTACAGGCGAAAGGCCTTAGTTTTCTTTCACAAATGCTGGAATCTCGATGCGACTACAGGCAAAAGCCCTTAGTTTGCTATGGAAATTCTGGGATGCCGCGATTTTTTTCAAAATCCTACAATGAATGTCGATGTAGTGCTAGAAGCAACTACAGGCAAAAGCCCTTAGCTTTCTTTCAGAAATACTGGAATCTCGATGCGACTACAGGCAAAGGTCCTAAGTTTGTCATGAAAATTCTCGAATGCCGTGATTACTTTCAAAATAATGTCACGAATGCCGATGTACTGGTTGAAGCGACAACAGACAAAATCCCTTAGTGTCCTTTAGAAATGCTGAAACCTCGATGCGACTACAGGCAAAAGCCCTAAGTTTGTTATGGAAATTCTGGAATGCCGTCATTTCTTTCAAAATGAGGCAATGAATGCCGATGTAGTGCCAATTTCGACTGCAGGTAAAGGCCCTAACTTTGTCATAGAAATTTCAGAATGCCGTGATTACTTTCGATGTGTACCATTATCCTCCTTGGGAGAATATGTCTTCCACAAAGCATTTCAATCTTATGCGGTCGATTGCTGTTATTTTTGCGTCTCCTTATGTAAGATTGTACTGGATACCGGATCTTGGAGTATCGAACGTCTCCAGGAGGTATTCCTTGGCTGAGTATGGCTTGTTAAACCTTAAGGATTCTACTCTAGTGCCATTCTTGTTATATGATCGGCTAACCTAAACCTAAACCTAACTTCTTCGATGAATTCCATTGAGTAGTCTTCTGGAAAAAATTCTGAGAGTAAATAAAATTTCAATGAAAAGTATTTTAAGTCTGCTGCCGTTCGTAGTCGACTTTAAACCGTAGGTTTCGCATCCTGGTGTGAGAAGCTAGGCTGTAATCCTGATTAAAGGGTTATAATGACGAACAATGTACGTATGTATGGCTGTAAATATATGTTTAAAGATAAAACAATATGCTCTTTAAGATTCAATTGTTCTTTAATTGTTTATTTATGACTCAACAATTAAAAGTTAAATTAAATTGTTTGCCTCCTTCAATTTACATGGAAACACCACATACATGTGTTATTTAAATTATATTCTTTATTGTTGTTGTTGTCTTGAAGACAATGTATGAAGTTAAATAAATATTTTAATTACATTAAATTAAACAATAATTTTTAAATGGCAAAAAAAATTT
This sequence comes from Sarcophaga peregrina, assembly GCA_014635995.1. Taxonomy (NCBI): domain Eukaryota; kingdom Metazoa; phylum Arthropoda; class Insecta; order Diptera; family Sarcophagidae; genus Sarcophaga; species Sarcophaga peregrina. The sequence goes on from CM025790.1 coordinate 95,518,842, forward strand.
AAATAAATTTTAAATATTGTCCTGTGATGTTGTGTAAACAAGATAATAAAAGTTTTATGAATGCCTTGAATCATTCGCAATCAGAATTATTATTCAAATTGAGCGAAATAATTGAGTGATTAAATGTGTTTTTTAAATTTTTAAAATTTTTTTTAAATCCTTAAGTTAAATTCATTTAAGCATTAAGCTGCTACGCAAAGTTGAGAGCAAAGTATTCTCTAAACTGTAATTTATGCTATTCGAATGCCTTCACTTCTCTTGATACTCTAAAATCGTCTCTTTTTATAAATGAAAAAAATACGCTTAAAAATCTGTTTAAGTATTAAAAATGTATTGTTTTAATTAAAATGCTAGACAGTAGCCTAGCTTATATGGTATGTTAGGTTATTTAAAATGAGAATGAAATAAAAATCTAATTTTTCCAAAAGTTATCTGCTCTTAAACAACTAATTTTAAAAGAGAAACCCGAATTTCTTTAAACTACAAACACACAACCTTGATTTTATATGTTAAAAAATTGATTTTCATTCAAAAAAATTATAATCGAAAAAAAGGATATATGGGCACCTTTTTTTCCACTCCAGCAATAAGACTGAAATTTGACACACAGCTAGGCATTGCCTATCTACTAATTGTAATGTATTTGTTTTTAGTAGAATTGGTATAAGTTTTGAGAGATTTATAAAAAAATGTACGCTTTTCATCGATAAATTTGTTTTTATTAAAATGTTAAGTTTTAAATAAATATTGAAAAATTAATGATTATTGGTTGTGAAAAGCTTTCCAAAAGCATTGGCAAAAACAAGATTCATATCAAAGATACGTTCGTAGTCGATTTTAAACTATAGGTCCCACCACTCATGTAAAAAAGTGTTTTACAAGTGTTTCTAAAAGTAATCTGCTGTTAAACAACTAGTTTCAAAGGAGAAATCCGAATTTCTTCAAATTACAAACACATAACCTTGGTTTTATGTGTTAAAAAATTGATTTTCATTCAAAAAAATTATAATCGAAAAAAAGGATATATGGCCACCTTTTTTCCCACTTAAGCAAAAAGGCTGAAATTTGACATACAGCTAGGCATTGCCTATCTACGAATTGTGGTGTATTTATTTTTACCAAAAGGGGTATAGGTTTTGAGAGATTTGGTAAAAAAATCGATTAAAATTTTTTTTGTTAAAAATGTTAAGTTTTAAATACATATCGAAAAATGAATAAGTATTGGTTGTGAAATGCTGTGGCAAAGGCAAGATTGATATCAAAGATCGATTTTAAACTATAGGTGCCCCATTTATGTAAAAAATTAACGCACACAATATATGAAGCTAGGTCGTAATTTTGACTGAAGGATTGTAATGACCAACTATGTCTTATGTATGTAATTAAATAAAAATATAACAACAACACTGTAATAATAAATGTAAACAACGAAAAGAAGAAGTCATGAACATTCGCCTTCAAAAACATTAATCAGACTGTTTGCTATGCCATATAAAAGGCAAAGCAAAGCAGGCGATGGAGTTAGTAAAAGTTCAGTCAGTCTTGTGTGAAGATGCAGTGCGTTTGAAGAGAGTAATCGTGGTTTGAAGATCTTCGTTACAAAGATTTGGAGAACAATTGGCAAGTAATTGTTATTGTTTATGCAAAAGGTGTAAACAAAGGAATAACAAACAAAGCAATTGTTGTTGTTTACATCAAGTTGTAAACAGTGGCACACAGAATTGTGTGAACAAAAAAGAATTTTAATTAAAACTAAAGACAAATTTATTTTTATTTTATTTTAAACGTATTTTTTAAAGCTAAAAACGTAACCATATTATGAGTGAGTGAAGGTAACTTGAATACACTAATTAGGATCCTTATTGTACAACTGAATGGTATAGAAGTAATAGATAATTATGAATTCAAGACATATGCTGAAGCTATCGAAATAATGGAAGAGTTTTTATAGCTTTGATTAGCTTTGTAAGTTTAGGGTTTCAATATTTTAGGAAAAAACTTTACATGCCTACATTGTAACACATCAGTCAGGATTACAACCTAGATTCCCATGCAGTCTACAGTTAAAAGTTCTCTTTGAACGACAGATTTTTGAGAAACTTTTCATGGCAATTTTTATTTACTTTCAAGAGTTTTTGCTAGAAATCTGCTGAGAGGAAATCAGGAAGAGGAGGAGGTGTCTTATAAGCCAACACACTAGACTACGGCCACTTTTAACTTGTACTCCTTTGTTGCTTTGAAACTGAACATATGCTGTATGACTATCGCTCTTGTAGATTGTGTGGTAGTAGCGAATACAGGCAAATACTGTAAGTTTCCTTTAGAAATTCTGGCAAGCGTGATATCAGGCATAAAACTCATCTCAAAGGAGTTGAAGGAAAAGTGGCTTAAGAATTTTGTAAAATATACAGAGACCTTGAATCTTATTTTTATTGAATTCTTTTCATTTTTTTTATTAATAATTTCAAAACTTTAATCAAAATGAAAAGGAAGGTAAAACTCATCAAATAGAAACTCATTATCAAAAAGTTATTGATGGAAGACTTTTCTAATAAATTATCCTTCCCTACCCAAAAAAAATGAAGAGAAAAATAGGAAAAATAATTTAATTGAACATTAATCATAACTTTTGTTTTTGGGTCTAGAAAATCACAAATTAACAATTTATGGGCCAATAAACAAATGAAAATTATTTGCAGGACAAAAATAAATTTTCAGAATTAGAAAAACAGAACAGAAATCAAACCCTTTTTTAATCAATGCCAATTCAATTCCGTTTCTCCTTGTATTTTTTTTTTGGATTTTTTTTGAGTTTTTTTTTCGAAATCCAGTAAAGAATAATTGGGTTTTTATTTATTAAAAGTTATCCAAAGAAAGTAGCAAAAAAAACATGGAGATTCTGGAAAAAAAATTTCCTTTGCGAACCCCTTGGAAAAAAAGTCAAAATCATCTGTCATTTGACAGCAGAAAAAAAAAATTTGAAAAAAATTTCAAACAAATGCTACAAAATGAAAGAAAATGAAGAAAAGAAAAAAGAACAACAAAAGTGAATTTGTTTTTGTAGTTGTTGTTGTTTTTTTTTTCAAATTTAATTTATGCAAATTAAATATGGTGGAGTTAAGTAAACGTATTTATGCACGCACTGTTGTAATAACTTAGGGAGCCACAAAGAGTCTTCTGCTCTCAGACAGACACAGACAGAGAGAGAGAGAAGTCAACAAACAAAATATTACTTACACTTGTCGCTCGAAGTTGACATATCAAATGCAAACAAGTTTTTGTTGTTGCCTGTTGTTATTTTTTTATTTAAAAAATTTTTTTCCTAATGTGAAATGGATTTCAGCAACTTCTTAACTCTTTCTGAATACAGGATCATTAGAACTCCCCCATTTCTTCCTAGCAAAAGTCTATTCCATCGAAAAATTCAATTTAATTTGTATAGAAGACTCAAAGTATGAGACATAACAATACAGGGTGGCTGATATGTATTGCAACCAACTTCAGGTTGTTATCATTTGTAAACCGCTTGTCTGACAGCTGACAGATTTATTCCAGTGACAGTTCATTTTATTATTTACAAGCTTACAAAAGCCTTTTGATCTATTATATTCAGAAGAAAAAAAGTTATTCGTAATGGAATTCAAGCGTGATAGTGGGATTGCTTAATATTTGGCTACCGTTAGAGCCCTCCAGCATTTAAATGTGAATACCATTGCTCGTTACCGTGATACTGGCAGTGTTGCAAAGTGACCAAAAAGTGGACAAAAAAAAAAAAAACGGTAACAACACCAGAAATGATCCAAAAAGTGAAGGCCAGATTTGATCGAAATCCACGCCGCAGTGATAGAAAAATTGCTCGTCTCGTGAGCTGAACATATCGCGGGAACAGATGCAACACATATTGAAAAATGAGCTTGGACTAGACTAAAGCCATTGAAGTTCCAAAAAGTGAGCAAGAGTTCACCGATGAACAAAAAAAAAGTTAGACTGGAAAAAGCCAAGGTGGTTACTTCGCTTGCATGAAAGTAACCAGTTACCGAATTTGGTTTTCTCCGATGAGAAGCCATTCGAAATTGAGCAGTTTGTGAACAAACAAAATGATCGGATTTACTTGCCAAAGAGGTCAGCTGAAAATGTACACCTGCAATTGGCCACCAGAACTCAAGCGCCGTCGATGGTAATGATGTGGACCGCCGTAGCGGCCGATGTTCGCTCCTCGCTCGTTTTCATCGAGCGTGGGGTCAAAATAAATGCCGAATATTGTCGGGAAAATGTCTTAAGGACAGTATTGAAGCTCTGGCCGCAGACTATAGACATTCCAACAGGACTCAATACCACTGTACTCAGCACGCGTCAACCAAGAATAGCTTAAAAAGGAGGTTCCTCGCTACATTTCTACCGGACAATGGCCACCAAAATCTTCGGATCTCAATCCGTTGGACTTGTGCGCCTGGGGCATTTTGGAGAGTAAAGTTCTCACTAAAAAAAATACCAAAGTTTCGATCATCTCAAGAAGGCGCTTCGCCGGGAATAGGCTAAAAAAATACCGCAACGATATTTTCATGCAGCCTGTGATGCCTTTGTCGGCCGTTTGAAGGCCATAATTCGTAACAAAGGTGGCCAATTCGAACAAATCTTAACTGATTCTAAAATTTGATGTTATTTCCTACATTTTTTGCTTTTGAACAATAAAATTAAAAATAAAATTAAAAAATATAGGGCCTTACTTTGTTGCATTATATATCAGCCACCCTGTACTATCTGATATCTTAACATCTCTCTGGAGATCGGAACAGGAGTTTGTGGTTCTAGAATGAAATATTCCAAAGCCATGATCAAACTTGCCTTAGCAGAAAACTATTCCATCGAAAAATTCAATAAATTTTCGACAAAGGATAACAAAGATAGCATATAGCAATACTATCCAGACAGTCAGGCTGTCATTCAAGTATAAGGTTAATATGAGAACTGTCTCCGGAGAAATTGAACCAGATAGGCAAGAAAACCCTTACCTTCTATAGGGTCTCAGCTCACTTTAATAAGCAGAATTTGTAAGGAGAAAAGCTTCTTTTCCAAACAGAAGTCTATGCTATGGAAAGATTCAATTCAACTTGGATAGAGTGGGGCCGCGCCATTCAAACACTAGGCTTCTAAGAGATTAAATTGTAGAGAACAGGGGACGGTCTGGAGAAATTGAATTAGATAGGTACGTAGGCAAATTGGGTTGCACTCTACTGGCTTCTCCAGTTTATAAAAGAATTCATAGCAATGAGCATGCCACTGTCGTGACCAGTACCTCTCTGTTGAGTGGGAACTGATAGTTGGAGACGTAAATCAACGAAAACGAAGATAAAGCTTTTGACAGTGGTGCCACCATCCATGCACAAGGCTCCTTTGAGATTGAACTGTAGGTAGGAACCTGAATTAACTAGGTTGGCAAATTGAGTTGCCCTTTACTGCGTACCAGGTTATAAAGTAATTCATAGCAATGAGCACGCCACTATCGGGGCCAGTATTTCTCTATTGAGTGGGGACTGATAGTTGGAGACGTATTATCAACGAAAGTAAAGATAAAGTGCAGCGCCATCCATGCACAAGGCTCCTATGAATTTAAACGGTAGGTAGTAGAAAGGAAGCTGAATCAACTAAATTCGCAAATTGTATTACCCGCTGCTGGATCCAAGATTATAAAGGAGTTCGCAGCAATGAGCACTACTCTGTCGGAATTAGTACCTCTCTGTAGAGTGGAGACAAATACTTGGAGACGTACGTATAATCAACGAGAGTGAAGATAAAACAGGCTATACTGACAGCAATGCCGCCATCCATGTACAAGGCTCCTATGAGAATAAACTGTTGATAGAAGGAAGGAAACTGAATCAACTAGGTTGGTAAATTGGGTTACCCGCTGCTGTGCTAAGCCTCAGATCATGTGGGACTTCGTGGCAATGAGCAAACAGATAAGCTTCCACGCCACTGACAGGGCGTCAGTATAATTCTATTGAGTGGGGATCGATATTTTCGGAAAAGTATAATCAACGAAAGCAAAGATAAAGAGAGGAGCAAATACACTTCTCAGTCCAAATAGCCGTAAGGCAAACACAACTTTCGCTGAGTAATATTAACCCTTTCCCTGTCCATGTGATGCAAAGCATATGCAACAGAAACATGTGATGCACAGAACAGGGAAAGGGTTAATTCGAACTATCAGGCATAACCTGAGGTTATTAACCAGTCCTTTGACAGGGCATTATAAAGTTAAACTATGCTTGTTTGAACCCCACATAAAGATTCTCAGATGATGTGAATGAGAATCATGCGAACATAATCACGGAACCTTTGAGGCATGCATTCCTTTGTGCTTTGCATGGAATTGTACTTGTTGCCAACGATCAATATTCTGAAATTTCTCACAGCCATTGACTTGGAGGAGACATTATCATGACATTATAAGGATACCCTATAAAATTTGAGGATAATACAGTAGGCAGTATGGTCTTCTCTAAAAGAATAGCCTTATCAACTAGTAGCCATTTTTGGAACGCAACTAGCATTGTTTGTTACCCTTTTAACTTAAGTGGTTATACGTTCCCTAAGAAAGAAAAAAGTTCCAAAAAAAGGCTATGATTAAGTGTGTGTCAGGTGGCAGAGCAAGTTCTAAACATTTACGCTGTGTAGCTGACAGACATTACGATTAAAATAATTTTCTCTACGAAGCCTTGATAAGTCAAGCCACTAAATTGAACAGAATTCTGTGCTATTGAGACGTTTTCGTCATTAAAACCAAAAATAAACTTTACACAAGAAAAGCCTAAACTGGAAAAAGCGACATGGAATTTAACATACCGTAGGTAGTCTGTTATACCTTTATGGCGAATTTGAAAACTGCTCTGTCTAGCAGGTGGACAGTGAGAGAACCAGGGAACTACAGGCAGTTTTGGTACCACGTTGTGAACGAAACAAAATTGATGCAACACTTTTTATGCGAGTGTCCTGCACTTGATTAAAGATTCGAGATTCAAAATACTTCCCCAAAAAATTCGTTAAGATTACGTTGTTTTTAAATATTTAAGAAACATTAAGAATATTTTTTCACTTTTTCATTTAAATTCTTTTAAACGAATACAGACGGTAAGTATTCTTAAACGCTGGCAGCAAAAGTGTTGACGCATGTGTTGGCAACATGTTTGTTTTATAACCTTCAAGCAAAAAAAAAATTTTTCGTTTCTTTCTCAGTTAAAACGAAAAACTTTATCTTCGAGTATTTTTTTAAAATTATTTACTGGAGTTGGATGAGTTTCTGTTTAAGGAAACAATCAAAATAGGAATCATCTTTTGCAGTTACTTTCGAAAATTCAAAAAAAAAAGTATTTTTTTAATGATTAACAGCGAATGCTGCATAATTACTGCATCCAAGTAAGAGGTGCTGTGGTACTTACTGCACAGATAGTAGAACAGAAGCGGGAAATTCGATTCCAAAGTGAAATACTTAGAGCCAAAATGGTGCCAGCGAAAGTTTACGCCATCGAAAGAGGATTGAAATGGAATACAAAAGAACCGCTGATCTGAATGCCAGGCCATATGGGCCATATTCGATGCAATGACTAAGTAAATCAGATCAGATCACAAAAAAGGTAATTTTTCCAAAACAATTCAACGAAGTAGAAAGCGGATATTCTCTGCAAAATAAAAGACGAATAGCGGCGGATATTATGCTCAAGCCAGACGGAATAGTAAACCGGGCATTATTGATTCAGAGTTAAGATTCCAAGATAAGTAGAAGGAATTAACAAAACTCATTCTTCAAATACGTGTGGTGTTATATACATACCCACATAATTGGTCAATAAAACCCTTTAGTCCGGACACCAACCTAGCTATTCACATCACTTACGTTGTGTGTGTTAATTTTAAATATGAGTATCGGAGTGAGAGAATTTTTCTTGGCAATTTTAATTACTCGCAGAGTTTTTTTTTGCCAGAAATCTGCTAAGAAGAAGTCGTCAAAGAAATATTTGTTTTATATTTCGTTGGAGATATCTGAACCGTGGTCTGACGTCTAGTAAGACTAAACACTTACTACTAGAATGCGGCAACAATACATCTGCAAAAGAAACATCGGACGAGGCTGGAAGTTTTCTAACTGGCGTTAAAGTTTGTAACCGGACTGTGGGAAACATTACGATGTAACCTGTTCGCCTGGTCGTAGCAAAGGCCCAGTCACAACACTGGCTTGGATTAGAAGAATCATGTTCACAGAAGGTGTAAGCAGTTTTATAGCCGTCTGTTCAAATATAAAGAACATTTTTGTTCTACATTTCTTGTCCATCCGCCTAGGTTCTTGAGAACCTAATTCTTAATTCTTGTTGAGAATTAAATGACAATAAAGGACAGCCAATCAGAAATTTAGAGAGGTTAGAATAGATCGAAGTGATAGCCTGGATCACCAAAGTACACTTAAGCATGCACAGCATGCTGATGTAACGCCAAAGGGAAACGCTGCCCGAATTTTTGTCCTCTTCAGTAGAACCACAACCACAACAGTCATTTGATGGGACCTACAGTCTTTCTACATGTCTTCCCATAACGCAATGACCTGTAAGCAACCATGTAAAACCACTGTGATCGAGATGAGATTGCAATCAGAGATCAGCAATGAATCGTTTTTCCACTACTCATAAGCACTCATGCAATTTTGAGTATGAGTGAATCAACAGAATTGATATCCAACTATTGTGATTCATTCGTATTCGCTACAACATTGATTTATAAGTACAGATTGCAATGAGTATGAGTACAACTTTGACAAAAAACTCACAAACATTCGAAATATGTTTGACTCATACGCCTCATACTCATTCGGATTCATAAATTTAGAAAAATGTTTATAATACTTACAAATGATTCAAGTGATTCGAATCATTCATTAAAATTTACAGCCTTTGTTATTGTTGTAGTGTTCGTATGCGAATCATACTTATTTTGTGCTTCGTGTAAATGTTAAGTAGAGACGAGTCGTAGTCAATAACTTCATGCGTTTTGTTAAGGATGAATACGATGAGTAGTTCCAACTTTGGGTATGAGTAGTATGAGTATCATATTAAAATACTTAAGTATGAATGCGTATAAGTATCTGAAATTATAAGCATGTACTCATCGTTTTGAATACTCGTTGCTAACCTCTGATTGCGATCAAGTTTGAGTAGTAGGTAGGTATGGCTGTTATACATTGTGTGGTAACTTGACGTAATACTAATCATTGGCCTAAGCTAGGTGGATGTCCCGATAGAGTTTTATCCTAATAGCCAGTTTAACAGCGGCCCAATTCGATGGACAAAGTATCCGGAAGGAGTACGCCTGCTCTGGGCGACTTGGCGGCCATGTAAAGTCACTGTGATCGAGATGAGATTGCGATCAAGTTTGAGTAGTTGGTTGGTATGCCTTTTAGACATTGTGTGTTATCTTGGCAGTAAAGACCTAAGATAGGTGGGGACGACCCGCTAGAATTTTTTCCTAATAGCCAGTTTAACAAAGGCCAATTCGATGGGCGCAATATCTGGAAGGAGTACGTCTGCTTAGACGACTTTATCGGCCATGTAAATCCACTATGATCGAAATGAGATTGAGATCAAGTTTGAGTAGTTGGTTGGTATGCCTTTTAGACATTGTGGCAGTAAAGACCTAAAATAGGTGGAAGTCCCGCTAGAATTTTTTCCTAATAGCCAGTTTAACAGAGGCCCAAGTCGATGGGCAAAGTATCCGGAAAGAGTACGCCTGCTCTGGGCGACTTTATCGGCCATGTAAAGCCACTGTGATCGAGAAGAGATTGCGATCAAGTTTGAGTAGTTGGTTGGTATGCCTTTTATACATTGTGTGTTATCTTGGCAGTAAAGACCTAAGATAGGTGGACGTCCTGCTAGAATTTTTTCCTAATAGCCAGTTTAACAAAGGCCCAATTCGATGGGCGCAATATCTGGAAGGAGTACTCCTCCTCATGGGGACTTTATCGGCTCTACGTTTGTCTGGAATGTTTCTGTGCCTGGGAACACAGACAAGTGAGAAGCTCTAAAGCGACCAGAGAGAATGCTTAGAGAAACAAACGGTGACACTCTCTAAAGATTCTCGAGTTAACCATAATGTCCGTGAGGGACCTCAGAGCATTTTGATAATCATCTACATATCGACGCCTCCGTTCTATAACACTCTAAGTCGAGAAAGTGTGTTTTGAGTTATGAGCTCTCAAAGTTTTCACGCGTCATAAGACTGTGTGTGTATTCAAAGAAGATTTTTCCCTATAACTTTGGAATGGATCAGTGCATCTTAACCAAATTTTGACGTACACTTAGAACGTTATATAATGGAGGCGTCGATATGTATACACACATACTCGTACATATATTTAAATAAAATTTATTTCACATATGAAAACACTTATTTAAACATGTTTTGCAAGTAATTTTAAATTTTTTTTATTTTTTTTGGAGTAATTAAGCTTTGTAGAAGCTTTTGTAGAAGCCTTGTAGAAGCACGTTCAACATTTTAACAATACTTCTGCTCTTCTCCCTCCTACAAGAGAATGCCAACAACACATCCGCAACAACCACAATTGCAACAAAAAGTAAATTGTATAATAAAAGCAACAACAATAATAACAATAATAATAATTGTAATAAGTATTTTACAAACAACAACAACAACAATAACAACAATACATGTGTTGTTCTTCGTCCTTTTTTTTTGTACATTTTTTCCAGAAAGAGAGAAAGAGAGCGAGGGAAAGAGAAGGAAAGAGAGAGAAAAAAAATTTACAAACAGTTTCAATTACAAAGTTGTAAAAGGAAAATCAAAATGTTTCAAGATAAATTTGTTGAACAACAACAAAACTTTTAAAAAGGAATTCAAGGAAAGATTTCTTTTTTAAGTTACAGGACATCAACGAATAGAAGGAGTACACTTCTTTCAATGTTGAAAGGCGAGTTTAAATAGAAATGAGCATTGAAAATTTGGTTGTGGGACGATACCAAGAGGAATCTTCTTTCTAGACCTAGCTCCCTCGAGATTGAGGCCAACCAGCGTAGGTTAGGTTAGGTCGGCGTGGTAGCTCTGATATCACAAATCTCACTTGAGCACGCATAGCGGCCCGTTGTAATGCCACGGGTGAACGCAGTCGTCCCTGTACTGACCAAGTTCCACCAAAATCAGGGAAAAGAAAGAAGTTGGTCAGCACAAGGGCTGCACAACAAAAGCACGACTACCCCTGCACTGAAAAACCAGCCAGAAAGTTTGATATCCTTAGATATCCTTGATATCAATAGATAATAGTAGCTCTGTTAAGCTAACAAGGAATGGGGAGCCAAATAACCTATATCCCTATAACACCTAGCAAGAGATAGGCACTGACAAAGAAAGTGAATAACAATCTTCTCTTCCTTAGCGGACCTGCATCCAATTCAATAGAAAAGGATTCCGGAAGGAGCGCACCAGCTCTGGTGATCAGGGCGGCCCTACAGGTTCTCGGAATTTCACTGTATCCGGGGACCCAAACCAGAGAGACACTGGTGAAGCGCCCCGAAAAAAGGTCGAGACTGCGGCGACATTCTCTAACGATCCTAGAGTTATTCACGGAACCCAATGGAGATCATATCGCAGCCTGAGTATCAGAATAGACCGAGATGCGAGTGAAAAAAAGCATCTTTGACGAGGATCCATTGAGCAGCCCAATAAAAAGCAATCACCTCCGCCTGAAACACGCTGCAGTAGGAAGAGGGAGGAAGAGGAAGGAAGAGAAAGGAAGAGGAAGGAAGAGGACGACGTTGTCGAAGCCCTCTCTTAAGGCTGATCGAAGGGGGATAGAGGGATATAGAGAGAAAGGGATAGAGGGATATAGAAAGAGAGAGAGAGAGGGATATAGAGAGATAGGGATAGTGAGAGATAGGGATAGTGAGAGAGATAGGGATAGAGAGAGAGAGAGGGATATGGAGAGAGAGGGATATGGAGAGAGAGAGAGAGATAGAGAGAGAGAGGGATAGAAAGAGAGGGATAGAGAGAGAGAGAGGGATAGAGAGAGAGAGAGGGATAGAGAGATAGAGAGAGAGAGGGATAGAGAGGGATAGAGAGAATGAAAAAGATAAAGATAAGAGATAAAGGATAAGAGGGATAGAGAGAGATGGAGAGAGGGGGAGAGGGAGAGAGAGAGAGATAGAGAGAGAGAGAGATAGAGAGAGAAAGATAGAGAGATAGAGAGAAATATAAAGAGAAAGAGAGAAATATAAAGACAGAGAGAGAAATATAAAGAAAGAGAGAGAGTGGTAAAGGAATTTCGAGACAAACTGTCTGGGTACTTAAAAATGTTTTACACCACGAGCTATGGCTTATTTCCTAACAGGATAATCGTGATCCAAACTACAAGCTTGTCTTGTAGAATAATGTTCTTCCTTGATGAACAACAAAACGTAGAAAATCTAAAATCTAACATTCTCTTCCAATATCTCCAAGAAATTTGCTGCCACACTAATAATGAATTTCTAATTTTCGATAAATTACTTGCACAACATCTAGGCTTAATGGGTTACCAATTAATGAACGTAACAAATGTATCTACATGAGCTTCATTAGCAGTTTAAATAAAATGCCACAATATGTGTGTTCTTTTGTAAATGCAAAAAAAAGGAAAAAAATTATTTTCATCTCAATACAACCGGAAATATGTTGTACAATAATGTACGTTTTTATCGTTTCATATGCCATCTGCCAACTGCTGTATATGAAAGGCAACTTCAAGTTTAAGCCTCTGGTAACTGTAACTGAAAACATTGCCATTACAAGTGTTCGTTGAAGTATTTTAGCCAAGTTTTATATTCTCTTTTTTTGTTGTTGTTGTTCCTATAAGACATTGGTTTGTTTAAATATTTCCCATATGAATACGATATAATTTTGAAAGAAGGCACCCACCCAACACCATTCATTTACCGCTTCATTACGTTGGAGCATTCCATTAGTCATTTCATTCATTTCATTCATCGCATTCATTCATTCATTATTTCATTCTTTTCATGTTTATGTGTGCATTTTTTTTTATGTCTTTCTCTTTGTCTTTGTTTTTACCATATTTTACGGTTTTACTTTCGTCATGGCCTCCTTCCTGGTCTATAAAATTTGTCTCCGGCCATGTAATTTTAAACACTTGCTGCAGTTTTAATAATGATGTAAAGAAACACTCTGTTTCGTGGTTGCTGAAGAAAATTTTGACTACAGACATACATATACTCGCATACATATACATATGTACATGTATAGGAAGTCTTTTTTTTAATTTTCTTTTCCATTTTTAAAAGGAAATTTAAAGAGCTAGTAAGACCAGTTTCAAAAAAAAGACAAAACCTGCCCTGTCCCGTCGCTTGTTGGAGCTGGATAGGAAAGAAGGGTCCCAAAATGAATCCAATGGACGGACTTAGGCCTTGTGTAGCCCATAGTGATACCACAGTTCGCGCCAACTATCCCCTAATCCTAGAGCCACCTAGAGCTTACAATGAAGCGACTCAAACTGCTGACGTCAATGTTCGACAAATCACCCACATCACTGATGTAGTAGGAACCAATATGTCTCCTCCTCCATTGACATAATGCCGGGTATATTCTCAGTAGATGAAGAACCGTCTCTTCGTCCGAGCAGCTTCTATAGAAATCGTTCGCGTGGTGTCTCAGTCCAACGGGATTCGCGTGGATGGAACCAATATGTGTCTTCCTCCATTGACATAATGCCGGTTATGTTCTCAGTAGATGAAGAACCGTCTCTTCGTCCCTGCAGCTTCAACAGAAATTGTTCGCGAGGTGTCCCAGGACCAATGCACTTCGCATGGAGGGAGCTGGATAATATGAAGAAGAAAAGCACACAGACGGATAGAGGCTAACAGAAGCAGATACCCTACGTAATTAATACGTCAATTCAATTCAATCAATACGCCAATTAACGAAGCAATTAATTGATTGATAAGCAGGGAAACACTAAAGCTGAAGGTTTCAGAATTTTTTTGGTGAAAATTTAAATCATAAACTGGTAGGCATCAATATTTCTCTTCATCTGTTCTCAGTAGATGAAGAACCGTCTCTCCTTCTCTTCGTCCCTACAGCTTCTATAGAAATCGTTCGCGAGGTGCCCCAAACCAATGCGCTGGATAATATGAAGAAGAAAAACGCACAGACGGATAGAGGCAAACAGAAGCAGATATCCTACGTAATTAATACATCAATTCAATTCAATCAATACGCCAATTAACGAGGCAATTAATTGATAGAAGCAGGGAAACACTAAAGCTGGGGGTTTCATAATTTTTTTGGTGAAAATTTGAATCATAAACTGGTAGGCACCAATATTTCTCTTCATCTGTTCTCAGTAGATGAAGAACCGTCTCTTCCTCCACTTCATCCCTGAAACTTCTACAGAAATCGTTCGCAAGGTGTCCCAGACCAATGCGCTTTGCATGGATGGAGCTGGGAATGGATAGAGCACAACAGTAGCAGATACCCAACGTAGCCAATATGCCAATCAATCAATCAATACGCCAATTAAAGAAGTAATTAATTGATGGGAGCAGAGAATGGACAATTCTAAAGTTTTCACGCGTGAATACCTAGGATTTCTTGGGGAAAATTTGAATCATAAATCGTGGTAGCTATGTATGTAGAGGTGGCCGCCTATCCAAGAAAAATTCTTAGATGGACTCACTTAAGCCGCATTGGACCTATTGTGCTATATAAATCATGGTAACTCGTATGTAAAATCCAGGACATTGGCATATCGCAAGAAATTGCATTTATAACGAACTTCCAAAGCCTATGCGACCAATCTTCCGACTTTTTATTTGGCATAGTTATTCCAATTGCCTTAGTCAAGAAAAAGTATTCTCTGGCAGTTGTATAGTTTTTTTAAACTCTATTGGATTAATAGGAGAAAGAAGAGGATAAATCGCATAACCATTGCAATTCTCAGGGACCGAATGAGGATATTGAAGGAATAGCAACACTTAATGTCTTCTATAACAAGAGGATAATCAATTTGAGACCTCATACGGGTTTAGGTTAGGTTAGAGAATGTGTACTTGTCAACTATGACAAGTATATTACACGGAGGTCGAATTGACTCATTATACAACGTCATAGCTTCTCACACCACTCATGTTGTATGGGTTAATTTTACACGTGAGTGGCAAGACCTACAAGTTAACATCGACAGAATTTTGGGAAACTTTTTCATGGCAGGTTTATTTACTCTCAGACTTTTTGCCAGAAATATTCGTTTTGATGGCAGACTTGGAATACGAACCCGGGCCTTATGTCTAATAAGCCAGTACAGTACCTAATAGACTACAGTGACTTAATACGGATGTATATCCGAAATATTGTTTGCGATTTCATGAAAATAGACTATAAACTCCTATATTCGCTCATGACAAACTTCAGCTATGGATAAAACTAACAAGCACAGCATAAATGGCGTCAAAGCTAGGTCGTAATCCTAATTCAAGAGTCGCAATAACCAATTATGTATGTACATATGTATGTATATATGCGAATCTATGTAACTGTGAGTGTTCGTATAAACAATTTGAAATATGCGTTAGATCGTTTCGAATTACGTTCCAGTTTTTTGTACAACCCTGACAGATATTGAGCGATTATTCTACATTTTCAGAGAGAACAGAAAACAATTTACAGGAATGTCCAACCTAAAACAACAAATTTATTCTGAGATTTCAAATTTTACCCAAAAACCTTTTATTACTCTTTTAATTACTGAGAAGGATATGCTTAATCTAACTCATACGCCACTTTCTTATGATTCGCTGCAAACAGATTAAAAGGAAAAGAAGGAAAAAAAAACTAAAAAATAAAAATTATTACTTTAAGGGCCATTATCACAACTTGCCATTAACTAAAGGGATAGTTTTAACAAGCAGATATATAAGGGGATTTCCAATTTTACCTTTCCTAGTTCCTCTCCTTTTTCCTATAACCTCTACTATCCTTCCTTTTAAGGACGTTGTCCGCTAACCTATTATATGGGCACAATAAGGCAATAAGGTAGAAGTAAACGTTAAGCTAAAGGCAGGATCATCCCACCGGTAACTTTAAAAGTTAAGTTTATGTCTGAACATGCCAATTGAGCAGTGCTATCAATATTGTTTCGGCATTGCCAAATTTTTGAAAAAGAAAACTTTAATAAAGCAGTTTTATTGACTTTACACCGGCATTGCCATATTTTAATTTCATTTTATCTGTAAGTTGTAATAAAGAAAATCAGTTAAAGCTGACTTTAAAGTTCACTTTAGCTAAAGTTATCTTCAACTAAACAAAAGTTTAACGGCAAGGTTTAATAATGCCGCTAAAGGGAGGATTTTAATGGGCTGATAATATGTTTCTTTATTATTATGAGCAACCAATAAGATAGAAATGATCGTTAAGCTAAAGGGAAGATCATCCTACCTTTAACATTTAAAGGTTACTTTATGTTTGAACTTGCCATATCATATACTATTTTCGATATGGCTACTTCAAATTTAAACAAAATGAGCATAAACAACAAAAAAAAAAAAAAAGTCTGCTGTTGTTATAGCATTAAAAAAAACTTATTGAAAATCAGTTAAAGTTGACTTTAAAGTTCACTTTAGCTAAAGTTATATTTAAATAAACACAAGTTTAACGGCAAGTTTTAATAATGGCTTTAAGTGTTCTTAACAAATGCTTATATGATACGACATTATATAAATGATTTAATTTAATTTGATTTAATTTAATTTTAATAATTAAATTATTTTATTATTATTTATTTATTTGATTTTGTTTTTATTTTATAAATTATTTACAATTGAGCTGAATTTTTATTGTAGCTCCATATGACTTAAATCATAAAATGATTGTTTATTACGAATTTTTTTTTAATTTGTTTTTATTTATAATTTTTTGTTAAATATTTATTTATTTATATTATATAACTTATTTGTAAAATATATATTTTATTTTATATTATATTGTAATAAAATGAAATTCGTTTTTAAATAATTTTTTTTATTGAATTTTTTCATTTTTTCTTTCAATATTTCAACAGTTTGTATTTTATTACTGCATGGCAGATTAAAATTTTTATATTTTATTTTTTTTTTATATAATTTTTATATATATTTTTAAATTATTTTTTTTTTATTTTAAAGTACATTTTGTCTTTTAAATTTAACTATTATTTGTTATTTGTAATATTTTATTAATAATTTTGGAAAAATGGTTTACAGCAGCGAAGAAACTGTTAAAGGCGATTAGAAATTTGTAAAAATTTTATCTGTCACTCTTAAAGAACGTGTTGCCAATTGGCCTATAAGGCCATACCTGTCATAATAAGCATTACGAATGAAAACGCAATGAGCTGTCTCAAACTAACAAGGACATCAAGGGATTGCTCTTCACATCTCCGCGTCGAATTGCATGAAAGCATCGTAAAATTTTCTTTGCTAATAGGCTAATAGGTAGAGTGTTGGCGTATTTGATTGCGAGACCATGGTACAATTATGAAAAAATATTTCTGCGGCCACTGTCTCTCAGCAGAATTCTGTCAAAAACTCTAAGAGTAAACAAAATTGCCATGAAAAGTTTCTCAAAAAATCTGTCGTTCGGATTCGACTTTAAACTGTAGGTCCCATCACTCATGTATAAAATTAACACACACAACATAAGTGGTGTGAGAAGCTAGGTTGTAATCCTGACTGAAGGATTGTAATGACTAATTATGTATGTATGTACGGATAGGCTCAAAAAATTCACCGTAGTTTAGTACTACAGTTCGACCCCACTTAATGCGCGGGATACGTTCCAATAAGTTCCAGCGTTAAACGACACAGCGTTAAATGGGGCAACTTAACACGTACATATGTGTACACGTAATAACGTTGATGACAACTAAAATATCAACGGAGATGCACGAAAGATGCGTTCGTAATGTGAATTCGACTTCAGAAAATACAGTTGGAATCAGCCTTGAAGATGATACATAGTATACACCGTCGCTATATTGTGCATTGCTTTTGGTTAATGCATGGCCGTTTCATTTGCAGCCGCGTAATACTGAAACAGCGTTAAGCAGGGCAGCGTTAAGCGGGGTCTTACTGTATTTGTGAAGCCACTGTTCAAGCTCAGGTCAAGACATCTCCAATAAAACGAAATATGAAAAATTATTTCTTCGGCGATGGCATCTCATCAGATTTCTATCAGAAACTCTGTGAAAAGTTTCTCAAAAATTTGTCATTCCGAGTCCGCTTTAAATTATAGGTCCCCCGCCACTCATGTATAAAATTAACACACAGCCAACATAAGTGGTATGAGAAGCTAGATAGTAATCCTAGCTGAAGGGCAATATTAAGCAATTGTGTGTGAATGTATGTATTTAGTATGCTAGTTTTGGTGGCAGTTTTATTTTTATAAGACTAACAATCAGGGGATGGCCCCTACTCATGCGATAGACTGTATTGTTTAGTTGAAAAAATAGGTTACGGCAAGGCGGATGCAGGGTATTAGATTTGAATCTTTTTATATTAAGAAAATCTTTACATTAGAAATCTCATTATGACAGGAAAGATCTCTGCAGGTAAGTTGTTCCACATACATATAGTCCAGCTAAAGAAGGAATTCTGTTTGTAATTCAATATGTGATCCACTGGCCACTGAATGTAAACCTTTCTCTCCTTGTATAAGATTTTTTTTTATAATTTCTTTGTTTGTTTTTCTTTTATTAAATTCTTATAAATATATTGTATATACTATAATTTTTTTTTATTTTTACATAATTTTCGATTATATATTAACAATTTCCTTTTATTATATTCAATAATTTTCTTAACGTTTATTTAACATTTAACTTGAAGCAGTATTTGTATTCAATTTATTTAGGAAAAAATATTTATAACTTCCACTTTCTATACGTAGTGTATTGGTACCAATATGCATATATATAAAGGGTGCTTTTTAAGCGCTTTCTTTAGTAACCATCAACTTGATTATCTCCGCTTTAATAATTGAAACAATTAAAAAGTTAATTATTTGGTATCAGAGAATGCTCCCGGACGAACACACAAAGCACAAGGGAAGAATGGGTTGCTGAATCTGTCATCGGCCAGCGCTGGTGATATTACTATCTTTACCAATGGTCAATAAATGCCATGTAGAACTGTATCTGGGGTCTATTTCGATAAATTAGTGCTAAACGGATCATCATGGCAGCGTATTTCAGGCGGATATTTTTGGTATTGAAACCAGAAACCAACCTCAGCCGAACATGCTCATATCGACACCTCCATTCTATAACGTTCTAAGTACAAGTAGTTTTAAATTCTACATTCTCTAACTTAAACACTGTCAAAATTTGTTTAAGATGCGCTAATCCGTTCCGAAGTTATAGGGAAAATCTACTTAGAACTTCACTTATTTCGCTTGAAAACTTTGAGAGCTCATAACTTAAAACACACATTTTGGACTTAGAATATTATGGAACGGACAGTTATGTGTAGACAGTCAAACAGCAATCAAAAAGCTGGGGTCTCACTTCATCAAATCAAAGAGTGTCAGGAGATGCATAGACTTTTCTCTTCACTATAAATGTCTTCGCAACACTGCTGGCATATAAGAAAGTAAAAAGGCGGATAAATTGGCACGGAAAGTACCCGAGATTTTTGAGGAGGGAGACAGTAAAGGAAATATACGCGTTAATACAAGAATGGTTTTCAAAATTAGAAAAAGCACCATTGAACTTAACAAATCGTATGCTTCCACTTACGGAGAAGTCTCCGTTGTCTAGTAGGTAGTGTATTGGCTTTTTAGGCGAAAAGCCTGGGTTCGTATCCCAGATCAGTGTTTACAAAACGAAATAAAAAAAATATTTCTTCGGAGATTTCCTCTTAGCAGATTTTTGGCCAAAACTCTGAGAGTAAAAATAAACCTGTCATAAAAAATCTATTGATCGGAGTCGATGTTAAACTGTATGCAGGTCCCGCCACTCACGATAACGATTTCAGCAAGAATTTTGTGGGACACTGTGTTATTGGAAATTTAGCTGATAAACTACAAAAGCAACACCATTTATGGGAATGTCCTGCACTGAAGGGCAGAAATTTTCCTGACAAACTCTTTGTGCCACATCAGGAACACTTGTGCCATTATGCAACACTTTTTATGCGAATGCATTGTACTTGAGGACAGACGTTATCGGTTCTTGGGTGACAGAACGTTTGAAAATCTGGGCACGATGCCAAACGTGCCATTAAGGGAACTGGCTGGTTCAAGCCTAACACTAGGAAATACAATAGGCCACATGGGCCACTAATTGAACTTGCCTATATACGGCAAGCTACTAGCTATCCTAACCTAACCTAGATACACTAGAACATGAAATTTTTGTCATCAAAATTACTCCAAAAAGTTGAAAATTTCAGATTCAAAACAACATTAACCCTTTCGCTGTCCTTTCACATGTAATGCACCGCAAGATGGTTTCATACGCTTGTGCATCACAGGAACAGGGAAAGGGAACAATGAGTTGTTGTGTAGAGACGTGGTAACTTATTCTTGACTGAGGGAAGTTGAAGCTTTACTTAACTCAAGCTTAACTTAAACTACAAAGCGCCATAGGCAATTAGGTAGTGTCTTGGCTAATTAAATGTAAGGCTGCGCTTTAAATCCCAGCATAGAGATTTTAAAATGAAATAGAAAAAAAATTTACTATGGCATCAAAATCTCCGAGAGCAAAATAAAATCTCAATGAGAAGTTTCTTCAAAATCTGTCGTTTGCAGTGAATGTTAAAATGTAAGTTTCACCACTTATGGACTTCTAGATGAAATACTTTTTTGAAGTTGCCGTGGACTAGTAAGTAGTGTGTTGACTTATTAGACGTCAGGTCGGGGATCAAAACGAAAATATGAAAATATTTCTTCGATGACTTCCTCTTAGCAGATTTCTGGTAAAACCTCTGAGAGTAAATAAAAATTGCCACGAAAAGCTTCTCAAAAAATCTGTCGTTCGGAGTCGATATTAAACTGTAGGTCCTGCCACTCATGTATAAAATTAACACACACAACATAAGTGGTCGAGATAAACTCAATTAGCTGCTTAGCCTTAGGCCTAAAGTAATTATTAATAATGAACCTGCATGGGGATGAACTTACAAGTTCTTGATGAAATCAGAACCTATCTTTAGAGTGCAGAGCAACTTTCCGAAGAGGCTCTTCTCAAACCCTTATTAAGAAATTACAATAAGGGGCGTTATAAGCAATGATTCAGACGCACGGTCTATTGACTTAGTATCATATCCGGTGCGTGAAAAGAAATTCTTCTAGTTGAAACCGAGCAGCATCCAGTATAAAATTAACGCACACTGCACGAGTGGTGTGAACAGTTAGGAAGCTGTACAATGGGTCAATTCGACATCCGGGTATTGTACTTGTCACAGTTTGACAAACCACTACATGTCCTCTAATCTAACCTAACCTATGGATAAAATTAAAACACACATTATGTGTGGTGTGAGGAGCTGGGTTGTAAACCAGAGGTCAGCAATAAGTATTCAAAACGATGAGTAGATTCGAGTCATACTTATAATTTCTGATACTTATACGCATTCATACTTATTTTAATATGGCACTCAAACTACTCATACTCAAAGTTGGAAGTACTCATCGTATTCTTACTTAACAATACGCAAGATGTTATTGACTTCGACTCGTGTCTACTTAACATTTACACGAAGCACAAAATAAGGATGATTCGTGTACGAACACTACTATACTCACAAGAAAGTTGTGTGTTTGCTTTGCTTGTCGTGTTTGTCTTTCCTTTCTTCCTTTGTTTGTATATGCAACAACAATAAAGGCTTTAAATTTTAATGAATGATTCGAATCACTCGAATCACTTATAAGTATTATAAGTATTTTTCTAAATTTATGTATCAGAATGAGTATGAGGCGTATGAATCAAACATATTTCGGATGTTGTGAGTTTGATGACAACTCATACTCATTGCTACCTATACTTATAAATCAATGTTGTAGCGAGTACGAATTAATCAGAGTAGTTGAATTTCAATTCTGTGGATTCATTCATACTCAAAATTGTACGAGTGCTTATGAGTAGGGGATAAACGATTCATTGCTGATCTTTGTTATAAACCCGATTGCAGTGATTAAGAGTTGAACGTGAATTGATTACACAATTCTTTGGTACTGAAAATATGAACTTCTTGCAACAAGAAAACTTATTTCCGATTATGTTTGGCGAACAGCTGTTCCGTCATCGTCAAATTATGGTCCTAGTTTATTTTGTAGGTACCATGATGTCTATAAAAATTCAGGAGAATTCAAGCTGAGATTTAAAGACCAAAACACTCACTCACTAATACTCATTAGAGATGGACGTTATAAAATATTCGACCTAGCCGAACTCTATGTATTTTTCCTTTTACATTTCACTTGTTTTTCTCTTTCTCTTTGTTTTTTTTTTGTTGTTGTTGTTGTTTTTGTTGTAATCTTTTCATTCTGTTCTGTTCTTACAGTTTTTCTTTTATGATTAATATTTCATTTTATGTTTCTTTTGGCCACTTTTCCAAGTTTACGTTCCACGTAAATTATTTTTTTATGAATATTTCTTTCAATTTGCCTATATTGTTGTTGTGTGTGTGTGTGTGTGTGACTCTATGTGTGTATAAGTGTATGTTCTTGTAAAAGTGTGTTACAAATATAGAGCCGCGGTATTTATTTTAGTGCCGTGCAAAACTGTACATTGTCGTTGATGCTGATGCTGGTTAATGTTGGTATTGTCCTTGTCGTTGTTGTTGTTTGTGTTGCTGTTGTTGTTGCTGTTGTTGATTTAACAATTTTTTGTTTGGCTTTTATTGTCGCTGCTGTTGCTGTTGTGTATTATAATAAATTCCAACAAAATGTTGTGATTAAACTGTACAATAGTGACAATAAAACTATTAAATACGGCCAATGACGTTGAAAGGGCCAATACGATATGAAACAGCAACAATGGCAACACCATAAAGGCCAGTTAGCCATCGCTATAGACAATCTTTGCACAACTGGCTGCTGTTGTTGCTGCTGCTGATATAATAAACGACCTGAGGCGGACGACGATGAACTGATGTCATTATTGTCCATGGCACCACTGCGTACTTCCGTTTTGCTATAATATGTGGGTTTACGCGTAACAACATTGCTGTTCCCTATAACACCAGGTAGGCCATTAATGCCGATGCTGCCTCCTCCCCCGCCAGCCCCACCATTTGTGCCAAATTCAAACGAGTTACCCATGGTATTATAGTGATGTCGTCCACCATTTACAGCATCCAGACCATGAGTTTTATGGCTACCATGTTTATGATGATGGCTATTCGATGCTGAAGCAGAATTTCCATCGTTTCCACCACCATTACCTCCTACTGCACCACCACCTGCACCACCACCCCCATTGGTGGTATAGTAGACGTTAGGCGTTAAGGCTGGCAACAGTGAATCCGTATCATCAAAATCCTCAGCCGAGCCATAAAGATCTTCATCATCGGGTTGATATGTGACGCGTAATTGTTTTTGTTTTAAAATGTCATTGGTGTCGGCATCTGCGTTACTGCCATGTTTATTAACTGGTGTTTTACGACTTGGCCCTGGGATTTCTATATTTTGTAAAAAAGGGGAACAAAACAATTGCAACATAAATGTGTTGAAATAACAATAAGATTCTCTTTGTTTCTCTTTAAACTCCTTTTTATTTCATACACAATATAATTTGAAAGACTATGATTGATGGAGTGATTGATGGATTGATTGAGATTGATTTAATTGTTTTATTGTCATTTTTAATTTCTTTACATTTCTTAACATTTTATTTCACTTTACACTTAATTCTGTTGTTACACGCTAGGTAAGTTTCGTGTAAATAAAAAAACCGTGGAAAAAAACTCATAAAGTACATAGAACAAAAGGGGATTGATAAGAAATTTTGTAAAAAAATATACAAAACAAAACAATTCGTAGAAAAAATTGATAAGAGAGTAAATAAAATATTTTATAGGCATTAAAGCATATTTTACTTCATAAAATGAAAAGCAATTCAAACCTAAAAAGTAAAACAAAATTTAAAATTATTGTATCGGGTCCGCCATCTAACGTTTTTTTTTCAACTAGTGCTGATTTCGTGAATGATAACACTTAGCTCGAAGTCGCCGTGGTCTAGTGGGTAGTGTGTAATAGGATCTATTCGGTATTTGCATTGCAAAATCAGAATGGAAACAGGTTCAGGTATCGATAAGTGTTTTTAGGCGAACCATACTTTCTAGTTGAAGTCGCCGTAGTCTAGTGGGTAGTGTGTTGGCTTATTAGACAAAAGGCCCGGGTTCCTATCCCAGGTCAGAGATCAAAACGAAAAATATTTCTTCGGCGACTTCATCTCAGCAGATTTCTGGCAAAGACTCTGAGAGTAAATAAAAATTGCCATGAAAAGCTTTTCAAAAAATCTGTCGTTCGGAGTCGACTTTAAAACTGTAGGTCCTGCCACTCATGTATAAAATTAACGCACACAACATAAGTGGTGTGAGAAGCTAGGTCGATATCCTGACTGAAGGGTTGTAATGGCCAATTATGTATGTATGTATGTAACACTTAGCTTATGGCTGATTTGAAAGATAATTTGTTTTATCCTTCCGCTGAACGAATACCCATTTTCGCTTCGCTAAGTAAGCCTGAGATCGACTTACAGAAGATCCCGATTTTGGCAAACAAAAAATCATCTTTTCAGATGAAACTCATTTTGATCTTGGCGGGTATGTAAACAAGCAAAATTGACGCATTTGAGGCATAGAAAACTCCTACGCATGTATTGAAAAGCCGATGCACCCAAAATGAGTCACTGTTTGTTGAGGATTTTGGTCCAGCGGCATAATTGGGCCATTATTCTTTGAAAATGAGTAAGGAGTGGCTGTTACAGCTAATGGCGATCGTTATCGGACCATGTTGAAGGAATTTTTGGTGACAAAAATTTGAAGAGGAGGATATTGGCAACATTTGGTTTCAACAGGACAGCACTATGTGCCACACAGCCGAAGCTACACTCGATGTTTTGCGCCCTTATTTTGAAGATCGTATTATCACAGTCGTAGAGCTTATGTCATTTGACCACCTCGTAGCTGCGATTTGACGCTGTTGGGCTATTATTTGTAAGGTGCCGTCAAAGACAAGTGTTACGTCGACAAGCCAGAGACAATTGACGCTTTAAAGGACAATATTCGTAAAGCCATTAGTGAAATACAGCTCTACACAATCGATAATGCGCTTAAAAATTGGACCGATCGTGTAGGCTACTGCATGGCCAGCCGAGGCAGCCATAGGAATGAAATTATTCTCCATTATTAACCGGAAGGATTATACTTTCAAATTAAAAAAAAGAATTTTGAGAGAGTTTTTTAAAGCATTTTCAAAAAAAATAATATTGGGTGGACAATATTCGTAAGGCCATTGGTGAAATACAGCTGCACACAATCGATAATGTGGATAAAAATTGAATCGAAAGTGTAGGCCACTGCATGGCTAGCCGAGGCAGCCTTTTGAATGAAATTATTTTCCATTATTAATCGGAAGGATTGGACTTTCAAATAAAAAAAAGAAATTTGAGAGAGGTTTTTAAAGCATTTTCAAAAAAAAATTATTGGGCGGACCCTTTAGTTCAGAAATTTAAAATAAATGAAATAAGTTGGTAAACAAAAGACTTATTAAACCAATTCTTAAAGGTAATTTAAACAAACTAAAAATGATCTTAAGTTCATAAATTAAAAAAATATAAAAAAGCTGTCAAGGCGATGATGACAGGATAACAGAATTCTTTTTCGTTAACATCATCGTATGTAAAAACATAGTGTAAAAACAGAATCAATTTAATTTTCTTTTTTTATTACAAAATACCATGTAAAAATAGAGTTTGGTGTACTTACCATAGAGCCTTATGCTGCTGTCCACTTCGCCCAATGAATTTTTGGCAATACAACGATATGATCCTACGTCCTCTTTTTGGAATTTTCTTACAATCAATGTCATTTTCGTTTCATACATTGACTTGGATAGTTCTTGTACATGGTATTTGACAGATGACACAACCATTTCGCCTGTGGATTTACAACAACAGAGAGAAAGAAGAGAGGAGTCTTATGATAGTTTTTCAATATGTGATTGCAAACAATTTGTTAACGTAAGAATATTTTAAATTATTAAAAACTAAAAGCCATTGTCAATTAAAAAAAGGAATCAAATAACAAAAAAAAAAACAGGAATTAAAAATTAAAAATTTACAATAAAAACAATTTAAGGAAATTCTGTACACAGATTACAAAGCAAATCCAAAGATTGAAATATGAAGATATGAAATATGATAAAGCCTAAAGGATGGTAGTAGGAATATCTTAAAAATAAAGGGAAACCATAGCTTGGCACTCAAAATCTGAGACAAAATCTCAAGTCTCAGCTTATATGAAATAGACTCAGTAATAGTTTCCTTAGACTCTATGTAAGATGAATGATTTATGCAAAGAAAATAATTGAAGTTGAAGTCATTGTAGTCTAGCAGGTAGAGTGTTGGCTTATTAGATTGAAGGCCCCAGTTCAAACCCCAGGCCAATCATCAAATCAAAAATATGAAAATATTTCTTCGGCCTCTTCCTTTCACCAGATTTCTGGCAAAAACTCTGAGAGAGTAAATAAAAATTGCTATGAAAAGCTTCTCAAAAAAATCGGAATCGGCTTTAAACTGTAAGTCTCGCCGCTCTTGTATAAAATTAACGCACGTACACAACATAAGTGGTGTGAGAAGCTAGGTCGTAATCCTGACTGTTAAATAAGTGGTAATATTCTGCTGAATTCAAAGTCAAAATGAGCTTGGAAGATAAAAAATTTCAAAGTCTCTGCTTTCTGTGGAATGGGAAGAGAAATTCGGAGAGTAAACTCAGCGAAAGGGAAAATGAATGAAGAGAGGTGGAGGTCAAATGGTTTTAAGACAATTTAAAATTCAGTTGGGTAATTACAAAGAGAAAAGTCGCCGTGGTCTAGTGGGTAGTGTGTTGGCTTATTAGACAAAAGGCCCGGGTTCGTATCCCAGGTCAGACATCAAAACGAAAAATATTTCTTCGGCGACTTCCTCTCAGCAGATTTTTGGCAAAGACTCTGAGAGTAAAAATTGCCATGAAAAGCTTCTCAAAAAAAATCTGTCGTTCGGAGTCGACTTTAAACGATAGGTCCAGCCACTCATGTATAAAATTAACGCACACAACATAAGTGGTGTGAGAAGCTAGGTCGTAATACTGACTGAAGGGTTGTAATGACCAATTATGTATGTATGTAATTACAAAGAGAAAAGATTTATGGCATAAATTATAATGTACTCACATACCCGTACGTCAATGTTCATTACAAGACTTCAATCAGGATTACGACAAAGCTTCTTATATCGCTTACATATATTGTGTGTGTTATTTTTTTATATGAGGGGTGGAACCTACAGTTTAAAGTCGACTCCAAAGGAGAAACTTTTCATGGCAATTTTTATTTTACTTTCAGAGTTTTTGACATGAAGTCGTAGAAGAAAATTTTTATTACATTTCCTTTTGTTGGCTATGTCTGACGTGGGGGGTTTGAACCGTCGTCATAAGCCGAATAAGCCAATACACTACTTACTATGACGAAGTCTTTATTAGGTTTACCCAGTCTCCTGGCGTGAAGGCTTAGATGTTTTTTGCTGAAAACTTGATAGTTTCAAAGGAAATTCTGTCCTATACATATCCATGTCAAAGCAGGTCTGTCTGGCATCTCTACAACTGGGTTCTTTATTCCCTCATATACATAATTGGTTATTACAACCCTTCAGTCAGGATTAGTGACCTAGTTTCCCACACCACTTATGTTGTGTGTGTGTGGTAATTTTATACATGAGTGGCGTGACTCATTCCTTTGACAATGAGTGGAGTTCTTAGAAGACAATTCGTTTGAATTTTCTGTGGCATCAGCTTTGGCTAGTGCATTAACCTTGTTGCTATGTTCAAAATCCCCATGTTCAGGGTATCCAGATGAGGAAAACCTCATTATCTCCTTCAGAGACATCCGCTGTCCTATGTCAATCTTAGATATGATAAATATTTTGGCTGCTTTACATACATACGTAATTGGCCATTACAACCCTTCAGTAAGGATTACGGACTAGCTTCTCACACCACTTATGTTGTGTGTGTTAATTTTATACGTGAGTGGCGGGACCTACAGTTTTAAAGTCGACTACAAACGACAATTTTTTTTTTGAGAAACTTTTCATGGCAATTTTATTTACTCCAAGAGTTTTTGCTAGAGAAATCTGATGAGAGGCAGTCGCGAAGAAATATTTTTTTAATATTTCGAACCCGGGCTTTACATCTAATAAGCCAGCACACTACCTATTAGACTACGGCGACGTCTATGGTGGCTTTACAGTCATTAAATATTTGCACTTCTGCAATTTTCTTAGCCATTATTATTAATCTGGTAGCGCAAGGTACGTTCTAATGTTCAAGCATTCTGAAATGATTCCACATTCGCCTTTATAACTCGATTTAGTAATATAATCGAGGGTTAATAAAATTGTGAGAAACTAGGTCAATGATCCTGACTGATGGGTTCTAATGACCAATTATGTAATAAAATTGCTTAGAAGGGTTTCTAAAAACTGTAGGTCATATCACTTATGTATAAAATTAAGACATACAATATACACTAAACGCCATAAGTAAGTCAACATCCACAATAATTTTAAATTTTCTATTATAAAAAATATACTTGTAGTACAACAATAATTTTGTTTTTTGTTTTTGTTTTAACATTTTATAAGTAATTGATAAACGTTTTTATTTTTAAAAATTTATTCGAATATTCTGATTCACTTTTCTCTCTATCCTAAGAAAATGAATTATTTCAGTGGTGTTTAGTCACTTTTGGCACTCAGTGTATATGTAAGTGGTGTGAGGAGTTAAGTCATGATATTGATAGAAGGATTGTAATGAACAATTATGTATGTAGATGCACTCTTTCAAGTCTTTAAGCCACTATTGTTTAGTAGATGATGTGTTGGCTTAGTAGCTAAGAGGCCGTGGTTCAAATTTTGACTTGATATATCTCATAGAAAGTGAAATACGGAAAGAATATTGTATATAACTTCTGCAGAAGTGAAGACAAAGAAAAGGACCCCACAGAAAATTTTCTTTGTCCCTTGTCAGACCTTGAAAATCTCAGAAGACATCGAAAGTTTAGTGAGAAAAAAAACATGTCCAGCCAAAGGCGATTTAATTAGATGCCGAAGAGGAACTGTAATAACGGCATAGGTAATATCAGTGTTACAATCAGGACTTATAGGACCCAAGTAAGCTATGCCAGCGAGGCGGCCCGAGTAATATTAATTTTGTGTGAGAATTTCATTGTGCCATTAACAATACAATTTCCTTAACAGAAATTCTGATTCTTCAAGCAAATTTTCCAAAAAATTTTTTTTATTTATTTTACACAACATTGAAGGAATTACTACCAAAAATCACTCTGTTGATGTGTAGCTAACATTTCTTTTAAAGATTTCGTTGTTTAGTTTAGTTTGTTGGCATTGAAGTTTAATAAATATTCTTATATTGGTCCAATATAGTATATTCAATTCGTAAATATAAATTAATAAAATTCAGTTACTTCAGTTAATGCTTTCCACCCACCCATAACTCTTCACTCATAGTAAGTTAAATGAAAATAAATGTCAATAATCATTAAATTTTTGTCTATTTTGTGAGTGTGTGTGTGTGTGTATGCATTACTTTGTAAACTTATTTCCTTAAAAGCTAAACATCTTCTAACAATGTTCGTTTTAAGGGGGAATTTCTTACACTCCCTCACTCGCACTCGCTCTGTGACACAATCTTAACGTTTCATTCATTTCATTTATGCAACCATTCATGGATATACAATTTTTATTGTTATTGTAGTTTTTGTTATTTTACCACTTTCACTAAAATAAACATTCAGTGTTGCTAACATACTCTTCTCATTCTCATTCTGACTCACATTCTTATTGTCATTCCTGCATAGAGGCTGCAGACACACTTTTACGCACACATTATTATTTACTATTCTCTACTTTTTTCTATTTACTTGTCATTGTTTTTCACTTACATTTGATATAATTTAATACACATTTCTCTTCCCTTCACACACACACACTCTCTTCTCTTTCTCTCTCTCACACACACACACACATACTA
This sequence comes from Sarcophaga peregrina, assembly GCA_014635995.1. Taxonomy (NCBI): domain Eukaryota; kingdom Metazoa; phylum Arthropoda; class Insecta; order Diptera; family Sarcophagidae; genus Sarcophaga; species Sarcophaga peregrina. The sequence continues at coordinate 95,549,174 of CM025790.1, forward strand.
CATTGATAGTCTTTTGTTTTCTCATTCATTACAACAATTTGAGTTTACTTCATTTGTTACGATTTTACAGAGACTAACCAACACATACATAAACAAAACGATGAAACAAGCAATGTATGTGTAAGAAAAAGGAAGTATTTATATTAAGGAAAGAGAGAGAGAGAGAGAACATCTATACAGCATCTATACAGTATTGGTCATTTCTTTAGAAAATATTTCAAGTGAATAAAATGGAAGTCGCCGTAGTCTAGTAGGTAGTGTGTTGGCTTATTAGACGTAAGACTACGGTTCAAACCCCTATGTCAGACATGCCCCAACAAAACGAAATATAATTAAAATTTTCTTCTACGACTTCCCTTCAGCAGATTTCTGGCAAAAACTGTTAACGTAAAATAAAAATTGCCATGCAAAGTTTCTCAAAAAAAAAAAATTGTCATTTGGAATCGATTTTAAACTGTAAGTCCCACCCCTCATATATAAAAATAACACACACAATATACATATGTAAGTGATATGATAAGTTTTGTCGTAATCCTGACTGAAGTCTTGTAATGAACATTTACGTACGAGTTTGTGAGTACATTTTAATTTATTCCACAAATCTTTTCTCTTTGTAATTACCTAACAGAAGTTTAGATTCTCTCAAAGAGAGGTGGAGGTCAAACCTCTCTTCATTCATCTTCCCTTTCGCTGAGTGTCCTCTCTGAATTTCTCTTCCCATTCTACAGAAAGCAGAGACGTTGAAATCTTTTATCTCCCAAGCTCATTTTGACTTTGAATTATTATTACCACTTATTTAACAATCAGGATTACGACCTAGCTTCTCACACCACTTATGTTGTCTACATGAGTGGCGTGACCTACAGTTTAAAGTCGATTTCGAACGACATATTTTTTTGAGAAGCTTTTCATGGCAATTTTTATTTATTATCTCAGAGTTTTTGCCAGAAATCTGGTGAAAGGAAGAGAAGGAAGAAATATTTTCATATTTTCGTTTCGATGATTAGCTGCGATTTAAACTAGGGCCTTTAATCTAATAAGTTAACATTCTACCTGCTAGACTACGGTGACTTCAATTTCAATTATTTTCTTTGCATAAATCATTCATCTTGCATAGAGTCTACGGAAACTATTACTGAGTGTATTTCATATAAGCTGAGACTTGAGATTTTGAGTGCCAGGCTATGACTTTTCTCTAGATATTGACCAATATATTTGCGATATTACTACTACCAGGGTTCGAGCCAGGGTTCGAGCCCTAGGCCAGACATCAAAACAAAACACAAAGAAAAAGTATTCCTTCGGCGATTTCCTTTCAGCAGATTTCTGGCAAAAATTCTAAGTGTAAAAATAAAATTGCCAAGAAAAGTTTCTCAAACAAAATCTGTCGTTTGGCGTCGACTTTAAAACTGTAGGTCCCGCCACTCACATATAGAATTAACATACACAATATAAGTCGTGTGAGAAACTAGGTCAATAATCCTGAGTAAACGATTGTAATGACCAATTATGTATGTGTAATGGCCATTTACAGGGCCGCATTTTAATCTTCGCTGATTGTCAGGCTTTAAGATTTCTATCGAGCGTTATGATTAACTCTAGGCTCGTCAGGGAGTATCGCCGCTGTCTCGATGTTCTCTCTGGATGCTTCCATGTTTCGCTTATCTGAGTTCCTGGACACATTCACATTCCAGGCAACAATAGTCCCAAAGAGCTAGCAAGAGATGGTACACTCATTCAGGTATGCTCATGAATCGATTTGGTTGTGTCATTACCAGAGATCAGCAATGAATCGTCTTTTCGCTGCTCATAAGTACTCATGCAGTTTTGAATATGAGTGATTCAACATTGTTGAAATTCAACTACTCTGATTCATTCAACATTGATTTATAAGTATAAGTTGCCTGCAATCGACTTACAAAAGATATTGATTTTGGCAAAAAAAAAATCATCTTTTCAGATGAAGCTCATTTCGATCTTGGCTGCTATGTAAACTAGCAAAATTGTCGCATTTGGGGCATAGAAAACCCGCACGCATACATTGAAAAGCCAACGCACCTAAAACGAATCACTGTTTGGTACGGATTTTTTGGTCCAGAGCAGAGATCAGCAATGAATCGTTTTTCTGCTACTCATAAGCACTCATGCAATTTTGAGGTATGAATGAATCAACAGAATTGAAATTCAACTACTCTGATTCATTCGTACTCGCTACAACATTGATTTATAAGTACATGTTGCAATGAGTATGAGTCATGAGTATAAGTTGACATCAAACAACATTCGATTTGATTCATACGCCTTGTACTCGTTCAGATTCATAAATTTAGAAAAGTAGTTATAATACTTATAAATGATTCGAGTGATTCGAATCATTTATCAAAATTTACAGTTTCAGTTGTTGTTGCATGTACAAACAAAAAAGTAAGGAAAGACAAAGACAACAAACAAAGCAAACACACAACCTTCTTCTGAGTATTGTGGTTTTCGTAAGCGAATCATACTTATTTTGTGCTTCGTGTAAATGTTAAGTTAAGGTGAGTCGAAATCAAACAGCATCATGCGTACTGTTAAGTATGAGTATGACGAGTACTACAAACTTTGAGTAAGAGTAGTATGAGTATTATATTGAAATAAGTATGAATGCTTATAAGTATCAGAAATAATAAGTAAGACTCGAATCTACTCATCGTTTTGAATACTTATTGCTGATCTCTGGCCACTACCTTAGTTCAATTGGTCTTTGAGCCAAAATTCTTTAAGATTGCCAACTTATACTGGGTCAATGAGGAATTACTTGGTCTACGATGGATAGAAAGAGCACCAAGCAACTATTCGGACTTGGTTGCAATGTAATCTCGATCACAGTGGCCATGCTTACATAGCATTACGTTATGAGATGACACGTAGAAAGACTGGAGCTCCCATCAAACGACTTTTGCCGTGAGAGTGAATCTACTGAAGAGAAGAAAAATGTTATCGCATGGCCATCGATTTTTGCGGTTCTGCAGGAGTTGTGAGTCTGAGAAGGAAAATAAACTATTTTCCAGCTCACATTTCAGTGCCATGCTTTTGCTATGAAAACCAGGCCTCTCTAGTATAGATTTTGTTGCATTGCCATGATTTATTTTGGAATCTTGTTGGTTTCTTCTAGGGAATGTTTGGATTTCCGGATAGTTTTTTTTTCAAATAACTCTAAGTATTGTCCTAAGTGGGGTCTGGCCATCCTACCTAACCTAACCTAACCTAATCTAATCGAATCTAATAATTTATTTTTTGGTTCAGGAGATTTTATCTTATCTTAGATACAATTGGAACATACTAAACGGTTTACTTTAATTTAGCAGTTGTTTAATAACAATTCAAATTTTGTCCATTATATATTGCTCGACACTGTATGATGGTAGTAGACAATAGTAGACAATTTTCTACCAAATCATTAAGTGGTTTTACTACACTTATATCATACTCGTACGTACTACTCTACTCAAATACTTCTTATTATACGAGTTGTATGAGTGTTGTTGTTGCTGTTGTTATTACTTTTTATGAGTGTTGTAACAATAATAGCAACAACAGCAACAACAACAACAACAATAATAATAATGTTAAAAATAATGGCAATAATAAGAGCCATGAGTAATAATATTCGCATAATTCCTTGTACTTATATTCGCATGTGTTTCGCTCTCTCTCTCTCTCTTCTCATATGTACTCGGTTTACATTACACAATTCATCTCTATTAAATATTTAGTTGGAGTATAAGTAAAATTGTTTGTTTGTATTAGTGTGTGTGTGTGTGTATGTTCACTTTAACAGAGTAGAATATTAAGTAACAATGTAATCAGAATTTAAGAAATTTTCAGTATCAGACATTCAAAAGAATCAAAACTTTGTCATACCGTATGCATAGCATTGGGAGGGAACTTAAGGCTGCTATACCGGATGCCTACCATTTGTTTACTGCTTCCTTTTGTGCTCTGTTTCAGTGTCATTAATCAAGGATTTTCGTGAGCAAGTAAGCAGTCTAGTGTCTTACCTAGAAAGATATGTTCATTCACCTATGTTGTCTGTCCTCAAAGAATTTGAATGGACAGACTTAGGCCACAAAGGGCTCATTTATCTCCTAATCTCGGAACAACTGGGATCTGGTTCTGATGATCTTACATAAAGTAACCACCAAAAGGCGTTTTTCTCCTTCGACATAGAACGGGCCTTCTACTTACAGAAATCATTTACAAAGTGTTCAAAACCAATGCGACTAAACAATCCTACGGAGTGTGCGTTTTCAGAATTTAAGCAGATTTGGCATGCGCCCAGATTTTCTGCGTCCTTCTGACAGTGTCCGAAGCCGATCACATTGTCAGTTATAAGCTTACAGGTTCTTAAAGAGATTCACAATGTCTAGAATTCATAGGAGAGCTCGATGGGTGAGCATCGTATAGGCCTACAATTACCCGGAATGTTCCCATGTCCTGGTGCCCTTATAGACATCATATCGATCTATCACCTCGCTCAGATATCTGTTACTCTTATACACCGTCTGCATTAAGTTTAGTTTAGGTTAGGTTACCGGGTACATTAAATTCGCCATAGTTTAGTAATGTGTTGGCTTAATAGACGTAAAGCCAGGGTTCGAGCCCCAGGCCAGATGTCAAAACAAAATTAAAAAAAAAGTATTTCTCCGACGATTTACTCTCAGAGTTTATGCCATAAATCTACTGATAAATAAATAAAATTGCCATGAAGAGCTTCACAAAAAATCTGTCGTTCGGAGTCGATTTTAAACTGTAGGTCCTGCCACTCAAGTATAAAATTAACACAAACAACATAAGTGGTGTGGGAAACTAGGTCAATAATTTTGACTGAAGGGTTGTAATTACCAATTATGTATGTATGTGTGTAGAGGGTACAGTGCCGTTCGCAGGCAGGTTCACCTTGTAGCCCAAAGTTAGGTAATCTCTCTTGTCATGATCAGCTAGTGCTGGGTTTGAAAAACCCCAAGCGCCGGATGAAACCGTTCAGATCGCTTAGTGGCACGTTCGCCACTATGCCCAGATTTTCAAACTTTCTGTCATCCAAAAACCGATGACATTTGTTTTGAAGTGCAGGGCAAGTCCATATAAACCAATTCCGTTTCTGCCACATCCAGCCAGCTTCTGCAGTAATTGTGGTGGGGCAAACCGAGCTTGTCGGCGAAACTGCCAAAAGCGCAGTGTTCTGTTAGAATTCCTGTTAGAGTGCGCATTATTCCCTTGTCGAAGTCATGTAGTTTCTTGGTTTTTCTGCTGTGTCTACTGATGGACACAGAGCATCAGTGGCGCCCATGCATTAGGTTTAGTGTGGAGACACTTTCTGTATTAAGTTGCCGTAATGGTGATGCCTGATATGTCAGTGAGTATTGTCCAGTTGAGAAGCAAAACGTCTCAATGCGTATCTTCCAATAGACTCTAGCAGCAGATGTTCTTATTGTCGTGTGCATTAACGACAATGGGAGCCTTGTGGTTATGCTGTTGTATCACCTTTGCAATCTCATTGAGAGATCTCAATGTAGTAAAGGGCTATCCATTTCGTGGTTTTAAAAGTATGGAAGTGGAATTCGACATCTGTCAAAGTAAGTTGTGAAAGTAATTTTTTTCTCTTTTGCAGTTGAAAGTCTGACATTGACGAAAATGGATCGCTTCTCTATCACACTACGCATGAAAATGATTAAAACCTACTATAAAAATGGTGATTCTGCCACAGCCACGTATCGTGCTTTAAAAGGAGATTATGGTTTACAATTGGCTAAATTGTGAAGAAATTTAAAGAGACTGGAGTTGTTACAAATATTGAAAGGCCTGTGCATCATCGTTTTCTGTGCATTTATATCTACACCTACATCCATATAAAGTCCAGCTCACATAACAACTGAAGCCAGCTGACCATTCACAACGCCGTAGATACGCGGAATGGGTGCTTGAACAACAGGCGGTGGACGGCAATTTTCCAAATAAAATTTTCTTCAGCATTGAAGCACATTTCACACTCGGTGGGTATGTTAACAAACAAAATATTGTCGTATTTGAGGTTCTGAGAATCCTCAAGTATTTGAAGAGAGGCCATTACATCCAGAAAAAGTCACTGTTTGGTGCGCTCTTTGCTCTGAAGGTGTGATTGGACTTTACTTCTTCGAAAACGAAGATGGAATGACTGTCATCGTCAATTTGGAGCGTTGTGGTCATATGATAACCGACTTTTTTTGCCTGCTATTGAAAAATACGACTTGAAGAATATGTGGTGCCACATGCCACACAACTCCAGCGAATATGGCTTTATTGCAAGAGACATTTCCTGGCCGCGTAATTTCTCGTCGTGGCGATATCAACTGGCCACCAAGATCATGCGATTTGACACCATTAGACTTATTTTTGTGGGGCTAGGCGAAAGACAGTGTTTATGCATATAAATTTTCAATTTTTGAGCACTTAAAAACCGAAATTCGTCAAGATACCGCCTGATATGCGTCAAAAAGTGGTCGAAAATTACTCTCTTGGTTACTCTCTAGGGGGCTGCTATAGACAGCGATATGAAAGGCAACAATTTATTTGACTTCTTTGCAGAAGCTAGTAAAACAATTAACCGAGTATTGATGCTAGACTGGCACTTCTGTTTGTAGCCAAAATGGTAAAATAACCCACTTGTAGACAGACCAGAAAATCCTGCCGGTTTAGGAACATAACATAATTGGCTATTACAACCCTTCAGTCAGGATTACAACCTAGCTTCTCACACCACTTATGTTGTGTGCGTTAATTTTATACATGAGTGGAGGGACCTACAGTTTTAAAGTCGACTCCGAACGACAGATTTTTGAGAAGCTTTTAATGGCAATTTTTACCCTCAGAGTCTTTGCCAGAAATCTGCTGAGAGGAAGTCGCCGAAGAAATATTTTTCGTTTTGATGTCTGACCTGGGATTCGAACCCGGGCCTTTCATCTAATAAACCAACCAACACACTACCCACTAGACCACGGTGACATTTTGGATATCCTTTTTAATTTATAGTCGATTTTTTGTAAAGAAATTATTCCGCTTTAGGAACTTTCTCAGGAAATAATTTACTTGAAATCTATTAAGAATCTAGAATGTTAACCTCTGGTCTATGTATATGAAACAATTCATAGTTTACAGCTCTGTTTATTGGTTGACGCACATGTGTTGATGTTTCGTTGACAGAGCTGTTATGTCTGATTAAGCTTCTCATTGCAATTATTGTATTACAACAATTTTGTTAATAAAAATTTCCTTTACAAATACAAGTCGTAACAATATTAATGAGAATAATTTAAGATTGTCATAAATTGTATAAAATTATTTAAATTATACGAATATGTTCTGAATCATATTGAAGACCATTTATGTAGTTGTGGGCGGGTCACTTTATGTGTTGGACAGGACAATTAAAAAGTTTAAACATTTAAAACGTTTTTATTTAATTAAAGAATCAGGAAATTAAGTTAAAGGAAAAACTTATTAGATGTCTGAGCTACAGCCTAGCTTTAAACGTAACTCAAGTTGTGTGCGTTAAATTTATATGGGAGTGGCGGGATACATACAAGTTAACGTCGACTGCGAACGAGAGATTTTTAAGAAATTGGACCATTTTTCTTCGAGCATGAGCAAGGAGTGGGCGTTACAGTCAATGACGATCTTTATCGGGCCATGTTGAATGAATTTTTGTTCACAAAAATTGAAGAGAAGGATTTTGGCAATATTTGGTTTCAACAGGACAGCGCTAAGTGCCACACAGCCGAAGCTACACTCGATGTATGGCGACCTGTTTTTAAAGATCGCTTATCAATCGCAAAGCTGATGTAGTTTGGCCACTTCAGAGCTGCGACTCGGACGTTGGACTATTATTTTTGGGGGGCGGCAGTTGCGATTTGACACCGTTGGACTATTATTTGGGTGGAATGCCGTCAAAGATAAGTGTTACGCCGACAAGCCAAAGACAACTGACTCTTTAAAGAACAATATTCGTGAAGCTCTTGATGAAATAAAGCGGCACACAATCGATAATGTGCTTAAAAATTGAACCCATCGTATAGGCTACTGCTTGGCCAGCCAAGGCAGCCATTTAAATGAAATTATTTTCCATTATTAACTGGAAGGATTGTACTTTCAAATAAAAAAAAAGAAATTTGAGAAAATATTCGGTAGTAGAGTTTTTTAAGGTATTTTGCGGACCCTTTATATTGCACAATATTTCGGTAGTATATGCACCGACTTTGGTCTTTCTAAACTCCATACATACATACATACATAAGTCAGGATTATTGACCTAGTTTCTCACACCACTTATGTTGTGTGTGTTAATTTTATACATAAGTGGCGGGACCTACAGTTTAAAGTCGACTCCGAACGACAGATTTTATGAGAAACTTTTCATGGCAATTTTATTTACTCTCAGAGTTTTTTCCAGAAATCTGCTGAGAGGAAGTCGTCGAAGAAATACTTTTTTTTGTATTTTGTTTTGGTGTCTGGCCTGGGACTCGAACCCTGGCTTTTACGTCTAATAAGCCAACACACTACCTACTAGACCACGGCGACTTTTAAAACTTTTTAAACTCCACCTCTTACAAAAATAACCGTGTCCGGATAAAAGCATTTTCAAAAAAAAAAGTTATTTTGCGGACCCTTTACATTGCAGAATATTTCGGTAGTTTAGAAAGACCAAAGTCTAGACACCGACTCCACCTCTTACAAAAGTACCGGATACGGTTACTTTAAAAAAAAAGTTATTTGGCGGACCCTTTATATTCCGCGATAAAATGTTGAAGACCAAGCATAACAAAACGTAATACCTCTACAGAGGAGGTGGTTTTAAGCGACATAAATCCGTTTAGTTTACAACACTTCCAAGTCTACTACAAAAAATTTCTTTTTTTTTTAATTTTTTACTTCCTTCTTCCATTTATTTATTCTTTAAAATTTGACTAATGACTGGTTAAGTGTATAAAGAGAAGCAAACAAAGGAAGAGAAGAAAAAACCAAAGATTTCAAAATGTAATGAAAAATACTCGCATATTGCAGAGCGCACCGTCTGCTGTAAATGTCTATAAAATTCAAAAATAACTGCAGCCGTATGGCCGTATGATGATGGACTGACTGACTGATGGGTACCATAAAACGTTTCATTAAATGTTTTAAAATTGAGGACGTGGATGTAAAAGATGCAAGTGTGTTCGTGTGTGTATGTGTGTGTGTGTATGCACAGTTATAAAGAGAGTAAATCATTTATAAACGCATGTATGGTATGCATACATGCTTTAACACATCCATCCATAGATAATGTTGTTTGTTATATACAAATAGAATACAAATACACAAACAAATATAACACATACACATATATATACACATATACATACACTATACTATACTATACCATACCATACAAACATAAATAAACTTACCCGTGTCCTTAATCCAGTAGTTAATTGATTTTGGTGAAGCCTCTACGTGACATTCAATTTGAACATCAGTACCAAGTGGTGCACCGACTAATTGATTTGGTACTTGTATAACAGGATGAACTGAAATAGACATAAAAAAGTGTATCAGAGAGGGAGGGAGTGTAAATAAAGGAAAATAAAATATAAAAAAAAAGTAGAAAAGAATTTATTAAACAGTTGGAGGATATTAAAAAATTATTTGCATCACCAGAAGATTATAAATCATTGCTAATGTTGATAAAAAAAAAAACAAAAATTTATTTATGATGGCCAGTAAATTGTTGAAAAAAAAAATAGGACTCAAGTCCACAAATGTGAAACTAAATAAAATAAATTGTTAATTGCATTGTAAGGTAAAAAAATCTATAAAAAAATGGGAAACATTTCTTAATTACTTTACAATTGATGCCATTTATGAGCTATGCTATGTTTTTACCTTTAAAAAACATTTAAAATATAAGCTCTTAGATTGCAAATAAAATAAAAATAAATTTGTATTTAATTTTAATTAAAATTCTTTATAATTCCCTTAAATCTGTACGCTACTGTTCAAAACTTAATGTAAACAACAACAATTGCTTTGTTTGTTATACCACTTTCCACTATTTCGCATAAACAATAACATTCACTAAACAATTCTTCCACAGATATTTATAACGGAGATCTTTACACCACAATTACTCTCTACAAATGCACCGCATCTTTACACAATTCTGACTGAACTTTTACTGATTCCATTGCCTGCTTTGTTTTGCCTTTTACATGGCGCGATCACTTTCTTCAAACACACAGCGTCTTTACACAATACTGACTAAACTTTTACAGTCTAATAAAGACTGAAGAAATATTTCTATCGGAGGCTTTCTCTTTAGCAGATTTTATTTATATTTAAATTGTTTTTATTTAATTAAAGAATCAGAAAATTAAGTTAAAGGAAAAACTTATGATGGCTGAGTCATGGGTTGAACTACACTACCTAGTATTCTAAAGCAAGTTCTAATCATATCCCATAAGAAAGCCAGTTTATGTGTTTATTAATGATAGGTTTGGTACCATATTCTGTCTAAAGACGGTGCCATTATCTGCCGATTAAGTACCTTGGAAGTTGGTAATAAATCTAGATTTGCCAGATCTTAAAGCAAAAGTGCTTTTCATAAGACAAAAAAAGTGAAAGCTAAGATACGTGTTCGAAGAAGTGAACAATTATTAGTGCCCTCAATAATATATTTAGTGGCATACAGAAGGGAAGGGAAGAAATACATAAGTATTCTGTATAGCCACCGTTAGGAAAAAGCTCCTTACCGAACACAACTTATTACAGTCCTTGGTGGAAAGTCTCTACTGTTATTGGTTTTAAGCAAGCTAAGAAATTATTACCGAAGGTAACTAACTCAGTAGTATTGTATGATTTTTAAAAAAAACTTCGACGTAAAATTAACATGAAAAGTTTCTTAAAAATCTATTCTCCCGGGGTCAACTTTAAACTGTAGGTTCATGTATAAAATTTACACATACACAGCATAAGTCGAGCGAAAAGCTAGAGCCTAACTAAAGGATTGTAATGACCAATTCTGTATGTGTTCTTACAAGTCTTAAAGCTGCAGTAGTGAACTTGTGCTTGAAACTCAAGCTCCGATATCTCGAAAAACAACGAAATTTAAAAAAGAAATCTCTTTTCGCAAATTCATCTCAGCAGTCTTCTTTCAAAACCTATCGAGTCGCCGTAGTCTAGTAGGTAGTGTTGGCTTGTTAGATGTAAAGCTCGAGTTCGTATCCCAGGTCAGGCATCAAAACGAAATATGAAAATATTTCTTAGGCGAAATTTCTTTGGCAAAAACTCTGAGAATAAAGAAAATTGCAATGAAGAGCTTCTCAAAATTATCTTTAAAACTGTAAGTCCCACCACTCAAACATTGAATTAACACACACAACATCAGTAGTCGCCTTAGTCTAGTAGGTAGTATGTTGGCTTATTAGACCGTAGGCCCGAGTTCAAACCCCATGTCAAGATATCAAAACGAAAATATTTCTTAGGCGTCTTCCTCTTCCACCAGCAGATTTCTGGCATGAAAAGCTTCTCAAAAATCTGTCGTACGGAGTCGACTATAAACCTTGGGTGCCTTTACACGTATGTAAATCTTAACACACTCAACATAAGTAGGAGTGCGAAGCTAGGCCGTATTCCTGACTGAAGGGTTGTAATGATCAATTATGTATGCATGTATGTAGTTGAGTATTTCTTCGGCGACTTCCTCTCAGCAGATTTCTGGCAAAGACTCTGAGAGTAAAAATTGCCATGAAAAGCTTCTCAAAAATCTGTCGTTCAGAGTCGACTTTAAACTGTAGGTCTCGCCACTCATGTATAAAACTAACGCACACAGCATAAGTGGTGTGAGAAGTTAGGTCGAAGTTCTGACTGAAGGGTTGTAATGACCAATTATGTATGAATGTATGTAGTTGACTGGCTTGTTTAGACAAGTGTGGTTCAAATCTTGGCTAAGACATATTGAGAAAGTTAAATATGAAAATAATATCTCTCGACAAGTTCTTCTCAGCAGTCTTCTATAAAAAAATATCTAAAATCTGTACGTCCCATTACTCATGCTTAAAATCAACGTAAAAGACATGAGAGTGAAGTGAGAAGCAAGGTTGTTGTCTTGACTAAAATGATATTTATTACTAAGACTAATTGTCTTGAGGCAATACGGGAATTATTAACGTAAATCAAATTGTTACAGAATAATCCTTTGGTGCTAGCAATACTGCCTTCTTAACAATGATAATATACACTGAGCGCCATAAGTAAGACAACATCAACTATAATTTTAAATTTTCTATTATAAAAAATATACTTTTAGCACAACAATAATTTTGTTTTTTGTTTTTGTTTTAACATTTTATAAATAATTGATAAACGTTTTTATTTTTGGCCCGGGTTCGAATCCCAGGTCAGACATCAAAACAAAAAATATTTCTTCGGCGACTTCCTCTCAGCAGATTTCTGGCAAAGACTCTGAGAGTAAAAAATTGCCATGAAAAGCTTCTTAAAAATCTGTCGTTCGGAGTCGACTTTAAACTGTAGGTCCCGCCACTCATGTATAAAATTAACGCACACAACATAAGTGGTGTGAGAAGCTAGGTCGTAATCCTGACTGAAGGGTTGTAAAGGCCAATTATGTATGTATGTTTTATTTTTGGAAATTTATTCAACTATTCTCATTTACTTTTCTCGCTATCCTAAGAAAATGAATTATTTCAGTGGTGTTTACTTACTTTTGGCGCTCAACGTACATACTAACAAATATTGTATTGAATTAAAAAATTTGAGATATTTGGTTTTGACTTGATTAAATATTCAGTTTTACAATCAAAGAAATCAACCATGACATTGACTTCCCAAAAAAGGGAGGAAAAATTAAAAAAAAATTTTTTAAAAAATTAAAAAAAAAATTAAATCAAATTTAAATTTAAAGTTTCAATTGTTTATTAAATTTAATAGTAAAACATAATATTGAATTAAATAAATATGTTTTCTAGAATTTAAAATCAACAAAAAGAAAGAAAAGGATCTTCTTTCAGGGCACATTCTAGAAAGAATTAAAATTCAATTTGATTATTTATGTATGCATCATACAGACATACGAGTATGTACATGTATATGTGCAGTCAGGTCCTTACATTATTTACAATAAAGTGTCAAAGTCTAATGACTTCCTTTTTTGCCTTTAAATTGATTTTTAGTTCTCTTTTCTGGAAATTTAATTTGTGAATAACATTGTAAAGCAATAGAAAGAAAATGTAAGAAGAAAATAATTTTAGGACTTTTCAAATTCAAAATTCAATTTCAACAGCATTTCTGTATTAATTTTTAACAAATTTTCATATATGCATACGTACATACATACATACGTACTGACATGCATGGCATGCAGTTAGGTATACAAAACCACAGACGACATACAAAATTCTAGGCATACACGATATAAGGTTACAGAAACAATTTCTATATGTTTTCTTCTTCTTTCTTTCTATTGTTTTTGTTTTTGGTAATATGGAAGTAAATCATTTATTGTCATTTTATACACTTTCATGCCCATACATACGAGGTTAGGCTGACAAATTATTGGGAATATATTACAGCTCTTCAGCCAAGAGTACGACCTATCTTCTAACGTATTCGTGTGAAAAGTCCTACGCAAGATCTTCGGTCCAGTGAGAGTTAGCCATCACTTCCTCTATGAACTGTATGAACTCCTCAATAATTTGAATGTTGTGTAGCGCATTAGCATTTAGCCGCTAAAATAGAAGAGAATGTTCCGTTGAGACAGGTCTCCAAGATGATTTCCCCATTCAATGAGCTGTATGAGCTCCTCAACAATGTTGACGTTGTCTAGCGTATTAATATCTAGTGCATGCGATGGTCATGTCCTCCGATTCTAAAAGGATGCTCCGGCGAGACAAGTATTTGATGCAGGGATGATGACGTTGTTTGCGTTGCGCAAATCAGGGAAACCCTTTCATCGACTGGGGTGACCAATTGTGCTGTGTAAAGGCAGGCTGAAATCTGTTAATCGGATTGTTTGTGGCCAATTATGTAAGTAAGTAGGTTAGAGGACGTGTACTTGCCAATTCTGACAAGTACAGTACTCGGTGGTCGAATTGACCCATTGTACAACGTCCTAGCTTCTCACACCACTTATGTTGCGTGCGTTAATTTTATACATGAGTTTACATTAAAAGTTAAAGTCGACTCCGAACGACACATTTTTTGAGAAGCATTCCATGGCAATTTTTTTTGTTACTCTCAGAGTTTTTGCCAAAAATCTGCTGAGAGGAAGTCACCGAAAAATTATTTTAAAATTTTCGTTTTGATGTCTGTCCTGGGATTTGAACTCGGGTCTTTCGTCTAATAAGCCAACACACTACCTACTAGACCACGGCGACCTCATGTAAGTAAGTAAGTTTATGACAATTTTATTCTGTTCGAGATGGCTGAGCTGGAGTTTGAGCCATGGCTCAATACACAACTTAATGACGTCAACGCCCTCTGTTATATTATGTAGATCAATAAACTACCCGGTGTTAGATTAGGTTAGGTTAGGTTAGTGTGGTAGCTTTATACCAAAAGCTCACTTGAGCACGCATAGTGGCCTGTTGTGGTGCCACAGGTGAAAGCAGTACCTGTACTAACCATGTTCCTCCGAGCCAAGAAGGGTGAATCGTAAACCCGGTGTATCGTAATTAAAAATTCTAGTGAATGGTGCACTTGACTTTGGTATCTAATCAAATGGAAAGAATTTCCTTCCAAAAACTAATGGAATCCTTAAAGTCCTGTATCATAATGTCCTATTACATTATCCATCCATACATACATAATTGGCCATTACAACCCTTCAGCCAGGATTACGACCTAGCTTCTCACACCACTTATGTTGTGTGCGTTAATTTTATACATGAGTGGTGGGACCTACAGTTTAAAGTCGACTCCGAACGACAGATTTTTGAGAAGCTTTTCATGGCAATTTTTACTGCCCAGAGTCTTTGTCAGAAATTTGCTGAGAGGAAGTCGCCGAAGAAATATTTTTCGTTTTGATGTCTGACTTGGGATGCGAACCCGGGCCTTTCGTCTAATAAGCCAACACACTACCTACTAGACCATAGCGCTTTTAAAACACGTTCTCGTTGCTCACTGTACCCCCCGTTATTGTTTGCTGTTGTCCTTAGGGAAATAATTGAAGGAGTTGTCCTTAAAAGAGACATATTTTGGGGGCTTGCAGACGTCCATTCTCTCAAATGGAGTCTATAAATTTGCCCGAAATTGTAAGTACCAAATCATCCGTGGTCTGGTAGGTAGTGTATTGGCTTCTTAAACGAAAGGTACGAGTTCAAACCCCAAGTCAGACATCAAATCGAAAATATGAAAATATTTCTTCGGCGACTTCCTCTCAGCAGGCTTCCAGCAAAAACTCTCAATAGTAAATAAAATTCCTATGAAAACCTTCTCAAAAATCTGCCATTCGGACACGCCTTTAAACTGCAGGTCCCGCCACTCATGTATAAAAATAACGCACACAACAAAGATGGTGTGAAAAGCAAAGTCGTAATCCTTACTGAAGCGTTGTAGTGACCACGAGCCAACATTGCCTCACAAATTGTAGTCTTATTTGCCAAAAAGTCACTCGATTTCAGTTTTTACATTCGCGTTGTCAAAAGATTTGTCAATAATTTCAATCAGAAAGTATATTCAAGTCGTAAAGGAAAGAAAATTTTAATCCGGATTTCTGTCATAAATTTTTAAACATACCCTCGTTTATTTCATTCATGACTTCTATACACACCTTAAATTGATCCAAAAAAAAAAAATCAGAAATTAATACATTGACATACCTTATGGAAAAACAATAGCAAAGGACACACACACACAGACGCATAGAGAAAAGGCCAACTACCTGAACATTTATGTGGAAAACAATTATAATTGAATAACCCAGCAAAATTTCATTAAATAGGTGGAGCAAAAATAGGTTGGGGTCTACAAGATAACCCAAAACTATCGCAAAAATGCAAATACCGACTGAAATCTGATTAGCCTACCGATACAATGGGCGCACCTCCCATCTGATTAAGTGCTTTGAAAGAAACTTGTTGGGCCTTATGTTCCTTAATTGAGTACGAATAATTGTAATATCAGGTCTTTAGTTAATCGCTTCCTGTCTTTAAATTTAAATAAAATATTGTTATATCGTTTAACATTAAAATTATAAACAAAAACAATGAACTTTTTTACATGATAAACAAGTAAACAAAAATATACCAACAAACACCGGTATATAAAAAAGATAAACAAGTAAACAAAAATGCAACAACAAACACTGCAAGAATAAATGTAAACAAAATTCACAAATAACAATAATGAAGCAACAATGTTTACATTTATAGAGATTTCGAGAAGGCGAGAACATTCACTTCAACTTCAAAAACATTCATCAGGCAACGAGTTAGTAAAAGTTCAGTCAATATAGTGTGAAGACGCAATGTGTTTGAAGAGATTAAGCATGGTTTGAAGACCTCAGTTACAAAGATTTGTCGAACAATTGTTATTGTTTACGCAAAAGAGTGTAAAGACGAATAACAAACAAAGGAATTGTTATTGTTTACATTAAATTGTGAACAGTGGTGCACAGAATTGTGCGAACAATAAAGAATTTTTATTAAAACTGAACAGAAATTTATTTTTATTTTTATTTGCAATCTACGAGCTCATATTTTAAACGTTTTTAAAGGGGTAAAAACGTAACAATATATTGACTTTGAAATTGTTGTGGTTTGTGAATTAAAGGAAAGCAAAGACAATGCCACAAGAAAAATTCTAACATTTGACGTTAAAAGCATTAAATTGCGCACTCACATCACTTCCACGTGAGATGACCGTACCCTTAAATCGCTCGTACAGGTATTTATATCCAACATGGCATAAGGTTTAGGTCATGTTAAAGACACAAGTCCTTAGTACCCATAAGAGATCAGCAACGAGTATTGAAAACGATGAGTAGATTCAAATCATGCTTATAATTTCAGATACTTATACGCATTCATACTTATTTTAATATAATACTAATACTACTCATACCCAAAGTTGGAAGTACTTGTCGTATTCATACTTAACAATACGCATTATGTTATTGACTTCAACTCACAAAATAAGCAAGCACAAAATAAGAATGATTCGCATACGAGCACTGTCTCTTTGTCTTTCCTTTCTTCTTTGTTTCACAACAAAGTCCTATAACATATAATAAAATATGAATCAAAGAGAGGCTGAATCTAATACGAACTAATCAAACTATATCGGTCATTTATAAATCATGTTACGAACGATGATCGACTACTCAATCACAAATACTCAAAAGCCGGTCCATATATAAAGGCAGGAAAAAGGCGATAAATGCTACGTACGCACATACATACATAATCGGTCATTACAACCCTTTAGTCAAGATTACGACCTAGCTCTCACACCACTTATCTTGTGTGTGTTAATTTTATACATGCTTGGGGGAAATACAGTTTAAATTCGACTCCGAAAGACAGATTTTGAAGCTTTTCATGGCAATTTTATTTACTCTTAGAGTATTTGCTAGAAATCTGTGGAGTGAAAGTTGCTGTAGAAATATTTTTTCACAATTCGGTTTTGATGTCTGACCTGGGTTTTGAACCCTGACCTTACGTCTAATAAACCGACACACTGTCTACTAGACTACGGCGACTACAAATTAAACAAACATATAAAACAGACCGGAAATCTGCTGAGGGGAGAAGTCGTTGAAGAAATATTTTCATATTTTCCTTTTGATGTCTAACCTGGGATTTGAACTGGGGCATTTCTAGACTACGGCGATTTCAAATGTCATATACGTCTGTCAAAGGAAGCTTGGGAGTAGATAAGGCCCATATATTTGCTGGATGTATACGGCGATTGTATGGCCTTATCTTTCCAATGGAACATTTGAGTGGTAGGACCTAACTCGCTACGCTGGATAGGGTACAAAGGTTGAAAGGCTTGTGCATTATGCTTAAATAATCCATGAAATAGAAGTAGATCACTCAGGCTTTAGACCATGTGACTACATGGTAGCAGATACTGCTTTCTAATGAACATACAGGACTCGCACTCCCTCAAGGAAAGAATGGGTTGCTGAGGTTGTCATCGGTGATGGTGATATAACGATCTCTTCATCGGCCAACGCCTTCTGATTGTTATGTTCTTGATTGTTTAATTGAAACGGAATTATATGCTGGGAAATGTATTTAAATGCCTACCGACTGCATAACATGCATAATCTTAGAATTGTGCATGTAGATGTAGAGTTTAGATGTGTTATAAGAGTTTTATAGGCGAGTATACATAGTTTCGACTATAATTTCCTCAAGTCTACTATCCATAGACACACTTACACACAAACATACACAACATATACTGTATAGTCATTGAAAATTTGTGGTTTTTGTTGTCAATAGATTGCATTAGTTTATCAAGTAAAAAAAAAAACAAAAAAAGGTTAAAACTCCTCTATATAATACCTTTCCAAAAGTCAATGTTTTTCGTGATAGGGTCGGGGTAAGATTTCGAAAACTTTTTTTGTTTTGCTTTTCATATGATTTTACAGGTTAGAAGCATCTTTTATTACCAAAAATTCTCTAAAAATCATTTCTCATATTGTTTAAGAGACAAAAACTTGGATTTAGTTATTGTAATACAAATCCTAATACACAATACTCATATACATACAGTGAGAGACAAAAGAAAATGTACATTAAAAAAAATTCTTTGCATTAATAAATTATCATTATTTTTATTTAAAAATTATTTCACTGCCTGTTTTTAAAATTGAAGCAAAAAAAGCAATTAGAAAAAATTTCAAAATATTGGCAATTTTTTTCGGGCACTCTCCTTAACAATTCAAATTTTAGTTTGATGATCGTTAGAATTTTATTCATGGTGTACACTTTCTTTTGACACTCACTGTACATTCATTTGACTATTAGTTACGTATGGTACGTATACACATAATACATCGATGTATGTGTCTGTCTGTCTGTCTGTATGTATGCCATATTGTTACAAAAATATCGAAAAAAGGTAAAAAAAAATGTTTTAAAGTGATGTGATTTTAATTGATTTCTATGCTTGAGTGCATTTTTAGTCTTTATCATGCCTTCAGTACTACAGATAAACTTTATTATTGAAAAAAAAAAAAACGATCATATTGTATTGAATAAAGTCGAGAGTGATGGAATAAAGGGTATTTGAAAAAAGGGATACACAAGAAGCTTCCAGCCGCCATACTTTTGGCTCATTCAGATTGCCTGAGGTGAACCTTCAACTCAATTTTCTATATAGAAAATTATCTTTGAAAACAAATTAATCTCTTTCCTTTAGTCAGGATCACAACCTAGTTTATCTTACAACCTAAGCTCTGTACATTTATTTTAGCCATGAGTGTTAGAATCCATAGTTTACTATCGTCTTGAAGTAATTTTTCATTGCAATTTAATTTACTCTCAGAGGAAATCGCCAAAAGAAATATTCTGTTCATATTCCGCTTAGTTCGAGATGTTTCAACTGGGCTTTGAACTACAAGTTCTCGTCTAAGAATACATACATAGATAATTGGTCATTAAAACCCTTCAGTCAGGATTATGACTTAGCTTCTCACACCATTTATAACGAGTGCGTTGATTTCATACATGAGTGGCGGGCCCCACAGTTTAAAGTCGTCTCTGAACGACAGATTTTTGCCATTTTCATGGCAATTTTATTTACTCTCAGAGTTTTTGTTAGAAATCTGCTGACAGAAAGTCGCCAAAGAAATACTTTTTTTTTCATATTTCATATTGATGTCTGTCCTGGGCTTTGAACTCGGTCTTAACGACTAATAAGCCAACACATCACCTACTAGACTGCGACTACTGCTTGACTTACTTTGTTATTATACTCGTAATCCGTTAGTTAGGATCACAACCTAGTTTATCATACAACCTAAGCTCTGGGAAGAGAAATGAAACATTCTCCAAGATATTACCCCTTGGATTGAGAGGAAATTTGATAAAATTAATTACAAATTAACACAGATGTTCTCCGCACACTATCTAAAATGATGCGGACCACACTTTTTTTTCCTTGCGAGAGGTGGAGTTTAGAAAGAACGAATCTTGAGACCAAAGTCGGCGTTTAACTACCGAAATCTTCTGGAATAAAGAGTCTGCCAAATATCTTTTTTTTTTGTTGGAAAATGCTTTAAAAAAAACTCTTCTACTGAATATTTTCTCAAATTTCTTTTTTTATTTGAAAGTACAATCCTTGCGGTTAATAATGGAAAATAATTTCATTCAAATGGCTACCTCAGCTGGCCATGCAGTAGCCTACACGATCGATCCAATTTTTAAACACATTATCGATTATGTGCAGCTGTATGCCACCAATGGATATATATAAGAATATTGTTCTTTAAAGCGTCAATTGTCTCAGGATTGTCCGCGTAACATTAATCTTTGACGGCAGCCCACAAATAATAGTCGTCCAACGGTGTCAAATTGCAACTCCGAGGTGGCCAAGAGTCAATGTTTTTCCTGATAGGGTTGGAGTAAGATTTCAAACTTTTTTTGTTTTGTTTTTTCTATGGTTTTACAGGTTAGAAGCATCTTTTATTACCAAAAATACCCAAACGACATCATCTCTGCGGCTGGTAATGCGATCTTCAAAAACAGGGCGCAAAACATCGAGTGTAACTTCGGCTGTGTGGCACGTAACGCCGTCCTGTTGAAACCAAATATTCCCAATATCCTTCCCTTCAATTTTTGTGAACAAAAATTCATTCATCATGGCACGATAACGATCGCTATTGACTGTAATGGCCATTCTTTGATCATTTTCAAAGAAAAAAATTGCCCAATTATGCCTCTGGACCAAAATCCACACTAAACGGTGACTCGTGCGTCACTGCGTCGGCTTTTCAATGTATGCGTGCGGGTTTTCTGTGCCCCAAATGCGACAATTTTGTTTGTTTATAGACCCTCCAAGATCAAAATGAACTCTTCATCTGAAAAGATGAAGTTTTTTTTTGGTTAAAATCGACATCTTCTGTAAGTCGATCGCAGGCTTACTTAGCGAAGCTAAAACGCGATACACAACCATATTCGTTCAGCGGAAGGATAAAACTAATTATCTGTCCAATCAGCCATAAGCTAAGTGTTACCATTCATGAAATAAGCACTAGTTGAAAACAAAAAAACGTATGATGGCGGACCTGATACATTGATGTTGAAATCAAAGTCGTTTTATTGGTATAGAGTGTAGGAAACCAGCTATGTAGTATCGAAGTAGCGAAGCCTAAACGCATTGGATGATCAATATTTGTTCAGCGGAAGGATAAAACTAATTATCTGTCAAATCAGATATGAGTTAAGTGCTACCATTCACGGAATAAGCATACATACATAATTGGCCATTACAACCCTTCAATCAGGATTACGACCTAGCTTCTCACACCACTTATGTTGTGTGCGTTAATTTTATACATGAGTGGCAGGACCTACAGTTCAAAGTCGACTCCGAACGACAGATTTTTGAGAAGCTTTTCATGGCAGTGTTTACTTTCAGAGTCCTTGCCAAAAATCTGCTGAGAGGAAGTCGCCGAGGAAATATTTTTTCGTTTTGATGTCTGACCTGGGATTCGAACCCGGGCCTTTTGTCAAATAAGCCAACACACTACCCACTAGACCACGGCGACTTCGATGATGCTACTGTTTCGGAAAACATTTAATGCAGGATTTGTAACCTCCCTGTTTGAAACCTTTAACGACTTCGGAATAAGCACTAGTTGAAAAAAAAACGTTAGGTGGCGGACCCGATAAAACAAAAACTACTTAAATGAAGCAGTTTGTTAAGGTTTGAGGAGTCATCGCATAGATGTCTGTGTTGGGCTCTCAGTTTTGAGATGCGAATACACAAATCTCCTGCAGTTGTGGAAGACACAAATGAGTTCAATGTAATTAAGTTGCCGTAGTCTAGTTGGTAGTGAGGTGGCTTATTAGATGGAAGACGTACCCGATACTTCTGAACAGCGAAGGAAATTGGATTAGCATAGCCATTGGATTAGCATAGCCATTGGATTAGCATAGCCATTGGATTAGAGGATGTTTAATGGCTGTTTTAACAACTTTTCCTTTGTAGACAAAATTCACCTAAGAAGAACGGAAGCCTTTAATCGGGCCCTTAAATCCTCTCGTCTAGCACTGTTTTTTAAATGCAAAATACAAAATTTGATTTCAAATGAATGATGATGTCAATGTCTATGATGATGATGATGATGATGAAAATGATGATTTCAGCATACGTAGTATGTATGTATGTACATAGTCGTGTGTAACAACATTTTGAATAATGCATGTGTGAAATTTTGTGGTCAGTTTGAATTCATAGATTTTCGGTTTAGAAAATGAAAAGACAAGAGAGAACAAAAAAAAATTTACAAATTTATTGAGGTTTTAAATTGAATAGGCAGAGTTGTTGTTGGTCAGTTTATTGTTCATTTTTATTGGTACATCATCGTCAGCATTTGTATCAGCATCAGCATCTGAATCTGCATCTGCATTAGCATCATTCTAGAGTTTCTTTTGCATTTTCACTTTTTGTATTACAAATAGAAAACAATTAAATTTAAACTTTTTCTTTAACAAAAAAAGCAACAAAAAAAACTAGAAAGAAAAGAGAAATTGGCTCTAATGAATCCTGCATTGAATTCTCTTAAAGAAGTTTTTTTATTTTTTTTTTTTGCAGCAAAATTAATTGATTTTCGAAATTTGAGAAGGTATGACTACTGACTGACTGAGAAAGGCTGGTGGTAATTTAATTAAGATTGACATTTTATGAAGGAGATGATAACAATTAAAAAATTTTAAAATAAATTTCAATTCCTTTTTTTTATTCTTTTTTGTTTTTTTTAATTATATTTACTGTCCCTTAGCCATGCCATGCCATGCTACACTTATCTTGTGTGTGTGTGCTCCTTTATATTCCCTAATTTCTATTGTCTTTGGAAAATGATTGCATGTGTTGCGGCTGAGTTTGCGGTAAAACAAGACCACAAATATGCAGTAATGATGTCCGAAACATGTTCGTTCAGACACCTCACTGCAGCCAATGTATGAAGGCTTTGAAGCATCATCTACAGTTAAAGGATAAAGAGAATAATAGTCGCCATACTGGTGGCTTTTTGTTCGTTTCGTGTTGTTTTTTTTTTCCTTCTATCTCACAAACTCTCTCTCTCTCTCTGCTACTTGCTTTTATGTGTCCAAAACTATTGATACAATTGCAATGATTTTGTTGCAAAGAGAGAAAGAGAGAGAGAGAGAGAGACAAAGAGAGAGAGAGAGAGAGAGCGATGAACTATGGTATGCAGTATCTATAACGTACGTGATGTATAGACATAGACAGTCAAGTTAGTGGTTTTGTTTTGCTACGTTTTTTTGCCTTGTATTTTATATTGTTTTAAGGAACAGTATTCCCCCGATTTACGGCGTAGAATAATCTGGAAAAAGGCGACGTAAATCGAAGTCGCCGTGGTTTAGTTGGTAGTGTGTTGGCTTATCAGACAAAAGGCCCGGGTTCGAATCCCAGGTCAGACATCAAAACGAAAAAATATTTCTTCGGCGACTTCCTCTCAGCAGATTTCAGGCAAGGACTCTGAGAGTAAAAATTGCCATGAAAAGCTTCTCTAAAATCTGTCATTCAGAGTCGACTTTAAACTGTAGGTCCCGCCACTCATGTATAAAATTAACGCACACAACATAAGTGGTGTGAGAAGCTAGGTCGTAATCCTGACTGAAGGGTTGTAATGGCCAATTATGTACGTAAATCGAAACGACGTAAATCGATATTCAAATAACTCATACTATCGGATGCAACTAAAATAATTAAATTTTTATTCTATGTATTGAATTTTTTAAAGAGGGAATTCCCCTAATTTTGTTTATTTACAACAGAGGCGACGTAAATCGCATGAAGACGCAAATCGAAGTTGAAGGGAACACAATTTTTGACGACGTTAATCAAAACAACGTAAATCGAGAAGTCGTAAATCGAGGGAATACTGTATAGGGTGAGGAGGAGAGTGGGGTGGTAGTGGTTATTGTGGCAAGTTGTGTCTTTTTGGCCGCAAAATTATTAAAGTCATATTTGTTTGTTTGTGTTGCCTTTGGCGTAGTGTACAATGTTTTGTAATGAAAGTGTCAAATTCTTATTTAATGACATGTGTAAACAAGTGTGAAATTTACTTTGTGGGCAAAAGTGATTGCCATGAGTTTAAATGGTAAATGCTAATATTTACTTGAAAATTTCATTGACTTTATCACACAGTTTTATTACAAATTACTTCTTAATTAGCAAATAGAAAGAAATTTTTTAATAGGCTAACAAAGGATTTACTTTATAATTCTTTACTTTATTACAAATTCAAATTATTTCAACCCTTCACAACCCTCCTCTTAAAAGGAGAGGATTGCCACGCCCATTTTTGGTGAGTTAGTCGTTATCGACCCTACGTACTTACCCACCAAATTGCATTAGTCTACGATCACTATGTCCCTAAATATTCAATATTTTAAAGGTTTGCCACGCCTACTTTTTACTATATCGATTTTTTTTTAAACCATCTGAACCTGTTAAGCTTTCAAATAAAAACAGAATGATTAAAATCGGTTCAATAGTTTAAGAGTTAGAGGTATCACTTGAAGGGGGAGGGTTGGCATGCCCATTTTTGATGGAATTGTCGATATCGACTCTACGAACTTACCCACCAAATTTTATTCGTCTACGATCAATATGTACCTAAATATTCAATACCCGCACACAATCAGCTGCACACAATCGATAATGTACTTAAAAATTGGACCGATCGTGTAGGGTACTGCATGGTTAACCGAGGCAGCCATTTGAATAAAATTATTTTCCATTATTAATCGGAAGGATTGTACTTTCAATTAAAAAAAAAAAGAAATTTGAGAACATATTCAGTAGTTTAGAGTAAGAGTTTTTGATACTAGAATGAATAATCCGTGACATAGGATTGTATCTTTCAAGTTAAATCCTATGCCATCAAAAGATGTGATCTATTTAACTTGTATATAAGTTACGCTATTCGAGTACTCTGCTATTTGATTGTCGAGGTAAACTCAATTAGCTGCTGAGCCGTAGGCCTTAAGTAAATATTAATAATGAGCTTGCATGACGATGAACTTACAAGTTATTGATGAAATCAGAAACTTTCTGTGGAGTGCAAAGCACCTTTCCCAACAGGCTCTTCTCAAACCCTTATTAAGAAATTACAATAAGAGGCGTTTTAAGCAATGAATCAGACACTCGGTCTTTTGACTTAGTAGCATATCTAATGCGAGAAAAGAAATGGTTCTAGTTGAAACCGAGCAGCATCCAGAAGTTTGGCAATGCAATGTGTTTAGATGAGTCTTTTGAAGTAGGGTACCCCTCTAACTGTAGGCTAGAGTAGTGGGTTGTGTATTCATTTATTGGACGTTTCTCTTGAGGTTTCAAAATATTGGAAAAAGTAAACTATGACTTAAGGATTCTATTATTAAACTGTCGTGTAGGGTGCCTGACCATCGCAATAGTCTCAAAACGGTGTTGGTGACCATTTTGTAAGCGGAGCAAAGGCTGTTGAAAATCATAAACATTTCGTAATTTTCTTGAACACTAGGAAATAAGTCTTCGACCAGAATTTTCGAGAATTTCTATGGAAATTTCGTTTATTCAAAGGTAACTCTCTAACATGGATTCCAGGGTATAGGAGTATCATCATCGGTAATTGGGTTGCTAATGAAGAGGCCACAACTGCACTTATTTTGCAATCTAATATCACGAATAAAATTAACACATACAGTATAGTGAACTCGCCGTAGTCTAGTAGGTAGTATACTGGCTTATTAGCCTGAAGCCACGATTTCAAATCCCAGGTCAGACATAAAAAAATCGAAAATATGAAAACATTTCTTTGGTGACTACCTCTCGGCAGATTTCTGGTTAAAAGTCTGGGACTAAATAAAATTGCCCTGAAATGCTTCTCAAAAATCTGTCGTTCGGAATCGACTTTAAATTCTGGGTCCCGCTACTTATGTATAAAATTAACGCACACAACAGAAGTGGTGTGAGAAACTGGTTTGTAATCCCGATTGAAGAGTTATAATGTTACACATAGAGGGCAATATTCGACTTTCAAGGAACTGTTTAATAAAGTAAAGGATTGTAATAAACAATTAAGTTAAGTAAATAATTTTCTTTCTATCGATGTGCACCATAGTACTGAAACATGGTATAGGATGGATCTAATTAGGCTTCTGTAGAGTCAGAAAACCTTTGTTTGAAGAGTGTTTTACATGGAACCTATGGTGCTGCTTCATACAGAGCCCGGCAATTGAGGGTCTTGGTTGCTACATCTATCAACTTTCTATGCGGGATAACAACCGAGTATCACATCTGTTTCGATAACCTGTTTGTAGTGTAAAGAAAGCGTTGTCTTTAGATTTATCAGTCTTTGTATACAGACCAGAGATCAGCAATAAGTATTTAAAACAATGAGTAGATTCGAGTCATACTTATAATTTCTATTACTTATACGCAACCATACTTATTTTAATATGATACTCATACTACTCATAATCAAAGTTGGAACTACTCGTCGTATTCATACTTAACAACATGCATGATGTTATTGACTTCAACTGGTGTCTTCTTAACATTTACACGAAGCACAAAATAAGTATGATTCGTGTACGAACACTACATTAATCACAAGAAGATTGTGTGTATCCTTTGCTTGTTATCTTTGTCTTTCCTTTCTTCTTTGTTTGTATACGCAACAACAAAAAAGGCTGTAAATTTTAATGAATGATTCGAATCACTCGGATCATTCGTAAGTCATCTATCCAAAAAAACTGCAAGTCATCTACCTAAAAAATGCAAGTCATCTACCCAAAAACATACAAGTTTTCGTTAAAAAAAATGCAAGTCATCTATCCAAAAAAACTGCAAGTCATCTACGTAAAAAATGCAAGTCATCTACCCAAAAAATTCAAGTCATCTATCCAAAAAAACTGCAAGTCATCTACCTAACAAATGCAAGTCATCTACCCAAAAACATGCAACTCATCGTTCAAAAAAATGGAAGTCATCTACACAAAAATATGCAAGTCATCTACCCAAAAATATGCAAGTCATCTATCCAAAAAAAATGCAAGTCATCTACCTAAAAAATGCAAGTCATCTATTCAAAAAATCAAGTCATAGTCCAAAACATGCAAGTCCTATACCCAAAAAATGCAAGTCATCTACCTAAAAAATGCAAGACATCTACCCCAAAAAAATGCAAGTCATCTACCCAAAAAAATGCAAGTCATCTATCCAAAAAAATGCCAGTCACCCATCCAAAAAATGCAAATCATCTACACAAAAATGCAAGTCATCTATCCAAAAAAACTGCAAGTCATCTACCCAAAAACATACAAGTTTTCGTTAAAAAAAAATGCAAGTCATCTATCCAAAAAAACTGCAAGTCATCTACCTAAAAAATGCAAGTCATCTACCCAAAAAATTCAAGTCATCTATCCAAAAAAACTGCAAGTCATCTACTTAACAAATGCAAGTCATCTACCCAAAAACATGCAACTCATCGTTCAAAAAAATGCAAGTCATCTACACAAAAATATGCAAGTCATCTACCCAAAAATATGCAAGTCATCTATCCAAAAAAAATGCAAGTCATCTACCTAAAAAATGCAAGTCATCTATTCAAAAAATCAAGTCATAGTCCAAAACATGCAAGTCCTATACCCAAAAAATGCAAGTCATCTACCTAAAAAATGCAAGACATCTACCCCAAAAAAATGCAAGTCATCTACCCAAAAAAATGCAAGTCATCTATCCAAAAAAATGCCAGTCACCCATCCAAGAAATGCAAGTCATCTACACAAAAATGCAAGTCATCTATCCAAAAAAACTGCAAGTCATCTACCCAAAAAACGCAAGTCATCTACCAAAAAAAATGCAAGTCATCTATCCAAAAAAACTGCAAGTCATCTACCTAAAAAATGCAAGTCATCTACCCAAAAACATGCAAGTCATCGTTCAAAAAATGCAAGTCATCTATCCAAATAAACTGCAAGTCATTTACCTAAAAAATGCAAGTCATCTACCCCAAAAAAATGCAAGTCATCTACCCAAAAAAAAATGCAAGTCATCAACTAGAAGAAATGCAACTTGCAAAAAATTCGACATTTTGTTGCATATATATTGTATAAATGCATATGAACTAAATGAGAATTATTAAAATTTTTTAGTTTTGAACTGAAAAACTTAAAATTCCATTTTTAAAATTAGCTTCTCCACATATATCTGCGGTCCCAAGTAACGTTTGACAATAAAAAAACCTGTTTTGGAATCATTGAGGTCATGGCTATGCTGGTCGATAAGGTCCATTGCCCTACTAGGTCAATTTTTTACGATTTTGGGCGATTAAAACTGGGAATATTACTTATTTTTGCTTTATCGCCTATATCTGCGGTTCCAAGTGACACCCGGCAGTAAGAAAATCTGTTTTGGAATCCTTGAGATCATTGCTATGCAATCGACTCTGATCTGAATTAGTAGGCATATGAATCGAACATATTTCGAATGTTTCTGAGTTTGATGTCAACGTTGTACTCATACTCATTGCAATCTGTATTTATAAATCAATGTTGTACTAAGTACGAATGAATCAGAGTAATTGAATTTCATTAATACTATTGACTCACTCATACTCAAAACTGCATGAGTACTTATGAGTAGAAAAAAGACGATTCATTGCTGATCTTTGGTAATGACAACCAAATCGATTGATGAGCATACCGGAATGAGTGTACCATATCTTGCAAGCTCTTTGGGCCTATAGTTGCCTGTGAATTTTAATGAATGATTCGACCCACTCGAATCACTTGTAAGTATTATAAGTATTTTTCTAAATTTATGAATCCGAATGAGTATGAGGCGTATGAATCAAACATATTTCGAATGTTGTGAGTTTGATGTCAACGTTATACTCATACTCATTGCAACTTATACTTATAAATCAATGTTGTAGCGAGTACGAATGAATCAAAGTAGTTGAATTTCAATACTGTTGAATCACTCATACTCAAAACTGCATGAGTACTTATGAGTAGAAAAAAGACGATTCATTACTGATCGCTGGTAATGACAACCAAATCGATTGATGAGCATACCGGAATGAGTGTACCATATCTTGCAAGCTCTTTGGGCCTATAGTTGCCTGTGAATTTTAATGAATGATTGGAAACACTCGAATCACTTGTAAGTATTATAAGTATTTTTCTAAATTTATGAATCAGAATGAGTATGAGGCGTATGAATCAAACATATTTCGAATGTTGGGAGTTTGATGTCAGCTCATACTCATAACTCATACTCATTGTAACCTATACTTATAAATCAATGTTGTGGCGATTACGAATGAATCAGAGTAATTAAATTTCAATTCTGTTGATTCACTAATACTCAAAATTGCATGAGTGCTTATGAGTAGCGGAAAAACGATTCTTTGCTGATGTCTGATACAGATCCCTTGATTGCACTTGATTGTATGCAATAAACAGAATGCGTTCTGGCCTTGTTAGTGCTCAAACTTTATCACATATTTTTACCGTTAATATTGATAAATTTTTTTAATTAAATTTGCCTTAATGAAGCTTAATTGAATTCAATGAAAAGAAAAAAAAAAACCAAAACAAATACACTGCATTCCCAAATGAATGTAACCTTGACCTTTGGCTTCTAAATATTTATTTTTTTAAAGTCCAATGGTGAACAATTTCTATTTTAAAAATTTAAAACATTTAAACGGAGAAATACAAAGATTCACGACAAAAGAAGACAGAGAAAGAGAGGAAGAGAGAGAGAGAGAGAGAAAAAAAAACTATCACGTACCAGTTACCAGAAGTAAATTAGAAAAAAGGATGATGGAAAATGAAGAACACGTAGCACTTCACTTCATGTTAATAGTGTTGTTGCTGTTGTTGTTGTTGTTGCATTTAGTGGTAGTTGCAATTTGACAATACCTTTATGCGTCAAAATGTCTACACACGGATTCAATCCAACACTCACACACAATACTTTACGTACGTATTAATGTTGAGGACTAAAAATTACGTAGAAAACAGACATGAAACATACATCAACTACTATGTATTCATCATTCATATCCTTACTAACTATTTATACGTATGTATGTATGTATGTATATGTGAATGTCTATGTATGAATGGGCATTTGTCTAGCTGTTGTTGGGCACTGTTGATATCATCGTCTGACAGCAGCAGCTATAACCGGACATTGTCCGCAATGTGGCAATGAAATGTAGTGTTGCATACGTTTAACTCACTTTAGAGCAGTTGAGTGTTGTTGTACAACACTTGATTTAACTCTCACTATTACGGCGTTTCTTTTTTCTCCATTCCAATACACTCTTCTCTTTTCTCTAAAGCTGTGACTTTTTCAGTCTTTACCGTTTTTCATTTAAAATTGTTGCCTGTTAGGACAGGCGAATCTGTTAAAGGCGTCTGTACAATGCAATGAATTTTTTGCTATCAAGGAGAGTAGTTTGATTTTCTGTTTAAATCTCCATTATTCCTAGATTTTACTGTCTGTCTTTAATGTAAATTAACGTTTATTTGCCTTGTATTTGCAGGTACATATATATGGTATCTGTGTGAATGTCCTTGTTGTGTGTGTATGTGTAGGTGTGTGCATGCATGTGAAATGATTAGTATTGTTTGCTTTTATTGTTCACTTTTTTCTTTAAATGCTCAAGCAAATACCATATTTTCATGGTATTTTTATTGTATAAATGTGTGTGTGTGTGTTAGTGTAAACTGTATATGTGTGACAATTGGTTTGCATGTGGCTCTGTCTCTTTCTCTCTCTTTCTGCCTATCTATCTGACAATCCTTGTTAGCTTTTTGAATCCTTTTTGGACATCATCAAGGTTACATGTTCTTAATGGTTTACCACACGCTCATTTCTATCCGTTTTCGACATGATGTACGCAAAAATTACACGTACTATACGCACACAGACACATACCCATACATATGTATTCAAAAACATACAGTAAGCGTCAAAAGAAAGTGTACATTAATAAAAAAAAAAATTACAAAAAATTACAAAAAATTTCGAAAAATTTCGAAATATTGCCAATTTTTTCGGGCACTCTCCTTAAGTTGCCGTGATCTAGTGGGTAGTGTGTTGGCTTATTAGACAAAAGGCCCGGGTTCGAATTCCAGGTCAGACATCAAAACGAAAAAATATTTCTTCGGCGACTTCCTCTCAGCAGATTTCTGGCAAAGACTCTGAGAGTAAAAATTGCCATGAAAAGCTTCTTAAAAATCTGTCATTTGGAGTCGGCTTTAAACTGTAGGTCTCGACACTCATGTATAAAATTAACGCACTCAACACAAGTGGTGTGAGAAGCTAGGTCGTAATCCTGACTGAAGGGTTGTACTGGCCAATTATGTATGTACGTACTCTCCCTAAGTAATAAAATTTTAGTTTGATTACACAGTGCAACAGTGAAAATATATACACCCTAGTAACAACATAGACCACGTTGTTCAGTTAGTTGAGTGGAACTCAAAAATATCTTTATTTTTATATTTCTCGAAGCCTCCAAACTTGTTTTATTTGACAAAAAATGTTTTTTACTTACAAATTTCTGAATTACTCCAGCATTTCTGATCCGATTTCTAAAGTTTAAACCTCGTTGGAGAGATGGACCTTTAAAACAGTATACATACGTCTTTATTCGACTTAATATGCTATAAGATTTGATGAGCTAAACTTGTCTTGTATTTGACAAAAACTGTTTTTTTTTTTACTTTACTTACAGATTTCTGGATTCATCATACATTTCCGACACGATTTCCAAAGTTTAAATCTCGTTGGAAAGGGGAGAGATGGACCTTTAAAACGGTATGCATATATCTATTATTCGACTTAATATTATATAAGATTTGATGAGGTAAACTTGAAAAATTTCGAATTTTTTCATATTTTTTCAAGTTTGTCCATTCATAGGAGCAAACTTTAATACAAAAAATATAGGATAAGTGATAATATTCTTAAAGTCTGTTCTCTTGTAAAGAGATTAAATTATCATTTGATCAAATCGGACAAGAATTGCGGTAGTTATTACTTAAAAAGTCAAACAGTCGAGTGGTATTTTTAATATATGTAGTATGTCAAATGAAATTTTGCTTCAAAAAATTTTCAGAATTTTTGATGGATCTTGTTTGTTTATCACAAAATGTGTCAATTTCACGTTTGTACGATTTCCAGAAGTTGGATAATATTTGTGTTTTTTTGCAAATATTATTATTTCCTTTTGCTCAAACATTGGCTAACTTCTGGTGGGGGTTAAAAAATACAACTCTACTGATAGACTATTTAAATAATAACTACGGCAATTTTTGTCCGATTTGATCAAACAAAGTGTCAATCTTTTCACAAGATAATACACTTTTAGAATCTTACCATTTATTTCATATTTTTTAAGTAAAGTTTGCTACTATGAATGAACAAACTTGAAAAATATGAAAAAAAATTCGCATTTTCCAAGTTTACTTCATCAAATCTCGTAGCATATTAAGCCAAATAATAGATATGTGTATACCGTTTTAAAGCTTCATCTCTCCCCTTTCCAATAAGTTTTAAATTTTGGAAATCTGGCCAGAAATGTTTAAGTAATCCAGAAATTTGTAAGTAAAGTCTAAAAAAACAGTTTTTGTCAAATAAAGAACATGTTTGGAGGGTTGTGATCTACTCAAGAAAACTCACAACCTACACTTAGTCATTAGCCGGGTGTACATTATTTTTTTTTATTTTGCGCACAGTATTACTGTTACAATTTCATTCATGGTGTACACTTTATTTTGATGCTCACTGTATACACATACACTTATACCATTCAATTGAACATAATCGACGTGTAAAATTTGCCAGCAGACAACGTCACTTATTTCTTGATTTTTTTATTTAAAATTTTCTCATAAATTTTGTCGTAGTTTTCTTTTGAGTGGTTTTGGCATCTATTTTAAACACATTCAACGGATTTTCCCACAAACGTGGATGTTCTAATTTGAGGAAGTGCTTTCTTCCACCAAAAACTTTACTGCCAAAATGCTGATACTGTTCGTCTACTATGCGGTCAAAGGTAAAATTTGAATGATAATTGGTGTAGTAGGTTGTAGTTTTTATTGTAGATTCGCCAATATGTTTGGATAAGTTATCTGCAGTCTTTCTTAAACGCTTTAGCAATGAAGGAGATTCTGGTGTAGTAATGATTTAAAGGATCACAAATAATTTTTCTAAGCGTTCAAATTTAAATCAAATAAAACTGGCAATAATTTTTGAGTGTAGAACCAAATAAATCTGGCAATTAAAGCCTAGTTTCCAAAGCTTTTGTTAGCACCTTGTAATTGCATATTCCGCCGGCATATCTTACAGTGCCCGCCCTAGCTGTACTTGTGATAGCAGGTACAATCCCTGTGCATCTACTGGCTGCAGAGCGAATGGAGATTTATAAGGCGAAATCGGCTTATCGGAAATCACTTAATCGGTCACTTCAGGGAAAACACCATTTCAAAATGGCAACAATGGCGACAGTGGAACGATGAAGATAGAGGAAGAGGTGGACGCCGTGACTTATTCCGGACATAAAGCCATGGATTGGTCAGAAATTTGGAGAGGTAAATTACTACATTACACAGATGCTATCGGGTCATGGATATTTTAGGAAATATCTGCACAAAACCGTTCGAATGTGCACGCTGGCAGAGTTATCGCCCTGATGTCAATATTTGGAACGATTGTCGGGGTTATGATTGCAAGTAGCGAAAATTGGGCCTTAGTGGTGAATTACATGGAGCCCATTCAAAGACTGAAGAAGAGGAGAGATCTTGAGACTGCAGAACAGATAGGCATGCCGGCATAGATGACTTTGGCATACTACATACATAATTGGCCATTACAACCCTTCAGTCAGGATTACGGCCTAGCTTCTCACACCACTTATGTTGTGTGCGTTAATTTTATACATGAGTGGCGGGACCTACAGTTTAAAGTCGACTCCGAACGACAGATTTTTGAGAAGCTTTTCATGGCAATTTTTACTCTCAGAGTCTTTGCCAGAAATCTGCTGAGAGGAAGTCGCCGAAGAAATATTTTTCGTTCAGATGTCTGACCTGGGATTCGAACCCGGGCCTTTCGTCTAATAAGCCAACACACTACCCACTAGACCACGGCGACTTCATACTTTGGCATACTTGTCAAACGAAATGTCAAGCAGGGACCTGGACGAAAGGTCTTATAAGTCTCCTCAACTTTCGATACGCAATCTGGACACGAATATGTGCACATCGGGGAAAAAGGCCAAAAAAACTTCACTCCGAAGTAATACCACTAAAGTTCCGGAGTAGGCACAACAGTCCACGAGACGAGGGGGGGTGATTTAGTGGGTGAGGGTCCCACACACGGAAGATGTGACAACTACCTCTATGGTGCGTCTAGCTACATTTATTCCTGCTCAGCGTAGAAAAGAAATCAATCCCTTGAATTAGACAAAGACTTAAAAACTCCAATTTCCTTCTTTTGTTTGCCATCAGATGGTTAGATTAACTTGGCTGCTAAACACTCCCTGAAAGAGGGGTGCCAAACACTTCCTATGCCATCGTTTGACCCTATTGTAACACCACAATTAATAACCAAATCCTAGATCAAACACGTCTTATGGGTAATTAACCCAATTTCAGAATATTTTTTGTTATTGCAACAATCTTTCGTCCCTTAATGATAATAGAAAATGGGAGCAAAAACAGGCTACTCTCACATAAGATGAAAATCTCTTTCTCCTCCTTAGACCCATGAAATTTATTTAAAGGAATGCTTGGTTTATTGGCATGCCTTCTACTTTCTTAGTGACGCAAAAGAATTAGAAATAGGCATTGAATGTCCATGCGATTTAAGGACAGAAGGCAAGGAGTTCTCTACTTGCCCCTTAAAGCTTAGTAGAATATGGGATAAGAAAGCCAAGAAAAGCAAACTAAAGCTTCATGCAAAATAAGCCAGGCAATACACAATTAACTACGCTATCCAAAATCTAGGAACTCATATAACAGTTACCTATGAATGATTGAAAATGTCCTGGTCGTAGACTTATTTCGTAGTACCTTAATTAGAGCCTTGGTGTCCAAGTAAATTTAAAGATTTTTAAAAGGAAATCCCTTCATTCAACAAACTCTACTCCGCTTACAAAATGGTTATGAACTTTGTTTGGAGATCGCTGTAGTTATTTCTTAATGTCCAGTTGAACTAACATAAGCCTCCCTTCATCGGGAACGTAATTACCGACCTAGAACCCATATAAGAGTTACGTTTGAATGATCGAAACTTTTCCTATAAATTCTCGACACTTCTAGTCGAAGACTTATTTTGTGTTAACTTAATCTGAATCTGGTAAATTAAAAGATTTTTAGGAAGAAATACCATCGGAATCCTTGATCCTTTCATTATGAACCCACAAGGAGTTCCTGAAATCCGACTTAATGCCACCAACAAAGCTCTACATACATACATAATTGTTCAGTACAACCCTTTATGCAAGGACATTGGTGCTTGCAACACCTTCCACTAAACATTAGCATGGGAAAGTAAGGTCGTTTCTAGACAAGTGGCAGGCCTTGTCACTAAAGACCCAGAAATACCGGTCCATATGTATGCATGGAAAGTAATTTATAAACAATTTTTATCATTATAATTGGGAACCAATATGCGAAATACTTGAAAGAGTTGTCTAATTCCCATCACAGTCTTCTTAGCCCACCAACAAGCCTTTCCAGTAGAGATTCCGAAATAGCGATCAAAAGTAAACCTTGGTTAGCAAGTTATCAGTATGTTTTACTTTGTTATTCGCTATGAGGACTGAAACCACTGCAGTGAACCCTAGCCTTGTTTGCTAAGTCCTCAACCGATATTACCGATAACTTTGCCCCAATATCGTATATTCCCAGAGATTTGAACTAGAGACTGCCGTAGTCTGTAATTTACAGACAACAAACGATTTTACAAAATAATTTTGCCCAAATGTTTCCAAGTATTTCCAGAGAATTTGGAGAAAAAATTAGCTTTCGTTGCAATGGTCTCTACTGCCTAACAACTGCTGTTCAGAATGGCTATTCCGAAAACTTTGGTAAATGTTTCGAATAATTTCTTCACACAAAATCGACTATAAATTAAGAAGGTTATCCAAGAAGTATTTCCCAGAAATTACTCGATCAAGTCGTTTATATTTTTCGCGGAATATTTAAAAAAGTTATTAAAGTCGCCGTAATTTGGAGGGTCGGGTGTTGGGTCTTTAGAGGAGAGACCATGGTTTAACCTTAGGTCAGATATTTCCAACAAAAGGAAATTTAAAAAATTACTTTTTCAGTGACTGCTTCTCAGCAGATATAAAGAAATTGCCATGAAAAGTTTCTGTAAAAACTTGTCATTCGGAATCGCTTTTAAATTGTGTGGGTACCGCCACGCTCATGTATAAAATTAATACACAAGTGGTGCGAGAAGCTAGGTTGTAATCTTGACTAAAGGGTTGTAATGGCCTATTATGTACGATTATGTATGTGTGTATGCGCATTGGCTTGGCTAAAACCAGTTTACTTTCGTGTTAAGAAGGAGCAGAGCTCATTACTGCAAATATGCTGAAGGAGGAAAAATGAAGGAAAGATTTCGTTGAATCTTTGAATTTCATTGCATTCCATTTGATATTCATTTTCACAAATACTAATTACATCCTTTGGTGTATTTATAACGGATGTTTGTGCAGCTGCAACATATTTTATTTTATTTTGTATTTTTTTTTTTTTTGTTGCATGTTACGGATTTTACTACATATCCTGCTGCATATTTGCCCAAGAGCATATGCACCTACCATGCAACTGTATGTTGCAATTTCATTATAAGTGGTTACAAGAAAATATAAATAATAAAGAGTGCATATTATATGCCTGTATGATATGGCATAAATATGCATTTTATTTTCTCTCTTTGCGTCTTTCATTCTTTTATTTTGTTTCTGTTTTTTAAATAATCGTGCATCAGAAGAAGAACCGCACAATAAATTAACCTGCGGTTTGGTAGTCACTCATATGCAAATGCTTGCATTGCATTGGTTTATTTACCGTAAGACTACAATGTATCGATGCAACATGCCACATATGCAAAAAAGGATTAAATAAAATGCTTGCAAAAAAAGTTTTGTGTCAAGGCATACAAATGAAATTCTTTTGTAAAGACAAAATATTTTGGAGATAATTTGCAAAGTTATGCAGCAGTTTGCTTATGACAAAAGTGCCATGAAATTTTTGATCTTTTAAAGAGATTTGTTTGTTAATTACACTTCGCCAGAAAATAAAAAAAAAATTAAATACACCCGGCTAATAATATAGTGTAGATTGTGAAATTTATTGAGTAGATCCCCAAAATATTTTTGTTTTATATTTCTCGAACCCTCCAAACTTGTTTTATTTGACAAAAACTGTTTTTTTTTACTTTACGTACAAATTTCTGGATTACTCAAACTTTCGTATTGGAAAGGGAAGAGATGGACCTTTTAAACGGTATACATATACAGTAGCGAGCACAAAAAATGCAACACTGTACCATATGATCTTTAATAAGATCTGTTACAAAATAACGGTAACTAATTTATATATTTTCTTTTGCTGTTAATTCTTTCAATTATAAGTTTTCAAAGTAACCACAGTTTATTCCAAATTCTGCTTTAAAAAGTTAAATATTTTTGAAATAGTGAAAAAAGTGCAAATTTTTAGCGAGCAAAAAAAATGCAACATAATAAAAAAATAGTTAAAGTAAGTTATTTATTTAATTATAATTGAAAATTTCTTAAATAAGTTATACAACATGTGTTTTGTAATAAAAGCAGCTCTCAGCTGACAGCAAAACTGCAATCATTAAAGCCTTAGAAGAAGGAAAATCCATGCATGAAGTTGGACACCTCTTTGGTGTAAATCAATCAACCGTATGTCGGATTAAATCTCGATTTTCCTTGAGAAATAGTGTGGAAAGGAAACCAGGTAGTGGCAATCCTCGAAAAACTACCTCTCGCCAAGACCGCCAGATGATTGCACTGGTTAAAAAAGATTCACGAAAGACCGCAGTGGACGTTGCTAATTTCGCAAATGGGCAAATGGGATTCTCTATAGGCGTTCACACTGTTCGCCGTAGGTTGAAAGAGGCTAATTTGCATGCGAGACGACCCGCAAAGAAACCTCTCATCAGTGCAATCAATAAAAAGAAGCGCCTGGAATTTGCAAAACGTTACAAGGATTGGTCAAATGAACAATGGGCTAAAGTCTTGTGGAGCGATGAAAGCAAATTTAATTTGTTTGGCTCCGATGGGATAAATTTTGTTCGAAGACCGCCTGGACAGATATATTCTCCAAGATATCAACTTTCAACCGTAAAACATGGCGGTGGATCAATAATGGTGTGGGGTAAGGAACGATATGTTTAAAAAAAAATTATTCACATATTTACAGGTGCGTTTTCCAGTGATGGGGTAGGTCCCTTAACTCAAATCGAAGGAAAAATGAACGCCAAGAAGTACTGTGAAATCCTTGGAGAACACATGCTTCCTCATCTGCGAGAAAAAATGCCTCCTGGTAGCATATTCCAACAGGATAACGATCCAAAGCACTCAAGTCGCTTAGCTCGAAACTTTTTAAGCGACAATGATGTCAATGTTTTGGATTGGCCATCACAGTCTCCCGATCTAAACCCCATAGAAAATCTATAGGAGCTATTAGATCGGGAAGTTAAGAGGAAACATCCGTCAAATAAGAGGCAATTAGAAGAAATTTTGAAAGCTTTAGTCGACTCGAATGCCTTCTAGGTTGCAAGAAGTCATAAAAAATAAGGGCTACGCCACTAAATATTAATTTTAAGATTTTTTTTTTGTAAGAATTACTATTTAATTTAAATAAACACATTAAAATTTATGCTGTTGCATTTTTATTGCTCCCATGAAATTTACACTCTTTTTAATAAATGACAAAATATTAATTAATTAAAAATTATTTACATAATGTTATTGATAATAGGTATCTATAACTGTAGGGATTAATAACCCAAAGAAATATTTTGAACTGGTCACCATTTTTTTAAAATTATCGCACTTAAAGATAATTTTACCCAACGTTGCATTTTTTGTGCTCGCTACTGTACCTACTATTCGACTTAATATGCCATGAGATTTGATGAGGTAAACTTGAAAAATGAGAATTTTTTTCAAATTTTTCAAGTTTGTTCATTCATAGTAGCAAGCTTTACTTAAAAAATATGAAATAAGTGGTAACATTCTGAAAGTGCATTATCTTGCGAAGAGATTGACGCTTTGTTTGATCAAATCGGACAGAAATTACTGTAGTTATTATTTAAAGAGTCTAACAGTCGAGTTATATTTTTTATATATGTGATCTTATCAAATGAACTTTCGGTTCAAAAATTTTCAGAATTTTTGATGGATCTTGATTATATGAGCGACAACCAGAAGTTGGCCAATGTTTGCTCAAAGAGAAATAATAATATTTGCAAAAAACCAAAAATATTAGCCGACTTCTCGAAGTCGTACACATTTTCTGATAAACAATCAAAATTCATTAAGAATTCTGAAAATATTCGAACTTAAAGTTCATTTAATGAGATCACATATATATCGGAGATCAACAATAAGTATTTAAAACGATAAGTAAATTCGAATCATACTTATAATTTATAATAGTTATACGCATTCATACTTATTTTAATATGATACTCATACTACTCATACTCAAATTTGGAAGTACTCATCATATTCATACTTAACAATACGCATGATATTATTGACTTTGACTCGTCTCTACTTAACATTTACATGAAGCACAAAATAAGTATGATTCGCGTATGAGTACTGCAATACTCACAAGAAGATTGTGTGTATCCTTTGTTTGTTGTCTTTGTCTTTTCTTTCTTCTTTATTTGTGTATGCAACAACAAAAAAGACTGTAAATTTTAATGAATGATTCGAATCACTTATAAGTATTATGAGAATTTTTCTAAATTTATGAATCAGAATGAGTATGAGGCGTATAAATCAAACATATTTCGAATGTTTGTGAGTTTGATGTCACCATCGTACTCATACTCATTGCAACCTGTACTTATAAATCAACGTTGTACTAAATACGAATGAATCAGAGTAATTGAATTTCATTAATACTATTGACTCACTCATACTCAAAACTACATGAGTACTTATGAGTAGAAAAAAGACGATTCATTGCTGATCTCTGGTAATGACAACCAAATCGATTGATGAGCATACCGAAATGAGTGTACCATCTCTTGCAAGCTCTTTGGGCCTATAGTTGCCTGTGAATTTTATTGAATGATTCGAATCACACGAATCATTTGTAAGTATTATAAGTATTTTTCTAAATTTATGAATCAGAATGAGCAGGCCTTTGAATTAAACATATTTCGAATGTTATGAGTTTGATGTCAACGTTGTACTCACACTCATTACTACTTATACTTATAAATCAATGTTTGTAGCGAGTACAAATGAATCAGAGTAGTTAAATTTCAATTCTGTTGATTCATTCATACTCAAAATTGCATGAGTGCTTATGAGTTGCGGAAAAACGATTTATTGCTGGTCTTTGATACATATTTGTATGAAAAATATAACTCAACTAATAGGCTCTTTAAATAATAACTACAATAATTTTTGTCAGATTTGATCAAACGAAGTGCCAATATCTTCACAAGAGAACAGACTTTAAGAATATTATCACTTATCTTATATTTTTTTTATTAAAGTTTGCTCCTCTGAATGGACAAACTTGAAAAATATGAAAAAAATTTGACTTTTTAAAGTTTATGTCATCAAATCTTATAGCATATTAAGTCGAATAATAGATGTATGTATACCGTTTTAAAGGTCCATCTCTCCCCTTTCCAACGAGGTTTAAACTTTGGAAATCGTGTCGGAAATGTATGAGTTATCCAGAAATTTTTAAGTAAAAAACAGTTTTTGTCAAATAAAACAAGTTTGGAGGGCTCGAGAAATATAAGAAAAAGCTATTTTTGAGTTCTACTCAACTAACTAAACAAAGAAGACTATGTAGTTACTCGGGTGTATTGTCGCACCGTGTTATTATTACGTTTTTTTTTTTTTATTTCTGGCAAAAACTCTGCGAGAGTAAAATAAAAATTGCTATGAAAAGCTTCTCAAAAAATCTATCGTTCGGAGTCGCCATTAAACTGTAGGTCACGCCACTTATGTATAAAATTAACGTCCACAACATAAGTAGTGTGAGAAGCTAGGTCATAATCCTGACTGAATGTATTGTCCTAGACAACTCTGCAATTCTTTTAAGAGTAGATCATGGACCGTGGATCTTGTGGAAATTTGACAACAGTCCAGTATCTACACAACATATGGTTAGATTTCTTCGTTCCACAGGACTAAAATAGTGGAACCGCTTTTTAAAATCGAGTGGGAAACTTGGATTTGCCTACATGATAGTAGTTCTGTGCAGAGTTAAGCAGTTCTGTGTAGAGTTAAACAGTTCTGTGTGGAGTTAAGCAGTTCCCTGGTGTCTGCTAGTTAAGAAGTTGGTTCTATTCGATAAAAGCCTGATGTATCCAAAGTATTAACAGCTCTATGAACAGCTTTTTTCCAGCAAAAAAAAAATTTTTTTTTCAAATGAGAATACAATACAGGACATGCTGTTGTATCTTCTTAATCAGATGATAAATGTTATCCTTATGTTTACACCAGTATCATCCCTAGACAACTGTTGTTGGTTGTGGATAAATCACAGCACTTGGGAAACGTTTTTGTTTATTGTGCGACATTATCAGTCAAGTGAACGTCAACAAAAAAAAGGACATTTTTTTTTGTAACTTTTTCTACTAAAACGACAAGTAAACCAACCCACAGACACACACACACACACACGTAATATCTATGGAACAGAGTGCATCATCAGGTACATGGTAAACAGCCACCGGTAGTGTTATAACATCCTGTAAGCAACTCTTGCAGGTACTAGTGGCAGTGTAAGGCAAAAAGACAAGGAATACAAAAAAAAAAAAAATTATGATGAAAATCAAATGGTGCAGAATCATGGCAGCATATAGAGCTAGAGTTTGTTTTTTTCCACTCCTTTTCAGTACAAAAAAACATTTTTTTTGGCTTATATCCTTACATAAACGTGGAAATGTGTGTGTGTGTGTGAAAGAGCAGGTATGTGTTGTGCAGCAGCAGTTTTATGCAAAGGAAACAAAACACAAAAAAAAACGATGCTCTAGGACCAAGCAAAATGAACAACAAACATAGCATCAGCTTCATAAGATTTAAGGACATTCATCCACATACTCTCATTGCTCGG
The DNA here is from genome assembly GCA_014635995.1 of Sarcophaga peregrina. Taxonomy (NCBI): domain Eukaryota; kingdom Metazoa; phylum Arthropoda; class Insecta; order Diptera; family Sarcophagidae; genus Sarcophaga; species Sarcophaga peregrina. The sequence goes on from CM025790.1 coordinate 95,591,800, forward strand.
TGTATATAAGGTTTCAAGTACTTTCAAAACCTCAAAAACCATGTTCATTATGAGAGGTTGATACGAGTAGAGATAAGAATGTAACACGTAAAGTAAATCAACTCCTGATAATGATGATGACGATGATGATGATGATGATTTTTCAAATAATGATTGTTATTCCCCAGAAATCCTTTTCAGGAAAATTGTTTGTTAAAATAGAGAACTGTTTTGTTTTTGTTATAATTTAGATACGCTGGACTAGCGTAGTCTGTTGGGCAAGGCGTTGGCTTTTATTAGACGAAAGCTTGTGAGTTCAAAACTCCCCCGAAAGACCAGTATCTACGACTTATGCTATATCTCTTATATCTCCTTAGAGTCAAGATAGCCAGATTAGAGTCAAGCTCAACAGGATCTTCTTTTCCCGCTAATTATTCCAAGTTCATTCTCTTGGCTGTGGTTTCGCTAGATAGTAGATAGGGACAGTAGGAATCTCGTTAATCTCGTTAAATTTCTTAAAAGAAAAATTTTTTTTAGTGATTTCCCCTGAGCAGTCTTCTCACAAAACAACAGTTTGCAATCGTTTATAATGATTTACATTCTGTCGGCGAATACTTAAAGCCGTAAAGTCAAACTGTCCCGAGAAGAACTGAGAGTTCTGTTTGGGTTCTGTTTGCATCGCCGTGGTCTAGTAGGTAGTGTGCAGGCTTATTAGACGTAAAGCCAGGGTTCGAGTCCCAGGCCAGACATCAGAAATAAAGTACAAAAATACAGAAAGTATTTTTTCGGCGATTTCTTCTCTTTCTCTACTTGTTTCTCAAAATTCTGTCGTTCGGAATCGACTTTAAACTGTAGGTTCCGCCATTTCTGTATAAAATTAACACACACAACTTAAGTAGTGTGAAAAACTGCGGGCTTCTTGGGGACGATTGCTGTAGACTATCTAATGGTGAAGGTATATCACTGGCCATTTTACAGTCACCAGCAGCAATTCGTTTCCTTACCGTTCGCATCTTCCCTCTTTCTACCTTTCCTAAACCTGCACAATGCACTGCATGAGTAGGGGTCATCCCCTGAGTGCTGGTTTAACCAAAAAAAAAAATGGCACTGATGATTCGTATTATGCTCTGGGCTACTCCTTTTCTTCTCAATGCTTTCCATATGGCAATGCGTCTAATGGTATCACAGGTTTTCTTGAAATCTACGTTTCACTCTTTGCTTTTATCTTGGAATGTAGCAACGAATGCTAAGCCTTATATTTATGTGGCGACTGCCACATTTGTATGAGAGGACAAAGTGGAAGTCAGAAAAGCATCAATCTAGACTTTCTCAATTTCATTTCAGCATTTCCTATCTATTGCCCCATACACTAAAAACTTCTCCAATGACAATTTGTAATGTAATCGATAATTTCGAGTTCCCTGGTTCAGTAAACAATGCCGTATGTCTACGAAAAGCAAAATATGCTGAAAACATCACAGCTGTGCTTGGGAGTGTGCAGGAGAATTCGAGGCAGTCGATATCGCATAAACAATAAGAACCCTGTTTTTCGCAGACTACAATTTGCAGAATTTAATGAAATTTTTTAGGACAACACTTCAAAGAATTTGCGTTCTGAAATTTGTCAACGTAATTCGCTTAAATGTCGTCGTAGTTTAGTAAGTAGGAGTAATGGCTTATCAGACGTGGAGTCCTGATTTAACATTCGGCTCAGGCATCTTGAACAAAGAGAAATATGAAGATTAATTCCACCGGGACTTTCTCTTAGCAGTGTTCTTGCAAAAACCAAGAGAAAGCTACGATTTTAATCAGTAGGTCCATTTGCTCGTGGACAAAGTTAGCCCATAGAACATGGGTGCTGTGAGAAGCTAGTTTGTAATCCTGACTAAAGAATTGTAATGACCAATTAAGTAAGTACGAAAGTAGTAGGCTTGGAGGAGGCATTATGGGTTTACCATACTCTTCACGACAATAATACTAGTAAGCTGCAGCCTGCCTTTGAGTCAGCGGCCTATTTAACATAGCCTGAGACACATAGCTGCCAGATTTGACGGTTTATCGTAATTTTGACGATTTTAATGGCCAAAAATGTCATTTTAACGATTTTAAGCACCAAAAATATCATTTTGACGATTTTAATCGCCAAAATGTCATTTTAATGATTTTAAGCGCCAAAAATGTAATTTTGACGATTTTAATCGCCAAAACTGTCATTTTGACGATTTTAATCGCCAAAAATGTCATTTTGACGATTTTAAGCGCCAAAAATGTCATTTTGACGACATGACGATTTATGCGTCCTTATTTTGACGATTTTTAGTTTCAAATATTACCACCGGAAGAACGAAGGCAAGTGCCATTATTTTTGGCATTGTTTTTGATAGCAAAAGTAAAACATATTATAGGAATGAGGAAAGAGGGAGCAGTGTTTATGGAGACTAGGTTTGAATATTTTTATACCATAAGTAACAGGCAAGATTGAGGCTTGAGTTCTGTGTCGAGAGCCGACATTAAGGCTCTCCACAGATTCATTTGCAGCTTGGGCTGGTTGAGAGGTGCTAAGGCTTCATAAGCTCTCACCCTTTTTTGTTTTGTGTCTGTTTCTTTACGTGTAATTCCTCCGTTTCCCATTCTCCCTCCCCTTACCTACATTCCTATATCCTCTATTTCCTTCCTCCCCTAAGGACATGGAGTACAATGGGTCAATTTCGACCTCCGGGTATTGTGCTTGTCTTAACCTAACAGGCATGATCTCTGAAGGAAGATATACGCATAGTCCGTCTAACAAATGAACATTGTCGGTAATGTAACGTGCAAAATACAGGAGGATATGCTGGCCGAGAAAGACGAGTTTTATGTAGGAATACTTGATTTTCATAAACAATTCCCCTTATTTCGCTCGAGTAATATCAATTGTGAGGTCGCCGTGGTCTAGTAGGTAGTGTGTTGGCTTATTAGACGAAAGACCCGAGTTCGAATCCCAGGTCAGACATCAAAAACGAAAATTTGAAAATAATTTTTCGGTGACTTCCTCTCAACAGATTTCTGGCAAAAACTCTGAGAGTAAAAAATTGATTCCATGGCTCCTCAAAAAATGTGTCGTTCGGAGTCGACTTTAGGTCCCGCCACTCATGTGTAAAATTAACGCACACAATATAAGTGGTGTGAGAAGCTAGGACGTAGTACAATGGATCAATACGACCACCGAGTACTGTTCTTGTCAGAATTGACAAGTACACGTCCTCTAACCTAACCTAATATCAATTGTAGTAGCGATAGAACAGTGACACAAGCCACATTGCAACGATGCTGAATGGAGTAGGAACACGGCCTCACCTGTACATAAACTTTAAGGGCCTATCCAAACATGAGAGTTGTATTCTATGTTCGATCGGTTATAAATCGTGTAATTTGTAAGTAGATGAGATGAAGTGAAGTATTTATTACATACATAATTGGCCAGTTCAACCCTTCAGACAGGATTAAGACCTAGCTTCTCACACCACTTATGTTGTGTGCGTTAATTTTATACATGAGTGGCGGGACCTACAGTTTAAAGTCGACTCCGAACGACAGATTTTTGAGAAGCTTTTCATGGCAATTTTTACTCCCAGAGTCTATGCCAGAAATCTGCTGAGAGGAAGTCACCGAAGAAATATTTATCGTTTTGATGTCTGACCTGGTATACGAACCCGGGGCTTTTGTCTAATAAGCCAACACACTACCCACTAGACCACGGCGACTTCCAAAGGCCAGATGAGGAATCCCTAAAATTTATTTTTTATTCAGACTAATAAATGGCAATCACTTACAACAAAAACTCCACCCTCGTTTACAACATTTACTATGTATTTACACTAAATTAGATAAACATTAAAGGATGTTTAGCCAGGTTAAAAAAAGAAATTTAATGCAGGAGAGCAAGCAAAAGGAATTCCAAAAACTATATTTAGAGCTTAAGGAATAAACTAAAAACTAAGATTGCTTTACAAAAAGGTAACGAGCCATCATAATATTCGTTCCCTAGTATTTTAGTTACTCTTACTTGTCACATTGTCTCCCACAAGTAGGGGTAATTAATGAGAAGTATTTAGTTTTGCTTTTTTATGAGTTGTTTTATACGCCAAGTATTTTTTTTTTATTTTTTTCTGCTTTACTGTGGTTTTTACTTCAACATAAAATTTCTTTTTCTACTTTTCTTTTCTTTTCATTCATTTTTATCCTTATTAAGTAAAGAAAGAAAGAAAGAACAAAGAAAAAAAAATTGTTTTACTTACAATGTATGCTTAAGGATATCCTTTTGGAAACCGATGGTGGTACACCATTCGATGCTATGCATAGATATGAACCCATTTCATTACGGGAAATTTTTGTAAGTTTTAGAACTTCACCACGATAAGAGGAAACTAGAAAAAAAAAGGAAATTTTTTTTAAAGAAAATTTATTTAAACGCATTCAAAGATCCATTTCAATCAATTAAATCAATCTTATTAATTGGTTTTTATTGAATTAAATTGTATGGAAACGTTTCACTTACCCAATGTTTTAGTGCCCACACTGTCTTTAAGGACAATTTCATTACCATCCTCCCGTCGCCAAGTAACAATTGGTTCGGGATAACCGCGTGCCCTAAAAAAATACAAAAAAAGAGGGGTTGGTTTTGGTTTGAAAAATGAAATTATTTTTAATGAAATCATCATTAGTAATGCAAACGAAATGTTTTCTATAAATTTACTATCACAAATGTCACAAGGGCAGAAAGAATACAAAGGTCACAGGAAGAAAAATAAAAGAAATTAAAAGAAAAGTTCAATAAATTTACTAAGAATTTGCTTTATTTCCCAATACTGCAACCAATGCGATCTCCCAATACCGTTCTCATGGTAAAGGTTTAATGGCTCTATCTTTCATGGATATATTCTGTGCCATTGAGTATCTGATCGCACAGCGAAGTTGCCTATAGCCACTACGGAGTTTGCAATCTCCGCCATGTATTTCGATTGAATGCATACAAAATTGATCCTAACAACCCTTCAGTCAGGATTATGATCGTGATAAAATGTTCTATAAGTGGCGCTATCTACAGTTTAAAGATGACTCCGAACAACAGACTTTTAGGAATTTAATTTGCTCTCAGACAAAACACCGCTTGCAAAAACACTAAGCAGAAGTTGCCGAAATAAAGATTTTAATCGAGATGGTTGTGTTGGTGTTTGGACCCCCGGACTTTAGTCAAATAAGTCAACACACTATCTACTAGTCTGCAACTACTTCATATAACACTATATCTGTAGCAACTCCCCCAACATGGAGTCTGGTAAACTTTGGGTTTCCTTTTTGGTGCTAGTAAGTAAAGGGCTATCGATTTCGTGGCTTCAAAAGTAAGGGACTGGAATTCACCATCTGTCAGACTAAATGGTGAAAGCAATTTTTTTCTTTTCAGTTGAAAGTCTAATACTAACGAAAATGGATCGCTTAACAACGCATAAAAATTATCAAAACCTACTACAAAAATGGTGATTCTGCCTTTGCTACGTATCGTGCTTTAAAAGGAGATTATGGTCTACATAATGGTCCAACTACACAAGCAATTGGTAAAATTGTGAAGAAATTCAAAGAGACTGGAGGAGTGGTTACAAATATTGAAAGGCCTATGCATCACTATTTCGCTCGTTCCTTTAAAAATATCGCTATTGTAAGTGAAAGAGTTGCCGAAGATCCGAATGTATCGATTCCTAGTAGTTCTCAGGAATAAGGACTGTCTTACGGCACATTATAGTGTATTTTGCATTTAAATCTCCACCTACATCCATATAAAGTCCAGCTCATGCAACAACTGAAGGCAACAGACTATTCACTACGTCGTAGATACATGGAATGGCTGCTTGAATAACAGGCGGTTGACGGCAATTTTTCGAAAAAAATTTTCTTCAGCAATGAAAGCACATTTTACACTCGGTGGGTATGTTAATAAATAAAATATTGTCGTATTTGGGGTTCTGAGAATCCTCAAGTAATTGAAGAGAAGCCATTACATTCACAATCGTTGTGATATGTATTGACGTAGCACAATCTCTTCTTGTTTTGTTTGATTGTACGAATATAGTTCCCTGTTAGAAGACCCCTTTCTTTCCTCAGAATACTTCTGAATAGTTTGATGCAAAGCTCAAATTGTTTTCCATTGCAAATATGCTTACCCTGTCATCAATATAGAAGCTAAACTTCAAGTAGGTTCATCTTCCTCTAAATCTTTACTGTAAATTCCAAAGTGATTTGGCATGAAGCAAATAAAGCTCGTCAGTACAAAAAGTTGACTGGTAATCCACTTGTCGTTTGAGTGATACATCTCGGTAAATAGATTACACAGTCCTGCATGGGTTTTGAAAAAAAGATGGCACCAGGTGCTTCAGAAGGCGTTTTGGGTTCAAAAACCTTCTACCACGTCAGGTTTTCGAGAAAAAGAGGGTTTGAAAACCCCCTAAAAATAGTGTTTCTGGTCATTTTTAAAAAATTGTAGAGCTAAACACTGACATTCTAGAACCACTGCTATTGACAATTGATCTTTGGTCTTTAAAATGAGCCCAAAGTCAAATTGATTGCATGCAACCTTAAAATAGGAGGTGGATTTATGTCAAGAGAGGAAAGGAAAAATAACCTCACACAAATCCTGTCCGGTCGCTGATTATAGATCTTCATACAGATTTAAAAATTATAAAATGGCGGATCCAATATGGTGGCCAAGGTTTATACAAATTAATCAGATTTACTTGACCACCATATTGGATCCGCCATTTTGAATTTTTTTAATCTGAATGAAGATCTGTAATCTGCAACCGGACAGGATTTGCATGAGGTTTTTACCCAGTTCGCCGTGCAGTCTTGTAATTCAGATTTATCGCTGTGCTGCGACTCCTAAATCAGCTGTCGTCTGACTTAAATTCCTGCGACTAGACCTTATTCGCCCCCAGAATGTCAAATACGCATAGGAGCTGGGAGCTCCGTTTGTGTCGTAACTATCAGATATTATTGCTATGTCCCTTGCAGCACAACTTTAGTGCAATTTCATTGTACTCGTCGTAGTCCAATAGGTAGTGTGTTGGCTTATTAGACTGAAGGCCCGAGTTCAAACCGCAGGTCAGACATTAGAACGAAAATATGAAAATATTTCTTCGGCAACTTCTTCTCTCCGGATTTCTGGCAAAAACTCTGAGAGTAAAAATAAAATTACTATGAAAAGCTTCTCAAAAAATCTGTCGTTCGGAGCCGACTTTAAACTGTAGGTTTTGGCACTCATGAATAAAATTAATGCACACAACATGAGTGGTATGAGAAGCTAGACCGTAATCCTGAAGGGTGTAAAAGCGAATTATGTATGTAAGCTTTTCTGTATGGATATCTATCGATATCTTCCTGTATATTACTAAAATTACCTCTCCAGATACTCTTCCGTATGAGTAATAAACTCTTAACACGGAGAGCCTGTATTATATGCTTCATACAGAGGATTTTCGTGCGTGCTGATATTGGCGCTGAATATCGTGCGAGCAAGTTGACAATCCTTAACAGAAGCCGGTATTAAACTCTAGATCACACGATTTGGGTTTTTGCGTCTTTAGATTAACTGTTGCCAAGTGCTGTTTAAAACTTCTTTTCATATCAATCAGTGCCCCAAGCTATATTATTGCCTCGTGTGTCTTGTAATATACAATTTCATTCGATGTCTTGGTTAGTAGACTGGCTTCCATTTTCTGCCAGTATTGTCTAGATATCTTCTTATTCTGGTAACTGCATTGAAAACTTCGCCTCCCGAGATTATCAAGCAGTCATAGATGCTGGGAGTTCTGATGGTGTTGTGACTATCAGATATTATTGCTATGTCCCACCATTTATCCTTGCTGCACAAATTTAGTTGAGCATGCCTTCCATTGCGGCCGATATCCTTACCTAAGGTCGAGAACAGAGTAAGTGCTGAAGCTCGACTTTCAGTGCGATTGTCAGTGCGATAGAGATTGTCAGTGCGATAAAACTGATTACAACAAGTCAATACAAATAAGCTCGCGTATAACACAGTGACCAGGTCAGACATCAAAACGAAAAAATATTTCTTCGGCGACTTCCTCTCAGCAGATTTCTGGCAAAGACTCTGAGAGTAAAAATTGCCATGAAAAGCTTCTCAAAAATCTGTCGTTCGGAGTCGACTTTAAATTGTAGGTCCTGCCACTCATGTATAAAATTAACCCACACAACATAAGTGGTGTGAGAAGCTAGGTCGTAATCCTGACTGAAGGAGTGTGCGAGTGCGAGAAAACAGTTTCAAAGCGTTTTGGGCGCTTTTTTGGATCGTTGATGTTTACTTTTTAGTGTGCAGTCGTGTTTTTTAATGCTTTCAAATTAAAAGAAAATGGAAATCGATTAAATATCACGATGAAATTCACCAAATTCATTACTTCTTAGTGTAATTGAATGTTTTCCAAATTATTTTCTGTTAATAATTCCATTAATCACACTAGGAGATGAAAAATATTCTTCATCAGAGGAATCCATTACAGTGTACAGAAATTTTAAAAACACAAAGACAATACAAGACTAAACGACATAAAAGCAAAAACCCATGCAATAAACAGAATTTCAGCGCTGATTTTCGCATTCACTGTGTTAAAGACAAATTTTCTTCTCGCATGAAAATAAGCTAGGCTTGATTCCGCTCGGCATCAGCGCTCACTCTATTCGCACCCTAAGATAATCTCGAGTTTATCCATGCAACTCAAAAATATATTAACCTGTTACCCAACATACATACATAATTGGCCATTACAACCCTTCATTCAGGATTACGACCTAGCTTCTCACACCACTTGTGTTGTGTGCGTTAATTTTATATATGAGAACGAGGAGCCTACAGTTTTAAAGTCGACTCCGAACGACAGATTTTGCCAGAAATCTGCTGAGAGGAAGTCGCCGAGAAAATATTTTTCATTTTGATGTCTGACTTGGGATTCGAGAACCCGGGCCTTTTGTCTAATAAGCCAACACACTATCCACCAGACCACGGCGACTTCGATCTGTTACCCAACACCGCACCTTTCTAAGCCATGCATGTACTACAGAATAGTTCTCCGCTTACAGTCCCCATTCGGTCTTATTATTTTAAAAAATTCAAGATTTTGAAAACTTCTTGTCTGTCACTGGCTTAACAGCGTAGTTTTATAATTTTTACGATGTCAATATTGTTAATTAAATGGAAAGAAAGCCTGTGAAAATTCATAAGAAAATTCGATACTAAAAGAGTTTTCCTTTAATGGCTGCACTATAGTAACATAAAAAACAACAATAAAGTCAATATAAACCAGAGACTAAGAAAAACTTCAAACTGGATGACCCCTTCGAAGTAGTAAAAGGAATGGACTTTAAACCAAAGCAGAACCCAGAATGAAAATGAATAAAGGAAGATTTTTATGACCTTTTTTTTTTTTTGGTTACCAGACATTTACACATACACACACATACATACAAATAAAAGCATTAATCAACTTAAGGATAAAGAACACACACACATGCCCACATTCCCTTTCGTACAATACATTTCCACACACACGGAGAGAGATAGAGAGAGAGAGAGCACAAGAATTCTTTCATTTACTAACTCAAGTTGCGCTATTTAACCTCTTATTTGTGTGAGTGTTAGTGTTAGTTTGAGTGTCAACAAAAACGGAAACGTAAATCAAAAAGAATGAAGTGTCATTTAATTTGTTGACATTAAATGAACTTCCTTTTTTGGCCTTGTCACACTGCCTGTTGGCTAATGATTTCAGTTGGAAAAGAATTACTACTTAAATGGCTACAGATTACTTGTGTTGTTGTTGTTGTTGTTGTTGATAAAGAACAACCACAAAAGGGATAATGATTTCATGTTGTTTTTGTTTTAATTTCAAATGGTAACGTAAAATAGTGATAAAAAACGGATTTTCTATGAAGACAAATACTACAAGCAGATCAAATGATTGTTAAAAACAAATAAATTTCTTACCACAAAAGACTTGAAAGTTTTAGCAATAAATGGCATTAATTCGTGGCCGTAATTGTTGTGAAACACTGCCAAATTGTTTAAATGAAGACAAATGGTCAAGGAAAAGTAGGGATAACATAGATACCTAATAGACAGCTTATACATAAGCAGACGTTGGTACAAAGGGATTTGTAAGAAGCATGTGTATACACCAGAGGAAAATTGTTAGTAATACTTTCAAGTGTAACCTATCCATTTCGTGGTTTCAAAAGTATGGGACTGGTATTCGACATCAGTCAAACTAAGTTGTGAAACCAATTTTTTTCGTTTTCAGTTGAAAGTCTGACATTGACGAAAATAGATCGCTTAGCTATCACACACAACGCATGAAAATGATCAAAACCTACTACGAAAATGGTGATCCAGCCACAGCCCCACGTGTCTTGCTTTAAGAGGAGATTATGGTTTACAATAATCGTCCAACTACGCAAACATTTGGCAAAATTGTGAAGAAATTTGAAGAGACTGGTGTGGTTAGAAATATTGAAAGGCCTGTGCATCATCGTTTTGCTTGTTCCGCTGAAAATATCGCTATTGTAAGTGAAAGTGCTGCCGAAGACCCGAATATGTCGGTTCCTCGTCATTTTCAGGAACGTATTTTGCATTTAGATCTACACCTACATCTATATAAAGTCCAGCTCACGTAACAACTGAAGCCAGCTGACCATTCACAATATCGTAGCTACGTGGAATGGGTGCTTGAACAATAGGCGGTGGACGGCAAATTTTTCGAACAATATTTTCTTTAGCGATGAAGCACATTTCACATTTGGTGGGTATTTTAATAAACCAAATTGTCGTATTTGGGGTTCTGAGAATCCTTAAGTAATTGAAGAGAGACCATTACATCCAGAAAAAGTCACTGTTTGGTAAGCTCTTTGGTCCGAAGGTGTGATTGGATTACTTCTTCGAAAACGACGATGGAACGACTGTGACCGTCAATTCAAAGCGTTATGGTCATAAGATAAACGACTTTTTTTCCCCTGCTATTAAAGAATACGACTTAAAGAATATGTGGTTTCAACAAAACTGTGCCACATGACACACAACTCGAGTAAATATGGCTTTATTGCAAGAGAAATTCCCTGGCCCGCGTAATTTCTCGTTGTGGCGATATCAACTGGCCACCAAGATCATGCGATTTGACACCATTAGACTTTTTTGTGGGGCTACGCGAAAGACTGTGTTTATGCAGATGAACCCTCAACTCTTGACCACTTCAAAATATTCGTCAAGTTATGGCTGAGATACTGCCCAATATGCTTTAACAGTGGACGAAAATTACCTCAAAAGAATCAATGCTTGCAACACTTCGCTTGGAGGTCATTTAAATGATGATGTAGTGTTTCACACATAATGCCAACGTTCAAACTTTAGAATAAAAAAGAAATATCATGTAAAAAAATATTTTATATGTGTTTTATTTACGTTTACTTTTGAAACCACGAAATGGATAACCCGTTATTTTTTTTTTTGGGTGTATCATTGAAACCTGAAAAAAGCGACATGAACCTTCTTCTTTAGAAACTTTGGAAGCAAGCAACTGAATGCAATTTTATGCTCATTTTAACGAACATTGTAGAGGTTCGTGTCCTATTTGTGTAAAAAGCCGAAGGTGTTTGGCCCCTGGGGGCTATTGGTGGCGACATCTGTTTATATGTGTCATTAGGTAGTGTGTTGTTGTTGCCTCGCACCAGATTTCTGGCAAAAAACTCTGAGAGTTAACAAAATTGCTATGAAAAGTTTCTTAAAAATTTGTCATTCAAAGTCGACCTTAAACTATAAGTTCCGCCGCCTCTCATGTATAAAATTAGTGCACACCACATACATACATACATAATTGGCCATTACAACTCTTCAGTCAGGATTACGACCTAGCTTCTCACACCACTTATGTTGTGTGCGTTAATTTTATACATGAGTGGCGGGACCTACAGTTTAAAGTCGACTCCGAACGACAGATTTTAGAGAAGCTTTTCATGGCAATTTTTACTCTCAGAGTCTTTTGCCAGAAATCTGCTGAGAGGAAGTCGCCGAAGAAATATTTTTTCGTTTTGATGTCTGACCTGAGATTCGAACCCGGGCCTTATGTCTAATAAGCCAACACACTACCAACTAGACCACGGCGAGTGAACAAAACTTGACTAGTCGCCTTTTTTTGTTCTGCTTACAATATCCATCTTTAATGTGTTTTGGGCCACTGTGGGATAGAGGGAAACGAATAGGCGAACAATGTGGTTTGGAAAAAGATGTCTTTAAATATGCCCCCCTACAAGATTACTTTTTTTCAAATTGGAAAAACCAGCATGGAATTCAACAAGCCATGAAGTCGCCGTGGTATAGTAGGTAGTGTGTTGGATTATTAGACGCGAAGCCATGTTTCAAATTCATTCCATAAGTGGTATGAAAAGCTAGGCCGTAATGCTAACTGAAACATTTCCAGTTCCTAAAAAATACTACTTTAAGCAGGTATAAGCAATTTAAAATTCATGTTAAATCGTTTCGTCTTTAGTCATAATTTTTCTTTGAATTAATCGGGGTGTAAATCGAGGGATTACTGTAAATTGTTCAAAAGAATATTATTTCCTTGGCTGGTTAGCAGTTCGCAATAAAATTTAAGTATCTATTGGCAATCGAATTTAAGCGTTAATCAATTTCTAAATTGTGGTTGATAATTTGGTGTAATTATTGGTTTGCCAATTATCATGTGAAAATATTTTTATTACACTTCGTATTATTCATCTAAGCCAATTAAATTTCAATTACAACAATTGTGTTTGGGGTTGTGGTTGAATTGTGTAAATAAACTGGTATTAGTTTCATATTTATAACAACAACAACAAAAAAAAAACAATAACAATGAAACAAACATACCGACATGTTAGCTTAACAGAACTTCCTTCAGGCACAATGACGTCAGATGATGTGTCTTCATCTACAAAATCGGGTGGTATGACGACATCAAGGAAGCCAATCTGAAAAAAAACGAAAAGAAAGAAAGGAAATTAATTTATGGCCACTTTAATTAGATTAAATTTCTATAAATGAAAACCACTGTAAACATAAAATAGTTCATCAGAACCTTAACAATATGATCAAATATTTGAAATAAGATTTGTGATTAAGACGTAGAACATAAGAGGTCAGAGTTGCCTCATTAGTCCTAACTAGAGGGCTTCATGTGTTTAATAGTACCTGCACGAAAGGAAAATATTGTTAAAAAAAGTTTAAAAATATAAGCTCGTAGATTGCAAATAAAATAAAAATAAATTTCTGTTTAATTTTAATTAAAATTCTTATTATTATTCACACAATTCTGTGTGCCACTGTTCACAACTTGATGTAAACAACAACAATTGCTTTATTTGTTACCTCTTTGCACTCTTTTGCATAAACAATAACATTCACTAAACAATTGTTCGACTAATCTTTGTAATGGAGATCTTCAAACCACAATTACTATTTCCAAATGCAACGCATCTTCACACAAAAGTGACTGAACTTTTACTAACTCTCTTGCCTATCCTTTTATAGGGCAACGTAAACTGTCTGATGAATGTTCTTGAAGGCAAACGGTCGCGGCTTCACCTTCTCGATATCTTTATAAGTGTAAACACCGGCGTTTCATTATTATTGTTTGTGTATTTTTGTTTCCATTTATTCTGATAGTATTTGTTGTTGCATTATTTGTTTATCATATAAATTAATTTATTGTTAAAAGATGTCAAAGCAAAACACCATTTCCATTTTCGTTCATTTCCCGTATGTTGCTCGGGTCATTGCATCATGGGTAGGCACGCCGAGAGAATGAGGCTCCCTTTTAACGACTTCTGCCGTGGATGTAGGTCCACTGAGGAAGAGGAGAGCGTTGTTCACTTTCTTTGCCAGTGCCCGTCTCTTGCTAGGAGTAGATATAGGTTATTTGGCTCCCCATTCCTTGTTAGCTTAACGGAGCTATCATCTATTGATATCAAGGATATAGCTTCGTTCATCAAATTTTCTGGCTGGTTTTCCAGTGCGGGGTAGTCGTGCTTTTATTGTGCAGCCCTTGCGCTGACCAACTTCTTCCTTTCCCTGATTTGGCGGAACTTGGTTAGTACAGGGACTGCGTTTCACCCGTGGCATCACAACGGGCCGCCATGCGTGCTCAAGTGAGCTTTGTGATATCAGAGCTACCACTACGACCTAAACCTAAACCTAATATGTTGCTCGAAAACTAAGTTTGTTACTGATGTTTTAATCTCCAACGTCACAGGAAAATCTTCAAATCAGATTGGAAAATAGCCCACCAGTGCGAAAAAATATTGTTAAGACCATTAGAAGAGGGTCATAAAGTATTGAAAAGGACCCGTAGTTTAAGCTGTAATGTTAAGCTGTAAAGTTGCTAGACTTGGAAAAATTAATAGAATCATAATCGATGCGTAATATGTAATCTAGAGTAAGGTATTGATTAATAACTTGATCAGATTGGGCTTCAACCTCTGGGTTCTTAAGCTATTGGGACTCTTTTCATTTCTTACGGTGAGCATTCGAATTTATATGATAACGCAACTATCTATTGACCATCGTTGGTACTATATGTAGTGCAGTGGTAAATATCCTCACAAAAGCGATTCTCAGCCAGCAATATTTTCGAGTTTGGAATTTCTTTAATTTCGCCAATTCGTCTAATTAACGGATTTGGGTGTAACTTTTTGCCGATCACTATTCGTTGGGCGATCAATGAGTTTTTGGACTCTTTTCGAACATCAGAAAGCATAATCTGCGAGTATACATCTCCGCCCAGTAGCAAATCCATATGGGTTCGGGTATGTATTAAAGGCAACAAACTTTGCTAATGAGCCTAGACAGCTTTTCAACAATATATGCTTCCGTTGTCAATATAAACACCGGATAAATTGAAGACCCCAGCGAAATTATACCGGATTGATTGGACTTTGTTGTCAGTGCGCCATTAAGGGCCACAATTGTGGCATCAGGTAACGAAAAGGTTGAAAGATCTAGTTTCTGTTGCAGTTTTCTAAAGATGAAATTAAAACGTGTGGCTTTATAGAAATAACGCCGAATTGATAAGACCTCTAGCAGAAAAAACTACATTCTAATAAAACTGTTGAGTACTGGGGAGGACTTCATTTCGCTTCTGTCCAAGTGGCAGGATGCTTTCTTATGAAAGATCAGGGATAAAAGCTGAAACGGGCTTTGTTTCAATCCTCAATCTATCCTTGTTCGATATGGTGAAGTAGCGAATTATGTTTCTTCTTATAAATATAACAAGCGTTTCAGCTTTGGCATCTAATGAACTCATGAGAAGTGGCCAAACAATTCGTATGACACTGAAGCCTGAAAAACTAAAGACTATTAGCAGATCAGGTGTAAAAATTATGACCTCAACACCTCTGTAGATCTGCGAACTGTTAAAGAGAGGTTTAAACAAACACAAAAGTCCTAAGACAAGTCAAGTTTTTAACATGCGGGCGGTGTTATGCAAACTCAAAGTGTTGTGAGTGCTTACGAAACTGAGAGAAAATACGGATGGAAGTCAGGAAGTAATGTTGTCAAATTAAAATTATGAACATCTAAAAAAAACTCCCATTTCCCACATCCTGTACATTTCTGTTGCTAAACATTTTTTGTTTTTGCAGAGAAATTATTTTACTAGTGCCTCGGTTTCATAAAATACACCATTTACAGCCGAACGAGAATGGAATACAACTCTCATATAAGTATGTCCTGATGATGATCGGAATACAACTCCCATGCTGATGCCTCAAAGTCTATTTTGAGGCTTTTCTACCGCATACAGGAGAGGGCGAAGTTGCTCATTAATAATGATAGGAGGTAGCCTACTCTATTGATTCCTTAAAGCATCACCTCAATGTGGCTAATGCTTCATTATTCCATCGCTACTATCAAGGATTTTACTCGCGCGAGATAAGGGGACTTGTTTGCGAAAATCGTATATTCTTACTTAGTAATCGTCTTTCTTTCAGGCCATATCTGTTTGTAGGCGATTGGCCAAGGGATTGCACTTTTCTTATGTGGAACTCGTTGTCTGCAAAGTTTTTTCTTGCCTTTCTTACCTTAAATTTGAATCTTTTTATATTTTTTGATACCAGCATATCATATAAAAAGATCATGCATTGCAGGAGTAGGGGCCATACCCTGAGCGTTGGTATTAAGCCAGGAAAATACACTGCAGGTAGCAAATTCCACACACGAAAAGGCCGATTAAAGAAGGTATTCTCTTTGATACTGGCATATCATATAGAAAGATTCAAATTTAATAAATGGTCCGCCAACTAAATTTTTTTTCTTTAAAAATGCTTTAAAAAAAACTCTACTACTGAATATTTTCTCTCAAATTTCTTTTTTTTATTTGAAAGTACAATCCTTCCGGTTAATAATGGAAAAAAGATTTCATTCAAATGGCTGCCTTGGTTGGCCATGCAGTAGCCTACACGATTGGTCCAATTTTTAAGCCCATTATCGATTCTGTGCAGCTATATTTCACCAATGGCTTCATGAATATTGTCCTTTAAAGCGTCAATTGTCTCTGGCTTGTCGGCGTAACACTTATCTTTGACGGCACCTCACAAATAATTGTCCAACGATTCGCAGCTCCGAGGTCTCCAAACGACATCAGCTTTGCGGCTGATAATGCGATCTTCAAAAACAAGGCCCAAAACATCAAGTGTAATTTCGGCTGTCTGGCACTTAGTACCGTCCTGTTGAAAATGTTGCCAATATCCTCCTCTTCAATTTTTGTGAACAAAAATTCGTTCAACATGGCCCGAGAACGATCGCCATTGACTGTAACGGCTACTCCTTGCTTATTTTCGAAGAAAAATGGTCCAATTATGCCTCTGGACCAAAATCCGCACCAAACAGTGACTCGTTTTGGGTGCGTCGGCTTTTCAATGTATGCGTGCGGGTTTTCTGTGTCCCCAAATACGAGAATTTTGCTTGTTTACATACCGGCCAAGATCAAAATGAGTTTCGTCTGAAAAAATGATTTTTTTTTTTTTTTGTCAAAACCGGCATCTTCTACAAGTCGATCTCAAGCCCACTTAGCGAAGCGAAAACGCGTATACACAACCATATACAGTCAGCGGAAGGATAGAACTAATTTACTGTCAAATCGGATATGAGCTAAGTGTTACCATTCACGAAATAAAAAATGTTAGACGTGGGGACCCACGGCGGACTGCGGACCTAGAAGTTGCCGTGGTCTAGTGAGTAGTTTGTTGGCTTATTAGACAAAAGGCCCGGGTTCGAATCCCAGGTCAGACATCAAAACGAAAAATATTTCCTCGGCGACTTCCTCTCAGCAGATTTCTGGCAAAGACTCTGAGAGTAAAAATTGCCGTGAAAAGCTTCTCAAAAATCTGTCGTTCGAATTCGACTTTAAACTGTAACATAACATAACAACATAAGTGGTGTGCGAAGCTAGGTCGTAATCCTGACTGAAGGGTTGTAATGGCCAATTATGTAGATGGCGGACCCGATAAAAAGATTAAAATTTAAAACAATACTACCTCTGTCCTCTTTAACCTATGTTACCTATTTTCCTAATTCCAATACAATGCATTGCATGAGTAGGGGCCATCCCCTGAGTGTTGGTATTAAAAAAAAAATTTTTTTTTTCGTATTAAAACAAATACAATAACAAATAGAAAGTAAGATAACAATAATCTTAAATAAATATATCGTTCGAACACATCCTATAAATACATTCTATATATTTAATGCATTTTGTGTTAGCATATCCTCATCCATTTGTATCCTTTTCTATTAGTTTGTCCTTTATATGAACATAAACACTTCAATGTCCAACCAAGCGAAGTTTATGGGCGCCAATAAAATGTATTTCATGGTTCCTTAATTTTTATATCAACATAATGGAATGAAATTGCAAAATATTTCTCTTACTTTCTAGCAAATTTTCTTTTTCTTCTTCCACTCTTGATTTGGTTTACAACATAACCAACTTGGAGTGTTATTGTGCCGTGCCATTCCATAGAAATGTTTTACAATGTGTTGGAGATGACAAGGAAGAGAACAGACAGACAGCCCAGTAAAGCTTACGTTTCAATGAATCTCGTTTACATTGTTTTTCGTTTTCTTTTTGTTTGTTTGTTTGTAGACCAGTTAACAAACCAAATAACAAATAAACACAGAAATGCCTGTACGTACATTTCATTTGGTTTACCTTTTTTATGGCAAAGGATATGTAAAAAAACAACAACAACAACAGTAAATAAATAAACACACACACAAACAATAATTTGTTACAGGACGAAATCCATGTGTTTGTACAAAACATGCCTCAACTCTATGAAAAGGTATCCTAGTACCTTCTCAGATATTTTATTTGTTTGTGTGTTGCTTTTCCTTTATGGAGCCCATAATAATAAAAATGTTATGGTCTTGCATTATTGTTTTGTCTGCTTATTTTAATACAATTATTGCCACAAAATATTTTTATTTTTTTCTTTTCCTAATTTACATCAAACATCAGTTTGTTTAAAGGTTATGGCTGCAAACACTAGTCCCCTGATCTTTCCAAAGCTTTGAAAAATTTTTTTCTGTACAATAAATTTAATCTGTAATTAGATGGGAAGTCTCGGTTCAAATCCCAGTTCGTCAGACCTACATACATACACTCAAGTCTCATTAGTATTCGTAATAAAAATCGTTTTAGTCAAGACAACAACCTTGCATCTCACTTCACTGATGTTGCATGTGTTGATTTTTTTTTTATATACCAGCACTCAGGGGTTGGCCCCTACTCATGCAGTGCATTGTGCAGGTTGTTTCTTTTTTAGGAAAGGTGGAAAGAGGGAAGATGCGAACGGCAAGGAAACTTATTGCTGGGTGACTATAAAATTCCCAGTGCCATACCTTACCTTCACCATTAGACAGTCTACAGCAATCGTCCTCAAGAAGCCTGCAGTTTCTCACACTACTTCAGCATGAGTAATGGGACCTACAGATTTTAGAAATTTTTTTTTTTGATAGAAGACTGCTGAAAAGAACTTGTCGTGAGATATTCTTTTCATATTTAACTTTGTTCAAGATGTCTAAGCCAAGATTTGAACCACACTTGTCTAATCAAGCCACTTAATTGGTTATTACAATCCTTCAGACAGGATTACGACCTAGATTCTTATATCACTTTTATTGTGTGCGTTAATTTTATACAAGAGTAACGGCGGGACCTACAGTTTAAAGTCGTGTCTGAACGACATATTTTTGAGAAGCTATTCGCGGTCGCCGTGGTCTATTGGGTAGTGTGTTGACTTATTATACAAAAGGCCCGGGCGGTTCGTATCACAGGTCAGACATCTAAACGAAAAATATTTCTTCGGCCACTTCCTCTCAGCAGATTTCTGGCAAAGACTCTGAGAGTAAAAATTGCCATGAAAAGCTTCTCAAAAAAAATCTGTCGTTCGGAGTCGACTTTAAACTGTAGGTCCCGCCGTCACTCATGTATAAAATTAACGCCCACAACATAAGTGGTGTGAGAAGCTAGGTCGTAATCCTGATTGAAGGGTTGTAATGGCCAATTATGTTATGTATTCGCGGTAATTTTATTTACTCTTAGAGTTTTTGTTAGAAATCTGCTGAGGAGAAGTTACCAAAGAAATATTTTTTTTTCCTGATGTTTGAAACGAAGCCTCACGTCTAATACGCCAACATACTACCTACTAGACTATGGCGAATTCGTACATACATAATTGGTCACTACAACCCTTCGGGGCCTACAGTTTACAGTCAACTCTGAAGGATAAATTTTTGAGAAACTTTTCTGCCGAAAACGTCCGCGCTTATTCATTTTAATTTTGGTGGCTACATTAATAACCAAAATTGCCTTAATTGGGGATCAGAAACCCATAATAGGTGTTACAGAAGCCAATGCACCCATTACGAGTGGCTATTTGGTGCGATTTGTGGAGCGGAGACCCATATTTCCTTAAAAGTGAGGACGGTACGAACAATACCTTCAATGGAGACACCTATTGTAACACGATAACCAGTGGTGTTGTTGAGCCGGAAAAATACGGAACGTCGTTCCGGCATTTCCTTTTTGGACAGGAACGCGTTCCGGAACTAAAGATGATTTCTGATAATGAGAATTGTCTGACGTTTTGAAAAAAAAAGTTAAAAAGAATTGCTGATTTTTTTAATTTTTTTGACGAATTTTTAAATGTTTTTTTATAAACAAGGGTTTGAACTGAACCCGAACCGGAACAAAAATCAGACCGTACTATGAAATGGAGTCCGGAACCCGTTCCGGTATAAAAAAAATTAGCACAACATCACTGATGATAACCCACTCTTCATGGTATTGATGTGAACAATGTTTGATTTGAACAGGATGGTGCAACTTGCCTAGTGCGAAACGTTTGACGACCGAAATGTTGATGTCAATTGGTCGCCTAAAAAGCTGCGTTTTGACACCGTTAGACTATTTTCTGTGGGCTGCCGTTAAAGAAAAGTGGTATGCGGACAAACCATAGACAATTGAGCACTTGAAGGCCAACATTCATAATTCCTTTGTCGAGATACGACCTCATTTAATCGAAAAAGTGGACGAAAATTAGTCCTATTGCAAAACGTACTGTGAGGCCAGCCGCGGAGTCCATATGAATGAAATAATATATCATTTCTAACCGGAACAATTGCATTTTACAATAAAAAAAATAAATTTGCCAAAATTTCAAACCATTTTCGTTTAATTGCATTTTTAAATTGAAACTTTCAAATTGCCCATCAAAAACTATTAAATACTTATTCTTGTCAACATGTTGCTAATACAAATATATATGTAGCCAATGAACATGTTTATAATGTATAAAGTATACCAACATGAATGTTTTAGGATATGATGCAATATGATTTTTTTTCAGATATTAAAATCGAACATGTTTAATGGAATGTAGATTTTGTTGCATGTTTAGAAACATTACTGCTGAGACAAAGCTAAATAGGAAACGGAGGTGATTATGAGATCGAACATGTTTAATCAAACTTAATTAATTAGTTAATGTAGATTTTCTTACATATTTCTAATCATTGTTGCTGAGACAAAGCTTAATAAGAAACATTGAAATATTGCTGATTATAAGAACGAGAATGTTTGTTCGAACTTAATTGCTTAGTTAATATAGATTTTGTTGCATGCTTATAATCATTATTGCTAAGACAAAACTAAATAAGGAACATTGGTGATTATAAAATCGAACATGTTTGATCGAACTTAATTAAATAGTTAATGTAGATTTTGTTGAATGTTTACAATTATTATTGCTGAGACAAAACTAAATATGGAACAGATTGAACATGTATGCTACAACTAAATTGCTTAGTTAATGTAGGTTCTGTTGCATGGTTATAATCATTGTTGCTGAGACTAAGAACGAGCAAGTTTGTTCGAACTTAATTGCTTACTTAATGTAGATTTTGTTGCATGCTTATAATAATTATTGCTGAGACAAAACTCTATAAGAAACATTAGTAATTATAAGATCGAACATGTTTGATCGAACTTAATTGAAAAGTTAATAGAGATTTTGTTACATGTTTATAAACATTATTTCTGAGACAAATCTTCATAAGAAACATTTGTGATTATAAGAACGAACATTTTTGTTCGAAGTTAATTGCTCAGTTAATATAGTTTTTCCTACATGTTTATAATCATTATGGCTGAGACAAATCTAAATAAGAAACATTGGTGATTGGAAGATTCAACATGTTTGTTGGAACTTAATTGCTTAGTTAATGTAGATTTTGTTACATGTTTATAATCATTATTGCTGAGACAAAGCTCAATAAGAAACATTGCTGATTATAACACAAATTTAAATGAATTGTTGCGTCGATTTATGTTTATTTGGAGGGATTACTGCACTTTTAATGATAAAATGGATCAGAACATGGTGTCTTTTCTGGTACTTCTAGATAACTCAAAAGCTTTCGATACTGTTGTTAATGGACATTCTTTGTTACAAGTTGATAAATACCTTTACGTACATACATACATAATTGGCCATTACAAACCTTCAGTCAGGATTACGACCTAGCTTCTCACATCACTTATGTTGTGTGCGTTAATTTTATGCATGAGTGACGGGACCTACAGTTTAAAGTCGACTCCGAACGACAGATTTTTTTTTTGAGAAGCTTTTCATGGCAATTTTTACTCTCAGAGTCTTTGCCAGAAATCTGCTGAGAGGAAGTCGCTGAAGAAATATTTTTCGTTTTGATGTCTGACCTGGGATTCGAACCCGGGCCTTTCGTCTAATAAGCCAACACACTACCCACTAGACCACGGCGACTCTACACAAGATTAGTTGTACAAAGGAATCAGATTATCTATTTATTATCTATTTACCATTGGATAAATGCCGTAATGTACAGAAAACAAGTGCCTGAAAGGCTCTTTTATATTAATGCTACTCGTTCAAGGAATCAACTTCCGTTAGAAATTCAATTGAAAAGCAATTTCAATACATTTTTCTTTTCTTTAGAATTCAATATTTGATAATCAATAAATAAATATTAAAAAAAAATTTTTTTGTTTTAAAAATTATCGAAAGTGTAGCTTACCTGACTCTTCATGGGATCGGTATTCAGCTGGCACATATAGCCACCGCGATCTTCTTCTGTGACCGCACGTATATGTAAATTCCAAGTGTTCTGATCTAAATGGCTAACCGTCACCCGATGATTATGTGTTATGACGTTTTCATGTATGGCCTGAATGGCTTTTGTATCGGCCTTAAGCCAACCAACCTGAAACAGAAACGAAATTAATACGAAAAAATTAAATACAAATTCATAGGCAAATAATTATTTTTGTAAATAAGAAATAACAACAAATCGAATAGGATTTAAATACAAGCAAATGAGAGTGTTGAACTTAACAAAAAAAATATTTTCCACAATGAAAAATGAAAAATTAAGAAAAAAATTTAAAAAAATCAGTGTGATAAACACATTGACTATAAACACAACAATCAACCAACAAACACCATTGCAAACATATGTTTGTGTGTGTGTGATATTATTGTTGTTGTTGTTGTTGTTAAAAATATATTTTTTTTCCTTCTTTTTTTGTTTGAAAAATGTTCAAAAATGATTTACTGCTACAGCATGTTGTGGAGACTATTTTTTTTTCTCTGTTCTTTTCTCTCTCTCTCTGCTCTCTGCTCTCAATACATTGTGTGTGTCAGGGATGGAAAAGTTGATACAATTGTACTTTTTTTTAGCACTATTTGACAGCCAAAAACACCATAGCACCTTAATGACTTATTTAGCACTATTGAAATATGTTCCCTACTTTATTACATCACTCAAATATTCTGTCTCATCAGTGTATAAGTTTTTTGTTTTCGTTTCATTTGCATATGGCAACTCGATGCTAACTTGATATATCAAGAGTTATAAAAGGAATATTATTCGTTCCACATTCATCTGCAAATGTAGAAAGGATATTTTCATATCAAAATTTAATAAAAATCAAAAGGACAAATGGACTGTTTCCTTTGACTGTCTCTAATTTAATCCAAACAAGGGATTTATTGAAGTCATTTAATTCGTGTTGCTACAATTTTTAAATAACAAATAGTTTGATGGTACAAAATTTATCACAAAATAGTGATTTAAAATTTAGATCTCATAAACTCTTTTATTCCTTTTTATAGTTAAGTATTAAAGTAAGTTGTTAAGTTTACCTATTATAAAGTGCTTTTCATAATTATAGCACCACCAGCATTTCAATAATAACAAGGAATGGATTGTCTTTAGGTCATATTCTCTAATGAAAAAAAGTGGAACTTAGATAGACCAGATGGCTATCGATACTACTGTCGTGGCCTTAGAAATTAAAAATTTTGCTGGGGGATTATTTCTTTAAGTGGTTGCCTCGAATTTCAGTTTCCATCTACGCGAATGTATAGTACAGAGTACTGTACTGTTCTTAGCTGTAGTTTGCTCCTTTTCTTGAGAGAAAATAATTTAAAAATATATTTTACAACAAGACAATGCCAGAATTCATGTCAGCAGATAAAGAATGAAATGGTTCCGTAAACAATCTATTGAGGTTTTATCGTTGCCGATATGAATTTTTCTTGTCCGAAGATTATATTCAAAATAACAGACAATTTGCCAGTGCTGAAAATTTGAAATTAAAAATGATCGAAGAGTGGGTGAAAATAGATGGAGAAATATTAAATAATCTTTATAAGAATATCAAAGACCGAATATTTACTTTAATAATGGGGGTTTACTAAGTTTTAAGTATAAATATTTTTGGTAAATAAAGCTTCTTATTGAACAAAAGACTAAAAACCTTAATTTTTATACTGAAGTCAAAACTGCGCTAACAATTTGAAAAATTTAATGTTTTTTTTTTTTTGTTCTTTTACATTAACACTACACACAATGAAATGAATTATCATTTATATTTTTTATTAATTTATAATAAAAAAAAAAGTTTAAAAAAGAAAAAAGTGAATTTAGTACAATCGGTCTGAAAAAAGTACAATTTTTTGTGAACGTTAGTACAATTTGTTAAGACCAATTTCCCATCCCTGGTGTGTGTATTTGCCAATGTGTATGTGCTTGCTTGAGAGCGAAAGAACGAATGTCTGTGAATTTATTTTGCCTTTCGTTTTTTGTTTGTTTGTTTATTATTTACGAATATTTGTGCGTGTGTGTGTGTGTGTGTTCGTGTTAATGTATTTGTGTTTTGTGTGTTATAATTGATGTGTTATTAAGTACTTTTTTGTTACTGCGGCTGTATAATGTTGATATGTATGCATGTACGTATGTGTCTGTGTATGTAGAAATGTCATAGTAAAGGCAATTATTCATTAAGGAAAAAGTGTGAGAGAGTGTGAGTGTGCATATGAATATTTTATGATTTTTTGGTTTAAAATATATACGCTGTAGGTATAAATGCATATAATATTGCATTATTACTTACCCGATAACCTCCCAAATGCCGTACGTGACATGTAAATGTGGCATCACGTCCCACGGGCACTGAGACATTCGATATGCTTTCAACAAATTCGGGTTGAAATGTTGAAATTTCTAAAAATATACCGAAAAAAGAAAAACGAAATTAAATATTTACCCGTCATTTAAATTGGAATTTCTATTTTTAAAATAAAAATTAAAAAAAATCGCAATAGTTTAAAAGCTTTATAAATAAATTTGTGACTAGGAGTATGGTTGGTAGGTGTTAAGAAAATATCACCAATATGGTTTCATTAGTCGCCATGGTCTAGAAGGATGTGTTTTGGCTTACTAGGCAAGAACCCGTGACTCAAATTCAGCTCAGACATCTTGTAAAAAAACAAATATTTCTTTAAGCGTCTCCCTCTCAGCAGTGTTTTGTCAGAAACTCTTGGAACCAGTAAAATTGCTATGAAAAGTTTTACTGTTCTGTTGCTCAGACTGAATAAAATGAACACACACACAACACGGCTGGTGACAGGAGCTAGGTTGTAGACCTGACTAAAGGATTGCAATGATATGTACGTAGCATTTAAGATTTTACCACAGATTATCTATATGAGTTTCATAAAAGTAAACAACTGATCCTGATCTTAGTCCTAGTCATGTAGGTAGAGTGTTGGTTTATTAGACGCAAGGCAGTAGTGGTAACATGGAAAAACTCTGGGAGTATGTGTAGTCGCCGTAGTCTAGTAGGTAGTGTGTTGGCTTATAAGACGAAAAACCCGGGTTTGAGCCCTAGGCCAGACATCAAAACAAAATAAAAAAAAGGATTTCTTCGGCGATTTCCTCTCAGCAGATATCTGGCAAAAACTATGGACAGTACATAAAATTGCCATGAAAAATTTCTCCAAAAATCTGTCGTTCGGAGTGGACTTTAAACTGTAGGTCCCGTCACTTATATATAAAATTAACACACACAACATAAGTAGTGTGAGAAACTTTATCAATAATACTGACTGAAGGGTTGTAATAGCCAATTATATATGAATATGTGTTGGTTTATTAGACGAGTGACACATGGAAAAATATATCTTCGGTAACTGGCGGAAGTTTCGGAGTTTCGGAAAGAAACTCTGCTATGAAAAGTCTGTTGTTCGGACTAGACTTCAAACTGTAGATCCCGTATGTAGTATTGTAAGAAACTAATTCTGGAGCTTTAAGAAAGCAAAAAAGAAGGACAGAAAAGTGCAAACTTCTTTGTCTACTGTTAAAAATGATAAAAGGTTTGTAGTCTAGTCTATAGTCTAGTCCATAGTCTAATCTAAAGTCTAGTCTATAGTCTAGTCCATAGTCTAGTCTATAGTCTAGTCTATAGTCTAGTCCGTAGTCTAGTCCATAGTCTAGTCCATAGTCTAGTCTATAGTCTAGTCCATAGTCTAGTCCATAGTCTAGTCCATAGTCTAGTCCATAGTCTAGTCCATAGTCTAGTCCATAGTCTAGTCCATAGTCTAGTCTATAGTCTAGTCTATAGTCTAGTCCATAGTCTAGTCCATAGTCTAGTCCATAGTCTAGTCCATAGTCTAGTCCATAGTCTAGTCCATAGTCTAGTCCATATTCTAGTCCATAGTCTAGTCCATATTCTAGTCCATAGTCTAGTCTATAGTCTAGTCTATGGTCTAGTCCATAGTCTAGTCCATAGTCTAGTCCATAGTCTAGTCTATAGTCTAGTCCATAGTCTAGTCCATAGTCTAGTCCATAGTCTAGTCTATAGTCTAGTCTATAGTCTAGTCTATAGTCTAGTCTATAGTCTAGTCTATAGTCTAGTCTATAGTCTAGTCTATAGTCTAGTCTACAGTCTAGTCTACAGTCTAGTCTATAGTCTAGTCCATAGTCTGGAAAAAATACGTTTTAAAAAAAGGGGAAAAAAGGGTAAAAAATCTTGAAAAGTGTCAGATTTAGTTCATTTTAGTAAGGGAGCACAAAAAGTGGCGAGGTCGCAGAAAAAGTGTCAAATTGCGACTTTAGTCGCTCAACGGTAACGCTGATTATAGGTCCTGCCACTCATGTATACTCAACGTGAGTGGTGTGAGAAGCTAGGTCGTATTCCTGACTGGGTCTTTCATTAAGCACTTCTCATCTTCAAGTTTAAATACATCAAAGTGTGAGGTAATTGAAATTGGCATGAAATGTTTTTCCGTAAATCTGTTTGCCGAAGTCATCTATAAACTGTAGATACTACCACTTAAAAATAAAATTATTAGGTTTTGAGAATTTGATTAGAATCCTAACTGAATGGTTTGTAATAACCAATTGGGTATGTATGCATCATACTGCGATGAATGATGATGGCGATCGTAAAATGGGTACACTTTACTTGCATTTTGAACACTCATTCGCTGCCAAGGACGAATATACTCGTCTTTGATAGGGTGTCTCGCACTGGCCAGACGAGTATACTCGACCTACTTTAATTATATTATAACATGCAGACTTTTGAATTAACAATTTCTTCTGTTTCGCCAATCAAAAATAGTGAATTTTTAATTATTGCCAATTTTCGCAATGTGTCTCGTTTTATTCCATTTTCTTTATTTTATCCATTTATTATTTATTTTTCTACTAAAACGTACGCAAATACGAAAAAGAATATCTAGTCCTTCAGCCTTCCTATTGCCAACGACGAGTATACTCGTCTTTGCTTTTCTGTTTGTAAATGATTATGTATGATAGGTTAGAGGACGTGCACCTGTCGGTCAAGACAAGCACAGTACCCGGAGGTCCAAATTGACCCATTGTACATTGTATGATAATATATGTGCTCTTACCAAGTAGCAATGGTAATGACTTCATATTATTTAGGGTTAGCAGCGAATGTGTTAATGCCACACATGCCCAGAAGAAAATACTGGATAGCATATCAGACAGAAAATTCTTGCTTATGTTGTCATCTACCTAAAAAATGCAAGTCATCTATCCAAAAAAAAATGCAAGATATCTACCCCAAAAAAATACAAGTCATCTACACAAAAAAATGCAAGTCATCTACCCAAAAAAATGCAAGTCATCTATTCAAAAAACTGCCAGTCATCTACCCAAAAAATGCAAGTCATAGTCCAAAATATGCAAATCATCGTTGAAAAAAATGCAAGTCATCTATCCAAAAAATGCAAGTCATCTACACAAAAAAATGCAAGTCATCGTTCAAAAAAATGCAAGTCATCTACCCAAAAAAATGCAAGTCATCTATCCAAAAAATGCAAGTCATCTACCCAAAAAAATGCAAGTCATCGTTCAAAAAAATGCAAGTCATATACCCAAAAAATGCAAGTTATCTACCTAAAAAAATGCAAGTCATCTATCCAAAAAAAAATGCAAGTCATCTACCCAAAAAAATGCAAGTCATCTATCCAAAAAAATGCAAGTCATCTATCCAAAAAATGCAAGTCATCTACCCAAAAAAATGCAAGTCATCTATCCAAAAAACTGCAAGTCATCTACCTAAAAAATGCAAGTCATCTACCCAAAAACATGCAAGTCATCTACACAAAAAATGCCAGTCATCTATCCAAAAAATGCAAGTCATCTATCCCAAAAAATGCAAGTCATCTACCTAAAAAATGCAAGTCATCTACCCAAAAAAATGCAAGTCATCTATCCAAAAAACTGCAAGTCATCTACCCAAAAACATGCAAGTCATCTACCCAAAAAAATGCAAGTCATCTACCTAAAAAATGCAAGTCATCTACCCAAAAAAATGCAAGTCATCTATCCAAAAAACTGCAAGTCATCTACCCAAAAACATGCAAGTCATCTACCCAAAAAAATGCAAGTCATCTATCCCAAAAAATGCAAGTCATCTACCAAAAAAATGCAAGTCATCTACCCAAAAAAATGCAAGTCATCTATCCAAAAAAATGCAAGTCATCTATCCAAAAAAATGCCAGTCATCTATCCAAAAAATGCAAGTCATCTACCCCAAAAAATGCAAGTCATCTACCCAAAAAATGCAAGTCATCTACCTAAAAAATGCAAGTCATCTATCCAAAAAAACTGCAAGTCATCTACCTAAAAAATGCAAGTCATCTACCAAAAAAAAAAAATGCAAGTCATCAATCAGAAGAAGTCCAACTTGCAAAAAATTCGACATTTTGTTGGATATATATTGAATAAATGCATATGAACTAAATGAGAATTATTAAAATTTTTTAGTTTTGAACTTAAAAACCTACAATTCCATTTTTAAAATTAGCTTCCCCGCATATATCTGCGGACCCAAGTAACGTTCGACAATAAGAAACCCTTTTTTTGGAATCCTTGAGATCATGGCCATGCAGTCGACTAGGTCCTTTGCCCTATTAGGTCCATTTTTTCCGATTTTGGGCTATTAAAACAGAGAATATTACTTATTTTTGCCTTATCGCCTATATCTGCGGTTCCAAGTGAAGCCTGGCAGTAAGAAAATCTGTTTTGGAATCCTTGAGATCATAGCTATGCAGTTGATTAGGTCCATTGCCCTACTAGGTCAATTTTTTCCGATTTTGGGCGATTAAAACTGCGAATATTACTTATTTTTGCTTTATCGCCTATATCTACGGTCCCAAGTGACGCCCGGCATTAAGAAAATCTGTTTTGGAATCCTTGAGATCATGACTATGCAGTCGACTCTGATCTGAATGAGTAGGCGTATGAATCAAACATATTTCGAATGTTTGTGAGTTTGATGTCAACGTTGTACTCATACTCATTGCAACCTGTACTAATAAATCAACGTTGTACTAAGTACGAATGAATCAGAGTAGTTGAATTTCACTCATACTATTGACTCACTCTTACACAAAATGTTATGAGGAGATATGAGGAGCGAAAAAACGATTCAATGCTGATCTTACGTTTGATATCCTTGACAATAGTCTACTAAAACTGTTTTAAAATCAGGAAATATTGCCAAATCAGGAAATATTGCCACCGTTCTATTTTGAATTAGCAAATTTTTTTGCCAATCGGCAATAGTGAATTTCTAAGTGTTTCTCGTTTTATTCCATTTTCCTTATTTTATAAATCTGCGTGATTTATTATTTGCTTTTCTACTAAAACGTACGCAAATACGAAAAAGGATATCGCATCCTGCCTTCCTATTGGCAACGACGAGTATACTCGTCTTTGGTTTTCTGCCTGTAAATGATTATTTATGATAAGATATGCTCTCTTATAATCGGCAATGGGAATGATTTCTTATGATTTAGGCTTGGCAGCGAAAGTGTTAATGGAATAATTTTGTTATTAACTTGTGTTGTTGAAAGTTGTAATCATTCATGATGATTGCTGGCCGTATTGAACAATAGATAGACAAAGTGATTATTTCTCAAATTACTGAACCCTTCGTCACAGTCATGGGTCTGGCCAGACCTTTTCCAATTTATTTTGCATTTTAAGCGTGTTTGCAATATGGCTAGAGATTTGAATTTTCAGGTACCCTTCTGAAATTTTCTTGGCTTTCTGGTGGTGAAAAAATGGGGCGAATAAAGTAATTTACAAAGGAGTTAGAAGGATATTTTGAAACCTATGTCATATTAGCACCACAGTGGGTCTGGCCAGACCCACTTTTTTTGACGCGAGCTTTCAAAGTGTTTATGAGAAATTTTTTCTAAAAAAGTGTTAAAATTGGAAATTTTTAAAAAATGAATGATGAATTAGAATTTATTTTCAATACGCAATGTTCTAGTAACTTCGATACGGATTTGTACACCAGAATTGCCGAGGCTTTGGCAAATGACTTGGAGCGTGAAAGAGCTAGTGAGGAAGCCGGACAGCATGAGGAAGATGATCAATTTTTGGATGAAAATTATGAAGATCACTTGCTATACGAAGATGACGCATCGGACATTGAAAATGATTTGGTAATTGAACCAAATGTAGAAAACGGCAGTGATGAAGAGAAGGAAGACTGCGGTTCTGAAATAGGTGAAGAGAATAATAATTGTTTCATTGGAAAATATGACACCATATGGAATAAAAACCAGCCGACCAGTGGTGTCCGTACTCGCCAACATAATGTGATGCGTTTTCGAGCTGGACCTAAAGAACAAACCTCTACTCCACTTTTCAAAAAATTTTTACAACCAAATATTACGGACATCATAGGACGCAGTCAATAAATGAAATACTGCAAATGTAAATAAAAAACCAAATGTTTGGAAGGATCTAAAAGTAGATGTATTATACGCTTTCATCGGCATTCTTTTAGCAATGGGAGTTTCACATAATAATATTCAAAACCCACGGGTTTTGTGGCTTACTGACAATTTACCCATATTCAGGCCCGCAATGTCTCTTCATCGATTTATGTCCCTGACCAGATACATTCGGTTTGACGACGGAAGAACACGATCATTTCGATTACTCGAAGACAAAGCTGCTCCTATTCGAGATATATGGAATTTTCTTGCGAAGAATTATAGTCCGCATGAGAGTATAACCACTGACGAGGAATTCTTTCTATACCGGGGGAAAACTAAATTTACACAATATATACACAATTTTTTGAACACGTTGTCAAATTCTTTGGTTTTCCCAAATATCGAAAACCGAATGAGCAACATTTATGTTATTGGTCAATTTAGTACTCGTTCGGCTATAGAATCTGTTCTTGGAAAGCCCATAAAAGTAAGTTGAATAATATAAACGAATTTATTCCATTTTGGTTCTACTACATCCACTCTGTGAATTTCTGTTTTCATTTCATATAAACAAAATAATAACTGCCAAAAGAGGTGCTTATACCCTAGAGGTAAAGAAATCTTGTATAGATTCGCAACCGGAAGTGAAAAAATTCGCTGAGAGACTCGATCCTTCTGTTCAAATGTTCAATGCTGTATGTCAGCAACATTCTAAAGTAGAATATAGTGTTTCAGTTGTTTAAACTTTATAATATTAAAATAAGAAATTAAATTAATGAACCACCTGAAGGTTAAGTTATAATTTGATGCAATTTAAACCGTTTTTAAAATTATCTACATAAAAAATAATGTTAACTTATGCATATATACTAACATTTATATGGGGTCTGGTCAGGCCCAGTGTGGTACTAATGTGAAAAGCTAAAAGTGTGTGTCACGAAGGGTTAAGATATCGGAATCTTACAGTTATCATTACCTAACTATTGAAATTTATTATTCTTGGTTACAAGCTCCAGCTGTTGCAACCGGAATACCTTTACAAACCCAGCTGCTATTATGAATTCTTGAGCCAAATGACAACAAAACCTTTTTAAATTTTATTAATTTCTTAAGGAAAAATTGAATTAAATTAAAAAAATCAGAACTAGAAGTAGAACTTCAATGGAAATTAAAACTATTAAGAATTCACAACCGCAAAATCGCACCAAAAAATAAACTTTTCTTCTATTGATTTTCTATTAAAAAAAAAGGGGGACGGGGGGTGAACGAAAAACAATTTTCAACGAAATATTGTTGGCAGACTGACTATGTACACATGGAGTAGAAGAAGTTTGCCAGTTTTCAGTTGCATACCCCCCCCCCCCCCCCAAACGCAAACATAAATAATTTACTATCGCCATATCATCACCATGTATCTAGAGTTCATAACACCCTTAAGGCAGGCAGGATAGTTTTTTGGGGTTTTTTTTATCCTTTTTTTCACCACTTATTAAACTTTATTTGCATTTAGTTTTGTAACCGCCAAAAAACATTGTTTCAATAGACAAACAAAAAAAAAAAAACAGGGGGAATATTGAAACTTTTTTTTTCCCCATGATTGTTACAACATCCATGGTGTAGTAGATATTCATTCAATCGATTTACAATGAATGAATAATCGGAAAATGCTAATTTTTTTTTTGCGTACACGAAGAAAAAACTTCATTTTCCATTTACTTAAATATTTATAGAGACTTCAATAATTTTTTTTCCTTCCTTTTTTGCTTTCCACTTGCCATATACTTTGTGGAGTTTTTTTCTCGCGTGAAATTCAGTTTTTCCCTGGGAAAAAATTTGATTCAATTGACCAAAAAAAATTGTGATGATTTATAGTGTTTTATACGATTAATGACAGTTTATGTTTCTGTTGGCTGCACTCTAGAGTATGTGCCAAGATTTGTATGAGGAAGTAAAAAAAAACAAGCGGAGTCTTCAATGTTTATAAATGAACTTTACCTTGAATAAGTGAAGAAGAGCACGTTTTATTTTGGTTTTTCAAGACAAAAACAAGTTTTAAATACAAGTTTAATGTACTTAGAAGGGACATAAATATTGCACACAGTATGAACACACTCTCATTATAGAAGAAATGGTTTATTATCCTATTGCCACATGGGTTATGAAATATCAGGACTTCGATAGCTTTACACCACCCGGTACATTGTTGAAGCTCCATTTGCCGAATTAATTGCGATTTAATCATTCTGTTTTGCCAGATTACCATGGGCGTATATTAATTAGTCCATGGTTTAACATAAGTATCACCTCCAAGTAAGGGCGGAAATAACGCTCCCCATGAACAATTATGCAGCCTAAGTCGTCCTGAATTTGGTCATGACTTCTTTCTAGGTTAGAGGCCCCATCATAGTCTGGCAGAGACAAGTCACTGGTACATATAAGTGAGTATTCTGTTCGGCCAGCGTACAATACATTTTAAGAACGCCATACTCGTTCTAACGAGAGCACACTAATCACAATATGGTGGATAGACTACTGTTAAGTTAACTATCGATCAACAACCGTACATGACAAATTCAAGATCTGTCCGTGCGATTGTGTCAGAATAATC
The DNA here is from genome assembly GCA_014635995.1 of Sarcophaga peregrina. Classification (NCBI taxonomy): domain Eukaryota; kingdom Metazoa; phylum Arthropoda; class Insecta; order Diptera; family Sarcophagidae; genus Sarcophaga; species Sarcophaga peregrina. The sequence goes on from CM025790.1 coordinate 95,625,599, forward strand.
CGAAGCAGATTTATTAAATGTTGATTTCAACAACACGGGTAGATGTTCTACCCAGAGAAGCCGAAATAGGCACTTGATGAACTATAGCATCAAAAAAAAAAAAAAAGGCTTCAATAGATCTTTCAAAGATTTCTATCTCTCTCACTCATACATACATAATTGGTCATTACAACCCTTCAGTCAGGAATACGACCAAGCTTCTCACACCATTTATGTTGTGTGCATTAATTTTATACATGAGTGGCGGGACCTCCAAACGACAGATTTTTAAGAAGCTTTTCATGGTAATTTTATTTATTCTCCCTCTCTCTCTCTTGCCGAAGAAATATTTTCATATTTTTGTTTTGTTGTCTGACCTATGATTTGAACTAGGGCCTTCAGTCTAATAAGCCAACACACTACTTACTAGACTACGGTGACTTCTAACTCACTCACTTTTATTTTAACCTGAAAATAGGAAGCGCCTAACAAAGATCGAATACCATCATCAGTGTGTTAGCGTACGAACTATTCAGCTCAACTATTATGAGAATTCAATATTCAGAATTCAACAAGACATTCACCATTAGACGTATGTAAGGCTATGGTTCCAACTTATATGGTACTAACCACTCTTTATTCCTGGATAGTGTGATGCATGACACCTCACATTATTCGTAACCTTTTTATTGTCTTAAATCCATTGTTTATGTGCTTGCCCAATTTGATCCTCTCTCCTAGTCTGCTGCATTGTTGTATGTCTTCCGGTTACATTCATTTTGTCCACTCCTAGTGCTACACCATGTGGCCAAAGCCTCGTCCGTGAGGATGCTGTTTAATGTTAGTACTCTAAGTGCTGTTCTTTATGTCAATGTATTTTTATTGTTGTTGCTGTGGGCAACCAGTCTCGAACTGTTTGCATTTCAACTGGTAGTAATCGATTTGATTACACGAGGAATGACCAGAGATTAAATTCTGGTACCACGGTAGTCAGGAGCCCTTGGAACCTCGGCTCCAGCCTGGCTGTTGGTACAGCGTCTTTTGAGAGCATCATGGTGACTGTGGTTTGGACCCAAATCGTGAGAAGAATCTCGTTAATTTCGGTGTGGAGTTGCATTCTAAACCGGGTGGCCGTAATCCAAAGATCTGCAGGAGTTTTAGATAGACTCCGCTCCTAACCAAGGGGAAAGTCATGCCCAAATACGTGGCTTCGAATTGATACACAGGTGTAGCAGTATGTTACATCTGGGTGCGTTAGAAGACTTGTTCTATTTCACCCTGTGCGAAGAGCTTTATGGGATTAGATCTACACGGACAGATAACCAAGTAAAACCCAACGTCGTTGTCTCAAATCCATTTGGATTGAGTCCTTGAGAGTCTTTGTGTCTCTTTATCTTAGGTTCTAGTTGGTAAACGTTTTCAAATATCTACCCCCACACAGAACAGAAAATTTCCCGTTCTTATTAGTAGCTTAGAAGCTTCAATCCTCGCAGGCATATTTTAGATCATTTTGACACCAAAGGTGATCCCTAAGGAGTCAATGAAATAATGGAAAAAAAAAGGAAAGTGAAGTGTTTGAAGTCGCCGTGGTCTAGTAGGTAGTGTGTTGGTTTATTAGACGAAAGGCCCGAGTTCGAATCCCAGGTCAGACATCAAAACGAAAATTTGAAAACATTTTTTTGGTGACTTCCTCTCCGCAGATTTCTGGCAAAAATTCTGGGAGTAAAAAATTCCCATGAAATGCTTCTCAACAAATGTGTCGTTCGGAGTCGACTTTAAACTGTAGGTCCCGCCACTCATGTATAAAATTAACGCACACAACATAAGTGGTGTGAGAACCTAGAACGTTGTACAATGGTTCAATTCGACCACCGATTACTGTACTTGTCAGAATTGACAAGTACACGTCCTCTAACCTAACCTAACCTAACGAAAGTGAAGTCGGAGTTGTCTACTAGGTAATGTGGTCACGGTTCAAATCTTAGGACAGATATCTCAAATAACAAAGAAATATGGAAACACATTTCTTCGGCGACTTATATGAAGAAATAGAAATAGTTTCCGTAGACTCTAGGCAAGATGAATGCTTTAGGCATAGAAAATAAGTAAGGTTGAAGTGTCATAAGTGTAGTCGCACTCTCAACCTCTTTTGTTTTGTGTCTGTTTCTTTATGTGTAATTCCTCCGTTTCCCATTCTCCCTCTCCTTCCCTACATTCCTATATCCTGTATTTCCTTCTTCCCCTAAGGGCAATGTACAATCGGTCAATTTCGACCTCCGGGTACTGTGCTTGTCTTGACCGACAGGTGCACGTCCTCTAACCTAACCTAACCTAACCTAAAGTTGAAGTGTGTTGGCTTATTAGACTAAAAACCCCTGTTCAAACCCCAGGCCAATCATTAAAACGAAAATATGAAAATATTTCTGCGGCGACTTTTTCTCAGCAGATTTCTGGCAAAAACTCTGAGAGAATAAATAAAATTGCAAAGAAAAGTTTCTCAGAAATCTATCGTATGGAGACGACTTTAAACTGTAGGACCGGCCATATATACATAATTGGATATTACAACCCTTCAGTTAGAGTTATGGACCTACTTTCTCACACCACTTATATTGTGTGTGTAAATTTTATTTGAGAAACTTTTCATGGCAATTTTATTTACTCTCAGAGTTTTTGCCAGAAATCTGCTGAAAGCAAATTGCTGAAGAAAAGCTTTTTTGCATTTTGTTTTGATGTCTGGCCTGGGGCTCGAACCCTGGCTTTACGTTTAACAACCTAACACACTACATACTATACTAAGGCGACTTCTAGTCCTGCCATACTCATGTATAAAATTAACACCCATAACGTAATACTATGTTCAGACATGCACTTTTATTAAATCAATATTCGGTTTATTGAGAACAATATTTTTAACGTTCAGACATATAATATACGAAAATTTATTTGACAGCTGGTAAACAAAACAGCTGATTGCTTTAACAAAATTGCTTTTAATTTAATCGCGAAAATTAGAGCCAAAAATATTTTTTAGAAAAAATGGAAAACAATTTAGCATTTGAAAAGGTATTGCTAATGATTAACCGAAACGCCGAGCTGTTGGGGTTAATAGGGACTACATGTGACTCCAAAGTGGTTTTCCTCAGAAGGATGAGAAATAAAAATTTGATAATTTTGGGTAGCTTGCAGAAAAGAAAGCTTTTGCTTATGGCACTATCGTTGTTTATAATTGAGTTGTCTACTATCAATAGAAAGTGTTCGGCAAAATGTAATATGCTCACTGAACGTACTTATGACAGTGTTGTATTTAAAGTTTTAATCAATATTATAACAATTTATGAATTTATTGACCAATAATTAATTGAAATTTTATATGAAATATTGAGATCAATAATGCCGTTTATTGCAATTTTCTCAATATAAGTGCATGTCTGAACATAGTATAAGTGATATGAGAAGAAACTTTGTAATCCTGACTGAAAGGTTGGAATGGTGTTTTCCATTTATTGTCGTGGGAATTATCAAGACCTTAAGTGGTCGTTACTGACTGATTATTAACCTTAATATCTGTTTATTTAGTGTCATAAGCCTTTCAAATGAGACATTTGAAAGGAAAAGAATTTTTTCTGTTTTGAATTGCATAATCTACGCCTAATGCCTTTAACATAAATGAGTGATTGAATGAATGAATGAATGCATATTTATTTAAATGGGCATTTAAAATTTTCTTTTGGAATTTAATTTATTTGTCAATTTTTTAATTATTTTATCTTGGCCCTAACAGACATTCAGTTTTTCTTTCTTTCTCTTTCTCCCTCTCTCTCTCTCTATCTCTTGAACGTACAGAAGGAAAAGTTTTGCATCCTGTTTTGTTATAAAATCTGTATTCGTTCGTTAGTGTGATGTTGTTAAGAAATCTGTTCATGTATGTTTTTCCTTTTTTTTTTACAAACAAAAACTCTATGAATTTATTGTTGTTGTTTGTGTTTATGTTTCTAGTTTATTTCGATGTTGTTTGTCAATCTGTGCATTGTTTACAACTGCATTTTAACCAAAACAAAAAGACAGAAAAACGAGAAATATTTTCGAAATATTTTTGTTAAGAATACTTTTGATTTCCCTTTGCTCTCTAGAAATTTATATTCTTTTAAAATATTTTTTTTCTCTCAATTGTTCTTGCTTGTAATCCTGTGATCCTTGTTGATATACTCGTATTTAAACTGAGTGGAAGAAGAGAGGAGAGGGAGGGGGATTTAGCATAATATCATGTTAGTGGATTGCTTTTCAAGTACTGTGTTGTATTGTTTATCTTACAAATTCACTATCGTTTGTAACTAAACAAATACACATACAAACATGCAACACACATGCATACAAAATACCAACACATACTCACATTTAAGTTATAAGATTATACAAATATACTTGAAATACAGTGTGTGTGTGTGTGTGTTGTATTTGCATTGGTTTACTGGTTGAACCAGCACTCAATATCGTTAGTTTTCTGTTGACATTTTATTTGTACATTTTGAAATCATCAACATGACCTTTTGCTCCGTTTGAAAGTACATACATACATACAGTGAGCGCTAATAGTGAGTAAACACTACGGAAATAATTTATTTCCTTAGGATAGCGAAAAAAGTAAATGGGAATAGTCAAACAAATTTCCAAAAATAAAAACGTTTATTTATTACTTATAAAATGTTAAAACAAAAAAAAAAAAACAAAATTATTGTTGTACTACAAGTATATTTTTTATAATAGAAAATTTAAAATTATATTGGGTGTTGACTCATTTATGGCGCTCACCGTACATACTTACATTAGGGTGATTCATAAAAGAACAAAGATTTTTCAACATTGAAGATAATTAATATGAAAATGCAAGTGGTAGATAGCTTAGTCTAGTTATTAGGCCACGCTTCAAACCCTAGATCTTAAAATCTTCAATAAAACGAAATTTGAAATAAAATCTACATACTGGTTTTCTGCATTTACATTGCTGAACATTAAAATTATAAACAAAACAATGCAGTAAACATACCTGTTTATTACTTATCGTACTGCTTAATGTAACAGCAAGGTTAGGTTAGGTTAGGTTAGGTTAGAGGACGTGTACTTGTCAATTCTGACAAGTACAGTACTCGGTGGTCGAATTGACCCATTGTACTACGTCCTAGCTTCTCACACCACTTATGTAGTGTGCGTTAATTTTATACATGAGTGGCGGTACCTACAGTTTATAGTCGACTCCGAATGACACATTTTTTTGAGAACCATTCCATGGCAATTTCTACTCTCAGAGTTTTTGCCAGAAATCTACTGAGAGGAAGTCACCGAAAAATTATTTTAAAATTTTCGTTTTGATGTCTGACCTAGGATTCGAACTCGGGTCTTTCGTCTAATAAGCCAACACACTACCTACTAGACCACGGCGACCTCAATTCAATGTAACAGCAAACACCAGTTTAAAAAAGATGGTAAACAAGTAAACAAAAATACAACAACAATCACTACAAGAATAAATATAAACAAATTACGCAAACAACAACAATGAAACAACGTTGTTTACATTTATAGAGATTTGGAGAAGACTGTTTAGGGTGCCATATAAAAGGCAAGGCAAGGCAAAGGCGGGCAACTGAGTTAGTAAAAGTTCAGTCAGTCTTGTGTGAAGACGACGCGGTGTGTTTGAAGAAAGTAATCATAGTTTGAAGATAACAATTGTCTAGTAATTGTTATTGTTTATTTAAAAGATATACACAGAGTTAGTAAAAGTTCAGTCAGTCTTGTGTGAAGACGACGCGGTGTATTTGAAGAGAGTAATCGTAGTTTGAAAATAACAATTGTCTAGTAATTATTATTGTTTATTTAAATGATATACACAGAGGTATAACAAAAAAAGCCATTGTTCTTGTTTATAAAATTAACACACACACAATATAAGTGGTGTGAGAAACTGCGGGCTTCTTGGGAACGATTGCTGTAGACTGTCTAATGGTGAAGGTATAGCACTGGTCATTTTATAGTCACCAGTAGCAACTCGTTTCCTTACCGTTCGCATCTTCTTTCCACTTTCCACCTTTCCTAAAACCTGTACAATGCACTGCATAAATAAGGGCCATCCCCTGAGTGCTGGTTTTATATAAAAAAAACAAGTTGTGGACCGTGGCACACAGTTGCAATTTTTTTATCTACTCTCAATATTTTTTACCAAAAAATCTGTTAAGATGTCTAACCAGGGGTTGGAACCACAATAGAAGACTTATTTTGGACTCCGTTTGATTTCTTAATCTGTATATTGAATGTTGATTTTGGTATCACAATGTGCCTAAATGAAGGAGTAAGTGGGACCAATCTAACCAGGCTTACTTGAGCTCAAATTTTGACATACTTTTCTGGACGGTATTTCACCAATGAAGTCGCCTTGGTATAGTGGGTAGTGTGTTGGCTTATTAGACAAAAGGCCCGGGTTCGAATTCCAGGTTAGACATCAAAACGATAAAATATTTCTTCGCCGACTTTCTCTCAGCAGATTTCTAGCAAAGACTCTGAGAGTAAAAAATTGCCATGAAAAGCTTCTCAAAAATCTGTCGTTCCGAATCGACTTTAAACTGTAGGTCCCACCACTTATGTATAAAAAATTAATGCACACAACATAAGTGGTGTGAGAAGGTAGGTCGTAATCCTCACTGAAGGGTTGTAATGGCCAATTATGTATGTATGTATTTCACCAATGACTGGATTGTTAATATACATGTCTGGATTCACGGATCTCCACAAAAAATAGTCTACTGGGGTCCAAACTCATGGCCAATGTGGCTGTCAATGTACACAAAACGAATTTCTCATCAAACTTAACTCTCGATAGGTTAATGAAAATACATGTCGTATGTCAATGCTACCGTTTAGAGCAAACATAGGAAGTCAAGGAGTTTGTAATAAGTGTAGGGACTTTGTACGATATCGCCTGGGCTTTGTATTCAAAATGTATGTTCAAATGTATGCTGAAAATGTTTGTCATTTTGAAAGATCCTGTCTGAATTGATTTCAAATAATATTGCCATTACAAATGAATTTTTTTTTAAATCAATGAACTGTCAGTGGCTTTATTTGTATCAACACCGTTTCTTTTCTTTTCTGGTTTTTTTTTTTGTTCGGTCTTAACAAAAGCCAAAAACCCATTTCAAAAACAAAGTTTTCCGATTAAAAAAGTTTAACAATTAAACAAAAAATATTTAAAAAAAAAAAACCATCCACGAAATGCAACAAAAAAAGGACAACGACGGTAATTGAATACGGGTTTTTTTCTTATTCCTTTGATTTAAAGGACCTTAAGACAGTCAAGGAATAATTACCAAAGACAGAAGAAGAAAATGTAATGCTGGACACCAAATGTTTTCGAAATGGCGTTGAAAAAAACAAACAAAAAATGTAAAACCAACAGAAGAAATCACGAAAAATTGTAATAAAAAGAACAAAAATTAATTGCCAGACATTTGTTACGAACATGACGCAGAAAAGAAGAAATACTCATACAAACGCTCACTCCATTGCCAGCCATTTATACAGGAAGGAAATGAAAGTAAAAATTCAATGGGAAAGCACACATAGACACAGCACACACAACACACACACGCACTACGCGCACACACACAAATTGAATTAAATTTACAGTTAACGGCTTAAGCAAGATTTTACACTCTGAACTTTATAAGTCTACCTACATCTTTACCGTTATGGAAATCTTTAAAGTTACAGACAATTTTCTCTTCTCTTAATTCCATTTTTCCGAGTACATGTGGTATGCATGTGTGCCTGTGTGTGTTTGTACCTTAGTGTTTAAAAGTAAAGAGAGAAGGAAAAAGGATTTCAAGTGTAAGTGTGCGTGTATTTCTGAAAATTGAGAAACACACACTTGCGTAACGACAAATTTTACTTGGATAGTGGTGGTTGCAGCAGTAAAAGTAGTTGTGGATACAAGTACAGAAGTAATTTAAATATACGAGGGCCGTTAGATTACATTTAATTAACAGAGAAGAACGGAAAGTTTTTAGGGTTTTTTTTTTTGAATATGCTTCACAAGTTTCTTTTAAATTTCTGGGGTTAGAAAAGAAACAGGAACCGGTATTTAGATCCACATTGTGATATCAAAAGCAATCTTTAATCTCCTAAAGAAAATCAATGTGAATTTAAAATAATTTTTTCTATTGAAGCAATCATTATACGAGTAGTAGTGAACTCAATGAAGGATGTGAGAAAGTGACGAACCTCCATCTTTTCATAACAAAACCAGTGCCTTGGGGCACATGAAAAGAAAGATGGTCTCTTCCTCCACGATAGATCTAGAGCGCTGAACTGCTAAGTCTTTTGGCATGTACCAAAAGGTACGAAAGATGGTCTCTTCCTCCACCATAGATCTAAAGCGCATAACTACTAAGCCTTTCGGCATGCACCAAAAGGCCTATGGTTACATGAGATCCCTATTGTATGATGGATGGCCAAGCGATTTAGCAACAGAAATGTGTAGATCCTCTTCTGCTTTCAATGAGATTAAGACTTCCTGTAAAAGGATTCAGAGATTGCCAGTCTCTGCTCCAGTCAGCTAATCGGCAATACAATTTTTTAAGATTCAAAAGATAAATTTCCCTAAGAAATTTTCAACATTTATGGACAATGATGGACTTTGTCTTCGGTTAGGTTAGGTTAGAGGACGTGTACTTGTCAATTCTGACAAGTACAGTACTCGTTGGTTGAATTGACCCATTGTACTATATCCTAGCTTCTCACACCACTTATGTTGTGTGCATTAATTTTATACATGAGTGGCGGGACCTACAGTTTAAAGTCGACTCCAAATGACTTTGATTTTTTGAGAAGCATTCCATGGCAATTTTTTATTCTCAGAGTTTTTGCCAGAAATCTGCTGAGAGGCAGTCACCGAAAAATTATTTTCAAATTTTCGTTTTGATTTCTTATCTGGGATTCGAATTCTGGTCTTTTTGTCTAATAAGCCAACACACTACCTGCTAGACCACGGCGACCTCAAAGGACTTTGTCTTAGTAAATCAAAAGATTTTCAAGAAAAATCCCACCATACAAGCATTCCGTCGTTTCGTTTGGAATTTCCACTTGGAAAATACTTCAGGGTTCAGTCAGCCTGTCAGCTAGCTAGAAAGTTTTATATCAGAACACCCCAAATCTGATTGGGCTCGCCTTTGACCTTTTTTAAAACGCAGTAAACAGTCTATGAAGATAGCCTGCAGTGTCTTAATCGGCTCTATATTGTTGGAAAGAGTAGTTTGAGGCCTTGCTGTCTCAAATATTAGACTTTCCAGGTGGGTGGAGATAATGATCATTTTGAAGTTGGAATTTTCCCTGAACATTATCTTGAGGTTCATTCTCGATCATATAAGATTTACTTTCATTTACTCATGTAAAGATTTACTCTTTACATCATTACAACTCCTTACTTGGGATTACGATCTGGCATTTTACGCCAACCATGTTGTCTGGATTAATTTTAATCGACTGACGCGGAAAGTTGAAGTCGGCGTAGTCTAGTTAGGTAACGTGTTGGCTTATTAGACTAAAGATCCGAGTTCAAACCCCAGGTCAAACCTGTTTATTACTTATCGTACTGCTTAATGTAACAACAAACACCAGTTTAAAAAAATGGTAAACAAGTAAACAAAAATACGACAACAATCACTACAAGAATAAATGTAAACAAAACCCTCAAAAAACAACAAGGAACAGTGATGTTTACATTAATAGAGATTTCGAGAAGAATGTTTAGGTTGCCACATAAAAGGTAAGGCAAGGCAAAGGCAGGCAACTGAATTAGTAAAAGTTCCGTCAGTCTTGTGTGAAGACGCTGTGTGTTTAAAGAGAGTAATCGTAGTTTGAAGATAACAATTGTCTAGTAATTGTTATTGTTTATTTAAAAGATATACACAGAGGTATAACATGAATGAATGCATGAAAATAAGGCAATGAATGCATGAAAATATTTCTTCGGCGACTTTCTCTTTAAAGTCAACTCTGAGCGACAGCATTTTGAGAAACATTTTCATGAGAGGTTTTTATTTCTTCCCAGAGTTTTTGCCAGAAATCTTCTAAGAGGAAGTTGCCTAAAGAAATGTTGTTTTCGTATTTCATTTTGTTGGAGGACACTGACCTGAGATTTGAACCATCATTACAACCCTTTAGTGAGGACTACAACCTAGCTTCTCCCAACTAATTTTATACATTAGGGGCGGAGGAACCTAAGCTTTAAAGTCGAATTCTAAGGACAAATTTTTAGGAAACTTTTCATAGCAATTTTATTTTACTTTTTTTTTTTGTTCATTAAACCAGCACTCAGGGGATGACCCCGACTCATGCAGTGCATTGTGCAGGTTTAGAAAAGGTGGAAAGAGGGAAGATGCGAACGGTAAAGAAACAAGTTGCTACTGGTGACTATAAAATGGCCAGTGTTATACCTTCACCATTAGACAGTCTACAGCAATCGTCCTCAAGAAGCCTGCAGTTTATCACACCACTTATGTTGTGTGTGTTAATTTTATAATACAGAAGTAGCGGGATCTACAGTTTAAAGTCGATTCCGAACGACAGATTTTTTGAGAAACTTTTCAAAGTTTCTGGCAGAAATCTGCTGAGAGGAAGTCGCCTAAAGAAATATTTTCTCATATTTTCGTTTTAATGTCTGACCTTAGGTCTAATAAGCCAAGACACACTACCTATTAGGCTATGGCGACTTGAATTTTAATAAACATTTTAACTTGGTCGTGCTAACCTCGTTGGTTTTGAATATTTTCTTAGGAAATCATGTCGCATATTGTGTTTCCTTATTTTCTTTTCTAACATGAGCACAGAAAATAAGAAAAAAAGACGGAAAAAAATATTTTAAACTTTGGAAGAAAACCTCTTTACTTTACATTTTTGGTTGAAAACTCATAAACATTGAAATTGAAAGAGGCATGTGTTTGATTCGGGTCTTTACTTTCTAAATATTTTGTCTCTCTGTTTGTTTGTCTGTCTCTTTGTCTGTTGGTAGCTGTACAAGCTTCTTCCACTATTATCATCATCATCATCTTTGCAATCGTCCTTTTCATCGCTATCATCATCACTATCGTCATCTTACGATACGTATTATACAACATTAGCCGGAAGCAATTTTCCGCAAATGTTGCACAAAATTTTTAACACTTCCACTTAAGAAGTGAGAAACACTTTGCCCTCTCACCAATTTGCCTGCCTGCCTGCCTGCCGCCTTACTAACTGCGTTCATTTATGATTCTGAAGACTTACTACAGTGGGAAACTATTTTTTTTTGTCAAAAAAAAAATTTTTTGTTTGCATTAATATTTCGTGTTGAAATACGTTCATTTTAGTTTTTGTTTTGTTTTAAACAAAAAAGGGAAAAAGAGGACAAAAAACAGCACGAAAGGAACACATTAAATTGACAAGTTTATTAAGTTCCTATTTAATCCCCCTTAAATAAAGGCATGGCGTTGAAAATGAAAATTATTTGTGACATCCGTTTAAGCATTAAAGTTTCTCTATTTATTTTGTAAATATTTTAAAAGCAGCAATAAATCATTAATTTTCAATTTCATTAGTAATGTTGCATGAACTTCATAAATTCATAGAACCAGGATCGAATGGTTTTTCTAAAGGAAACATTTCCATCCCATAAGATCTGGCAAGGCAAGCAAGAATTACTTCCTTATTACATTGGTCATTATAATCTTTTAGTCTAGATTACAATCTTGCTCCTTATGTCACCCATGTGCCGTGAGTTAATTTTTTCCACTACTGCCAGGACCTATACTATAAAGTCGACTCCGAACAACAGATTTCTGAGAAACTTTTCATAGATATATTAGGATTAATTATATAATTCCTTATGAAGTCGCCGTGGTCTAGTGGGTAGTGTATTGGCTTATTAGACGAAAGGCCCGGGTTCGTATCCCAGGTCAGACATCAAAACGAAAAATATTTCTTCGGCGATTTCCTCTCAGCAGATTTCTGGCAAAGACTCTGAGAGTAAAAATTGCCATGAAAAAGCTTCTCAAAAATCTGTCGTTCGGAGTCGACTTTAAACTGTAGGTCCCGCCGCCACTCATGTATAAAATTAACGTACACAACATTAGTGGTGTGAGAAGTTAGGTCGTAATCCTGACAGAAGGGTTGTAATGGCCAATTATGTTATGTATGTATATAATTCCTTATAACTTTCTGAATAGAACGAACAATCATCTTCAGAATTCGAAAAATGGACTCCTGGACTGATGATCCGGAAGTACTTAAAGAAACTCTTGATATTTACCCTTCACTCTAAAATGAGTGATAATTTTGAAAGTCGAGCAATGCATATTGAATTGTAAGATTTTTTCTAAATATTTCATGACTTGATAGGATATCCAGACTACGTGTAAGTCCTTAAATGACGTATGTAATTATAAACAGGAGGTTATTAATTTTAAATTTTCAATTATTTTTGACTGAACTTTCTAATATCGGATCCGCCATCTAACTAGTGCTTATTTCGTGAACGGTAACACTTAGCTTATGGCTGATTTGACTGATAATTAGTTATATCCTTTCGCTGAACGAATATTGCCTATCCAATGTATTTTTGCTTCGCTAAGTGGGCCTGCGATCGACTTACAGAAAATGCCGATTTTGGCAAAAAAAGAAATCATCTTTTCAGATGAAGCTCACTTTGAATCTTGGAGGGTATGTAAACAAGTAAAATTGTCGCATTTGGGGCACAGAAAACCCGCACACATACCTTGAAAGTCGACGCACCCTAAAACGAGTCACTGTTTGGTGCGAATTTTGGTCCAGAAGCATAATTGGGCCATTTTTCTTCGAAAATGAACAAATAGTGGCCGTTACAGTCAATGCCGATCGTTATCGGGCCATACTGAATGAATTTTTGTTCACAAAAATTGAAGAGGCGGATATTGGCAACATTTGGTTTCTATAGGACGTCGCTACGTGCCACACAGCCGAAGCTACACTCGATGTTTTGCGCCCTGTTTTTGAAGATGGCATTATCAGCCTTAGAGCTGATGTCGTTTGGCCACCTCGGAGCTGACTTGACACCCCGTTGGACTATTATTTGTGGGTTGCCGTCAAAGATAAGTGTTATGCCGATAAGCCAGAGACAATTGGCGCTTTAAAGGACAATTTCCGTGAAGTCATTGCTGAATTACAACTGCACACAATCGATAATGTACTAAAAAATTGGACCGATCGTGTAGGCTGCTGCATGGCCAGCCGAGCCAGCCATTTGAATGAAATCTTTTTTCCATTATTAACCAGAAGGTTGTACTTTCAAATAAAAAAAGAAATTTGAGAAAATATTCAGTGGCAGAGTTTTTTTAAAACATTTTCAAACAAAAAAACAAAAGTTATTTGGCGGACCCTGTATAAAGATTAATGCAAGGTCAAAATATCTTTTGATTTCAAATTGATTTTCTCTAGAGGAAATGTTTCATTCATGATAAGAACAGTTTCTGATATCACAATGGGCCTAAGTATTGCGATAGAAAAAGATCTTTTCTTTTTAGGCAACTTAATTTAACCTCAACTATTTGCCCTCAATTTGGTGTTAATTTTTATGTTCCTCCAGACTGAATAACTTGTAATTGCGTAGGGTACTTAAAAGAAAACAGATTCCAAAAAAATTGTTTTGTTCTGCTGTCGTAGGAATCCACCTGCTGCTTAGCTAATGCGTCTGCCATTGATGAAAACAAATAGTTTGTAGTCGACAGTGGCACGTCTGATAAATACAGCGGGTGGACTCTGAATAAAATTGGCCAAGAAAAAGCTTCTCAAAAATCTGACATTCCGAATCGACATTAAACTGCAAGTCCCGCCACTCATGTATAAAATTCTCACACATACGACATAAGTTGGAAGATAGGTCGTAATCCTGACTGAAGGATTGTGAAGATCAATAATGTGTATGTAAGAGTATGTATGGAGATATTTGTATCCTATTCATACTTGGTATAGAATGAAAGTCCAGCTCCATAGGACTATCTCAAAAGTGTTTTACTGTTGAATTTGATAAAGTTAGTCAGGTGAACTGGTTGATACTTAAAGGCACCTAATGGAGTACTTCTATGAGCTGTAGGACCCATGAATAAACTCAGGAGGTAAACTCGAAACCCAATCTAAACTAATATATAGTAGAACTACGGAATATAATACGACTTTTCTGAGCTAGGTACGAGAATATATTTGTATCTTAGCGCTCATTTCACTACCGGCGAGACGGAGACTCCTGATGGATGTTGGAAGCAGCATTATGCTCTATGGGAGCGAAATTTGGGCCGAAACGCTAGGGGTTGAAAAACGGGCGAACTTACTTCTAGCGGTACAGAGAACGGCTGCACTACGTATCGCGTCGGCATATCGTACGGTGTCCGCCCCAGCCGTACTTGTGATAGCAGGTACAATCCCTGTCGATCTACTGGCAGCAGAGCGGATGAAGATTTATAAGGCGAAATCGGCTGGAAACCACATAACCGGTCACTTCAGGAAAAACACCATTACAGAATGGCAACGACGATGGAACGACGAGGATAGAGGAAGGTGGACGGCGAGACTCATTCCGGAAATAAAGCCATGGATCTGTCGGAAATTTGGAGAAGTAAATTTTTATGTTACACAGATGCTATCGGGCCACGGATATTTTAGGAAATATCTCAACAGAATGGGCAAGACCACCTCCCCTTACTGCCTTTACGAAGAAGGGGAGGTAATAGATGATGCGGAACACACTATCTTCGAATGTGCACGCTGGCAGAGCTATCGCTCTGCACTGACGTCGATGATCGGAACGATAACGGCCGCTAACATTGTCGGGGTTATGATTGCGAGCAGAGAGAATTGGGCCTCAGTGGCGAATTATGTGGAGCGCATTCTGAGACTGAAGAAGAGAGATCTGGAGGCTGCGGAGCATGCGGGCACGCCGGCATAGATGACACTAGCTCACGTGTCAAACGAGGTCCCAGTCGGGAGCTTGGACGGAAGGAATAGTGGAGACAATTAGAAGTCTCCCCAACCTTCATTACGCAGTCCGGACGCGGATGTGAGCATGGAGGCGGCCAAAGGGCCAAAAAGGTCTCCACTCCGAAATAATACCACCGTAGTTCCGGAGTGGACACAACAGTCCATGGTACGAAGGGGAGGAGCGCTCATTTCATACCGATATACCTAGTATGAAGCAATAGCACGATCAAATGGTTTCTATTAGAATTGCTAAAGACTTTTTTGCTATTGCCTATAGTAAGAGGTTTCTAAACCTAATTATGGCTTGGTTATGACCTGCATAGCATCTCTCCATACGTCAAGGATAATTTCTTTGACATTACTTAGCTCACAAAAGACAACACAAGACAACGAAAAGCACATTTAATAGACTTCCACAAAACAAAATAAGCTGTTGCCAATGAATTGAGGATGTCTTTTTCCATTATCCTGTCATCATTAAATGGATTTAAGTTTGTGAGTTTTTGGCCTCTGATTTGTTTCTAAATAAAATACCTGCGATGGCGTTGGAAAAAAACAAACAAAAAAACTCTACACCAAAAGTGTCAATGCAGATTTGTAGCTACCAAATCAAAAACAACAACAACAACAATAACAACAACAACAATGGCAACAAATTGTAGCACCACCTTTCTAAGAAGATCTTAAACAGAAACAAAATACCACGAATTTATTGTGCTTCTGTTTTAACACAATATATTGGCCTCGTTCGTTGAGCGAGCGTATAAGCAAGCAATGGCCTACTGCTGTGAGCCTTGTTGGTATACGTTTTGTTAACAATAAATTTAATTCTTCTTCTTCTTCTTCTGGGTGGTGGTAGTAGGCAAATCCTTAACTGTCAGTGTGTGATTTAAAGTTGTTGCCTTTTTGTATCTTCAATTTTACTTTGTCTTGCCTTGTCTTTACACTTCATTTTCATTTCCTTAATAAACTTCTCCCATCGTCCCAGTGTTGGTATGGCGTTTGGATTTTTGGTCTTCAGCTCCTTTGCCATTTTAATACTATAACTTGGGATTTATAAAGTCTTAAAGATTGTAAGATTTTTTTACTATTTTGTTTTCTTTAAAATATCTTCCATTTCCTCGATTCATTGCTGTTATGAAGTTGAGCTTCAGGAAAATTGAAAATGTGCCAATTTTTTCTTGCTACTGCTGCTGATGTCCTTTTTTTTAACAAGAGATTTTATGTCTACGCTAAGGAATTTTCATAGCATCGTTATTTAGTGTAAATTGTAAATTGCAAATGTAAACGTATAAAGAGTCTATAATTTTTAAGGTATTTGACAGATTTTTTCGTTTTTTTTCTTTCTTGAATTGAAAATATTATTTGAAGCAAATGGGAATTACAGAAAGGAGTTCTATAAAACAATGGAAATATTTAACGGACGAGAAGAACACGTTAAAAGATCTTCAACAATGTCAAACTGCTAACTAAGGTCGCTATGCTTAACATTACATTACGTACATAATTGGCCATTACAACCCTTCAGTCAGGATTACGACCTAGCTTCTCACACCACTTATGTTGTGTGCGTTAATTTTATACATGAGTGGCGGGACCTATAGTTTAAAGTCGACTCCGAACGACAGATTTTTGAGAAGCTTTTCATGGCAATTTTTACTCTCAGAGTCTTTGCCAGAAATCTGCTGAGAGGAAGTCGTCGAAGAAATATTTTTCGTTTTGATGTCTGACCTGGGATTCGAACCCGACCCTTTTGTCTAATAAGCCAACACACTACCCACTAGACCACGGCGACTTGACATTTTTTAACATTACATTACTATTCCTAAACACTCCTTATGCAGTCTTCTAATGCAATTGATTGCCTGAAGTTGTTAAGAAATTATGGCACACAATTAAGGGATGTGAAGACCAACCTTTTCATTGATTGCAGACGTTTGGACCACCAGACTCATACCGAGCATAGGTGAATGGACCAAAAGGAGACACGGTCAGGTGAACTTCTACCTAACATAGTTGCTAGCCGGTCATGGATGTTATAGGGCATATCTCTATGAGTATGGTCATGATGTAGACGAGGCTTGCCCAGAATGCCGTAATGAAAGGGAGACGGCGGAGCATGTCTTCTTTGAAGATGCTGCTTTCATGAATTTGAAGGCAACATTCGCTGAATCTCCACACCCCCCGAAGTGGTACTTGATTGTGGTCCCGGGGGGACAAATGGTTGAAAGTGTGACGAACTAGGTTAGTTTTAGTACGTATGCGTTTAGCAAGCCGAGAGTAAGTTTTGCGGCGAATCGTGTACTTTGGTAGGCCGGGCTACCAATGTCTTTCGAAGATTTTCCAACCTTTAGCACGTAAAGCTATAAAAAAAAAATACTCCTTATGCAGTAAAGCCTAAATGAGGCTTAGTGATATCGTTTTATTGGAACCATGCGCCCAAGTATAAGTACAAAAAAAAGATCCGCTTTCCTACAGTTGTTGACTTTTAAATTGAGGGTTATTCCAACGACATTAACAGCTGGAGACCATATTATGTTAGATAATGCGGTAGAAGTCGCCGTGGTCTAGTAGGTAGTGTGTTGGCTTAGTAGACGAAAGGCTTGAGTTCGAATTCCAGGTCAGACATCAAAACGAAAATATGAAAATATTTCTTCGGCAACTTGCACTCTCAGCAGATTTATAGCAAAAATTCCGGGAGTAAAAATTGCCATGAAAAGTTTCTCAAAAAGAAAAATCTGTCGTTCGGAGTCGACTTTAAACTGTAGGTCCCGCTACTCCTACTTAGAATTAACGCTCTTAACACAAATGGTGTGAGAAGCTAGGTCATTGTACAATGGTTCAATTCGACTTCCGGGTCTGTACTTGTCACAGTTGACAAGTACACGTCCTTTAACCTAACCTAACCTAGATACTGCGGTACACCCTTTTTTGTAAAGCTAGGTCTTAGGTTAGGTTAGGTTAGAGGACGTGTACTTGTCAACTGTGACAAGTACAGTACCCGAAAGTCGAATTGACCCATTGTGCAACGTCCTAGCTTCTCACACCACTTGTGTTAAGTGCGTTAATTTTATATAGGAGTGGCGGTACCTACAGTTTAAAGTCGACTCCGAACGACAGATTTTTTTGAGAATCTTTTTCATGGCAATTTTTACTCTCAGAGTTTTTGTCAGAAATTTGCTGAGGAAGTCGCAGAAGAAATATTTTCATTTTGATGTATGACCCGGGATTCGAACTCTGGCCTTTCGCCTAATAAGCCAACACACTACCTATTAGACCACGGCGACATCTAAAACGGTTTAGAAAATCTGGCTAAAACTGATTAGGGGATACTTAAACTCCAAGTAAACACATCTATTATGGTTGATGGGGGTTCATAACGGGGCATTATGGGCACGTATTTGAGGCGCATTGGTGTGGGAGACTTTGCAAATGATTTCTGTAGATCCTGCAGAAATGTGGAAAGGTCATTACATGTTTGCTAGAAATCTGCTGTGAGAGAGCAAGTCGCCGAAGAAATATTTTCATATTTTCGTTTTGATGTCTGACCTGGGATTCGAACTCGGGCCTTTTGTCTAATAAACCAACACACAACCTACTAGGGATGCCAATCGGGAAATCCCGAATCCCGAATCTCAAAAATTTTCAAAAATTGATACTGTTTGGCATCCCTACTACCTACTAGACCACGGCGACTATAAGTAAGGATTACAACCATGTGGTATTTGTTTAAAGAAGTTTTTCGTGTCTGCATGCTGCATATTTCATATGTATTTCGTTTTACTTGAGATGCCTAAGCTGAGTAAGCCCACATACACTATTTACTCTGGTAAGTATGACAATTGGATTGGATTCGATTTACGTGCCGGATCAATTCAAGTATCACGTGGACAAAGATTGTCAACTCAGCGCCAGCTGTTCCCTAGGAAATAACTCTTAGGAACAACAGCAAATGTTACAATAACAACAACAACAAGGTTAGCTACGTTTATAATAAAGGCTATTATAAACCCCAGGATAAAGGCCAAGTAAGGTATTTTGGACACTCCAGAAGTTATTGAAATCTGCATTAAATTGCAAACTCTAGTTATTCTCTTTAAACATGTATTCCGTGCTACACGTTGTATGAGTTTGGATTAATTAACCATTAACGTGCGAAGGTTCTCATTTATCACAAATAGAGGCCTATGGTAAGGTAAAGTGGTAGAGTTCATACGAGTTAAAAAATCTTTAAAAGAAAATGGAAATAGGTATTGTAGGCTGCAACTTTTCTGTTGGTTAACTTGACCAAGTTTACAACCATGATGGAAAGTACAATACACTCGGACTTATTGTGCTCGTTAAGAAGAAAAACGCAAAAGATGGAAAAATAATAAGAAGAATACACACTTAATTGGCGATAAGTGAGAATTACGTCCTAATTTCTAGCATCAAACACATGTGGTATGTGTTTAAAGAAGTTTTTCGTGACTGCATATGCTGGGAGAAAGTCACCGAAAGACACATTTTTTTCATATTTTGTTCTACTTGAGATGTCTAAGCTGAGTAAGCCCACACACACTATTTACTCTGGTAAGTACGGCAATTGGATTGGATTCACGTGCCGGATCAATTCAAGTATCACGTGGACAAAGATACCCAACTCAGCGTCAACTGTTCCTTAGGAAATAACTCTTAGGAACAACAGACATACATACATACATTATTGGCCCTTACAACCCTTCAGTCAGGATTACGACCTAGCTTCTCACACCACTTATGTTGTTAATTTTATACATGAGAGGCGGGACCTACGGTTTAAAGTCGACTCCGAACGACAGATTTTTGAGAAGCTTTGCATGGCAATTTTTACCCTGAGAGTCTTTGCCAGATATCTGCTGAGAGGAAGTCGCCAAAGAAATATTTTTCGTTTTGATGTCTGATCTGGGATTCGAAACCGGGCCTTTTGTCTAATAAGCCAACACACTACCCACTAGACCACGGCGAGGGAACAACAGATAGCCGTTACAATAACATCAACAACAATCTACTAGCCGATGGGCAAGTGTATATCTCTCAATCGGTATCGGTTCTATTACATTATAAACTATAGAATAGCCTGATCTTCAGCTGTTTCTTAGGAAAAAAAAACTCTTAGGACTAACAGAAGTCGTTACAATAACAACAACAATCTATTAGCCGATGGGCAAGTTAATATCTCTCTCTCATTCAGGTCCTATTACATTATAAACTACAGAATAATTTGAAATTAGCTTTCCAAAAAAGTTCAAAACCTTCTTCAGGTGTTCCTTAGGAAATAACTCCTAGGAACAACAGACAGCCGTTACAATAACAATAACAATCTACTAGCCGAGTGGGCAAGTGAATATCTCTCAAACGGTTCTATTACATTATAAACTACAGAATAATTTGTACTTAGCTTACCAAAAAAGTTCAAAACCTTCTTCTACAAAGAGCTGGACCCACAACTCATCTCTATTCCAGCTCCTATAAACGCTGTTAACAATATCACGCCAGCAAGCCAGCTTTACCATTGTCAACAGACGTCCTATGGTCACATAAACAATTTTCCGATGAATATGTAGTTGATTGAAGACGTGCAATCAGCCATCTTAACAACTAACGGGATCCTCTATCTAGCAAGAATTTTTTGAACACATGTTTTACGAAATAATTTTTTCCCGAAACTTTCGCGATTATTTTACTTTTTTTTTTTGTTTTCAAACAAATATCTATGATTTCTTTAATTAATTTTTCTTTAAACAATAAAATTAACACACAATTATTTATTCAATAGGTATTTAATGGAAAATTAATTTTTTATTTTTTAGTAAACACTTCTCACAATTACGCGTCAACAATTACAATTAATGTGAGAGTTTTTCCACTTACAATGAATGCAATGATAAAACAACACGAGTAACAGAAAATAACTGGACAAAGGCAACAAAAATTGTAAAGGAAAGAAACAAAAACAACAACAACAAAAATCATCTTTCAAAGAGAGTGATAGTGAGAGCGAGAGTGTGAGTCATAGAAGATCAATAATAACAAAATAAAAAAAACAAAAACTACAAATAAAAACGGCATCTTGGTAAACAAACGAAAAAAAAAGTACAACAACAAAATATTAACCGATGATTAAAGCAATTGGAGGATGGAGTAGGGAAAGAGAGCATAAATTTTTTTGTTTTGTTTTTTATTAATAAGGTTGCCAAGTTTGATAAAATGTTACTCTATACTGGAGAGTCTTTGAAATATTCACGTAAATTTGTTTGTTTTTTAATTAGCATTTGTTATCAAAGGTTAGAAATAAATGCTGATAGGATTTTTTTTTTAATTATTAAAATTTAAAAGTAAATTTTAACGTTTTCCTCTCTCATCAAATAAAAGTTAGGCAGAATTAATTCTAAAAAGAATAAAATTCATCGCAGTTTATACTTATTTGGTCATTGCAACCCTTCAGCAGGGTTACGACCAAGCTTCCCAAATCATTTATATTGTGTATGCTACAGTACGTACGACATATGCTTTTGATAAAATCTTTCATTTTGTTATGCTCTCAGAGTTTTTGTCAGAAATCTCCTGAGAGTAAGTCGCCGTTTCATATTTCATTTTGTTGGATGTCTGACTTAGGATTTAAACCGTGGCCTCACGACTAATAAGCCAACAAACTATCTGCAAGACTACAGCCTTACAAAACTTCAGGATACAAGGACAAATCTCCTCCCAGAACGTAAAATGCATCACAGATCAGCAATGAATCGTTTTTCCCCTACTCATAAGTACTCATACAATTTTGAGTATGAATGAATCAACAGAATTGAAATTCAACTACTCTGATTCATTCATACTCGCTACAACATTGATTTATAAGTATAAGTAGCAATGAGTATGAGTACAGCGTTGACATCAAACTCACAACATTCGAAATATGTTTGATTCATACGCCTCATACTCATTCTGATTCATAAATTTAGAAAAATACTTATAATACTTATAAATGATTCGAGTGATTCGAATCATTCATTAAAATTGACAGCCTTTGTTGTTGTTACATATACAAACAAAGAAGAAAGAAAAGACAAAGACAACAAACAATGCATACACACAATCTTCTTGTGAGCATAGTAGTGTTCGTACACGAATCATACTTATTTTGTGCTTCGTGTAAATGTTAAAAAGAGACGAGTCAAAGTCAATCAACATCATGCATGTTGTTAAGTATGAATACGACAACTACTTCCAACTTTGAGTATGAGTAGTATGAGTATCATATTAAAATAAATATGAATACGACAAGTACTTCCAACTTTGTGTATGAGTAGTATGAGTATCATATTAAAATAAGTATGAATACGACAAGTACTTCCAACTTTGAGTATGAGTATCATATTAAAATAAGTATGAATACGACAAGTACTTCCAACTTTGAGTATGAGTAGTATGAGTATCATATTAAAATAAGTATGAATACGACAAGTACTTCCAACTTTGAGTATGAGTAGTATGAGTATCATATTAAAATAAGTATGAATACGACAAGTACTTCCAATTTTGAGTATGAGTAGTATGAGTATCATATTAAAATAAGTACGGTAAGTACTTCCAACGTTGAGTATGAGTAGTAAGAGTATGATACTAAAATAAGTATGAATACGACAAGTACTTCCAATTTTGAGTATGAGTATGAAATTAAAATAAGTATGAATACGTATAAGTTTCTGAAATTATAAGTATGACTCGAATCTACTCATCGTTTTGAATACTCGTTGCTGATCTTTGGTCGTAATCCTGACTAAAGGGTGGTAATGACCACTTACTTACTTTGTCCTTCTTTCCTCCTTCATATCTTGACACTTATTGAAATTTATCAATTAAAACTACTCATCAGTTTAATTGAAATATCAATTATTCAATCAATATGTATGTCAATATCCGATGATATTTTAAATTTTACATTTTTCCGGCAAATATTTCTTAATTTCAAGTGTTGCCTTTAAAGGGAAATTAAATTTTGGTTGACATACTCGTACACACTCAGAGCTTTAATAAGTTTTTAAAGAGTCTTTAAGCCGTTTAATATGCATGCGAAAAGTAGGCAAACAATATTTGTTAATTTAATTATTTACAGAAATATTAAATTATTAAAACAACAACAACAATAATAATAACAACAAATAATAATAATAACTGCAACTGGGTGTAAATGAATACTTAAGTAAACATGCATAGGCCTATGTATACCCATGTAAATATCAAAAAAATGACATCAAAACCACAGATGAACACTACTGTACATACACACATACATACATACAAATACCCATACCCATACAAAAATAAAGAATGGTAATGTGAATCTGTATAAGTGTACCATGATGATGATGATGATGAAATTTATTTGTATTGAATATCACTACTGTGATGTAAATATATTACTTAAGCCAGTTAAAAACAAGTGGAATGAATGGATGGCAAAAAAAATATTTCCCCATGAGAGATAATTGCTGGGAATAAAAAAAAATTTTTTTAATGTTGAATGGCAAACCAAATAATAAAAGTTGCTCTTACAGCTGCAGTTTAATTGTGGAAAGTTTGTTTGAAATTTTAATGTCCTATCCTACTGTTTGAAAGGGGCAACGCTTAAAAGTTATTAATTAGGTTCTTAAACCAAGTCACCAAGAATGGTTAAAATTCCTGATATTTATAGAAACTGCCTGCAAGGAAATTACCATGAATTACGGTCCAGCGTAGGAATACGAAATAAGTGGGTTTCATAAGATTCACAAGGTTTATATTGTCTGCCACAGGAAAAAGTTTAAGAGTCATAACTTACTTCCTTACTTATCCTTTTGCAATCCCCCTTGAGTTAGCGGGAAGAGAATACTACCACAGTGATCACCATACTTGTCATAAAAGGCGACTAAGGGTGCAGCTACCAGTCAGAAACTTTTTGGGGTACAACCGGCAGCAGTCTGGTCTTGCTTGGCTGCCAAGCCTGACCAGAGATCTTAATCTGGTACAATGGGTGCTGGGAGCCTCATGGACTTGTCCCTGCCCAGCAATGGTGAGGAGAAACGTAGTGGTTGTGGTTTAGACCCAAAACGCGGGGAGTGCGTGAGTGCGGGTACGATGTGGCGTTAAACTCTTAACGCATTGAAGGAGTTTAGATGGTCTCCGACTCCTAAACAAGAGCGGAGTCAAAGCCCAAGAAGTATGACTTCGAATTGGTACCTACTTACAGGGCCGCAGCGAGTGTTTACAGCATGTAAGTGGGGGCGTTGGTCTAAGCATTATATTCACTATGTGTCTTCTGAGACACGTGAGATATGGTCTGACGGCGGTACTCACGCAAATCAGAATACATTATCCCTTTGCGACCGTATGTCTGCTCTCAGCAACCAAAGTTTTTTCTTTTACCATTCCTGTCGTATGTCTGCCCTTAGCCATCAAAACTTTATTAACGATCTAGTCGTATGTGTGCTCTCAATCGAGAATACCGAGTATCTAGGAAAGAAAAATGTAAAGGAAAAAATTCAGCCAAAAGTAGTTTTTCATATAAAGAATAAAAAAGCAGAAACTGTATGGTAAACTATGCTTATAGAGTACCAAAGCAAATTCGATCACTAGGAATAGCTTACATAGTCCCTATGGGTGATGAGCTTTTAATTCAATCCTGTCGGGGTTCCTATTTTTTTAATCCACAAAGGAAACAGATTGTGTGTGAAATATTATTGACATTTCCTTTATTCGTTTGCCTATATGTGTGGAATAAAACAGCATTCAAATGTCCACCAGGGCTTCCTTGGGTGGAGTGCACTCAGACATAAAAATCTGGCAGAAAAATTTTGGCCATTACCAAGTTTATTAGAGTTCAAACGCATGATTTCGATAGCCAACTTACATATCTTTCACATGAGAAAACCATGCCCTCAAATCTTACGTGCAGAATATTCAATGTGATATTACGTGTGTGACATGTAGCAGCGTCCTACTGAAACTTCATATTGCTTCAATCAGGATTACGGCTTGGCTTCTCATACCACTCATGCTGTGTGTGTGTGTTAATTTTATCCACGAGCGTCAGGATCTACAGTTTAAAACCGATGTCGAACAACAGATTTTTGAGAAACTTTTCATGGCAATTTTTGTTTTACTCGCAAATTTTTTGCCAGAAATCTGCTGAGAGGAAGTCGCTGAAGAAATAGTTTGTTCGTATTTCGTTTCGATATCTGGCATGAGGTTTGAACTGTGGCCTTACGCCTAATAAGGCAACACCCTATCTACTATCAGGTCAGCCATCTAACGTTTTTTTTTCAACTAGTGCTGATTTCGTGAATGGTAACACTCATGTCTCATGTCTGATTAGACAGATACATAACAGACGTACATACATACATAATTGGCCATTACAATCCTTCAGTCAGGGTTATTGACCTAGCTTCTCACACCACTTATGTTGTGTGCGTTAATTTTATACATGAGTGGCGGACCTACAGTTTAAAATCGACTCCGAACGACAGATTTTTGAGAAGCTTTTCATGGCAATTTTTACTCTCAGAGTCTTTGCCAGAAATCTGCTGAGAGGAAGTCGCCGAGGAAATATTTTTCGTTTTGATGTCTGACCTGGGATTCGAACCCGGGCCTTTCATCTAAAAGCCAAAACACTACCCATTAGACCACGGCGACTTCCAGATTAGACAGATAATTAGTTTTATTCTTCCGCTGAACGAATATTGACTATCCAAAGAGTTTTCGCTTCGCTAAGTTAGCCTGCAATCGACTTACAGAAGATGCCGATTTTGGCAAAAATAAAAATCATCTTTTCAGATGAAGCTCACTTTGATCTTGGCGGGTATGTAAACAAGAAAAATTGTTGCATTTGGGGTACAGAAAACCCGCACGCATACATTGAAAAGCCGACGCACCCAAAACGAGTCACTGTTTGGTGTGGATTTTGGTCCAGAGGCATAATTGGGCCATTTTTTCTATGAAAATGAGCAAGGAGTGGCCATTACAGTCAATGGCGATCGTTATCGGACCATTTTGAATGAATTTTTGTTCACAAAAATTGAAGGGGAGGATATTGGCAATATTTGGTTTCAGCAGTATGGCGCTACGTGCCACACAGCCGAAGCTACACTTGATGTTTTGCAAACTGTTTTTGAAGATTGCATTATCAGCCGCAGAGCTGATGTCGTTTGGTTACCTCGAAGCTGCGATTTGACACCGTTGGACTATTATTTGTGGGATGCCGTCAAAGATAAGTGTTATGCCGACAAACCAAGGACAATTGGTGCTTTAAAGGACAATAGGCGTGAAGCTATTGGTGAAAGACAGCTGAACACAATCGATAATGTGCTTAAAAATTGGATTGATCGTGTAGGCTACTGCATGGCCAGCCGACGCAGCCATTTGAATGAAATTATTTTCCATTATTAACCGGAAGGATTGTACTTTCAAATAAAGAAAAAGAAATTTGAGAAAATATTCAGTAGAAGAGTTTTTTTTAAAGCATTTTCAAAAAAAAAAAATTATTTGGCAGACCCTATATAAAAATTAATGCAAAGTCAAGAGAAAATATTCAGTAGAGTTTTTTTTAAAACATTTTCAAAAAAAAAAGTTATTTGGCGGACCATTTAGACTATGGCGACTTCTTAACCACAGTATAGTTTAGAAATTGAACGTTTTGACTACAATTTTTTTTTCTAGTTCGATGTAAAATGCTCTTAGTGGAATATGTTTCACTGCAGAGGAGGGTTTTGATTTATATTAGACCTTAAAAAAAAGGGCGATTTTATTGGAACGGAATAAATAAATTACCCAAATAAGTAAAAGTCCAAGCTTTCGATGGACAACATTTTACATGACATGTCCTCTTTCAAAAAGCGTGTCTTAATTTATTACCAATAAAAATTATCAATCCTTACATAAGGAAGTCGTCGTAGTCTAGTAGGTAGTAGGGTTCGAGCTTTAGGCCAGACATTAAAACAAAATTAAAAAAAAAAGTATTTCATCGACGACTTTCTCGCAGCAGATTACTGGCAAAAACTCTGTGAAAATAAATAAAATTGCCTTGAAAAGTTTCTCAAAAAAAATCTGTTGTTCGGAATAAACTTTAAACTGTAGGTCCAGCCACTCATAGGTGGTGTGAGAAAACAGGCCATAATCCTGGCTGAAGGATTGTAATGGCCAATTATGTCGGTATGTAGATAAGGTCCCAAATGGTCTCTGTACCTATGGAAATGTTAAAATATCCTGCTAAAACGTACAGCTTTATACAACAGGATACAAAAAAAAATAAACATTAAAAAATCTATTAAAATAAAGCATTAAGTTTTCATTAAACAAAAACAAAAAAATGCTTCAAAATATGAAAAATCGTCCAAATGAGAATAAATAAGGATAAATATGCATGCATGCATGTATGTATGTACGTTCAAGTGTTGGCATATGAATGCGGTTTTAGTTTTAAAAGCGTCATTAAATATAAATCACAACTGAAATAATATTTAATTGCTAACAATATATGTATGTATGTATGTGTACAATACATATTTATAAAATATTTTTATAAACAAATACTTTTATAAACAAATATGTCCTGTGTTATACTATTTTCCAAAGGATTATCATTACTGACTGACAAGTAAAAGCCGGAAAGAAAATAATTGTAAACAGATGAGTAGTTACAGTAGATCATAACAGGCTTGATAATTTATTAGAAATAAATTTCATTTTTCTATAGTTTCCTGTTAATTAAGTTTGTTAAATGGTAGTCCTTGGGCACAATTTGCTATCAGGACGAAGCTAAACTGAACAGGACATCTATATATTGTGGATGCTGAAATGAAATAACCAATTGACCTAACCACTCAGAGGTAATATGAAAGTTTGTGTTAGAATGTATGTCATTTACTTAGTTGCTTATTAAAACCCTTCTGACAGGATTATGACCTAGCTTCTCACACCATCCATGTTGTGTGTGAGTTAATTTTATCCATCAGTAATGGCATCTACACTTTAAACTCGACTTCGAACTAGTTTTTGCTAGAAATCTGCTAAGAAGAAGTCCCCGAAGAAATACTTTTTCATACCAACAAACATGAATTGTTAGACGTGGCCTCATGTTTAAAAAAAATCATTAAAATTTGAAGCCACGGCTTTCACATATACAAGGCTAGGAATCGTTTAAAATTCTAAGAATTTGTTTTAGTTTTTCTAGTTAAGGTAGCTTGCATATCCCAAACACTAGAGAATTTTCGGAATTAAATTCCAGACACAGCTAGAAGTCGCCGTGCTATAGTAGGTAATGTGTTGGCTTATTAGACGACAGGCCCGAGTTCGATTCCCAGGCCAAACATCAAAGCGAATACATGAAAATAATTCTTAGGTGACTTCCTTTCAACAGATTTCTGGCAAAAACTTACTGAGAGTAAATAAAAGTTGCGATGAAAAGTTTCTCAAAAAAATCTGTCGTTCGAAGTCGACTTTAAAATGTAAAATTAACGGACACAACACAAGTGGTGTGAGAAGCTAGGACGTTGTACAATGGCTTAATTCGACCTCCGGGTACTGTACTTGTTACATTTGACAAGTAAACGTCCTCTAACCTAACCTACCCTTACCTAGAACATTTGCCAGATTTGGAATATTGAAGATCGAGTTTAAGGCTTGAACTTAAATGTCACATGATAAGGTTTGAAAGACTCTCCCTTTCCTTTTAACCTTACTACTTTAGTTTAAAATTATATTTTATTTAGAGATGGCACTACCTTCTCCCCCTTGATTTTAGGTGTTGGTGTATATATTTGAGCCTGTATTGCTTGATTTGATCAAGCGCCTCTGCAGTATGGATTTTCCATTTAGGAATCCTAAAGCTTTTCATCATCGCTTTCAATCATCTTCAACAATGAGATCCTTTTCTGGATAATTGGTTGCATGAGCAGCAAAACAAACGTTTCGAATACCTATATCGAGTCCTCGTTTGTGTGTGGATTTTACGCTGGCGTCATTATACATACATAATTGGCCATTACAATCCTTCAGTCAGGATTACGGCCTAGCTCTGCATAGGTTTTGCAAATAAAATGGCTCCAGGTATTTCCAAAGGCATTTTGCGTGCCGAATACGATTCTGGATTTAAAAACTTTCCATCACGTCAGGTTTTCCAGAAAAAGGGCGGTTGAAACCCCTAACAACCTTAATAACTTCCCCGTTCCCACACAAATCACTAGGGTCTTCCCAATACCACTTATGCTATGTGTGTTAATTTTATGCATAAGTGGCGGGACCTACAGTTTAAAGTCAACTCCGAATGCCAAAATTTCGAGAAGGTCTTCACGACAATTTTATTTATTGTCAGAGTTTATGCCAGAAATCTGCTGAGAGGCAGTCGTCGAAGAAAAAATTTTTTTTATATTTCGTTTTTGTTAGCTGATCGGGGATATGAACCCTGGTTTGCTTGTTGTCTTTGTCTTTCTTTTTGGCCCACTCAATCCAAAGAAAGACTTTGTAGTTGACAATATCAGAAGCAAGATGCCTATATAGATCAGAGATCAGCAACGACTATTCAAAACGATGAATAGATTCGAGTCATAGTTATAATTTCAGATACTTATAAGCATTCATACTTATTTTAATATGATACTCATACTACTCATACTAAAAGTTGGAAGTACTCGTCGTATTCATACTTAACAATACGCATGAGTTTCTTGACTTTGACTCTCCTTTACTCAGCATTTACACAAAGCACAAAATAAGCATGATCCGCGTACGAGTACTGCAATACTCACAATAAGATTGTGTGTATGTTTTGCTTGTTGTCTTTGTCCTTCTTTTCTTCTTTTGTTTGTATATGCAACAACAGCTAAGGCTTTAAATTTTAATGAATGATTCGAATCACTCGAATGACTTATAAGTATTATAAGTATTTTTCTAAATTTATGAATCAGAATGAGTATGAGGCGTATGAATCAAACATATTTCGAATATTTGTGGATTAAATGTCAACGTTGTACTCATACTCATTGCTACTTATACTTATAAATCAATGTTGTAGCGAGTATGAATGAATCAGAGTAGTTGAATTTCAATTCTGTTGATTCATTCACACTCCAAATTGCATGAGTACTTATGAGTAGCGGAAAAACGATTCATTGCTGATCTCTGATTACGACTTAGCTTCTCACACCACTTGTGTTGTGTGAGTTAATTTTATATGTACATGAGTGTGGCGGGACCTACAGTTTAAAGTCGACTGCGAACAACAGTTTATGAGAAGCTTTTCATGGCAGTTTTTCATTTACTGCCCAGAGTTTTTGTCAGAAATCTACTAAAGAAATATTTTCATATTTTTCGTTTTGATGTCTGACCTAGGATTTGAATTCGGGCCTTTCGTCTAATAAGCCAACACACTACCTACTAGACCATGGCGATTTAGTAATTAATTGCTTTTAATCTTTCTAGACTTCAGATTAAATAATCGCTTAATGTCTGTCAGCCCTTGAGACTCTATCAATCGCTTAAATTCTGTCAATCGTACTAGATTACGGCGGCGTTATAAGTCCTCAATTTTCTTTAGAACGAGCGAGTGCTGCTCACAGTCAATAAGTATCAACTTAGAAATGGAAATGTGGATTTGACCTGATTTGAATGATGTAGACATCAATGACATGCATTTCAACAGGACAGCGACTGTACTGCTCATACAACACTGGATATTCTGCATAGAAATCTCTTGTGAAGGTGATGTGAGAAGCTAGGTTGTAATCCTGGCTAAAGATTTGTAATACGTCTGTACGTTTGCTTGTATGTAATCCATACGAGTTAACTAGAATGCCAGTCTGAAATCTAATCATGATTTCAGGGTTTCTCATCAATATCAATCCTAGTTGCCCTAAGTGCTTAGTAAGGTTAAGGAATCGAGTGATTGGAGTTATTTTTTGGCGATTAAACTAATAATACGAATCCACATTTACCGAATAAATTGCAATTGATCAAATTTAATCAGTAGGACAGGAATTCTGTTCTATTAAGACAACGCTAGACTACAGTAATTGATAGCAGTTCAGCAAAAGTTCATTTGGTTGGCAGTATCGTATCCATCGTTTTAGTCCCTTTAGAGACAGAGGCATTAAAGTGTCTTAAGCCATTAAACGTGATTCAAATGCTTGCTTAGCCAGCTCGAAAAAAAGGATAAGGTTCTCTCAATTGTCTTCTAGGTAAATTTCCATTTCTGAGTAAATAAAATTGCCATGAAAAGTTTCTCAATAAACTGTAGGTCCCACCATTCAAGCGTAACATGGGTTGTGTGAGAAGCTAGGTTGTAATCCTGACTATAGGGTTGTAATGACCAATGCATTTCTTTTCACTACACCTTATATTTTAGGTCATTCTAAATGCATAAAATCAAATTTTTTTTATCACATCCTACTTAAAACGTTTTGTTTCTTAACTTTTCCTGACATCATTTGACTATTTATTGTTGTTGTTGTTTTTGTTGCTGTTGTCCATTTAAAAAGTATTTTTTTTATTTTTTGAATTTTTGCCTGTGGTTGCCAACAAATGTTGGCCACTCCATTTTAGCTATTCGTATACATACATTTGCCTGTGAGTGTAAGCGCGCGTGTGTGTATGTTTAGTGCAACTACTATCATCTGCCACCAATGCCACTGCCATTAGTTTTGTTAGTTTATGTATGTATGTGTGTGTGTGTGTGTAGCACAGAGAGTGTAGCATCTGTTATTGTATTATTCATTTACAATTTATTCCCACATGGCTGGACCACATAAACCTATGGCCAGAAGAAGAAAGCAGCCAACGGCCTCAGTTACCATACATACTCTACTGGATTCCTCAAGTTATGGCCACACTGACCAAACACTTTCAACTTCATTTTGCTTACTTTAATTAAATTCTACTAAATGACTAAAATGTTCGGTTGGCTTCTATATGAACAACAACAACAACAGCAGCAGCAGCAGTAGTAGTTGCACAATTGCTGCCATCAAGTACTCTGGCTGTAGTGATACTACTGGTGATGATGAGCATGGCGCTTCACTCTCAATCCTGGCCGCATACAAAACAATTGCAACATCTTTATTTATTGTGGTATTACACACACACACATATACACATATACACTTGAAGAAAGAGAGAGAGAGAGAGAGAGAGAGAGAAAAGCAATCACAACATCTTTTAATTGTTAGACACACACACCCAAGCGATTTTTTTTTGGAAAATCGAGTGCAGAAGAAATGAAAATTAAATTATTTTACGCAACTTCAATTAGACTTTTTTAATTGCATAACACAAAAATTATTATTTTGAAGCCAATATTTTTATGTTCCACTTTTGTTACTGACTAACAACACATACTCTTACTGAGATAAACACGAAACAAGAAAAAAAATATTGAAAATATTAATCAGATACCCATGTAAAGGACTCCATGGAAATTTACACTGATGCCAGAAAATTAAGCGGAACCATTGGAGGTGGAACTTTCTTCAAAACCAATCAGTAATCTTGTCTATAAGACTGCCTGATCATGGTAGCGCCTTTAAGGCTGAATTGTAGGCAAAAACTGTTGGACATTATCATACTTTCTGATAGCCAGGCGGCTATCAATCCACAGCCTCCCAACGTTTTGAACTCCAAGACAGTGTAGGTTAGGTTAGGTTAGGTTAGAGGACGTGTACTTGTCAATTCTTACAAGTACAGTACCCGGTGGTCGAATTGACCCATTGTACAACATTCTAGCTTCTCAAACCACTTATGTTGTGTGAGTTAATTTCATATATGAGTGGCGGCGGGACCTACAGTTTAAAGTCGACTCCGAACGACACATTTTTTGAGAAGCATTTCATGGCAATTTTTACTCTTAGAGTTTTTGCCAGAAATCTGCTGAGATGAAGTCGCCGAAAACGTATTTTCATATTTTCGTTTTGATGTCTGACCTGGGATTCAAACTCGGGTCCTTCGTCTAATAAGCCAACACACTACCTACTAGACCACGACGACTTCAGAAGACAGTGTAAATCTGTCGCAAATATCTCAATGAGATTGCAGAACGATATGATATTCACATGACATGGATACCAGCAGCGAATGAACTGGCCAGGCATAGCATAATCAGCAAACTCTTCATTGAATCCATCTGAATCATATGGTGTGAGAAACTAGGTCAATAATTCTGACTGAGGGGTTGTAATGACCAAGTATGTACGTATGTATGTACGTATCTAAAAATCTTCCAGCTTATAATTAAATTGGCAATGCGATCGTCGATCCCATAAAAAAACAAAAGTCTGATTTCAGGCCTTCAGCCAGGATTACAATCTAGCTTCTCACACTGCTTCTTATACTGCTTGTGGTGATTTTATACATGAGTGTTGGGCCCTACAGTTTAAAGTCGCCTACGAACGACACATTTTTAGAGAAATTTTTCATGACAATTTTATTTACTCTCCGAGTTTTTGCCAATACAAGCTAAATAGCACAGAAAATCTAGCCAAAACTGAATGAAAAGCTCACTACAAGGTAAACTAGAGGCAAACAACCGGATTTCCATCAATCAGAAGCAATGTAAAGGAAACCAAAATCATTACAGCCCTTTAGCCAGCAATACAGCCTAACTCTGTGTATTAATTTCATCCTTAACTGGTGGAATCTACTATTTAAAATCGACTCCGAACGAAATACCTTTGAACAACTTTTTCATGGTAATTTTATTTACTCTCAGAGTTTTTGGCAAAATGGTGCAGAAAATCTAACCAAAACTAAATGAAAGGCTTACTACAAGTCTCCAAAGAAACACCGCTTAGTATGGTTGTCGGAGATATTAAGGTCATACGTTCAAGGTGTATTGGTCTTGGACACTTTGATAATGATTTCTGTACAAGTTGCAGAGATATGGGAGAAGAGTAAATTGTTCTAGACTACGGTGACTAAAATTTTTGTTTACTTGTTTACCATTTTTTATGCTGGCATTGTTGTTTTTAAGCAGTACGAAAATGTCTAAACAGGTTTGTTTACTGCAATGTTAAGTTTTTATAGTTTTTGTTTACAATTTTAAACTTAAACAAGGTAAAATGAAAAGCACCAGTAACTAGATTTCATTCATTTTCATAAAAATATATACATACATACATGCCTGGTCATTACAACCCTTCAGTAATTTTCACAATACTTATGTTGTGTGTGGACTTCCACTTTAAAATCGCCTTCGAACGAATCTTTGCTATGAATCTTGCTTTTGCTATTGCCTTTGAAAGCCTTCTACACACAGTAATCATTCGTTGTTCGATATGTATTTAAAACTTAACATTTTTAACAAAAAAAAAAATTAATCAATGAAAAGTTATAATTTTTTATAACTTTTGTTAAAAGTAAAAATACTACAATTCGTAGATAGTTAGTGCCTAGCTGTATGTCAAATTTCAGCCTTTTTGCTTAAGTGGAAAAAAAGGTGCCCATATATCCTTTTTTTCGATTATAATTTTCTTGAATGAAAAATCAATTTTTTAATACATAAAATTCAGGTTATTTGTTTGTAATTTGAAGAAATTCAAATTTCTTCTTTCAAACTAGTTATTTAACAGCAGATAACTTTTTAATTCGACTTTGAATGACCAAGGTTATGTATTTGTACTCTTTTTGCTAAAAGTAAAAACACTACAATTCGTGGATAGGCTATGCCTAGCTGTATGTCAAATTTCAGCCTTATTGCTTCAGTGGAAAAAAAGGTGCCCATATATCCTTTTTTCGATTATAATTTTTTTGAATCAAAAATCAATTTTTTTAATACATAAAATCAAGGTTATTTGTTTGTAATTTGAAGAAATTTGGATTGCTCTTTTAAAACTAGTTGTTTAACAGCAGATAATTTTTAAATTCGACTTTGAATGACCAAGGTTATGTATTTGTGGTTTTTTTGCTAAAAGTAAAAACACTACAATTCATAGATAGGCTATGTCTAGCTGTGTGTCAAATTTCAGCCTTTTTTGGGGTTATGTGGAAAAAATGGTGCCCATATAGTCCATTTTTTCGATTATAATTTTTCTTGAATGAAAAATCAATTTTTTAATACATAAATTCAGGTTCAAATTTCTTTCTTCTTCTTTTCAAAACTAGTTATTTATAGCAGATAACTTTTTAAAATTGCGACTTTGAATGACCAAGGTTATGTATTTGTAGTTTTTTTTGCTAACAGTAAAAACACGACACTCTGGATGGCTATGCCAGCTGTGTGTCAAATTTCAGGCTTAGGGTTAAGTGAAAAAAAGGTTCCCATATATCCTTTTTTCGATATAATTTTCTTGAATGAAAATCAATGTTTTTAGTAACATAAAAAAATCAAGGTATTTGTATTTGTAAGTTTGAAGAAATTCGGATTTCTCGTTTTTAAAACTAGTTCTTTAATAGCAGATAACTTTTTAATTCGACTTTGAAGGACCAAGGTTATCTATTTGTACTCTTTTACTAAAAGTAAAAACACTACAATTCGTAGATAGGCTATGCCTAGCTGTATGTCGAATTTCAGAATTATGGGTTAAGTGGAAAAAAAGGTGCCCATATATCCTTTTTTTCGATTATAATTTTCTTGAATGAAAAATCAATTTTTTTAATACGTAAAATCCAGGTTATTTGTTTGTAATTTCGTACACTCGTTAATTAATGTAAAATGCATTTACTGAAGGCAACAAAAATTCTTTTCAATAAATTTTAAAACAATTTAAAATTTTGCAATTATTTAATGAAATTTACTTGTAATACATTTTCACATTTCCGTATAAAATTTTTATTACAAAAAAAAAAAAACAAACAAAATCACAGTTTATTAATATTTAATTACGCCGCAATTAAACAATCAAAAAAAAAAAAAGAAGAAATGGAAGATTGAAAAACAAAAACAATATTATCAATTGTAATTTTATAGCATTGAATAAACATATTGAAATATTAAAAATGAATACGTATGAATAAATTTATTTACGATCAATGACACAATACACACTATTGATGGCGATTATTGAAGCGATAGTTATGTTGCCGCCGCCTGCCTATATGCCATGGATATGTACGTATTACTTACTACTGCTGCCTGCTGTTGCTGCTGTCATTGTCTGATATCATTGTCATCGATGTGGAGGACAACATTAAAATATAATTAACACCAAGCCAAACAACAAGTAACCACGTTACCATAAATAATAATTTTATTTGTTGCCATAAAAAAAAACAATCGAAAAAAACAAAAACAATCGAAAAGCAAACAAAAAACATACAAAATTATTCGATTAAGTAATTGAATTTATTTTTTAAGGGTTCTGAAAATACAACGACACTTAGGGGGGCCTTTTTGAAAGCAATTTATTACTTAGTCCTTCGCAATATTGAATGTGAGGCCACAGTTTATTTCCTTAGTTTACGACTAAAAATTTTGAGTAACCAAGTTTAATCAACTGACAGAATTGAAGCGACTGACAGGGTTTAAACGACTGACAGAATCTAAACGACTAGCAGAATTTAGAGATTGACAGAGTTTAAACGACTGACAGAATGAAGCGACTTACAGGGCTTAAACGACTGAAAGACTTTAAGCGACTTAGAGAGTTTAAATGGCTCGCAGAATCTAAACGACTGATAGAGTCTAGACGGCTGTCAGAATTTAAGCGACTGACAGAATTTAAGCGACTGACAGAATTTAAGCGACTGACAGAATTTAAGCGACTGACAGAATTTAAGCGATTGACAGAGTTTAAATGACGGACAGAATTTAAACGACTCACGTAATCTAAGCGGCTGATAGAGTCTAGACGTCATATAGAGTCTAAACTCAGTTTGACAGAGTTTAAACGATTGGCAGAGATTAAACGACTGACAGCGTTTAAACGAGTGACAGAATCTAATCGATTGGCAGAGTTTAAAGACTGAGAGAATTTAAACGATTCACAGAATCTAAGCGGCCAGCATTTAACCGGTACTGATAGAGTTTAGACGACTGATAGTGATAAACTACTGACAGAATCTAAACGACTGATAGAGATTATACGACTGACAGAATCTAAGCGGTTAATAGAGTATAGAAAGCACACAGAATCTAAACGACTGACAGAATTTAAGCGACTGCCGGATATTAAGCCACTGACGGAGTTTAAGCGACTGACAGAATCTAAACGAATGGCAGTGTTTAAACGACTGAGAGAAGTGACTGACAGAATTTAAACGATTCACAGAATCTAAGCGGCTGAAAGAGTTTAAACAACGGCCAGAATTTCACCGGTACTGACAGAGTTTAGACGACTGATATTGAAAAACAACTGAAAGAATCTAAACGACTGGCAGAGTTCAAACGAATGCCAGAGTTTAAACGACTGACAGAATTTAAGCGACTGACAGAATTTAAACGATTAACAGCTTTTCAACGACTGACATTGTTAAACGGCTAACAGTGTTTGAATGACTGAAAGATTTTAAGCCACTGAAAGAATCCAAGGCACTGATAGGATTTAAACGACTGACATATTGTAAACGACTGGCAGAGATTAAACAACTGAAAGATTTTAAGCGACTGACAGAATTTAAGCGACTGCCGGAGATTAAGCCACTGACGGAGTTTAAGCCACTGGCGGAGTTTAAGCGACTCACAGGGTTTAAACGACTGAAAGAGTTTAACCAATTGACAGAGTTTAAACGGCCGACAGAGTTTAAACGATTATTTAATCTAAAGTCTAGGAAGATTAAAATAGAAACTACATAGATCAGGCAAACACCTTACGCATTACGCATTAATGTTGAACAATCTATGGAATGGCGTACTCCACTGTATGTACTCTTTGTTTGACTTTAAGAAAGCCTTCAACATCATCGAACGAGCTGCTGTATGGAAAAGATTGGGTAACAAACGAGTACCCTAGAAAATGGTCAAGATAATTAAAGCTATGTACAAGAACGCAGACCTCTCAGTTCTTCATAACGGCAATATCAGTCAAGCACTTCAAACAAATGCTGGAGTCATGCAAGGATGCCCATTATCACCTCTGTTGCTCACCATCCATCACGCTGGATGAAATCATGAGCGTAGTCTGTTCAAAGAGAAAAGGAATTACATGGAGTCTTTCAAGCGAATTGGAGGATTTGGATTATGCAAATGATATTTGTTTACTCTCGCACAAGGTTTCCAATTTGCAGTCAAAACACGAACATCTCGAAAGATTGGCTCGCATGTTACAGGGCCAAATAGTCGAGTATGTCGATAGCCTCTGCTGTCTAAGCAGTGCTATGACAATAAACGGCGGCACAGAAACAGACGCAGATAACAGACTCAATAGAGCGAGATCAGCATTCGGGCGTCTGCACTCCGTAAGGAGAAGCTCTTATATCTAGGTTTACCAAGCTCAAGGCTTGTGTAAAGTCAACGTTACAACAAACTAGCGAAACTTGGCTTATTGATAACACCATCATGCAAAACCTTCAGATATTCCTCCATAAATGCTTAAGAATCATATGTAGAATCATATGTGGTCAAACACCATCAGAAACGCAGATCTCTGGACTCGCACAGAAGAGGAACCCATGCCGAAACACATCAAACAGAAAAAATCGGGGTGGATCGATCATTACATTCAGAAAGAATCCGGTATTACAAGAATGGCGCTAGAGTGGAATCCCCAGGGGTCAAAAAACCGTGGCAGAGCAAAAAACACCTGAAGACGCCCGGTCCTACAGGAACTAAGGCTTAATGACTTGACATGGGAAGGCGCAAAAACATCAGCGGAGAATCGTGTCAGATGGAGATGCTTTGTAGATGTCATATGCTCCCTAGAGGGGTAATGGAAAGAAGAGAGGAAGATTAAAAGAAATTAATTAGGAAATCGAAAGCAGTTCCTTCAGCAATTAAGGTACATATTACACTTGACTGGCAATGAATACGGATAGAGTACCTTCTGTATGTACGGTCTTGGAATTATTACTTACTTAACTGGGGTGTCAAACGTCAGTCAGGACTACAACCCAGTTTCACACACTATCCATGTTGTGTATATAAATTTTATCCATGGTGTGGTGGGTGGCACCTATAGCTTAACATCGACTTCAAAAGCCAAATTTTCGAAACACTTTTCTTGTTAATGTTATTAACTCTCGGAGTTAATGCTGCTAAGGCAACTCCTGGTAGGGCATTTACCCACTCATCTATTTGCGGACAAAGCACTTCATATTCCAGCACTGTGGACTTTTGACGGTTTCTCTTAGTTTGATTCACCCCATGATAAGAGAAATCAAATGTAGTTTCAAAATCAATGGACGTTTCTGTACAAATAGTATGAAACCGCTGTAGACTAATGGCTAATGCGTTGGCTTCTTACACAAGTGTTCCTGATTCAAACTCCAGCTTAGATATTTCAAATAAAATGAAATATGAAAACTTTTTCCTATCGGTGACTTTCTACCAGCAATCTTCTGTTAAAAATCTCTGAAAGTAAACAATATTGCCATGAAAAGCTTCTGTTGTGTACTATTAATGTGTGGGGCTATTAGAAGTGAGGTCGTGGTTCAAATCCCAGCTAAGCCTTGTCGTGCAAAACGAAAAATGAAAAATATTTGTTTTGGTAACTTTCTTTCGGCAGTCTCTTTTGACTAAACCAACATGAAAAGCTTCTCAAAAATCTATCGTTCAGAGTCGACACATAAGTGGTGTGAGAAGCTATGCAATAATTCTGTTTAAAGGGTTTTACTGTGTAAGCAGGTATGAACAGAAAAAGGTTAGAGGGCGTGTACTTGTCAGAATTGAATTGGTCGAATTGATTCATTGTACTACGTCCTAGCTTCTCACACCACTTATGTTGTGTACGTTAATTTTCTGCATGAGTGGCGGGACCTACAGTTTAAAGTCGACTCCGAACGACACATTTTTTGAGAAGCATTCCATGGCAATTTTTTTTTACTCTCAGAGTTTTTGCCAGAAATCTGTTGAGAGGAAGTCACCGAAAAAGTATTTTCAAATTTTTTTTGTTTGTTTTTATGTCTGACCTGGGATTCGAACTCAGGTCTTTCGTCTAATAAGCCAACACACCACGACGGCCTTCGTAGTATTTTTAAAGCAAAATTTTCTGTAATTTTTTTTAGACAGCCATCAGCGTAAGGTGCTATCGATTACAAGGAAGTGAATTTCGAATCACGAAATACCATTGAAAGGACACGTAATGTATACTTTAAGGAGAGGACGATACATTTTAAGGTTGTC
This sequence comes from Sarcophaga peregrina, assembly GCA_014635995.1. NCBI lineage: Eukaryota > Metazoa > Arthropoda > Insecta > Diptera > Sarcophagidae > Sarcophaga > Sarcophaga peregrina. The sequence goes on from CM025790.1 coordinate 95,665,869, forward strand.
GTTGTATGGATGACTAATCAGACAGACTAGGTAAGAACTGTTTTACATAGATTGCCAGTGACTTTGGTCCTTATGGTTAGTGTCCTTGTTTAGAACGACATTAAATTGCATGCTAAGAATATGATATGCTTCAGATGCCTAATGAGTATTTCAATCGATTTTAACTCTTGTTTTATAAAATCTAGAAATTGTTTTAAGTTCTCACTACTGTACAGTGCTCCCTGAAAGTATTTTTTCGATGATTTTAATGGAATTCGGCCGGTATAGGGACTTCACTTAACTGTGGCTTTAGAACGGGCCATTATGCGTGCTTAAGTCTGATAAAATGTTTCATAAAAAAATAACTGCTTGCCATAGCCATTCAATAACATTTTAGCCGGTATTTTAAATACATTTCTTTTATCATTTTGTTCAAGGCTTAATTTAAAACCGCAACTGCAAGCAACAACTTTATCGTCCGCCATGTGCTAGTCCATGCAATTAAATCTGAGTTTTACTATTGTGCAGTAGCTATTAACACAAGGACTTTCGGGATAAAATTTATTTCGCTGATGAATTTTTGTTTAAAAATCACATTTAAGCAGTTAATAGGGGGAGTATTAAACAAAAAAATTTTTTTTAATGTTTTTGTTATTGTAGTTGCTGTTGTGTTATTGGTTTTGAATTGTGTATGGAAAAAAACATTTTCACTAAATGGCAGTCAATTAAACACTGACTCTGACTCTGTCTCTGACTCTGTCTCTGCATTTTATTTATTTCATCCTCTGCCATTGGAATCAATTCAGTGAATGAATGAACGAATGAATGAATGAATGAATGAATGAACGAATGAATGAATGAATGAACGAATGAATGAATGAATGAACGAATGAATGAATATGTCTGCGTATCTGAATGTGTAAAAATAACCAAGAAAAAAATAGAAGAGAAAATAAATCGAAATTATTTAAAATATTGTGATTTATGCCATGACAAAACCATAAATAAATTGTTTTCAGCCGTTCGGATTTTTTTTTTCAGTTGAAAGCAATAGGAAATCAATTAGTATTAAAAAATATATTGAAATTGAAAATGATTTCATATTTTTTTCTCATTTTCTTCTATTTTTTTCAATTCAGGACAATTTATCATATCAAATTCCACAGTACTGTGAACGTACCCAAGTAAATTTATAAAGGATATCCCCTATAAAGTCTCTTTTAAGACTATTGCTTCACTAACTCCAGACTACTGTTCGTTATGCTATCAAACGATTCATTTTAGAAGATTTTAAAGCCTAACTTCTCCTTGTAACAGAATTTTACATTGTAAAGGGCTATCCATTTCATGATTTCAAAAGTATGGGACTGGAATTCGACTTCTGCCAAACTAAGTTGTGAAACCAAATTTTTTTCTTTTCACTTCAAAGTCTAAAATTGAGGAAAATGAATCGCTTAACTATCATAAAACGCATAAAAATTATCAAACATACATACATAATTGGGAATTACAATCCTTCAGTCAGGATTACGACCTAGCTTCTCACACCACTTATGTTGTGTGCGTTAATTTTATTCATATAAATGGCGCGACCTACAGTTTAAAGTCGACTCCGAACGACAGATTTTTGAGAAGCTTTTCATGGCAATTTTTACTCTCAGAGTCTATGCCAGATATTTGCTGAGAGAAAAATGCTGAAGAAATATTTTCATATTTTCGTTTTGATGTCTGACCTGGAGTTTGAACTGCTTCCTACAGTCTAATAAGCCGACACACTACTATCTAGACTACGGCGACTTCTAACCATATATTGGCAGTATACTTAATATTGAATTCTATTTGAATTATATTACTCATATGCACCCATGCTACCTGTAGAGAAATAAAGGATTATCCATTTCGTGGCACTAGAATTCGACTTCTGCCAAACTAAATTGTGAAACCAATTTTTTTCTTTTCAGTTGAAAGTCTGATATTGACAAAGAGGGATCTCTTAACTATCACAAAACGCATAAAAATGATCAAAACCTACTACAAAAATGGTGATTCTGCCTTTGCTACGTATCTTGCTTTAATAGGAGGTTATGGTTTACATAATCGTCCTACTAAGCAGCAATTCCCAAAATTGTAAAGAAATTTAAAGAGACTAGAGTGGTTACAAATATTGAAAGGCCGGAGCATCATCGTTTCACTCGTTCCGTTGAAAATATCGCTATTGTAAGTGAAAGTGTTGCCGAAGCCCGAATGTATTGATTCCTCGTCATTCTCAGGAATAAGGACTGTCTTACGGCACATTATGGCATATTTTGCATTGAGATCTACATCTACATCCATATAAAGTCCATCTTATGCAACAACTGAAGCCAAATGACCAACGTCACAACGTCATAGATACATGGAATGGGTGTTTGAACAACAGGCGGTAGAAGGCAATTTTTCGAACTAAATTTTCTTCAGAGATGAAAACACATTTCACACTCGGTGGGTATATTAATAAACAATTGTCGTATTTGGGGTTTTGAGAATCCCCAAGTAATTCAAGAGAGGCTATTACATCTAGAAAAACTCACAGTTTCGTAAGCTCTTTGCTCCAAAAGTGTGGTTGGGATCTTACTTCTTCGAAAGCGACGATGGAAGGACTGTCACCAACAATTCGGAGCATTATGGTCATATGATAACCGAGTTTTTTTTTGCCTGCTATTGAAGAATACGACTTGGAGGTTGTGGTTTCAACAAGACGGTGCCAAATGCCACACAACTCGAGCGAATATGGCTTTATTGCCGGAAACATTTCCTGGCCGCGTAATTTCTCGTCGTGGCGATATCAACTGCCCACCAAGATCATGCGATGTGACACCATTAGACCTTTTTTTGTGGGGCTACGCGAAAGACTGTGTTTATCCAGATAAATCTTCAACTCTTAAAAATCAAGCCATTCATCAAGTTATGGCTAAGATACCGCCCCATAATTGTATTAAAAAGTGGTTGAAAATTACTTCAAAAGAATCAATGCTTGCAACACTTCACGTGGAGGTTATTTAAATGATGATGTAGTGTTTCACACATAATGTCAATGTTCAAACTTTACAATAAAAAAGAAATTCCATGAAAACAAATATTTTATTATGGGTTTTATTTACGTTTACTTTTGAAACCACGTAATAGATGACCTGGTATTAGGTTCCATGCGATCGCCGTTCTGAACAAGTGTACTAAGATCCTGCAGTGGTCTATTAAACAAGCGATTAATCAGCTTTGCATACATACAGAATTGGCCATTATAACCCTTCAGTCAGGATTGCGCCCTAGCTTCCCACAACAACTTTCCAGTCCACATACAAATCACTTAGGTTTTGCTATACGTTCATTTAGAATTCGCAAAAATATTTCAGCACAAGTGCTTTATTGAATTGTATAAAGAAATGAGTCACATGTAACTCATGAACGTATTACAATATGCTCTCGTGAGTCATATATGACTCATAGACGTATTATAATACGATTCCTTGAGTCATATATGACTCATGGACGTATTATAATACGCTCCCGTGAATCACATGTGACTCATGGACGTATTACAATACGCTCCCGTGAGGCACATGCGACTCATGGGCGTATTACAATACGCTCCCGTGAGTCACATGTGACTCATGGACGTATTACAATATACTCCCGTGAGACAGATGTGACTCATGGACGTATTACAATACACTCCCGTGAGTCACATGTAACTCATGGACGTATTACAATACGCTCCCTTGAGTCATAGATGACTCATTCGACAGGGAAGTTGTTAACATACTCAACATCAGTGGTAAGAGAAGCTAGATGACAATCCAGACTAAAGGATTGTAATGACCAGTATTGTATGAATGTTATTGTATCTGAAGAACATACATAATTGGTCATTAGAATCCTTCAGTCAGGATTTTTAACCTAGTTTCTCACACTACTTATGCGTTGTGTGCGTTAATTTTATTCATAAGTGGCGGGACCTATAGTTTAAAATCTATTTTTTTTAATTTAATTTCGTTAAATATTTAATTAGTATTTCAGCACATAAAATAATTGTTAAATAACCCTCTAGTGCCCAAGATCGCCTGTAGACGGCTTAAATTCAATGCTAATTTTTACTTCCTTTTTGTATTTTGATTAAATGAGGAAAGTCCACTAGACGGTTAAATATGTTGCTCATATTTGTTTATTTTAAATGAATTGACAATAACTGTTTCACTAAAGTTTGCAAAGAAATTTTTGTTAGATAAAACTCATTTATTTTCGGCCTCCTTAGACATTACCATGATGCTTTAGAACCTACGAGTAAAAATTGATGCTGATTACTGATGCCAGCAGGCATTTAATAATATTGAAACAAGCAATTGAACAGAAAATGTATGGAGCTGGCAGATTGCAAATAAAAATAAAAATAAATTTGTGTGTAGTTTTAATTAAATTTTTTTATTATTCGCACAATTTTATATGTCACTGTTTACAACTTGATGTAAACAACAACAATTGCTTTGTTTGTTATTCCTCTATGCACACCTTTGTGTAAACAATAACAAATCACTAAACAATTATTCGACAGATCTTAATAACGGATATCTTCACACCGCTTCTTCACACAAGACTGACTGAACTTTTACTAACTCCGTTGCCTGCTTTGTTTTGCCTTTTATACGGTAACGTAAACAGTCTGATTAATATTCTTAAAGGCGAATATTCGTGGCTCCACCTTCTCGAGACCGATCTCTTTAAGTTTAAACATATTGTTAGAGATTGACTAATCAGTACTGACGTATACACCCCTTATAGTATAAATCTTGCATTTTCAGATTGTTAGTTGTTGTGATTTCTGTTGCAAGGATTTGCAAGGAGTTGGTTGTGTAATAACATCATTTTTTATTTTTTTTTTTTCTAAGGAAAACAAGTAGTTCTACACTGTCCCCTAGACCTTAGAAAAAAGCAGTAGAACGATTATTTCATTTGTATATAGTGGATCCCACACTATTCTTCGCAAAATTTTAGAAAAATTTTCACCAAAAATTGAGTTTTTTTAGGTCAATTATCTTGAGTTCTACGATGATCTTAGATATCCTACTACCATGGTTGGAAAGAGGACTTCCGTACCCTCCATTTGTTCAAAAAATGGCCACACTATTCTACGCAAGATTTTTCAAACATTTTCACCAGAAATTTAATTGTTTAGAGTTCAATTTTCTTGAGTTTCAGGAGTACTCCAGATATCCAAATACTACGGTTGGAAAAAGGATACTCCGAACCACCATTTGTTTATAGTGGGTTATATTTAGCAATATCCACTTGGTCCAAACACGGCTACATTAATCTTTGCAAGATTTTTCAAAAAATTTTTTACCGAAAATTGTGTTTTTGAGCAAAATTTTCTCGAGTACTACGATGATCTCAGATATCCCACTATCATGTTTGGAAAGAGGATTCTTCGAACCACCATTTGTTTATAGTATGATATGCGTATCAAGTTCCATTTGTTCCAAAAATGACCACTTTAAGCTTCTCAAGACTTTTCAAAAAGTTCTATCAAAAATTTGTTTTTTTTTTGAGTCAAATTTTCTCAAGTTTCACGATAAAGCCAGATATTCCATAATTACGGTTGGAAAGAGGACCCTCCAAGCCATCATTTGTATATAGTGGGATATGTTTGCAAAGTCCAATTTCTGAATTGCGAAATTTTATCAAGATTGTGCAATAATTTTCAACAAAAATTGATTTTTTTGAGTAAAATTTTTTTGAACTCAAAATTTTCAAAATTAAAAAAAAAAATTATCGATTATAATTGGCACAAGTTTGGCTTAATAAAGTCAATTAATGTTTCAATTATTTTAAGAGGAAAAGTTGCTCTTTTTTTTTGTAAATTTTTTAATCAAAGCTTTACGAAAATCAATATAAAAATTGCTTAGAAACCTAAGTTTATGTCTAATGAAGATTGGTTTCTTACAAAGCTACTCATGTTAACGATTAAAACGGCTTATGTTTGGCTTGATTTCATAAGTATTGTATGAGGGAAAGGTGCTTAATTTTTGGAAACACCTTTTTAAGTAACGGTTTATTGTAAATTAATATAAAAGAGCTGAGAAGGATCAATTTGTTCCTGGTGGTGGGAAGGTTGTAGGTTAGTGTGGCAGCTTTGATATCACAAAGCTCACTTGACCATGCATAGAGATTCGTTGTGATGCCACGGGTGAATGCAGTCCCTTTACTGACCAAGTTCTATCAAAATCAGGGAACTCGGGTAATGGTGGTGATCGAGCAATAATTTTTTTTATTATCGTTTTGTAAGATCACTTTTTCTTTAATTAATTCTATTAATAGAGTTTAAAAAATTTTTTTTTTTATTAAATAAGTTGGGGCTTGTAATCAACTTTAAATGGAAAATTTGAAAATTCCTTTATAACTGTTGTAAAAAATTTTCTTTTACAGATTTAATATAGAATATCCTTTTTTAAAGTTATTGTAATGCAATTATTATGAATATTTTATTTTAATTACCTTTGAAAACACTTAAAAACAATATTAAAGTGATCTTCATCATCTTTTCATTCTATGTTTAACACTAGAGGTAATAAGTAAGATTATTTATAAACACTTAGTAATCACTTAATAATATTTTAATATATTCTTTTTTTTTTGCTTTTAGATTTTGTATTTAAAATTTAATTTTTTTAGATTTTAATTAATTTTTAAAAATTATTTTTTTTTTCATTAACTGGGGTTGCATTTATTTTATAGTTGACACAAGAGAGTAAGAATGAAAAAAAATATTTTCCCTTTTCATTTTATATCTTATTGTATAGTTTGCTGAATAAAAATTCAATTATTATTGAAACATAGCTTTGGGAATTGCATTTTATTATTTGCATTTAATTATTTCACATGAAAACATTTTTTAAAATTTTATTTTTTTTTTATTGAACACTACAGCACACTCTGTTTGTTTTGTTAAATAAAAATTAAAATATTTTTTTATTGTTGTTGTTGTTTTAATTTTTTTTTTTAAATTTATAAACCATCACATATAATTTTATTAAAATTTTTAAATGGTTTTCAATAACCTACTCTTCTCTAAGAGAAATACACAAAGATAGATAGAAGAGAAAAAAAAAATCGGTTTTGTCGTTTAAACGAAACGAAGCGTCTAAATTTGAGCAACGACGTTAAGAAACTGAAATTCATGTTTATAACCAACCATAATACAAGAGGCATCATCATTTATTAAACAGATATCATCATACACACATTCTCACATACATACAAATGCAAACTTGTATTCATTCGCTAATGCATGCATACAAACAAGCATCCACAAAAAGGCATCTGTTTCTGTAACGAAGGCAAAAAAATCGAAAAGAAAAAAAATCATCGTTTGTACTCGTTTTATAACGTTATAAAAACGAATGTTAGTTCATTTTAATATCGTAGAAAAATTTTCGAAGAGCTAAAAAGCATCACAGAGAGAGCGAGAGTTAGAGAGAGAGCATAAGAAAAGAGAATTTCGAACTTAAAAACACTTACAATCCACCACGTGCTCCATCACAACACAGAAAAAACCAAAATTTATTCAAGCACGTGGTGGATTGTAGCATAGTTTAAGGCAATTGCTGTGTAAGGCTACATTATGGGTAAAATATGTTCGCTTGTCTTTTAACCATCAAAAAAACAACAAAAAAAAAAACAAACACATAATGACGCCGGCGCATTACTTACATGAAGGAGGAGTAAATTTTATTTTATTTCTTATTGCTGTCGTTGTATTTCATTTTTTTTGTTTTTTTGCTTTTGCTTGCCTTTGTTTGACAAATGGTATGACAACTAATGCTATACCACAAACAAAAAAAACTCAACACAAAACAAAAAAAACTCTATTACACTCTCATACTTACATCCATACATACACATGTACTTACAAACAATAAACATTAAATATTGAGAAGACATACATAGTCAGCCAGAGAGCCAAGAAGAACAAGAAAAATAAAGTATGAAGAAACCTTAACAAACAATAGGTAGGAGTAGGTTTTAATTTGTTGCTGCTATGCTGTTGTTATGCATGTGTTAGTGTTTGTGTTTGTCTTTCAAAAGGTATTTGTTGTTTTGTTATTTTATTTACTTCACCACACAATATTGTTGACTCTCTGGTAGGTGTCAGGTTTCTAAGATTTGTACTCTTCTGCTCATTTTATTTTTGTTTTTTGGTTGCTTGCTTTAACACTACCTTACGTAGCTGTATGTATGTGTATGTGTAAGCATGTGTGTCTTTACATTCTTTATAATGTTGGTTGCTTTTTATTTGTAACTGCTGTTACTGTTGTTATTGTTATTGTTGTTGTTGTAATTACATTTAATACTCCTGCCATTTGCTAATGATGTATGGAGACACTCAGAGTAAATCCTTAAAGCATCTGATTTAGTGGTTGATTTACAGCCTAAACAAGAAGGTCATATTGGGAGTTTGTTGTCTCATTTTTATTTGTTTTTGTTTTTGTATTATTTTTTTTGTATTCTCTTTTTAATATTTTTTATTGGGCCACTGAGGTGTCGCATAGCATAAAACATTGTTTTAGGTTTTGGAAAATTCGTTGCTTTTTTTTCTATCAAAATACGCCACACATTTAAACACTTTAAATAGGTCATAAGAATAATTTGCTTAAGATATTCAATATCTTAAATAATAAAAGAATTAAAAGTCGCCGTAGTCTAGTAGATAGTGTGTTGGCTTATTAGACGAAAGGTGCGTGTTTGTATCCCAGGTCAGGCATCAAAACGAAATATGAAAACAAAAAAAAAAAAAATATTTCTTCGGTAATTTCCATTCAGCAGATTTCTGGCAAAAACTCTAATGGTGTTTTCTTTTCTACCAAAAAATGTGCATTTTATTAAGGCAAAATGCAATTTTGTTTTTTTTTGCGTTTGTTTCTTAAAAATGTTTCGCCCTCTAAAAGGATGGTATGTTTTATTCTAAATAATTCACACTTGCCAATGGTGGAGGGCATTGCATTTTAAGGCCTATATAAATCGAGAGTGCTGATAATGCCCTGTAAAGCAGATGACTTTTATTTATTTATAGGGCTACCAGATGATATTTAAAAATAATCGCCTGGTATTGTTATCCAATTTGAAGTTTAAGTCTAAGTGATAGTTTTAATGACTAAAGAGCTCACTTGAACACGTATAGTGGTCCGCTGTGATGCCACAAGTAAGACCAACCCTGTAGTGATCGAATTCGAACAGTACATTAATCCTACGCTGGAAAACCAGCTTGAAAGTTTACTAACTGAAGCAATATCCTTGTTATTAATGGATGATAACTCCATTAAGCAAACAAGTAGCCTATATCTTACACCTACCAAGAGATGGCCATTGTTAATAGCTTCTCTTAAGCAGATCTGCATTTACGGCAGAAGTCCTTAGATGAGAGATGCAGCCCTTTTACATGTCTTCCCATAATGCAATAATTTCTAAGCATTGCTAATGTGAGATAGTACTCGTGTAAGAAACGCTTTTTGCTAACAATTGAATGGTAAAGACCTTGTCTACTTAAGATCATTTAAAGTTATCTGAACTAAACTCAAAACTTATTCTGAACTCACTGTGGTTTCCTAGAGGGATAGTATAAACTCTGGGTTGAATATTGACGACGTTCACAGATGAGGTACGACCTCAGGACTTATTCTAAAGTTGGGTTGGTTTCCTAGAGGAATAGTATAATTTCTGATAGTACTAAGGATAATAAAGGTTTGACCCTTGTCAGATTAGCCACAACTTCGGTGGCATACCATTATTAAATGGTAACTATTCCGGATAACTATTTGGCGACCTTATCTTCGAAGGAATATTGCCCAATAGTGCCGCCCAACCGATAAACCACCTAAACTACACCAGACAGCCAACCTTTGAGGATGTATCGCCATTTCAAAAAGCACTCATGGACTCTAATATGCTTAAAATGTAACAATTCTGCTTATTCACGAATCCACTAAGGTAAAACTAAGCCTCACCGCTGAAGATGATTCTCTGTCTCTGTTCAATCAATAATTCGACGTATAGAGGATGCATGAAATGTTTAGCTCTTGAGGATATTGCACCTTGTAAGCATGCACCCGAGTATCCTCGCTTAAGATGACTTTCTTTGCAGGAACACCATTCACTGCTGTCTGTTAGATCAACCATTTAATGTATTGAAGCCACTTGAAATGATTGGTTTTTTGGGCAATTCAGCCTTGTTAGAGTTCAACTGTATTTCCATTAACTTCTGTCTGTTCAATCAACCATTTGGTGTATTGCTGATGCTTACAACGGTCAATAGGCTTTAGTTTTTAATACAATTGAGTCTTATAAGTAGGTAAATTCATTCTTTATTTAAAATTCGCATCAGTAATGAGCATGAAATATTCAATTGTTGGGCAGGAGGACGAGTCAAGGTTGACGGCACTATTGCCACACTATCAAGAACAACAGAAACGTTTCTACAGAACAAACTACACGAGTATATACGGATGCTTTTCCATTTCCTACAGATCTGGTTTGTTGAAATTTGCATACAATCCTGCCGATTGTTGAAGTCGCCGTAGTCTAGTAGGTAGTAGGTAGGATTCAAATTCCTGGACAGGTATTAGAAACGAAATATGAAAAAAAATATTTCTTCGACGATTTCCTCTCAGGAGATTTCTGCCAAAAATTCTGAGAGTAAATAAAATTTCCATGAAAAGTTTCTCAAAAAAATCTGTCCTTCGAAGTCGACTTTAAATTATAGGTTCCGCTGCTTTTGTATAAAATTAACACACACAACATAAGTGGGATGAGAAATTAGGTCAATAATTCTGGCTGAAGGGTTGTAATGACCAATTATGTATGTATAATTAAAAGGGTATTCGAAAAGAAAAAATTCTATTCCAGCAAGGTAAGCATTTATAGAGATAAATTCATCAGACTGTCTACTTTGCCACATAATAGGAAAGACAAAGGCGGGCAACTGAGTTAGTAAAAGTTCAGTCAATGTTGTGTGAAGACGACTTTAAACTGTGGGTCCTGCTACATATGTATTAAAAATATTACACACACAACATGAGCAGTGTTGAGGAAACTAGGCCGTAATCTTCACTTAAGGATTGTAGCGGCCAATTATGTATGTATGTATTCCGACGATTGTGAAAACATTCGTTCAATTATGCTGACTAAAACCACTCACGAAGTGCTCGAAATGTACTTTGATTTGAATGTCCATTTCCGTAAAAGTCTTCAACAATTTTAAAGCTATTGGTTGTCAAAAGAGCTACGTATCCTTGTAACTCTAAATAGTCCTTATAAATTTTAAATTAAATCCAGTAATACAATTATGAACACTTAGAAGACTTTATTAAATTAATTCAATTGCAACTAAATTACAGAATCTAAGGGAAAAAACTTGTAAACGAATTATAAAAGCTTCTTCGTAAATCAATTAATCTCATAAAGAAGACAGATAGCGTAAAATGTTGATTAATTTTTTAATTGCTCCAATTAAGCGTAACTAATTTGAAAGCGAAACTTTCTAGCTAAAGTTAAGAAGAAATTAAAAAGGAAAAAAATCTTTACAATACAATAGAAAGTATGCAAATTTATTTTCTATAACTTTCAGCAAATTGTGCCAACATTATGCTTGTGATACTATACTCCCACCGAACATATGACAATTGCTTGTTTGTAAATTGCCACATAGAGTGAGAGTGTGCTTAGGTACAATATCATGGCATATGTTTTGTTTAAAGTGTTGCCACAACCTTGAATTTAAAAGGAAATTAAATTAAAGGAGAAAAAAATACATTTTTAATGAACATAAAAGGATACATTAGGACTTTTAGTAAAGGGAGGAAGACTTCAAGGTAAATTAGAGGCAATGTAAAGGAAACAAAAATTATTATAAGCCTTTAGTCGGGATTACAACCTAACTCTCTGTGTATTAATTTCATCCTTAACTGGTGGGTTCTATTATTTAAGGTCGGCTCCGAACGACATACTTTTGAAAAGCTTTTTCATGGTAATTTTATTTACTTTCAGAGTTTTTGCCAATACAAGCAAAATGGCGCAGAAAATCTAGCCAAAACTAGATGAAAGGCTCACTACAAGTCTCTAAAGAAACACCGCTTAGCATGATTGCCGGAGATGTTAAGGGCACGCGTTCAAGGTGCATTGGTCTTGGACACTTTGATAATGATTTCTGTAGAAGTTGCAGAGATGTGGATGAAAAATAAACTGTTTTAGACTACGGCGACTACAGTTTTTGTTTATTTAACACTGTTTTTTGCTGGTAATTGTTGTTGTTATTAAGCAGTACGATAATTTCTAAACAGGTTTGTTTACAGCATTGTTAAGTTTTTATAGCTTTCGTTTACAATTTTAAACTTAAGCAATGTAAAACCAAAACATTAGTATCTAGATTTCTTTCATTTTCATAAAAATATATGACTGGTCATTACAACCCTTCAGTAATCTTCACAATACTTATGTTGTGTGTGGACCTCCACTTTAAAATCGCCTACAAACGAATCTTTGCTATGAATCTTGCTTTTGCTACTGCTTTTGGAAAGCCTTCCGCAACCAGTAATCATTCGTTTTTCGATATGTATTTAAAACTTAACATTTAAAAAAAAAAAAAAAAAATTTAATCGATGAAAAATTAAATTTTTTTTTATTAAATCTCTCAAAACCTATAGCCCTTTTGCTAAAAATAAATATACTACAATTCGTAGATAGGCAATGCCTAGCTGTGTGTCAAATTTCAGCCTTATTGCTTAAGTGGAAAAAAAGGTGCCCATATATCCTTTTTTTCGATTATAATTTTTTTTAATAAAAAATCAATTTTTTTTAACGCAAAAAACAAAGGTTATGTGTTTGTAATTTGAAGAAATTCAAATTTCTTCTTTCAAACTAGTTATTTAACAACAGATAACTTTTTAATTCGATTTTGAATGACCAAGGTTATGTATATGTACTCTTTTTGCTAAAAGTAAAAACACTACAATTCGTAGATAGGCTATGCCTAGCTGTGTGTCAAATTTCAGCCTTATTGCTTAAGTGGAAAAAAAGGTGCCCATATATCCTTTTTTTCGATTATAATTTTTTTGAATGAAAATCAATTTTTTAATACATAAAATTCAGGTTATTTGTTTGTAATTTGAAGAAATTCAAATTTCTTCTTTCAAACTAGTTATTTAACAACAGATAACTTTTTAATGCGATTTTGAATGACCAAGCTTATGTATATGTACTCTTTTTAATCGATGAAAAATTAATTTTTTTTTTATTAAATCTCTCAAAACCTATAGCCCTTTTGCTAAAAGTAAATATACTACAATTCGTGGATAGGCTATGGCTAGCTGTATATCAAATTTCAGCCTTTTGGGTTAAGTGGAAAAAAAGGTGCCCATATATCCTTTTTTGACTATAATTTTTTTGAGTGAAAATTAATTTTTTAACACATAAAACCAAGGTTATGTGTTTGTAGTTTGAAGAAATTTGGATTGCTCCTTTAAAACTAACTGTTTAATAGCAGATAACTTTTAATTCGACTCTGAATGACCAAGATTATGTGTTTGAGAAACTTTTTCATGGTAATTTTTAGTTACTCTCAAGGTTTTTGCCAGAGAAACTGTAGACTTTGGATGAACTCTTCAAATCTTCACTTTGAATTGATATTTTGAAAAATACAAAAATATGATGAAGGAATAAACGTAATTGGAAAGTCTCGGACAACCAGTAATCATTAGTTTTTCGATATGTGTTTAAAACTTAACATTTTTAAGAAAAAAAAAAAAATAATTTTTTTTTACTAAATCTATCAAAACCTATAGCCCTTTTGCTAAAAATAAATATACTACAATTCGTAGATAGGCAATGCCTAGCTGTGTGTCAAATTTCAGCCTTATTGCTTAAGTGGAAAAAAAGGTGCCCATATATCCTTTTTTTCGATTATAAATTTTTTGAGTGAAAATTAATTTTTTAACACATAAAACCAAGGTTATGTGTTTGTAGTTTGAAGAAATTTGGATTGCTCCTTTAAAACTAATTGTTTAACAACAGATAACTTTTAAATTTGACTCTGAATGACCAAGATTATGTGTTTGAGAAACTTTTTCATGGTAATTTTTAGTTACTCTCAAGGTTTTTGCCAGAGAAACTGTAAACTTTGGTGATATTTCGTAGTGATATTTTGAAAAATACAAAAATATGCTGTAGGAATAAATGTAATAGCAACATAATGGCAACACTGTACGTATGTGTTAAATGAATGTCTGCGAATTTAAGTGTTTAACAACAAAATCTGCTAAAAGTGTAAAAGATAACACACTCTCTCCTCCTCTTTCTCTCAGTTTCAGTGTAATAAATGGCAACAGAAAACAAAACCAAATAGCGACGACAATTGTTACGAGACTATTGCCTTCACTTTAGTTAGAAATTCTATTTTGTTTTTCTTATTGTTTTTGTTTCCATATGTCAATATGTGTGTATGAATGTGTGAATTGCTTTTTACCTTCCATTTCTCACAGGTAAAGTTGAAAGTGTAATAACAATAGAAAAGAAAATAAAAGAAAAATGTACACAAGCAAATTGTGTGAAATCTTTTTCAGAAACTCACATCTGACACTCTCTCTCACACACACACTCACTTACACACACAAACACAAACATACGTGTAGAGTACAACTTTTTTTTCTTTTTTTTTTGTTGTTGGAAAATTCATGTTCAAATTTAAACACAATTTTTTACTCACGATTTTGTTGTTACTTGTTGTTCGGAGCTACACGTATGAGAACAACAAACTTTCAGGGACGTGTTACGTTTTCTGTAGGTGTATGTGCTGGTGAGTGTTGATTACAAATAGAGAAATATGCACCAACAAAAACAATAACAACAACAGTAAACAAAAAAAATTTCAACAATAACATTGAAATTGAATGGCTGAAGGAGGAGAGCAAGTGTTTGTAATGTGCACAGTCTCTCACACTCTTCAGGATAATAGCAAACAACACCTACAAGATGTTATTTAAATTTAAAACAACAACAAAAACAAAGTTTATGCTTAAATATTGGGTATGGGAAAAAACATATGTGTATCCTTAAGGTCTCACAAAAGAGAAAAATTTTCAAATAAGAAAAGAAAACTTAATTTGGCTTTCATTTCGTCTCAAATGAGGTTCAGAATCTAACATTTTCGAAGTGAATTATTGAAATTAGAATGAAGGAGCACAGCACTGATTGTACGTAAGGATAAGCAAGTTCACGGTATGGCTAATATTCTGTTCAAAGACCTAGATCAGCTGAAAGTTGCAATTTAAAACCCTGAAAAAAATTAGGCCCCTTGGTCACACAATGCCGTTCGGAGTCGACTTTAAACTGTAGGTCCCGCCATTTCTGTATAAAATTAACACACATAACATAAGTGGTGTGAGAAACTGCGGGCTTCTTGGGGATGATTGCTGTAGACTGTCTAATGGTGAATGTATAGCACTGGCCATTTTATAGTCACCAGCAGCAACTCGTTTCCTTACCATTCGCATCTTCCCTCTTTCCACCTTTCCTAAACCAGCACAATGCACTGCATGAGTAAAAAAAAATGCCTTTTCATAGGCCCCAGTAGTTTGAAGCATCAACATTGTGATGAAAAGTAAAAAATCCAATGGAATGCGAACTGCTTACAATGAATTACGGCTAAAATAGGGAAAAAAGACCCTTCACTCAGGATTACAATCCAGCTTCTTACCCCTCTACTGTTGTATGAGTTAATTTTGTGCAAGAGTGACAGGACCTACAGTTTAACAACAACTTCCCTGCCCCCACACAAATCACTTGGGTATTGCTATACGTTCATTTAGAATTCGCATAAATATTTCAGCACAAATGCTAAATTATATAAAGAAATGAGTCACATGTGACTCATGAACGTATTACAATATGCTCTTGTGAGTCACATGTGGCTTATGGACGTTTTACAATACGCTTTCGTGAGTCTTATATGACTCATGAACGTATTACAATACGCTGTCGTGAGTCTTATATGACTCATGAACGTATTACAATACGCACCCGTGAGTCACATGTGACTCATGAACGTATTACAATACGCTCTCGTGAGTCATATACGACTCATGAACGTATTACAATACGCACCCGAAAGTCATATACGACTTATGAACGTATTACAATTCGCTACCATGAGTCATATAGGACTCATTGGACAGCGAAGTTGTTAAAGTCAACTGCGAACCACAGAATGTTTTGAGAAACTTTTTCATGGCAATTTTATTTACCCACAGAATTTTTGCCAGCAAACTGTTAAGCGGCAGTTGATGAAGGAATATGTTCTCATATTGGGGGTTTGCAACGTGTTCTCTTGTCTAATAATTGCTCTTACCCTTATGCTGTTAATAAGATTAAAAAATTGGAATACCAAAGGCCTGGCAAACGCCATACCAGCTCTGGTCAGCTGATCAGTAAAGCAATTTCTAACGAAATCCCTACGGGTCAGAACACTTATAAGAGTTACTTGTGAATGCTCCGAAATTTCCTTAGGAAATTCATGACATTCAGGGACAAAGACGGACTTTATTAGGTACTTAATAGCAGCCTGGCTGTCCGTTTAAATTAAACGATTTTTAGGGAAAATCCTGGCACTCAACAAGCATTGTAGAGCTTTCAAAATTATTATCACCTCTGCTTGAAAAACACTGCAGTGGCCAGACATCAGAATCCTTCATAAATATAGTACAGTCCACCCTTTTACTTATCATAGAGAGAGCTGTGTAAATCTTAAGCGTTTCATTAGGAACCTGCAAATTATTAGGCCAGAGGACCCTAGTTGGAATGCTAAAATCGAATCTTCTATTCTGAAAATTGCAAGAAATCATATTTCAGTATAGCAGCAGAGTTTAGAAACGCATGAAATTATTCTAACCTTAACGTTTTGGACTCCTTTAACACCCTGATACCACATATGGACTTTGTTGATCCAACATCCAACATGGCAAAGAAAGCACTTGTTGCTACATGAATGACTCAAAATTTGGAGATAGAATGAGATTGGGGCTTTGTATAGAAGAACCAGAAAGCCGGAGGTTCGGGGAATCAAAACATTTTTCATCTGGGTCAGTGAGAATTTATTAAACTTGACTCGTAGATATCCAATGGATGATTTATGTGAGGGCAAGAAAGTTTGAACACATATATTGAGTTTTCTACCCTTCAACTAACCAAACTAACTCCATACTACTACTACTAGAATCTTTAAATACGAGGAATTTATACACAAACGCTTCCATTATTTTCAGCGATTGCTTGATTTGCAGCCTTGCTCTTACTGTCCACTAACATTGGTTGTCTGGAATGCTTCAAAAGTAAAGGGCTATCCATTTCGTTGTTTCAAAAGTCTGGGACTGGAATTCGAGATCAGACAAACTAAGTTGTGAAACCAATTTTTTTTCTTTTCAATTGAAAGTCTGACATTGACGAAAAATGAATCGCTTAACTATCACACTACGCATGAAAATGATCAAAACCTACTACAAAAATGATGATCCTGTCACAGCCATGTATCGTGCTTTAAGAGGACATTATGATCTACATAATCGTCCTACTACGCAAGCAATTGGCAAAATTGTGAAGGTAAAATTTGAAGAGACTGGTATGATTACAAATATTTAAAGGCCTGTACATCATCGTTTCACTCGTTCCTCTAAAAATATCGCTATTGTAAGTGAAAGTGTTGCCGAAGACCCGAATATGTCGATTCCTCGTTGTTTACAGGAATTAGGACTGTCTAACGGCACATTATGGCATATTTTGCATTTAGATCTACACCTACATCCATATAAATTCCAGCTCACGCAACAACTGAAGCCAACTAACTATTCATAACGTCGTAGATACGTGGAATAAGTGGTTGAACAACAGGCGGTGGACGGCAATTTTTCAATTAAAATTTTCTTCAGCATTGAAGCACATTTCGCATTCGGTGGGTATGTTAATAAACAAAATTGTCGTATTTGTGGTTCAGAGAATCCTCAAGTTATTGAAGAGAGGCCATTATGTTCAGAATAAGTCACTGTTTGGTGTGGTCTTTGGTCTGAAGGTGTGATTGGACTTTACTTCTTCGAAAATGACGATGAAACGACTGTCATCGTCAATTTGGGGGATTATGGTCTTATGATAACCGAATTTGTTTTTGCCTGCTATTGAAGAATACGACTTGGAGAGTATGAGGTTTCAACAAGACGGTGCCATATGCCACACAATTCCACCGAATATGGCTTTATTGCAAGAGACATTTCCTGGCCGCGTAATTTATCTTCGTGGCGATACAACTGGCCACCAAGATCATGCGATATGACACCCTTAGACCTATTTTTGTGGGGCTATGCGAAAGACCGTGTTTATCCAAATAAACCTTCAACTCTTGGACACTAAAAAACCAAGACATTCGTCAAGTTATGGCTGAGATACTGCCCAATATGTGTTAAAAAGTGGTTGAAAATTGCCTCAAAAGAATCAATGCTTGCAACACTTTACGTGGAGGTCATTTAAATATTGAAGTAGTGTTTCCCACATAATGTCAACGTTCAAACTTTACAATAAAAAAGAAATCGCATGAAAACAAATATTTTATTAGGGGTTTTATTTACATTTACTTTTGAAACCATCGAAATGGATAACCCGGTATAACGAAAGCTAACATTTTTTCTCTTACCCACTGGCAACAGTTGAACACGTTTGTTTATCTCACTACTTTGGTGGGTCATGTTTTTCACAGTGTTTTCTTCCTAAACCACCTCCTACACTTTACTTTATAGAGGAACAGGTACAAGAATTTAAAACTAAAAATTGTTGGCACCTTTCGCTTTCCTTTCCTTTCATTTCATTTCATTTTAGTAGCATGCCACTGCATCATACACCATTGCTGCCACCATTGCTGCTTCTATGTTAACTAGATCGTGTTGTTGTTTTTATTTTATTTTTGTTATTATTTATCTGACAATGTTTTTGCTGTTGCTTTTGGGTCCATGTGTACGTGCAACACAAAACAATACAAACGGTTTCATCGTATGTAGGTTTGTTTAAAGTCTCACTCGTTGCTTGTTTTTATTTTGAAAACTTTCAATGACTAGAAGTCTGATAGTAACAGCAGACTCCATTACGTACAATTGCAACAGCAATAAACAGTGATGTTAACAATTTTGATAAAAAAAACGAAAAATCTAAGTGGTATTGTTGTTATTGTAATTGTTATTGTTGTGGCATATGTTTGTTGTGGTTTTGTTTAACTAAATATTTAACAAACCACAAACGAGGATAAGAGTGCTTATTTTCATTGAACATTGAAAACAATAACTCGAATACTGTGGAGAGCAGTGGAGACTTTCATAAATTTTCTTAACATAAAATCAAGCTTAACGAATGCACAAATTAGTCTAAAGGATTTTCTAGAATCTCGAAGAAATATTTGAAATAATCTTGATGCTACTCGTGAGTCATACAACTCATGGTTTCGCTCTACTGGGAATCTTAAAAAACTTGTATCCTTTAAACCTCCTTAAAGAAAAGGCTAAAACCCCAAAATGTTTGTGCAAGCAGTGATGTTGACAAAGAAAGTCTGCATGTTGGTTACATAAAAACCGTGTTCATTCTAAATTTGAATGGTCAAGCGATTAATCTGCCTCCTGTATGCCCTATACCTATAAACCGAGACATTCAGAGACCTGTTTTGGCCTACTCAATCCAAAGAAAGTCTTTGTAGTTGACAATATCAGAAGCAAGATGCTTATATAGATCAGAGATCGGCAACAGCTAGTCAAAACGATAAGTAGATTCGAGTCATACTTATAATTTCTGATACTTATATGCATTCATACTTATTTTAATATGATTCACATACCACTCATACTCAAAGTTGGAAGTACTCGTCGTACTCATACTTAACTATACGCATAATGTTATTGATTTCGACTCGTCTCTACTTAACATTGACGAACGAAGCACTAAATAAGTATGATTCGCGTACCAGCACTGCAATACTCACAAGAAGTTTGTGTGTATGCTTTGCTTGTTGTCTTTGTCTTTTCTTTCTTCTTTGTTTGTATATGCAACAACAACAAAGGCTGTAAATTTTGATAAATGATTCGAATCACTCGAATCATTTGTAAGTATTATAAGTATTTTTCTAAATTTATGAATCAGAATGAGTATGAGGCGTATGAATATTTCGAATGTTGTGAGTTTGATGTCACGGTTGTACTCATACTCATTGCTACTTATACTTATAAATCAATATTGTAGTGAGTACGAATGAATCAGAGTAGTTGAATTTCAATTCTGTTGATTCACTTGTACTTAAAATTGCATGAGTACTTATGAGTAGCGGAAAAACGATTCATTGCTGATCTCTGATATAGACGCTCGGTATAATTTTAAGGATTCTGATTTTTAACTTGAACTCAATTTGACATCTCGAGAATGGAAGCCTTGAAACTATTGAAATGTAAATTCATGGCAATATTAAATCCAAAGATGTATTCCAAACCATAGGACAAACCCACAGATGGTTGCGAGTGATTGAAGTCGCCGTAGTCTAGTACGTAGTGTATTGGCTTATTATACAGGGTTTGAGCCTCAGGCCAGACATCAAAACAAAACACAAAAAAAGTATTTTCTCGTCGATTTCCTCTCATCAGATTTCTGACAAAAACTCTGAGAGTAAATAAAAAATTGCCATGAGAAGTTTCTCAAAAAAAATCTGTCGTTTGGAGTCCACTTTAAATTGTAGGTCCCGCTGCTTATGTATAAAATTAACACACACAACATAAGTGGCATGAGAAACTAGGTTAATAATCCTAACTGAAGGGTTGTAATGACCAACGATGTATGTATGTATGACTAGAAGAGTATTCGAAAAGGAAAAATTCTATTCCAGCAAGGTAAGCATTTATAGAGATACATTCATCAGACTGTCTACTTTGCCACATAATAGGAAAGACAAAGGCGGGCAACTGAGTTAGTAAAAGTTCAGTCAATGTTGTGTGAAGACGACTTTAAACTGTGGGTCCTGCTGCATATATATTAAAAATATTACACACACAACATGAGCGGTGTTGAGGAAGTTAGTTCACTGAAGGATTGTAGCGGCCAATTACGTATATATGTATTGTGCCAATTGTGAAAACATTTGTGCAATTATGCTGACTAAAACCATTCACGAATTGCACGAAATGTATTTTGATTTGAACGCCCATTTTCGTAAAAAGTTTCAAGCGATTGTTTGTCGAAATAACAAAGCATTACTGTAACTCTAAAAAGTCTATACAAATTTTATATCTATAGAGATTTCGAGAAGGCGAAGTCATGAACTTTCGCTTCACAAAAACATTCATCAGACTGTCTAGTTTGCCATATAAAAGGCAGGGCAAAGCAGGCAATAGAGTTAGTAAAAGTTCAGTCAATGTTGTGTGAAGATGCGGTGTGTTGGAAGAGAGTAATATTGGTTTGAAGATCTCCATTACAAAGACCTATCGAATAATTGCCAAGTAATTGTTATTCTTTGTGGAAAGGGTATAAACAGAGAAATAACAAAAAAGCCATTTGTTGTTGTTTACATCAAGTTGTGAACAGTGGCTTAGAGAATAGTGCGTATAATAAAGAATTTTAATTGAAACTAAACAGAAATTTCATTTTATTTTTATTTGCAGTCTACGAGCTTATATTTTAAACGTTTTTAAAAGGTTTAATTGTAAAGTGTGATCACATGTACATACATTAGGCGCATAAGTTAAGCAGATTTGCCTTCAATTTATTTATTATAACTCATACGCCCTGTTATTGATTATTCACTTTATTTTTAATTAAATTTTCAATTGAATTTAAATTTTAAGTTTTAAATAAAAACTTTTTTAAAAACTTTTCTCTCCTGCATTATATCTTCCATTTATTTAGAAATTATTCGCTTACAGAATACAAGTTTTCAAATGCGGTTTTCCATATTCACAGTATGGTTTTGCAAGTCTAATTGATATCTGATTACCAATGAATAGAGTTTTTCATGGGAAAATGAAGGGAATAAAATTTCTTGCCTCAAAAATATTGCATATTTTAAAATGTAGGGAATGAACATCATAGAGAGATTTTTTTATTATCGAGCAGAGATACTAAGGCATTGCAACCAAATAATCAATAGACAAATAGAGGCTGGCTTCGTTATAATTTCTCAGATTGTGTTGCCTTCACACAGGTTTTACCCTCTGAAATGTAATGAAAGTTTATCGCCTAATCTGCTTATATGGCTTGAAGTCATTCCTATTCAAAACAAATGTTCTTTCCCCCACAAATCCTTAAAAACTTGATAATCGAAACTCTATTTAAAGTGACAAACACTTGTTTGGCAGACACACTTTTTCCTTATTTTCGCGCAACTTTTGATCAATTGAAATGGATGGATGATGAATTAAGCAGCGACCCAAATAAAGTTTATTTGAATTGGTTTTTTTTCGTTTTGTTTTTCCTATTAAATATTGATTGATGATTGAAAATAAAATTAGCGAAAGTTTTAATTTAAAAAATAGGAGTAAACAGATAGCAATTAAAGCAATTGTACAGCGAATTAAATATCGCTAGGAAAATAAAAAAATTTAGGTACTTAAAATTATAAAAAAAAGCTACAAAAACAAAACAATACAGTAAACAAACCTGTTTACAAATTATCGTACTGCTTAACATAACAACAAACACTAGCATAAAAAATGGTAAACAAGTAAACAAAAATACAACAACAAATGCATTTACATTTACAGAGTCATGAACAGTTGTCTTCAAGAACATTCATTAGACTGTTTACTTTGTCATATAAAAGGAAAAGCAAAGCGGGCAACTGAGTTAGTAAAAATTCAGTCAGTCTTGTGTGAAGACGCAGTGCTTTTAAAGAGAGTAATCGTGGTTTGAGGATGACCATTATAAAGATCTGAAGAACAATTGTCTGGTAATTGTTATTATTTTTTTTTTTGAGAACTTGGGAACTATGAATGCAAAACAGAAGCATCATTAAAAAGAATTTTATTTTTTTTATTATTTTGTGGAAGCTTAAATATGGTTTTCGTCCTCTATGCTATACGGGATACATGATCCATTTAATCAGTTAATCAGTTTGAACTGCCTTTCAACTACTACTCGACTGACACCAAATGGAGGCTTAAATATTGGCTTGCAATGGATCAAGAATTATTGATTTTTCGGTAGAAACCAATGGCTTAACATACATACATAATTGGCCATTGCAACTCTTCAGTCAGGATTACGACCTAGCTCCTCACACCACTTATGTTGTGTGCGTTGATTTTATACATGAGTGGCGGGACCTACAGTTTAAAGTCGACTCCGAACGACAGATTTTTGAGAAGCTTTCCATGGCATTTTGTACTCTCAGAGTCTTTGCCAGAAATCTGCTGAGAGGAAGTCGCCAAAGAAATATTTTTCGTTTTGATGTCTGACCTGGTATTCGAACACGGGCCTTTTGTCTAATAAGCCAACACACTACCCACTGGCTACGGGATACTTGATCCATTTAATCAGTTCATCAGTTTGAACTGCTTTTCAACTACTACTCGAATGACACCAAATGGAGGCTTAAATATTGGCTTGCAATGGATCTAGAATTATTGATTTTTCGGTAGAAACCAATGGCTTAACATAGGTCTATAAAAAAATAAACCCGACAGTTAAATGGCACGAATTGGGAGAGGAGAGCCAATGAAGTGGATCTCTGTTTGCATATTACTCATCCTTTTAAAGTTGCCAGGGTTGGATGTCATATCAACAGTGGGTAAGTGTTTCGAAGCCAAAGGCTCAACATAAAATTTTATTTATTTAAGAATTACAATACAATTACAAATTATATTATATTCATGTACGAGCTGAGTAACTTCGACCATATGCCCGATGTAGTGTCACAGACAAGAGCCTCTGGTGGAAATCGAACCCACGACCCTCACGCTAATAGTCTAGCACACTACCCACTAGACTACCAGGGCGCTCAAAAGCATAAAATATTTTCCTCCTTCACTTCAAAAACTGTAACTTAAGTAAATTTATATCAGGTCCGCCATCTAACGTTTCTTTTTATTCAACTACTGCTTATTTCGTAAATGGTAACAACACTTAGTTCATGCCTGATGTGACAGATAATTAGTTTTATCCTTCCGCTGAACGAATATTGACCATCCAATGCGTTTTCGCTTTTGCCGGTTTTGGCAAAAAAAAAATCATCGTTTAAGATAAAGCTCAGTTTGATCTTGGCGGATATGTAAACAAACAAAATTATCGCATTTGCGGCTCAAAAAACTCGCAAGCATACATTGAAAAGCCGACGCACCCAAAACGAGTCACTGTTTGGAGCGGGTTTTCGTCCAGAGGCATAATTGGGCCATTTTTTCTTCCAAAATGAGCAAGAAGTGGCCGTTAGAGCCAATGGCGATAGTTATCGGGCCATGTTGAATGAAATTGAAGAGGAGGATATTGGCAACATTTGGTTTCAACAGGACGACGCTACGTGCCACACAGCTGCAGCAACACTCGATGTTTTGCTCTCTGTTTTTGAAGATCGCATTATCAGCCGCAGAGCTGAATTACGTTTGGCCACCTTGGTGCTGCAATTTGACACCGTTGGACTAAGATTTGTGGAGTGCCGTTAAAGATAAGTATTACGCCGACAAGCCAAAGACAATTGACGCTTTAAAGGACAATATTTCTGAAGCCATAGTTGAAATACAGATGCACACAATAGATAATGTGCTTAAAAATTAATTGAATTTGAATGAAATTATTTTCCATTATTAACCGGAAGGATTGTACTTTCAAAATTTGAGAAAATATTCAGTAGCAGAGTTTTTTTTAAAGCCTTTTTAACAAGCATATAAAATTAATTTGAAGAAACAAAATTTTTTGTACAAATAAAAGGGAGCATAACAGCTCACATAAGGCTCAAACGCAACCCAATTTAGTAAGAATTTTAGCCTGGTAAAGTTATTAGTCCATATTTCGATGAAAACAATTCTAATTAGGTTGTCATTTTAGTAATGGCCACTACAGGACTATGGACTATGCTTTGAATTTTATAATCTGGATACCAAGGATAAGTAGTTTCATATGTCATTGACAACAATACACAACATTCTCAAAGACGAGCTGTAGTCCAGAAGTCGCTGCAGTCTAGTAGGTAGTGTGTTGGCTTATTAGACGTAAAGTCCGGGTTCGAGCACCAGGCCAGATATCAAAACAAAATACAAAAAAATTATTTCTTCGACGATTTCCTCTCAGCAGATTTCTGGCAAAAACTCTGAGAGTAAATAAAAATTGCCATGAAAAGTTTCTCAAAAATCTGTCTTTCGGAGTCGACTTTAAACTGTAGGTCCCGCCACTCCTGTGTAAAAATTAACGCAAACAACATAATTGGTCTGAGAAGCTATGACGTTGTACAATGGGTCCATTCGAGCTCCGGATACTGTACTTGTCAGAATTGACAAGTATACGTCCTCTAATCTAACCTAACCTAAGTGGTGCGAGAAACTAAGCCAATAATCCTGACTGAAGGATTGTAATGGCCAATTATGTATGTATGTCAAGGACGAGCACAACATGTCGCTGATTACGCACTGCTTTTAAACTGAATTTGGTAATCTGAATACTAATGACATGTGGTTTCTATAGGATGGCTCTATGTTTCTTACAACTCATGCCACACATTGGATATTCTGCATATTCGATTTGAGGACATGGTCATCTCCGTGAAGATGATGTACATTATCCACCATCATCAAGCGATTAAACTTTGTTGTTAGACTTTTGTCTAGTAGGGTGTTCTAAAGTTACAACTGCAAAGTGATCCTCAAAGTTACACAGAAACCTAGAAATCGTGCCATCGAATTTGTGTAGTTTTATTGGATGGGATTTTAAGCGTGTGACATGAAAGTTTACATCATCAAAGCCTTAAGGTTCAATTAGTCGTGACTTAACCATAACCATATAAATCCGCTGTTTTAACCAACTTTATGGACATCACTGTTTTCGATTATAGGTGACTTACCATAATGCCATAGTCATAACGATAACCATATATACCAATTGAATTTTGGTTTTTTGCCATAACCATAAACAGCTGTTTGCTGAATTTACTTACATGTATACACATTTTTTTTTTTTTGCTTAATTTTGTACTTTTGAAAAATACATATTTGCAATTAACGTAAACAGCTGTTTATGGCCATGGCAGCACTGATTGCTGCTAATAGTAAATTTGCGGTTATGGATTTTGTTACGACTACAGTGTTATGGTAAAGTCACGACTAATTGAACCTTTAAAAGCCTATGAACAAACAGAAGTTTCGGACTGATTCCCAAAAATTTGTTAGGTTAGGTTAGATTAGAGGACGTGTACTTGTCGGTTAAGACAATTACACTGCCCGGAGGTCGAAATTGACACATTGTACAATGTCCTTAGAGAAGGAAGGAAATAGAGGATATAGGATGAAAGGAAGGAATGTAGGTAAGGAGGGGGACAAAAAAAATTGTTAATAACTTTAAAACTTTATTTTTTAAATCCAATTGAAATAAACAAACTGCTAACCTAGGGAAGTTAATCTGCTAAACCATTCTAGCCAACAATTCTATTGGAAAAAATCCTTACAATGTTGTTCTCTTCACTCTCGCCTTGCTTTTTTATGTTGCAAATTAAAAGAATTTTTTTTAGCAGCACTGAAAGTATTATTTAATCATTAAGTTTTTAAAACAGATTTTATATTAAAAAAAAAACAAAACAGAAAAAACAGAAAAAATGATTGTAAAACATCTTGTCCGGGTTGTTTTCTTTTTATGATTTTAACTCTTGAAATATGTTGCAATATAAGCAAATGCTGTTGCTATTTTGTTATTTATTTTCCATTCTTTCTTTTTTTTATTTTTTTAAACTTCTTATCTAAATGTGCGTCATTACACAACAACAACAGCCAACAAAATCATAAAAAAAAATATGATTCTTCTTGGGTTTCTGTTGCAAAAGAAAAATGTTGAAATATTTCCTGGTTTTTATTTAAACTGCCACCCACCCACACTACCATCATCAGCATCCTCCGCATCATCATCATCCTCCCTACTATTGGGACTGGTAAAGAAATGGTGAAAGCATTTGGCAAAACCATTTGGAGAAAAAAAATTCTCTGATATTTTGGCAAAAGAAATTTCAATTTGAGGCTGAGATCGACAGGAGATGACATCGTTTTAAACAATTTAAAAAGACCCTTTTTTGTATGATTGTCAAGCATAGAAATTGAGACGTGATTGATTAGTGACAACAAATGTTGCTGGATGTGGCTCACTGGTCGACTGGTTACAACGTCAATGTTCTAAAGTCGCCGTAGTCAGATTTGACGATTTGTCGTCTTTTTGACGATTTTGTGATCCAAAAATATCATTTTGACGATGTGACGATTTATGCCCTTATTTTGACGATTTTTAGAAGTTAAAAAATTTACGTTCTATTCTTTATTTTAGCATATTAAAGGCGACTTTAAACTTTGGATTTACCTTTGCAGTTATTACTATTGCAAATTTAAGTGCTGATTGTTCTGTACCTTATGTCTTTTTCAGAAGTCGCCGTGGTCTAGTGGATAGTGTATTGGCTTATTAGACAAAAGGCCCGGGTTCGCATCCCAGGTCAGACACCAAAACGAAAAAATATTTCTTCGGCGACTTCCTCTCAGCAGATTTCTGGCAAAGACTCTGAGAGTAAAAAATCTGTCGTTCGGAGTCGACTTTAAACTGTAGGTCCCGCCACTCATGTATAAAATTAACGCACACAACATAAGTGGTGTGAGAAGCTAGGTCGTAATCCTGACTGAAGGGTTGTAATGGCCAATTATGTATGTATGTATGTATGTCTTTTTCATCCCTTAAAGGGCAAAAAATTACTATCTCCACGCATACGAACAGTTCTACTAAAGACCGAGTTTTGTCTGTAATGGAGCGTGCGATCCACTGGCTAATCAACCACATACGTATGTGCTAGCCGAGAAAGCGTATGTTACTTAAGAATGATTCTCGGGAACAAATCACTTATTTCGCTCAAGCAAAATCCGTTATAATAGCAGTAAAACAGGAAAACATGACCCACATTGCAACGATGCTCCAATGAATCAATAAAGTTCGTTACCGAACCTCGCCCACTCTTGTAAGCGGTCGAGAAGTCTCAAATTAGACATTGAGGCACCGGTCTATACATGAGAATTATATTCTGTTCTCTTTCGAATATGAGTGGTGTAAATAGTAAAGGGTCCGCCAATGTATGCGTGCGGGTTTTCTGTGCCCCAAATGCGACAATTTTGCTTGTTGACATATACGCCAAATTCAAAATGAGCTCTTCATCTGAAGAAATGATTTTTTTTTGCCAAAATCGGCATCTTCTGTATGTGAGTCGCAGTTCCACTTATCGAAGCAGACATTTGTCAATGGCGATCGTTATCAGGCCACGTTGAACGAGGAGGATTTTGGCAACATTTGGTTTCAACAGGACGGCAAAGATACACTCGATGTTTTGCATCCTGTTTTTGAAGATCGCATTATCAGCCGCAGAGCTGAATGACGTTTGGCCACCTCGGTGCTGCGATTTGACGCGGCTTGACTAAGATTTGTGGAATGGCGTCAAAGATAAGTGTTACGCCAACAAGCCAGAGACAATTGACGTTTTAAAGAACAATATTCGTGAAGCCATTGGTGAAATACAGCTCCACACAATCGATAATGTGCTTAAAAATTGAATCGATCGTTTAGGCTACTGCATGGCCAGCCGAGACAGCCATTTGAATGAAATTATTTTCCATTATTAACCGGAAGGATTGTACATTCAAATAAAAATAAATTCTGAGAAAAAATTCAGTAGTTTTTTTTAAAGCATTTTCAAAAAAAAAAAAGTTATTTGGCGGACCCTTTATTTAAGAAGATCAGATGAACTGATATATTTATTGCATTCTCATAAGGCACTGAAAATCTAGCGAACATCATTCTGAATGTTCATGCCGATTTTGTGACGACTAGTTTGACGATTTTTATGAACGTGTTTGACGATTTTGATGATTTTAATTCTAATATTTGACGATTTGATGCTTTATGTATCTGGCAGCTTTGGTAGTGGGTTGGCTAATTAGGCGTTAGGCCTTAGTTCAAGCCCCTGGTCAGACATCAAAACGAAAATATGAAAATATTTCTTCGGCGACTTGCTTCCAGCAGATTTTTGGGAAAACCTCTGAGTGTAAGTAAATAAGATTGCTATGAAAAGCGTCTCAAAAATCGCACACAAGTGGTGTGAGAAGCTAGGTCGTAATAATGACTGAAAGGGTTGTAATGATCAATTGCGTATGTAGTTTTTTTTGGTTATCCTCTCTTCATTAGGTGACCCATTGTACTGTACTGTACTTGCCTAACACATACAACCAAGTTAACTACCACCAACAGACATATTCCTTAGCAGCAGCAAAAGATGAATGATGCCAAAAATTTCGCCAAACTATCGTTTAAGTTGGTATTGTTTTGTTGCCAAATCTATGGGTATGGAGAAGTAACTGAAAAAATTTAAAGGCGAGAAAGAAAACCAAACAAAGAGAAAGAGAGAGAAAAAGAACCTCAAATGGTTGAGAAAATGTATTTTGGGGAGAAAATGGCCTTATCAGCATTTCCTGTCGAAAGTTTTTCAAACAGACCGAAAAGAATTCAAAGAAAAAAACAAAAACAAAAAATGCACAAAAATATTAAGAAATTTAAATAGCAACGTAGAGTGAAAAGAAATGCATAAAAAATTAAACAACAAAACGTTTTTGTATGTACGCCAACTAGGATCATTTAATGCCCTACCAGAGCTGACAACATCTACGAAAATATCACAAATATTCGCAGATAGTGCTTGCCAGATATCTGTTGAGAGAAAAACGCTGAAGAAATATTTTCAGATTTTCGTTTTGATGTCTGAACTGGGGTTTAAACTCCTTCCTACAGTCTAATAAGCCGACTCACTATTATTTTGACTACGGTGACTTCTAAGTTCATATTGGCTGTATACTTAATATTGAATTCTATTTCAATTATATTTCTCATACGCACCCATTCTACCTGTAGAGAAATAAAGGGTTATCCATTTTGTGGTGCTGGAATTTGACATCTGTCAAACTAAGTTGTAAAACCAATTTTTTCTTTTCAGTTGAAAGTCTGACATTGACGAAAATGGATCGCTTAACAATCATACAACGCATGAAAATTATCAAAACCTACTACAAAAATTGGGATTCTGCCACAGCCATGTATCGTACTTTAAGAGGAGATTATGGTCTACATAATCGTCCAACTACGCAAGCAATTGGTAAAATTGGGAAGAAAATTTTAGAAACTGAAGTAGTTACAAATATTGAAAGGCCTGTGCATCATCATTTCACTCGTTTCGCTCGTTCCGCTGAAATTATCGCTATTGTATGTGAAAATTTCATTATTCTATCGGTACTATAATGGGAGGTGTTCTCGAGAGATAAGGGGTTCGGTTCCCGATAATCACGTATTTTTACGTGGTACTCGAGCTTCTCGCAGAGCACATCCTTATGTGGTTGATTGTTCAGGGAACCGCACAATGCATTACAGGGAGAATTAATTTTTTGCCCGCACTGCTCGCTTGTGGAATGATCTTCCTGCGAAGGTTTTTCCCGTCAATTACGGTATTGGTAAGCTCAAATCGAATGTCCACAAACACTATGTCCTCTTTCCACCTTCCTATAACCGATTTTCCAAAACCTGCACAATGCACTGCATGAGTAGGGGCCATCCCCTGAGTGTTGGTTTTTATAAAAAAAAAGGAAAGTGTTGCCGAAGACCCGAATGTGTCGATTCCTTGTCGTTCTTAGGAATTGGGACTGTATTTACGGCACATTATGGCATATTTTGCATTGAGATCTACACCTACATCCATATAAAGTCCAGTTCACGCAACAACTGAAGCCGGCTGACCAACGTCACAACGTCGTAGATACATGGAGTGGGTGCTTGAACCACAGGCGGTGGAAGGCAAATTTTCGAACAAAATTTTCTTCAGCATTGAAGCACATTTCTCATTCGGTGGATATGTTAATAAACAAAATTGTTGTATTTGGGGTTTTAAGAATCCTCATGCAATTGAAGAGAGGCCATTACATTGAGAAAAAGTCACTGTTTGGTGCGCTTTTTGCTCCGAAGGTGTGATTGGAAAATGTTTCTTCGAAAACGACAATGGAACGACTGTCACCGTCAATTCGGAGCGTTACGGTCATATGATAACCGATTTCTTTTCCCCTGCTATTAAAGAATACGACTTGGAGAATATGGGTGTCGTTTCAACAAGACTGTGCCACATGCCACACAACTCAAGCGAATATGGCTTTATTGTAAGAGATATTTCCTGGCCGCCTAATTTCTCGTTGTAACGATATCAACTAGACACCAAGATCATGGGATTTGACTCGATTAGACTTTTTTTGGTGGGCCTATGCGAAAGACCGTGTTTGTGCAGAGAAACCTTCAATTCTTGAGCACTTAAAAACCAAGACATTCGTCAAGTTATGGCTGAGATATCGCCCAATATTGTATGCCAAAAAGTGGTCAGAAATTACCTCAAAAGTATCAATGCTTGCAACACTTGGCTTGGAGACCATTTAAATGATGTAGTGTTCCACATATTAAAATTGGACCTACATTAAGCAAGTCTAATGGACATGAGTCGCATCAAAGATCTCTTATGCCTATGGATCATGCCCACTGTCACAAGAAAATGTTAATTTTAAACTTGAAGACGAGAAAGCCGTGATTTTACCAAGAAAAAAGGAAGCATTGAAGCATTTCTATCATAATACGAGGGGTGTGAAGAGGGTGTATGTGTACTTTTTTTTAACACTTTAACTTTGAAAAGAAAAGAAAATTTTTTTTAAATCTCTTTCATTTCATTCCTTTGTTCAATTTATTTTCCCATGATTTGTTTTGATTTCTCCCGCTCTCTCCCTCTCTCTCTCTCTGTCTTAGTTTTTCATATTTTTTTGCCACCGGAAATTGTACATCTTTTAACACTATTGTCCTTGTATATGTATGGATACATGCTTATACCATATGTATGTGAGTGTGTTGGTGTTTTGGTTATTTTCCCGACTACCTGATGATTTTTTAGCATTTCACAGACGCTGTGCTGTTGTGTTCGGTGTGTTTTGTGTCGGTGTTGTTCATTTTTTTTTTTGATCCTGCTTTTACGTGTTGTGACTCGTGCAACATTGTGTCAAGTGGTCTCTGTGGTATTTTCTATCCAATGTTGCCATTATTTTTATTTTTCATTTTTTGTCCTCCTTCTTTCATTTCTATTTATATTGCTCGCCTTGTTGCATTCATTCATTTATTTCCAGTTAAAGTTTTGAGTCCTTTTTCAACTTTTTTTTCAACGTTTTTTTTTTTAACTGCTATCGGGTGGCAGTTAGTTGTAGTATCAGTAGACAAGGACGTTGTTGTTGCTGGTGTGAAAAATATTTTTATGATTTGCTATTTCGGAAAATTCTATTTTATTGCAATGCAACTGCTATGTTTGTATACGACAATTTGGAAACGTGATAAGACTGTCATTTGTTTTTCCAAAAACACTTTGCTTTGCTTTGTTTGTAGGTGTAGAATTGGAAAGGAGAAAGTTTTTTTTTAGACATTTCCCTGAAATTCAAGGTAATTTTGGCTAACACTATGGCAAAAGGACATTCAATTAAAAAGCAACAAAATTTTTAAATTTCTAGGAATCGTTATTTAAATTAAAAGTGCCTTAAATAAATTAAATTCCAATTTAATGACATTTAATGGGTTAATTTCTTTAACAGCACAAGTGGGATTTAGAAAGATAAGCTAACCCTCTAACCAAGGCAAAGCATGCATGCATTAGGTGGGTGGGTTGAAGTCGCCGTGGTCTAGTAGGTAGTGTGTTGGCTTATTAGACGAAAGGCCCGAGTTCGAATCCCAGGTCAGACATCAAAACGAAAATATGAAAATACGTTTTCGGCGACTTCATCTCAGCAGATTTCTGGCAAAAACTCTGAGAGTAAAAATTGCCATGAAATGCTTCTCAAAAAATATGTCGTTCGGAGACGACTTTAAACTTTAGGTCCCGCCACTCATGTATAAAGTTAACTCACACAACATAAGTGGTGTGAGAAGCTAGGACGTTGTACAATGGGTCAATTCGACCTCCGGGTACTGTACTTGTCACAATTGACAAGTACACGTCCTCTAACCTAACCTAACCTAACCTAGGTGGGTGGGTATGTAGGAATGTAGGAACATAGTTGGATGGCTCATTGCGATATCACAGATTTCCCTTTTTGCTTCTGATATACCAACTCCGTCTGCCAATGGCAGTAAAAGTCAATTTCCTCCAGGTTGTTTATATAGCAGGCACCAAGATGCCTTCTTCTGCTACAACATAGTGTGAAGAACGTGAAGAGAAGTCCCCTGCTATTCTTATTATTATCTAAGATAGATAATTCGAAGTGGTAGCTTCGATTATTCAAGCTCACTTGAGTATGCAAAGTGGTAATCATAGTACCTGTAATGACCAACTTTCATCAAACTCATCGGAAAAATTGGTCAGCGTAAGTGCTGAATATTAAAAGCACGACTACCTTATGCTGGAAACCATTCTGGATGCTAAATCACTCAAAATTAGACGAGGCATGGAGAGCCAAATAACGCAAGTCTGTTCCTCATAAAGAGTTACAAACAATGTGGATAATACTTTCCTCCTTCTGAGCAGATCCTCATCTATGGCAAAAGTCGTTCTATGGGAGCAGTAAGCTTTCTACGTGTCCTCCCATCTTATCTCTGCTGCTTCTATAGAAATCATTAATACTCCATAATTAACACACCCTACATAAGTGGTGTGAGCAACTGTGGGCTTCTTGGGGACGATTGCTGTAGACTGTCTAATGGCCATTTTATAGTCACCAGCAGCAACTCGTTTCCTTACCGTTCGCATCTTCCCTCTTTCCACCTTTTCTAAACCTGCACAATGCACTGCATGAGTAGGGGTCATCCCCTGAGTGCAGGTTTAATAATAAAAAAATAAAAAAATGACTTCAACGACCATATTGAGCGTCTTTGAAGTTTTAGCAGTGTGGCCTCCAACCAGTTTTGTCCAATTTGTGCCCTTCTGCCGGTGTTCGCAGGCGCCTATCTTTTGTTGACGGCATATGCATATTGTAAGGGGAAGTATATTGAGACTGTCTTGCATGCCACTCTATATGGATGGTGTAGATACCATATCGTACACACTAAAGCAATCGATTGTTTAGGGCAGTACGACAAAATGACGGGAATCTGTCCAGTAAATGAAAAACAGGTCCTTTTCCCTTCTTTATCTCGACAGTAAGGGTTTTTTTAGACAAAGGTAGGTCTGAACCCTATTATCTTAGGACTTACTGCAGAAGACCAAAGAACCTGCTTAAATGAAACGATAAAAACGGATAAAAAAAAAACGGAAACAAGTCTGAAATGCTTTGTGGAAGCCATATGCTCCCAAAAAGGGGAAAGCTGAAAAGTGTATGCGGCTAAACCACTACGGCTCTCAAAGCTAGTTCGCATAACACATAAAATCGTTCAAATTCCTACAAAGGCATACAATTCTAAACAATTCTATAGTACTGGACCTCGGTTTGGTGGTGGACTTTAGAAAAAGAATCAAAAAACCCAGTTCGAGCGGATTATCAAAATGTTGGCGATCATGATAACGGATGCCCTTAGATGGACAACACAGAAGGCATTGCTTATTACTACCACTCATGTTGGCAAAACAGTGTCTGCGAACGCTGGCTTAATAAAGTGATTGGAGTTTATAAATATCCAGACATATCAAGTTCAGATTATTCGAATCAAATGCAAAATTGTCTTTATTGTACGGGGCTGACAGCCGATTAGAATAGAAAACCATTACACAAACACTACAGGCACTTAGAAACAAATTCCTGAGAATTTTATGCAAAATATTCCGACCCAATAACATTAGCTACACGAATCTTTGGAACCTTATCAACAAGGACTCCATAAAAACGCAAATAAAATCCTTAGAAGTTGTTGTTGTTGTTAAGTAAAATTGTTCCTGTTGGAAATCGCAAATTATTTCATTCATATGGCTGCCGCAGTTGGCCACACAGTACCTCTTTCGATCGAACCAACTTGTAGACACTTTTGCGAATTGTATCTCGGCAATGGCATCACGAATGTTAACTTTTAAATGCTCAATTTTCTCTGGTTAGTCGGCATAAGACTTTTCTTTAACGGATCCCCATAGAAAATTGCCTAACGTTGTCAAACAGTAGCTTCTTGGTGGCCAAATGACATCACCATTTCGGCTAATATAAAAGGCGATCAAACGTTTGACGCAATAAACTGATTGTAACACAATCCTGTTGAAACCAAACATCGTTCACATCAATGCCAATGCAAAATGGGTACATGCCGCACTAAACGGTCACTCGTAATGAATGCATTGGCTGCTATAAGACTACGTGTGTGCTTTCTGAGCGCAAATACTGTGAGTTTGATGAAAATGAGTTCGACAGCATTGTCCAGTTTATTGTTGCTCAAGCATAAATCGATTCATTACATTCAGTTGAGGTTAGGTTGGGTTAGATTAGGCGGTAGTGGAAGCTCTGTTATCACAAAGCTCACTTGAGAACGCATAGCGGCCCTGTACTAACCAAGTTCCACCAAAATCAGGGAAAAGGAAGAATTTGGTCAGCGTAAGGGCTGCACAACCAAAGCACGACTACAGCGCATTGGAAAATCAGACAGAAAGTTTGATGAACGAAGTTGTATCCTTGATATCAATAGATGATATGTAAACCCCTTAAACTAACAAGGAAGCTAACACCTAGCAAGAGACAGGCATTCAGTGGAGACAATATACTGAATTTTGTGACGAAATAATCGATAGTTCAAATTTAAACCGATAGATGGTCTAGTCTATATAACAAAAGTGACACTTGAGTGTAGTTCTCAAGGCAAAGGAACACCTTATATTCTTTTAAGATCTGGTAGCACACTTCAAGCTTATATGGGAAGAAACAAAAATAACAGCAATCAACCGAATAAGAAGGAAATCATTTGCTTCCAAAATGGGTAATGCAAATAGTATATGTTGTGGCCATTAAGGCAGCTTGCGGTTTAACCTAACCTAATATTATCTGAATAATTTGTCGTTTCATTAACTAATAAATAAAATTAATGTTTCATTTTAATTCCATTGCTTTATGAAACTTTTTAAAAAATTTGTTTACCCAGCTGTAATGAGTTGCTTAAGTAATAATTTTATTAAAATAAACTTTCAAACACATTCAAGGATTTAACTTATTAACAACTATTAAACAAACAAGCAACTTGTAATCTCAACTAACCTATGCGCGAACATTTATTAGTAACAGCAAACATTATAAAACACAAAAATGAAAAGAAAAAAAATATCGCATGCAATAAAATTTATACGTAAATGCCTTTAATAGCTAGCCAACAAATTAAGGAGTGCGCACAAAAAAAAAAGAAAAAAACTGGACTTACACTTTTCGTTATAGAAATTAAACTAAGTGGCGGATTTTTTTCGTTTTATATTTCAATTAAAGTAAATAATATTTGAATTCCTTTTAGGTATAGAATTTTTTTCTGACAAAGGTTTCAGAGCATTCAACTTTTTGAGGAGCCATTTTTCTTCCAGACATTTTAGGGTGTTTTAGAAAAATACGTATTATACTCAAAGGCTCCTAATATTGTTTTATTATTTCTAAAGCACTTTTTTTTGTCGGTTGCTAATATCTCCCCATACCACCGCATCAAATTTAATGAATGATATGTCATTTTAAAGCTTATATCTAACACTAATTGCAAAAAATAATTAGAAATTGAAAAATTAATATTTTCATTGATAAAAATTATATTTTATTTAGAACTGCATGATAATACTATTGTCATTACGATTATATGTTGTTGTTAAAGTGTGGTAATACAGGGTCGCTTAATAGTAATGCAGTTCTACATAATATGGCAGTTATACGTGGTTTTTTCTCGAGTGCAATCGTTTCAAGATATATTTGTTTGTATTAAGGATTCGTACGGGCAAAAAGTTAACGATGATCATGTCATTACCTCTAACATTGTATTCAAAGAAGTATTATAAAAGCATTTAATCATATGTATGTATGTATGTATGTAAATATGTATGATGATATTATGATTTCTAATATTTTTTATACTTTTAATAAACAATTTTATTAATTATTTTCATTTTATCTTACAAAAATGACAACTAAAGGTGTGAAATATTCGCACGGGTCATCTAGTATTGTTTTATTTTTAACTTAGAAATTGTTTTTTGGTTTACACCTGCGAGCCTAGCAATCGTTTTTTGTAAGTGGCGCGGTTTTTCATTGAAAATTTCAATTATTTTCTTAGGAGATTCTTGTTGGGCGGCCATTTTCAAAAAACTAATTTTGCTATTGCAATGAAATTTAGGATGTGGATTTTGAAACAGATGACTAGTTTAGGTTAGGTTAGAGGACGTGTACTTGTCAATTCTGACAAGTACAGTACTCGGTGGTCGAATTGACCCATTATACTACGTCCTAGCTTCTCACACCACTTATGTTGTGTGCGTTAATTTTCTACATAAGTGGCGGGACCTACAGTTTAAAATCGACTCCGAACGACAGATTTTTTGTGAAGCATTTCATGGCAATTTTTACTCCCAGAGTTTTTGCCAGAAATCTGCTGAGAGAAAGTCACCGAAAAATTATTTTCAAATTTTCGTTTTGATGTCTGACCTGGGATACGAACTCGGGTCTTTCGTCTAATAAGAAAACACACTACCTACTAGAAGACGGCAACCTCAAAAAACAGATGACTAACAACAAAAACAATGTAACGCTATTCATTTTTTTCAATTATAATAAAAGTTATAAGCTTAAAAGTAGGCCCATTTTTTTTTTCGTGCGCACTCCTTACATTAATAATCCCCCATTAACTATATAATAATATAAAAATGATTATAAAGTTAATGGTTAAAATGTAAAATAAAATTTTAAATGCAAATAAACAAATAAAATTCATTTGTTTGGTTTTCATAAAAAAAAATCTTAAAACTCTCTAATGAACATTAAAACGTTGTATGTTGTAGTGAATAATTGAGTTTCAGAAAAATTTGCGATAACCACGAACATGATAAAGTTATTGTTTTAATTATTATTTTAAGCCTTTTTGCATTTTTTTTTTATTTTTGTTTACAAATTTTAAGTTATAATGCAGCAGCAGCAATACCATACCACCCAGCCACCAAAGCATCACTGTCGTCTGATAGAACAAACAGGGCAACTATAAAAAAAAAGATTTTAAAACAGCCATTGGCGAGATTGAATTTGTGGCTAGATTAACTGAATAAAATACAAAAACAACAACAACAAAAAAAAAAAAAAAAACAAGAGCGGTATTTACTAAACACTTTAAGCAATTGGCATATTACCTACCGACAACAACAACAATAATAAAGAAAATAATTATACTCTATTGGCAACAACAATTGGTTGAATTGGTCTAGAACTTGATAACATTCAAACAAATATTTAAAAAACGTGTAAACAAAACAACAACAACACACACACACACACAAAAATACAAAAATAATCATACCATGACCTGTACTGTGTGTGTGTACAATCACTTGCACTATTTACAAAACAAACTGGAGTGTACATTCTAGAAACGCCATGGGGCCATTAAGCTTATGTAAAGTTTTTACTATCCACAGTACAGTATAACAGTTCCAATCCGTTCACGACTTTCATATCGATCATATCGATCGTCCAACTGTAAATTGAATAGCCCATATACAGTCGCCTTATTATACTTGATGCCTCGCTTCAAACTCCAGGTCAGACATCTTCAACAAAAACGAAGAAATATGAAAAAAATATTTCTTCGGCCATTTACTCTCAGAAGATTTCAGGCAAGAACTCTAACACTTCATCAGACACTGTTCTGCAGCCACTTAACCATCTAATCGCGCTTAAACAATACACCGAGGAAAGTACTCTCCGTGTCGTCCCCGTGGAGAGTTCCTCTAACCACATTGGACAACCCATATAGCATTATCAACGCTGCTACCGCCGAAATTATTCTCCTTTTGAATAGACCTGGTCCTCCAATATTTGGCATCATCCAAGCCAATGCTCCCTGCGTTATAGATGCCTTTTCGCCAATGAATTTTTTTCATACTCTTTTGAAATTCAACCTATTGTCGATAATCACTACCAGATATTTTATCAGCCTCTTCGATTCGAAGACTTTAAAGTGTAGGTCCACTGCCACTAGTGCATAAAATTAACGTACACAACTTCGGTTAATAAAAAAGCTAGGTCGTATTGCTAACAGCAGGGTGGTGGTGACATACGTAAGGAGCCTGATTGAATTCCTTTCCATTCCTAAAAGAAAAGCTCTGGTTTCTTCTCCTGCCGAAATAGGCCAAATCCTCGTCGATATATTTCAAGTGTCTACATCAAACTACCTGCTCCTTGTTTTCCGCTACTCACACAGGTTCCAAAAATGTTTTCGATGATGCATCCTTAGTAATCTACAAGCTGGGCTAGAGACAACCTCATTCTGAATAAGTGTACTCTGAGTCGCAATATTTCTTTGAGGAAGACTTTGGAAAGCAAAACATTGTTAACGGATAGCACTCTAGGTCCTTGATTATCAATTGCTATTGATTTGCAGTCGTCGTAGTCTAATAAGAAGTGTGTTGGCTTATTAGACTGAAGGCCCGAGTTAAAATCCCAAATCAGACATCAAAACGAAAATATATCTTCGGCGATTTTCATTCTGGCAAAAAAAACATGAAAAGCTTCTCAAAAGTCTGTCGTTCGGAGTCGACTTTGAACTATAGGTCCAGCCGCCACTCATGTATAAAATTAACGCTCACGACATAAGTAGTGCGAGAAGCTAGGTCATAGTCCTGACTGAAGGGTTGTAATGACCAATTATGTATGAGTCCACAGTGCCCCATTAAAATATGCCTTATTAACCTCTGGTTATTTCTTGATAGTCTGATGTATGACACTTTCCTACAAAAGCTTTGATATTCTCAAATCCACTTGGCTTAAGGATAGCCTTCCCCTCTCTTTTTCTTTCCATGTGCTAAGCATACCTTTCTAGATGATGATGATGTATGAGAATGATGATGTATGAGTATGATGATGAAGTATGAGTATGATGATGACGTATGAGAATGTTGATGTATGAGTGTGATTATATACATATTAGTATGATGATGAAGTATGAGTATGATGATGTATGAGTGTGGTGATGTATGAGTATGATGATGTATGATTGGGATGATGTTTGAGTATGATGAAGATGTCTGAGTGTGATGTGGTATGAGTGTGATGTTGTATGAGTGTGCTGCTGTCTGCTTGTGCTTCTGTCTGCGTCTGCTGCTGCTGTCTGCGTGTGCTGCTGTCTGCTTGTGCTTCTGTCTGCGTCTGCTGCTGCCGTCTGCGTCTCCTGCTGCGGTCTGCGTGTGCTGCTGTCTGCGCCTGCTGCTGTTTGCTTGTGCTGCTGTTTGCGTCTGCTGCCCCTGTCTGCGTCTGCTGCTGTCTGCGTGTGGTGCTGTCTGCGTCTGCTTCTGCCTGCTTGGGCTGCTGTCTGCGTCTGCTGCTGCTGTATTTTGTGATTCTGTATGAGAATGATGATGCTG
This sequence comes from Sarcophaga peregrina, assembly GCA_014635995.1. Classification (NCBI taxonomy): domain Eukaryota; kingdom Metazoa; phylum Arthropoda; class Insecta; order Diptera; family Sarcophagidae; genus Sarcophaga; species Sarcophaga peregrina. The sequence continues at coordinate 95,706,706 of CM025790.1, forward strand.
TCTGAGTGTGATGTGTATGAGTCTGAAGTAGTTGGTTTTAATGATGTATGATTACTATGAAGTATTTGTATGATGATGATGTATGAGTGTGATGTAGTTTGGATATGATGATGTATGAGTATTATGAAGTATTTGTATGATGATGATGTATGAGTAGGATGTTGTTTGGGTATAATTATGTATGAATACAGACGGGTTCTGAACTCATCAATGGTGTGATAGTTCCTCTTCACGCAAACTCGCCTGCTTCCATTTTATCTAACCATTTTCTACATAATCTGGGATCTAGTTGGGAGTAACTGTATTCTCCCTAAATAGTTGATTTAACTTGTATCTCTTAGGAGGCGAACGCTTACAAGGCCGGCTGACTGTCTAGTCTTTCGTACCTCCTAACCATGTTGAATTGAGTATTGAACCATAGACTCTGTTGACTGCTTAGCTTTCAGCTTGGAAGATACCCTACTGTAAATATTTCATTCTAGGATCAAAAACTCAAGCTCCTGTTTCAAAATTCCTTATTGACTCATCAATATAATACAAAATAGGCCTCCTTTTAAGAGAGTACGCGCTTTCGAATAGAGACCTTTGCTTGAAGTTTTCCAATGGCTTCGAAATACGTTCGGTTGGCCGTTATATCTGATGGTAAACCTAAGCCATTTATAATAACGTCCCAAACAGGTCTCCCACACCTGGACACATTAAACAGAATGTAGCCACAAAAATTGTATACAAACATACAAGGGCAATGCAGAGCAGATAACTTAAATAAAAGAAAATTAAATAATAAAATCGAGAAGAGAGAAAAAAAAATAACAATAACAACACTGGCGAAAATCGAATAAATTCGTTTAAATAAACACAACCATGAATTACCGTTAAAACATGACCATCAGCAAAATAATTTCGAAAAAATAGAGAAAAACGGAAAACAAAAGCTGTTGTACGCTTACAAGAGTAAAATTTCAGTTTAAAACGTGTGCGAGACAATGCTCTTCCAGTAGCGAAATCTGTTATTGTATGGATTGTGTTGTAAAAGCAGTGGGGGAAACTGGGTAACATTTTAATTTACTTCTCGACATTGGCAGCCACAAACTATAAAAATAACTGCCACTACTAAAGAGGGCGATGAGCTGGTGGAACAAAAAAATATCAGAAAAAAAAGAAAAAAACAACTCAAAAGAAAACCCTACTGAGGATTATTTAATGGACTCTACCCGACAGGGCAGACACAGACAGATGCGGTTGAACATTAAATAAATGCTAGTGCAACAGTGCTCTCAGGAAAATTCTGTTGAAGCGAAACTCGAAATCAAATTGGATTTAAGTACGTTAATCACTGGCTTTTAACAAACAATTGAAAATAAAATGGAAGCGATAATGAACCCGCTTCTCACACCACCCGTATTGTGTGTGCTACTTACTTATCCACAAATGGAGGGACCTACCATTTAAAGTTGATTTCATAAAAGACAAATTTTAGACAAATTTTTCATGGCAATTTCTGTTCATCATAAACATAATTGGCCATTACAACCCTTTAGTCAGGATTACAGCCTAGCTTCTCACACCACTTATGTTGTGTGCGTTAATTTTATACGTAAGTGGCGGGACCTACAGTTCAACGTCGACTCGGAACGACAGATTTTTAAAAAACTTTTTCATGGCAGGTTTATTTAGTCCCAGAATTTTTGCCAGTAGACTGTCGAGAGAAGTTTTCACATAACTAAGCTGGGGCTTGAACCATGAGCTCCAGTCTAATAAGCCAATACACTACCTACTAGACAACGGCTTTAAAAACCAATTTCTATGAATGTCCTGCAAGAGTTAACTGATTCAGTAAACACAGAAGCTCCAAAGTTAAGTAAAACATAAAGAGTCATACTACAGACAAGTATCTTGATAGGAAAACCTGTATCCGACGGCTATTCAAAGTTAAGGCAACTAAGGTGTGAATCTGGATATGAAGCTATACCATCAGTAATGCAATCGATGGTAAAGGCAAAGCCAGAGAATATTATGCGATTAAATTAAAAGAAAAAAAATAAAAGAAATATGATAAGAAGTCATAATCGTATAGTAGATAGTATGTTGCACTTCAATCGTAATCCTGACTTGAAGGCTTCTAATGACCAATTAAGTATGTATTTTATATATTTTATTTATTACAATACAATAACAAATTATAATACGAGCTGAGTAAATTCGACCATACGATCGGTGTAGTGCAGACCAGAGCCTTTGGTGAGAATCGAGCCCACGACCCTCACGCTAGTCTAGCACATTAACCTCTAGACTACCAGGGCGCTCTAATTAAGTATCTTTATTTGAAGAACAGATTGGTGACCTTATGTATGGAGTATAATATCGCTTTCTGGTAGGAGCACATATATAATATTCCACTCAGTCATGAAGCTCTATGGCTTTTCCGATAGGGTTCAAGTACCAATGTAGTTTGACGTTTACACACGAGTACAAGCGATGTCAGAAAGCCCTACAAGAGAAAGTCTATATAATGGGTTAAAATTCTATAATCTCAGTGGCCATTACTACTTTAGAAAACTTTAAGCATTTAGTATCAAACAGATCAGATGATATTTCTAAAATATCGCAAACTATCATCCGAAATACAGTAATTGGTTCATGTGCTGCATCCATAGCTACAGTACACACACATTATTAATGGCACCCTGGAAAAATTTCAAACTGACACCTACAATCAGATAGTGGTTCCTAAGCATGCAGCGTTGTGTATTTAAATTTACAAAATGGATTGTTAGGTGAGAGACAAATTGGTGTCGGATAGTGGTGTTTTAATACTTCACACCTTGGACTTTGAGTGTCAGATGGAAATAGAGTTTGCAATCAATATAGATGTGCAGGTTAGCACATTGTCAATAAGCCTATTTAGGCTCTCGAATGTTGTCTCTTGTGCGTATTTAATGGCAACCGTAATTACACTACACTTGTGGATATTTACTTCAGGTGTGAGTGCGGTTCATGTCACTCTGGCTCGCGAGCAAAATGCGGCTCTTTGGAAAATGAGGAACTTCTAGGATTGCAACCACTCTCGGGAAAAACTAGAGGGACAGATATAGCGAATGCCATGGATATATGGCTTAGAGATAATAAGATCGATTTAAATAAAATCGTTTCAATAGGAACTAATGGAGCACAGAGTATGACAGTAAAAATAAAGGGACATCAGAGTAAAATAAACCGCAAAATTTTTAGGTTTCACTGCTTAATACACCATTTCCTGACGAAATAGTTAAGGTCATGGATTTGATAATAGAGATTATCAACAGCAGCTTGTCAAAAGCACTCTACCATCGTCAGTTTAAAGAATTCTTAAACGAAATGGAGTCTCAGTATTCCAACCTCCTTCTTCACAATAAATAAATGCGATGGCTTTCCAAAGGAAATGTTCTGAAACGATTTCCTTTGTGCTTGAGTGAAAGAAATGCATTCTTAAATGAAAAAGGCGGTTATTACTCTAACCTAGAGAATGAAAAATGGTTGCAAACATTTTACTTTATAGTGAATATCACAGCGAAATTAAATAGCCTAAATCGAAAACTGCAAGAAAAGGGGAACCCAGCCTATGTTTTGGTAGAAGAATTAGATTATTTGGAAGATTTTGTTACGAAAGTGGAAATGGTGTAGTTAGAATAAGAAACAAAAGCCCCTAAAACGACAAAATGGACTTGATCACATGATCAAAGAATAAATAAAAATATAGCAACAACATCAGCTTACAAAAATATAAGACATAAAAGATGTAAACAACCAACAACAAAGTACAGCATAAAAAAATAAAATAGCGGATAGACAAATACACAAGCAACAACTACTCTGCCTGGATAAATGTAAACAAGCAAAAACAAAATGCAAAGAAGATACACAAACTATAAAAATGGAAACAAGTTGCTCTACATTTTTAGATTGTTCCCGAAGGTCGTCATCATCATACGAAAGCCTGGATGAATGTAAACAAGATACAAAAATAAAAATGAAAACAATTTGTTTACTTGCTGTTGATCCAGCGATATAAAAGGCAAGACAAAGCGAGCAATGGTGGTGTTCGAATTAAGTTAGTGGTGTGTGAAGACGTCACATTGAATTCAGTGAGAATTCAATCGGTTGTGTGTGTGTGAAGACATGAGATCAAGCTTTAATTCATAAGTCAGTCTTGTGTGAAGACAAGTTGTGTGTGAAGAAAACAGTTGTTAGTGTTAAGCTTTACAAAAAGGTTGTGAGCAAAGAAGAATAAATAACAAGTGTTGTTGCTTACAATATGGTTGTAAGCAGAGAAATATAACAAACAAGCACATATTGCGATGGTTATTGTTGTTTACGTGGTACAAATTCGAACAGTGGGACACAAAAGTAGTGCGAACAATAAAGAAATGATTTAAAACTTAAACACCAAACTAGTTTTATTTTATTTACAATCTATGAACTCATAATTTCAACATTTTTAAAAAGGTAAAACGGAACAATATTTAGAGCGGGTATATTACTTCAGTTTCAATTCCTAAAGCAATATCGCAATAAAACTGAAGCAACTGTTGACAGTAAGAAGTCCCCGTGGTCTAGTGGGTAGTGTGTTGGCCCGGGTTCAAATCCCAGGTCAGATATCAAAACGAAAAAATATTTCTTCGGCGACTTCCTCTCCGCAGATTTCTGGCAAAGACTCTGAGAGTAAAAATTGCCATGAAAAGCTTCTCAAAAATCTGTCGTTCGGAGTCGACTTTAAACTGTAGGTGGTGTGAGAAGCTAGGTCGTAATCCTGACTTAAGGGTTGTAATGGCCAATTATGTATGTATGTATGTAACTGTTGACAGGAATTGTTTTAGCTCTTAAGAAAGTTAAGTAAGTGAGTGTGAATCTTGTTAATACGAGTCCTTCCAGACCGAACCTCATTATATTTAATTTTTCTACTAAAGGAACAAAAAGGCTTGGACGGGGTAATATAAGATGTAAACTTGAGATATTTTAAGATTGTCTTAAGTGCTAACGCAAACCTTCACTCTCATAGGGTACTCTTTCAAAATAACGAATACTCGTTATGAGAAACTAGAACGTAATCCTGACTAAAGGGTTGTGTAATGGCCAATTATGTGTGTATGACCCTTCCAAACCTTTATGCCTTTAAAACGTTTAAAGTTCCCGTTCAACATCTATTGTTTTTTCTTGTTTTTTAAATCATGTTAACCGCACAAAATATGGATATGGACGGTACCTGATGTAGAGCATCATGCTAAAGTAGTTGTAAAACAACAATTGGACCTTATCAGTGGTACAACGTTGCAGTAATAGTGGCAATAAAAGGTTGAAAGTGTCGGTGTTGATTTAATTTCTTTTGTTTTTCCCATACTAAACTACTGCCACAGAGTTTACAGCTTTACTGCAACTCCTCCTCCATAATGCAACACCTTTTGAAACGTGGCGTACACTGGACTACTGGATGGATGTTGTTGTTGTTTTAAATTTGACATGAAAATAACAACGTGCAGCCACATGTTACAAAAGTCAGGCATTCGTTGCAACGATAATGTGAGTAATAGTGGCCGTAGAGTGGATTTTTGTTAAATTGTGCCGGAAACTTATGTTGTATGCTGGACTTTTTTCACTTTTTTTTTGTACTATTTCATCGTATTTAAACATTTAAATCGCTTAGTTTAACGTTTGTTTTAATATTATTCCGGTGAAATTGTTTTTTTGTTTGCTTACCTACAAGTGTTGGCGGTTGTGTTGCATTGGTTAAAATGTGAATTTTTTTTATTTTTAATAATTTAAAAAAGAATTTTTTTTTATTGTTTTATGGCTGGTTACTGTTGCTGTAGGTCAACATTGCTTGTATTGAATTTTAAGGGGAATTTTTTTTTTGAATTGTTTTCCGTCAACCAACAATGTTTTTTTTTATCATGAATACACCGCTTAAATGGCAATGACTGAAGTCGGTTTAACAACAAAAAAATTTTTTTTTATTAGTTCTGGTTAGTCTGGCTATTTGGCAACAGTTGACAATGATGTTGCAAGCAAATTTTATGATCAATAAAAATTTGTTAATATTTTAAAATCAATTCAGAGAGACGGGCTTAAAGGAATATAAAATCTTTTATTAAAGGCTTTAAGGTTTACAAACCCTTCAGTCAGGATTACAAACTAGCTTCTGACACCACTTATGCTGTGGCGGGACCTACAGTTTAAAATCGACCCTGAACAACAGATTTTTTGAGAAGCTTTTCATGGCAATTTTATTTACTCTCGCAGAGTTTTTGTCAGAAATCTGCTGAGAGGCAAGTTATTATTCACTCTCAGAATTTTTGTCGGAGAAATCTGCTAAGAAGAGGTCGTCGAAGAAATATTTTCAGATTTTCGTTTTTAAGTCTGACCTGGGTTTTGACCTCGGGCCTTCAGCCTAATAAGCCAATACACTACCTATTAGACAGCGGCGATTACAATGAAATTGCACTAAAGTTGTGCTGCAAAGGACATAGCAATAATATATGATAGTCACGACATAAACGGATATCGGGCCTTCAGTCTAATAAGCCAGCACACTACATACTAGACTACGACGAATGTGAAGGATTAAAACTTTTCACAATTATTTGTTTGTTGTTCAACAGACCTCAGAAAATGCTCAATTGCCAAATGCTGACTTGTCAACCTAAATTTTTCTTTAACTATGCCCTTCAGAAAATAGTACAACGACGTCAAATCACACAGCTTCTTGGCGGTCAATTGGCATCACAATTTCGCCTAATTAAACGTACATTAAACGTAATACTTGTTGTGATACTATCGGTTCCGCCTTCTAACGTATTTCTTTTTTCAGCTAGTGCTTATTTCGTGAATTGTAATACTTAGCTCATGTCTGATTTGACAGATAATTAGTTTTATCCTTCCGCTGAACGAATATCCATCCATCCAATACATTTTAGCTTCGCTAAGTAAGCCTGCGATCGACTTACAGAAGATACAGATTTTGGCAAAAAAAAGTCATCTTTACAGATGAAGTTCATTTTGATCTTGGCGGGGGTATGTAAACAATCAAAATTGTCGCATTTGGGGCAAAGAAAACCCGTAGGCATACTTTGAAAAGCCGACGAACTCAAAACGAGCCACTCTTTGGTGTGGATTTTGGTCCAGAGGCATAATTAGGCCATTTCTCTTCGAAAATGAGCAAGGAGTGGCCATTACAGTCAATGGCGTTATCATTATAGGGCCATGTTGAAAGAATTTTTGTTCACAAAAATTGAAGAGGAGGACATTGGAAACATTAGGTTTCAACAGGACGACGCTACGTGTCATACAGCCGAAGCTACACTCGATGTTTTGCGCCCTATTTTTGAAGATCTCATTATCTGCCGCAGAGCTAATGTCCTTTGGCCACCTTCGAACTGTGATTTGAAACCGTTGGACTATTATTTGTGGGGTGCCGTCAAAGATAAGTGTTACGCCGACAAGCCGGAGACAATATTCGTGAAGCCATTATTGGTGAAATACAGCGGCACACAATCGATAATGTGCTTAAAAATTGGATTGATCGTGTAGGCTACTGCATGGCCAGCCGAGGCAGCCATTTGAATGAAATTATTTTCCATTATTAACGGGAAGGATTGTACTTTCAAATAAAAAAAAGGAATTTGAGAAAATATTCAGTAGTAGAGTTTTTTAAAGTATTTTCAAAAAAAAAAAGAAGATATTTGGCGGACCATTTACATAGATGATTATGACCAGGCTTCTCATCACACATTTGAACCATAAGTGGCGGGACCTACAGTTTAAAGTCGACTTCGAATGACAGATTTTTGAAAAAACTTTTAATAATGGTCGCCAAAGGAAATATTTTTTATGCTTTGTTGGGGATGTCTGTCCTAGAGTTTGAACCGTAGCCTCGTGTCTAATAAGCCAACGCACTTCCTACTAGACTACGGATACTTCTGATATCACAGTAATTTATTGTCTACCTGCAATGTTCTTGTGGCCGGGCATTTGATGCAATAATTCAATTGTGACATGAAATGTCTAAATGCTTCCCGTAAGGAATACAAACGTGCATACTTAATTGGTCATTACAACCCTTCAGTCAGGATTATTGACCTAGTTTCTCACATCACTTATGTTGTGTGTGTTCATTTTATGCATAAGTGGCGGGACCTACAGTTTAAAGTCGAACCCGAAAGGCAGATTTCTTTGAGTAACTTTTCAGAGTTTTTGCCAGAAAAATCTACTGAGAGGAGATTGCCGAAGAAATACTTTTTTTTTGATGTCTGGCCTGGGACTCGGACCCTGGCTTTACGTATAATAAGTCAACACACTACCCACTAGACTACGGCGACTTCCAGGAATGTTTTTTTTTATATTTCATTTTCTGTTTGAGATTACTAAGCCAGGGTTTGAACCACAGTCTCTCGTCAATAGTATGCGATAGTATGCAAGAACTGTTAAAAATACAGCGACACAACGACAGATCTGATCAGATTAACAGATAAATGTAATGAAGTCTGTACTGTTTGGGAAAGAGCCAAGGAGATCATTTTAAAAATTTCCAAAATGAACGAACACAAGAAAAAAAGTTTTTCCAAAAATATGCTCAAATGTAAGCAAAAAGTGCAAAGAAAAAAGGAAAAGTGTAATGAATTCTTATCAAAAACTCGTTTAAGCATTCAAATAAATGAAAAACAAAAAAAATCGTATACTTTTATAGCGCAAAGTATTGTTTTAAACAAGAAAAGGTTGTGTTAGCAACTGGCAGACATTACCGAAGAAAGAAAACAACATGTTTTTTCATAAATTTATTTTGTTTTTTTTGTGAAACTGTAACAAATCCTAAATTATTGCAAATCAATTGTTACAACAACAAACCCAAAAAAAAAAAAAAATTACTCTACACCATGGAGTGTACAGTGAACAACCTCTGTTCACACCCACCAAATAATGATATTTTACCCTTGAATTGTATGAGAAAGTGAAACAAACAAAAAAAAAATTTTTTTAAGCAAGTGCTATTCGACTTTGTTAAACCCTATAAAAGACAATTTTTTTTTAATTTATATCAGGGAGACTTTATTAAGCATTTCCTATACAAATCACTTGAGTTTTGCTGTCCCCATATAAATCACTTGGGTTTTGCTATACGTTCAGTTAGAATTTGCAAAAATATTTCAGCACAAATGCTTCATTAAATTGTATAAAGAAATGAGTCACATGTGACTCATGAACGTATTACAATACGCTCTCGTGAGTCACATGTGACTCATGAACGTATTACAATACGCTCTCGTGAGTCACATGTGACTCATGAACGTATTACAATACGCTCTCGTAAGTCACATGTGACTCATGAACGTATTACAATACGCTCTCGTAAGTCACATGTGACTCATGAACTTATTACAATACGCTCTCGTGAGTCATATATGACTCATTGGACAGCAAAGTTGTTAATTTAAAAGAAAATAAAGTGCACATGAGATGTGATCGAAATTTTTTGTTCGTTTGAAAGATCTATTGATGCTACGGAGTGTGTGTGAGTGTCTGGAATATATATACAACTCCTCTACAAGGAGAAATCTAATTAAGAGACCACTTTACATCACCTTCACGTGAGATGATCATGCCTCAATTCCATCGTATATCGGATATACCATTCGGCATGTAGGAAACCACTCTTCCGTTGAAGGCTTTTGAGATCAAATGAAGCAGATATTCATCGGTCTATAGTGCTCGCGGTCAAAATCCAACAACGTTCTGAAAGCTATATGAACCGTTGGAATCGCCAGCACAAAATTCATGCCAAATATTATCTTATCCTCTACAAGAAAAAGTCTAATTAGGTGGCAACTTTACATCACTTTTACGTGAGATGATGTTTCCCTCAAATCGATCGTATAGGATATACCATTTGACGTGAGGTGTGGCATGCAGGAAGCCACCCTTCCTTTGAAGGCTTTTGAGATCAAAAGAAGTAGATAATTATCGGCCTATAGTGTTTGCCGTTGACAGTGATCGCCAAAACCCAACAACGTTTTGAAAGCTCTATGGACCGATGAAATCGCCAACAGAAAATCCATGGCAAACGGGGTCTTAATACGACTTCAGCAGAAGTTGTACGGACGGGAACTCAAAATTCATGGTTCCCAGAATTTATTGATTGCTTGATAACTTGCCAACGGTGTGTTGGATGAGATATGCCAAGCAGGAGTTATAATTGTAAATCAAATGGGATAATATGTTTTTTAAAGCTTTCCAATAGCGTTGGATAAATTTAATTCACTTTCATTTCTTTCGGAATACTATTTCGGAATACTATTTCGGAATACTATTTTGCAATACTATTTCGGAATACTATTTCGCAATACTATTTCGGATACTATTTTGCAATACTATTTCGGAATACTATTTTGCAATACTATTTCGGAATACTATTTCGGAATACTATTTCGCAATACTATTTCGGAATACTATTTCGGAATACTATTTCGCAATACTATTTCGGAATACTATTTCGCAATACTATTTCGGAATACTATTTCGGAATACTATTTCGCAATACTATTTCGGAATACTATTTTGCAATACTATTTCGGAATACTATTTTGCAATACTATTTCGGAATACTATTTCGGAATACTATTTCGCAATACTATTTCGGAATACTATTTCGGAATACTATTTCGCAATACTATTTCGGAATACTATTTCGCAATACTATTTCGGAATACTATTTCGCAATACTATTTCGGAATACTATTTCGCAATGCTATTTCGGAATACTATTTTGGAATAATATTTCGCAGTAATATTTCGGAATACTATTTCACAATACTATTTCGGAATACTATTTTGAAATACTATTTTGGAATACTATTTCGGAATACTATTTTGCAATACTATTGCGGAATACTATTTTGCAATACTATTTCGGAATACTATTTAAGTATTTCAAGTTTCTTTCTTTCAGAATGCTATTTTGGAATACTATTGCATTTTCGGAATACTATTAAGAAAGTGTTTCTGTTTTTTAAAAAATTCCTTGAATGAATGTAGGGTATTAATGAGAAACACACAAAACAAAATCCTTCACTTAACTTCAAATGTTCATACGAAAAGGGCATCCTTTTTAGAAACAAAAATTAAATGAAAAAAAACCAGGCAACATCTGTTTTCATTACTTACAAGCTTCTCCTTTTTTTCATATAAAAAAAAACAACGACAACAGCAACATATTTTTTTAAAAAAAAGTTTCCACAATGCTTTTCGGTATTCCAGAAAATATTTGTACGGGGGGTTTTTTTCTCTCTTACAACACATGAAAGTAGCATCACTGTGTAGGAGTACTGGGAGTAAATGGGGGCGTTCAGTAGACAAGTGGAAAATCATTGTTAAACAGTGAACAGTAAACATTTCATGTAAATAGTTGGGTAAGTACGTACATACGCGTACGTACAAGTGCTTGTTGTAGTGTGACTGTGTAAGTGGTTTAAGGGTTTGATTGTATGAACCTCCTGCCCTCAAAAAGAAAAATTCCACAGCGTCTGGTGAAAATATTTTATTTTGTTTGCCTGGTGTATGTGTAGGTGTTCTATGTTAGATGTTGACGATCATAAAGCTTATTTTTATTGAGTTGTCGAATGTGTTGTTGCGTCCTATTTGCTTTGTTTTTTACATTAAATTCTTCCTTTTTTTTAACCAAATTGTAGCCTCCTCCATTGTGCAGCAAGTGTTTAAATAATAAAAACAATAATGCTCGCATATATGTGTGTATGAATAAGGAAGTGCACACATACATGTCCTTATTTTGCTTCTTCAAGGCTTATTATTACCAATTGCTCTCATTTCTTTTTCTCTGTTGTTATTACCAAAATGTAATGATAATATTTGCCTTTTATTGTTTGGAGCACAGAGAAATTGCTGGAGAACATTTTCCACTTTTCTTTGTAACACTAACATGGCTTGTATTCGTATTCGTAACAGTGAGTAATTGTTTGCAGCTGGCCAAAATGGTAAAATTATTAAGAAGAATTGTTCTTTTCTTATGGCAAAAAAGAAATATATTTTTCTTTGCATAAAGGCAAGGAAAACTATGATATTGAAGGAAGGTTTGCTAAATATTAAATTTAAAAGCAAAAATAAGGACATCACGGGCGGCAAGTCTAACATAAAATTCATTTAAGAACTTCGTGACCTAATGAAACGAGGAGCTGACAACTCTCTATAGGGAGTTAAATATAACTGTCCCTTAAAAATATTCTTCACAACGAGCCTTAATAATAAAACTCAGTGGAGTACTCTACAAGCAACAACACTTTTTGCAAAAGTATGCCTGCAGTTGAGAAAAGAACGGATCTCGGCATAGGAGCAGTACGGGTTCGAAGCCTTAATAATAAAACTCAGTGGAGTACTCAACAAGCAAAAGTATGCCTACAGTTGGGAAAAGCAACGGATCTTGGTATAGAAGCAGTAGGTCCTTGGTTCGAAGCCTTAATAATTAAACTCAGTGGAGTAGTTTACAAACAACAACACTTTTTGCAAAAGTATGCCTACAGTTGGGAAAAGAACGCGGATCTTCGTATAGGATCAGTATGTTTTTGGTTCGAAGCCTTAATAATAAAACTCAGTGGAGTTCTCTACAAGAAACACACTTTTTGCAAAAGTATGCCTACAGTTGGGAAAAGAACGAATCTTGGTATTGGAGTAGTAAGTTTTTGGTTCACAGCCTTAATAATAAAACTCAGTGGAGTACTCTACAAGCAACACACTTTTTGCAAAAGTATGCCTACAGTTGGCAAAAGAACGGATCATGGTATAGGAGCAGTAGGCTTTTGGTTCGAAGCCTTAATAATAAAACTCAGTGGAGTTATCTAGAAGCAACACACTTTTACAAAAGTATACCTACAGTTGGGAAAAGAACGGATCTTGGTAATAGAAGCAGTAGGCTTTTGGTTCGAAAATGAAATCTATGGAATAATACACAAGTATCATCTTCCAAACGGAAGTTTAATCCATGAAAAGATAATCGACCCAATGTAATATCGTTAGGGTCTGTTATTTGAGCACTTAGCTAAATCGAACTTACTGTCTGGAAAAACTAAATCATCTAGCAAAGGAAAATAGGTTAACCCTGTGCTTGTTTCCACGAAATGTGGTAATTATCGGCAGTGAGTGAGCAAGCAGTCCGTATCTCATTTATAAAATTAACACATACAACACGGGTGGAGAGTGAAGCTAGGTCATAAATCTTGACTGAAGGGTAGTAATGATCAATTTTGTATGAATGTAGGGGCTAAAACCATTCTGTGGTATGGGAGCGAATATTTGGCAAGATAAAACCAAAGATTCTTCTGAAATCAAATTGCTTTGAAATAATCTAGACTTTTGTTGGAATACTATCGGCTCCGCCATTTAACGTTTTTTTTCAACTAGTGCTTATTTCGTGAATTGTAACACTTAGCTCCTGTCTGATTTGACAGATAATTAATTTTATCCTTCCGCTGAACGAATATGATTGTGTAAACGCTTGAACAACGCTGGGAAATATTGCCTGCGAACGACTTACAGAAGATGCCGATGGTGGCAAAAAAAAATCATCTTTTCAGGTGAAGTTCATTTTGGCGGGTATGTAAACAAGTAAAATTCTTGCTTTTGGGGCACAGAAAACCCGCAGGCATACATTGAAAAGCCGACACACCCAAAATGAGTCACTCTTTGGTACGGATATTGATCCAGAGGCATAATTGGGCCATTTTTCTTCGAAAATGAGCAAGAAGTGGCCGTTACAGTCAATGGTGATCGTTATAGGGCCATGTTGAACGAATTTTTGTTCACAAAAATTGAAGAGGAGGATGGATATTGGCAACATTTGGTTTCAATAGGACGGCGCTACATGCCTCACAGCCGAAGCTATACTCGATGTTTTGCGCTCTGTTTTTGAAGATCGTATTATAAGCCTTAGAGCTGATGTCATTTGGCCATTGCGGAGCTGCGATTTGACACCGTTGGACTATTATTTGTGGGGTGCCGTCAAAGATAAGTGTTACGCCGACATGCCAGAGACAATTTACGCTTTAAAGGACAATATTCGTGAAGCCATTGCTGAAATACAGGTGCACACAATCGATAATGTGCTAAAAAAATAGGTCCGATCGTATAAGCTATCGTATAAGCTACTGCATGGCCATCCGAGGTAGCCATTTGAATGAAATTATTTTCCATTACTAACCGGAAGGATTGTACTTTCAAATAAAGAAAAAAAATTTGAAAAAATATTCACTAGTAGAGTTTTTTTAAAACATTTTCAAAAAAAAAAAGGTATTTGGCGGTCCCTTTACAATAACAAGGAATGCAAGTCATGCATTTAACTATGAATAATACTAATATGAACTTGTTTACAAATTATCGCACTGTGTAATATCAGAACAAATACCAGCATAAAAGAATGGTAAACAAGTAAAACGATACAACAAAAAATACAAGATACAATGTAAAAAATAAAATAGTACGAAGCATCACTAAACAATATGTTTACACTTATAGAGATCTCGAGAAGGCAAATCCTCGAACATTCGCCTTCAAGAACATTCATTAGACTGTTTACATTGCCATATAAAAGGCAAAACGAGGCAGTCAACTGAACTAGTAAAAGTTCAGTCAATCTTGTGTAAAGACGCAATGTGTTTTAAAAGAGTAACAATGGTGTGAAGATCTCCGTTACAAAAATCTGTCGAAAATTGTTTGTAGATTATTATTGTTTACGCAAAAGAGTGAAAAGAGGAATAACAAACAAAGCAATTGTTGTTGTTTACATCAAGTAAAGAACAATGGCGTTCAGAATTGTGGAAACAATAAAGAATTTTTATTGAAAAAAGAAAAATTAATTTTGATTTTTTTTTTTTGCAAACTATGAAATCATATTTGAAAAGGTTTTAAAAGGTAAAAAACGTTACACTATGTATTCTGTACCTAAGGAAAGCGTAACTATTTTGGATATTAAGCTATTGATGTTATGGGTATTGAATTTAAAAGTAGTATTTATGGGAATTGGTTTCATTTTTATGTGTTAAGAGGAATATTCAAGTGACTTACCTTTTATATGTTTGCTAAAGCGTTGAAGTCTAGCTTGGAGCTTATCAAGCCTATGTTGGATGGTGAAGGAGATGGTGTTTAGAGTTGTGAAGGATATTTGATGAGATAATTTATTTGATGTTTAATTGGAATTTTAATTGATTGGAAATTGGAAATTGTAAAGTGTCTTCTTACAGAGACACATGCCTTTAAGTAAAATATTGTCAAAAGGCTTCCCAAGGATTTAAAAAATCTGAAAAAAATTAAAAAAAAAATTGAGTAAATATTTATGGAAAATTCTTAAAATAAAATGCAACAATAATGAACAAAAATATGAAAATATTTTTTTAACTCAACAGAAAATTTGTAATAAAAATTTCTTTGAAAATTTCTAATATAAGATAACAAAAACACACTCAAATAATGACAGCACAAGGTGACAATTTAAACTTAAAAGCTTTGACATTATCAACGATATCGTTTACCTTCAAAAAAAACAAACTATTCTCCCAGCAATATGTAACACAGTACAAAAAAACTTAAGTCCTTAAGACAAACAAAAGATTTACGCAAAAGTTACTACTTCAAAACTTAAGGATACAACTATTGCCAGAGCACTGTTCGCCTGCTCGCCTGCTTGCTGTTCTACAATTACCGGATACTGGACTTAAAGCAAGGAAAAAAACTTTCTTTTCAAGTCAGAGAAAGAAAAAACTTGTAAAACCAAAAATTTTGCATTTAGTTTGACAAAGCTTAAGTTTAAGAAAACTTTTCCTTTTGCTTTCTGCTTTCTCTTCTTATTCTTCGTATCTCTTCTTAAGAAAATCATAAGAAAATATTTTCATTTTTCCTTTTGAAAAAAAAACCAAAATTTTAAGGTTTCAAAAGACAAACTTATTTGGCCTGTTTGCTTAGTTTGCTACTACCAGTTAGTTAGTTAGTAAATGTCCTTGTTATCCTTATTATTGTTATTGTTGTTTTGTTGTAGTTGCTGTCATACTGCTTAAAACATAGTATCACAAGTGATTATCCCGTAAGTAAGTGATTAATCACATGCCAGTGCGTGATTATCAAATAAAACAGGCACCAGGCATCGTCGTCACACAGTGCCAAAATGCTCAGGCATGATACGAAACTTAAACGTGATCACATTTAATATTTGATTTTCAAAACTGTAACTTTATCATCCACTTTTAATAAATGCGTTCCCTTGGAATTGACTGTGGTGGTGTGATGGTGTTGGCATGGTATGGATGAAGAAAAGTCGTTAAATATAGTGTTTGGGTGTGTGTGTGTGTGATATAAATATTTGGAACGTGGCACATGAACGATTGAATAAATAAATACGTGCAGATAGTTACGTTTCAATACGTCAAAATCTTGCAAATGTGACCAGCTATTGGGGAAATGCTATGGCAGTAAGCCTATTAACAATTAACTCAGTTTTGTACATACAACCTCTGGCAACTATTATATTGTTACGAAAATGGAAATGGTCTTGTTAAAATGATAAAATATAGCAACAAAAGTAATGAGCTTGATGAAACTAGATGAAAATAGTGTAGCGTTTTTGGTTCTGCTTGATCACACTAAGGCTTTTGACACAGTCGATCACGAAGTTCTTTTGAAAAAGCTCCGGAAGCTGTTTTATTTCTCAAATTCTGCCTGTAATCTTATTTATTCTTATTTGCTGAATAGGTTTCAAAAAGTTCATCTTAATGGCAATATCTCAAATCCACCTTATATTAGTAGAGGTGTTCCCCAGGGGTCAATACTTGGGCCTCTATTATTTTGTATGTATATAAATGATTTACCGGATGTCTTGATTCACTGTAATGTTCATATGTATGCTGATGATGTGCAGCTTTATACTAGTACTCCAAGGGAGAATATTGATTCTTGTTTGGATTATATTAATAGTGATTTGGTAAGGATTGACAACTGGGCCTCGGCCAATGGACTTTGCATTAATCCCTCCAAGTCTAAATGTATTATACTTTCGAGAACCGACAGATCATTTGTCATGCCTGAATTATGCATGCCTGAAATATTGAAGTCGCCGTGGTCTAGTGGGTAGTGTGTTGGCTTATTAGACAAAAGGCCCGGGTTCGAATCCCAGGTCAGACATCAAAACGAAAAAATATTTCTTCGGCGACTTCCTCTCAGCAGATTTCTGGCAAAGACTCTGAGAGTAAAAATTTCCATGAAAAGCTTCTCAAAATTCTGTCGTTCGGAGTTGACTTTAAACTGTAGGTCCCGCCACTCATGTATAAAATTAACGCACACAATATAAGTGGTGTGAGAAGCTAGGTCATAATCCTCACTGAAGGGTTGTACTGGCCAATTACGTACGTACGAATTATGCATCAAGGGAAATAAGATTGACTTTGTCAAATCTGCGAAAAATCTGGGTATTGTCTTTAATGGCAGTTTATCGTGGTCTAACCATATTGGTGCCGTTGTAGGTAGAATTTATAGTATGCTTAGGAACTTAGGGACTGTTATTGATTCGACTTCTTTTGTCATTCGTATGCAACTTGCCAGAACGTATTTAATTCCGGTACTTTTGTATGGGTGTGAAATTTTTGCAAACTGCGATTGTGATGATAAACGTAGACTTAACTTGGCATTTAATAACATAGCTAGATATGTCTTTCAGAAGGGTCGTCGTGATCACATTTCCCATTTGTCTTGCCGGATTCTTAATGTAAAATTTGATAATCTCCTGAAAATTAGATGCCTTATTCTACTTCATAAGATAATTTACACGGGACGGCCGGAATATTTATTTTATCGAATTAAATTTGCTAGATCCTACCGGGGTAGGAACATTATTCAGCAAAGATTTAGGACTCTTTTATGTCAGAGACAGTTTCTTATACACACCACTAGTCTTTGGAATTCCCTACCAAATTATATCCAGAATCTAGGCAATCCAAACGCGTTCAAGAAGGAATTATTCAAATTATTTTCATGAGTAAAATTTTTTTACTATTTGTGATTTATTTTATAGGTCTATAAAGGATATATTTTTATTCCCAGTTTATTTTAGACTTATTTTTGTAAATGGTAACTTTTTTTTAATATTCTTTTTTTAATATTTTCAACTCACTTATTTACTTACTAATTTACTTTTTTAATTTCTTTATATTATATTTCTTCTTTACTATTAATTTTTAAATCTTAATGCTTCCTAACATAGCACTGTCACTTATAAGATTCATATCTTGTTGTGCTATGTAAATTATAATAAATAATAATAATTAATAAATAAAATAAAATCATCGAATCAATTTAGCTTGTTCATAAGATCGATGAATAAACAATAGTAAAGGATAAAAGGTGTAAACAACTAACAACAAAGTACAGCGAACAGAGAAGTAAACAATCAAAAACAAAGTGCAATAATTCAAAATGGCGGATCCAATATCCCTGATTTGTGTTTAGCGTGCAAAATGCCTTCAGAAACACCTGGAAACTCATGCAAAGCTGCGTATTTCAAAGGCGACTTCCTCTTAACAGATTTCTGACAAAAACTCTGAAAGTAAATAAAAATTGGCTCCAAAATTTTATGACATTATTGGAGTGGACTGTAAACTGTCGATCCTTCCCCTTATGCATAAAAATTAGCACACACCACGTAAGTGTTGTGAGAAACTAGATTGTAATCCTGACTTCAGAGTTGTATGTATGCATGTAGTATTGACGAATGCAGTGTAGATAATGATAGAAATGGTCCATAACATGCCCTATTAGAACGGGCTCAAAAGAAAGTCATCGATCAGGCCTCTATCTCAGTCAATATTTCGTTTTAATATAATCCCTCGAAAGTTCTGATTTATTGGCTGGCTTTAGTATCAAACTAAGAAATCGAATTCATATCTTATGGCTTAAAAAATAGCCAAGACTTTAAATTCAAAAGCTCCTATACGATTTGAAAGGCGTTTTTATAACTTTCTAAGACCAGCTTAGAAAATTTTGTATTGCATTGAAAAGAGTAGCACCTTAGAAAGAGAGGATAGAGGACAGGAAATCTTACCAGCAGCAGAAGATCTACTTGAACTAAGATATTCAAATGGTCATTACAACACTTCAGTCAAAATTACAACAGAATTAAAATTACAGCATGACCTACAATATAAATTCGATTCCGAATACCTTTTATGTGGAGGAACCCTTGACAGAACAAATAATCTTAATGTGTAAATATACCAACAAACACCACAAGAACAAATGTAAACAATAATAATAAAAAAAACGATGTATAAAGATTTCAAGACTGACTGCGTACGTTGACATATAAAATGCAAAACAAAGCAGCCAACGAAGTTATAAAAGTTGAATCAGTCTTGTGTGAAGACGCTGTGCGAAGATCTGTCGAACAATTGTTTATACAAAGATTTGTGTTATATAGCGAAGAAGGAGAAAGCATCTAAAATTTTTTTTGACAGACTGTCAAAGAAATCTGTTGGGATTGGGCATTTAAAGTTGAAATGGTTTTATGGAAAACACTGGATATTTCGAGAATTATGCAAAGGCACGACTGTGGCATCACAGCGGATGGATATATGGCCCAACTATGCCTACTTCATTATTTTGATTTGACAGCCTAACAATCTATCGAATTATCTACCTAACTGTAGACTACGGCGACTACAATAATAATGTACGGGAGTGAAATAAAGGAAATTGGAGCCAAAAATTTCATATTTTCATGTAGTAAGCTCTCGTTGAGCATATCCTTATGTGGCTGATATCTCACAGAGCTTTACAGATCGGATCTTTTATGTTCTTCCTCCCAATAGTTGGTGCCATTAAGTTTGTTGAACCAATGCGTATTTGAAATATTTCTTCTTCCCATTCATAGATTTTTTTAATTCACAATTCAAACATAATTTTTATTGTCACTAAAGGTGTGATGTTTAACAAAAAGATGCTGACTCCTTCAGCAACTGGGTAAATATATGAATGAGTTACTACGGACTGAGTGATTGTGATAGTTTTCCAAACATACAATAAACGTCTCTATCTATACGTGTTGAAGACTTGCACACACTTGCCCATATGGTATACGTTTATTCCTTAATGTCTGCATTTAAGTGTGTTTGTATTTAATCTCAAAGATAAATAATAAATTTATCATTTGTCAGCAGTTAAATAATTTTATAAGTTTAACTATCATCAGCTTTGGCACATACACACACACTTGATGATAAATTAAGAATTAATTTCAAGGTTTAAATAGCGTTTAAACACACATTAGAGAGAACATGCACACGGAACACATACTGCTTAATTCAGGGTATCAATTAGTGACCCTTTAAGTTATTCTTTCCGGTTTTCATTTGAGATTGCAGCAGGTTCATTTAGAAAATGGTTTTGTGCTTAGAACATTGCTTTTATAGTCGTTAGTTAAAATTAAAGCCCCTTAAATATAAAATTAGGAATAATGCAACTCAGATTACTCAAAACACGAATATATTGTAACGTTTTAACCTTTTAAAAACGTTTAAAATATGAGCTTGTAAATAGCAAATAAAATAAAAATAAATTTCTGTTCAGTTTCAATTAAAATTCTTTATTGTTCGTACAATTCTGTGTGCCACTGTTCTTTACTTAATGTAAACAACAACCATTTGCTTTGCATATTATTTCTCCTTGCACTATTTCGCATAAAAAATAACATTCACTAAACAATTGTTCGATAGATCTTCACACCGCGTCTTCACACAAGTCTGACTGAACTTTTACTGACTCCGTTGCCTGTTTGGCTTTGCCTTTTATATGACAGCCTGAAAGATTGCTTTTATAGTCTTTAGTTAAAGCTTCTTAAATATTAAATTAGGAATAATGCAAATCATGCTATTCAAGCCACGAATATATTGTAACGTTTTAACCTTTTAAAAACGTTTAAAGTATGAGCTAGTAGATTGCAACCAAAATAAAAATAAATTTGTCCTCAGTTTCAATTAAAATTCTTTACTGTTCGTACAATTCTGTGTGCCATTGTTATTTATTTAATGTAAACAACAACAATTTGCTTTGTTTGTATTCCTCTTCTATTTTACATAAAAAATTACTTTCACTAAACAATTGTCCGATAGATCTTTATAATGACGATCTTCACACCGCGTCTTCACACAAGACTGACTGAACTTTTACTAACTCCGTTGCCTGCTTTGTTTTGCCTTTTATATGGCAACGTAAGCAGTCTGATTAACATTCTTGAAATCGAATATTTTTGGCTTCGCCTTCTCGTGACCTCTTTAAGTTTAAAAATATTGTTAGAGATTGACTAATCAGTACTGAGGTATACACCACATATGGTCTAAATCTTGCATTTTCAAATTTTTATTTGGCTGTGTAATCAAAATTCCACGAGTATTCGCGCCTTCAAGAATGTTATTCTGACGGTTTACGTTGCCATATAAAATGGAAAACAAAGCAGGCAACGGAGTTAGTAAAAGTTCAGTCAGTCTTGTGTGAAGACGCTGTGTGAAGATCTCCATTATAAAGATCTGCCGAACAATTGTTTATACAAAGATTTGCTTCTTATAACACAATAGCGAAGAAGGAGAAAGGATCTCAAATTTTTTTAGACAAACTATCAAAGGAATTTGTCGGGATTGGGCATTTGAAGTTGAAATAGTTTTATGGAAAACTCTGGATAGTTCGAGAATTACGCAAAGGTACGACTGTGATATTACAGCCAATTTCATTATTTTAATTTGGAAGCCTAACTATCTACCTACCGAATTATCAACCTAACTGTAGCCATTTCCGACGAATCTATATCGCCATGCAATTTTCTTTCAGTGATTATCACAAAAATTAAATTTTTCGCTCAATAAATTAAAATTGAATTCACCTTATGGAAATACTTTATACTTCCCATTAAGTTTTATTCTCCACTGTATACAGACAAAAAATAAAAACGCCAAAACAAACCAAATGTCAAAAGCTGTCAAACATTTGTGAGTGCTGGGGTGCAACAGAGTTTACAACAAAAATAATAATAAATCGTCAAGTTTATTTGAAGTGTTTATTGAATCCGTGACATCAACAGCTTCAATATTCATTTTCCATTTTCACAAATACCCTCAACAAATGGCCCTCGGGTATATCAGAAGTGTGAGAGAAATATGAGATTCCGTCCTGTCAATGGTTTTTCCAATTGCAATGATTTGTTTTCGTCCTTTCGTTTTTCCTTCTACTGTCAATGCCAGTGGGTAAATATTTGTTGGTTACAGGGTGGCCAAGTGAGTTTAAAGAATTTTTTTACCTGGAATTTTTTTTATTATTTTTTTAAAGAAAGGGAAACGGAAATATGCCGTTTAATTATGTCTTTCTAATAATTTCTGCCTTAAATATTATTACCACCCCCTTAAGGCTTATTTCACCTTTCATTAGCATCTCTTGCTTTTCGATTTTTTTATGAAATTTTCCATAAAAATTTTTTAATGGCAATTTTTGTGCCAAAAAAAAAATTTTTTTTTCTTTTATTTTTTCCTTCACTGCTGATTTCAGTTAAATGTTCGGTAAATCCCTTCAACGTGTGTTCAGCAAATGTCGGAAATGTTAAAATATTTGCTTAAAGATTCGTGAATACCAAACCATCGATCCATCCGTCCAACGATTCATTCATTCATCCATCAGCAAACAATAACAGAGAGTAACAGTGACGGGCAAAACTAACCAGCTCACTGTGTTGTTCGTATAGACGAAGGTGGTTTTAAGGCAGCTTATCTCGATTTTCAACCAAAGACTTCATTGAGACATTAAACAATTTGCATTCTGACGCAGTCCATAGCGCCAATAGCTTTAAAAGGTGGTTGTGCAATAGAATCACGCTGAAAGATACATCAGTTTATCCGCTATCAAAAATTCAGTCCCTAACAAAAATTCTTCTACGATGCCAACATATTCTGGGTCAATGAAGAAGCTTCCGCAATTGCCAAACTCACTTGGCCCACAGTGGATACTATAAATACTGAAATTTGATCGCAATATTAACTCTTTGCTTGCAGATCACTTCACCCTGCGAATACACCTGAGTAGACTGTAGTTCTCAACAAACGACTTCCGCCGAAGGTATGGATCTGCTGAAGAGAAGGAAACTGCTATCCACTCTCTTTGACAATGCCCATCTCTTATGATATTAGGTTGTTTGGCGGTCCATTCCTTGCCAACTTGGTAGAGTTATTATCCATTGATATCAAGGATTATAATCAAGTCCTGTTTGTTAAACTTTCTGACTAGTTTCCAGCATTTAGGAAGTTGTGCCTTAGTGTACCGCCCCTGCACTAACTATGCTTGCCTATAACATCACAAAGGGTCGCTATGCATGCTAAAGTAAACTTTGATAAAAAAATCCTTCGATTTACGTCGAATCCATTAACGTTGTTTCGATTTATGTCGTCAAATTTTTTGTTCCCTTTAACTTTAATTTGCGTCGTCATTCGATTTACAACTGCGACGTAACACGGGGGATTACTATAAAATGCATACAACATTTTCAAGATCCTTTTTAAAAACATACTACTTTGTGGTATAAGCAATATGAAATTCGATTTATGCCGTTTCGATTTACGTCGCCTTCTTTTAGAACCTACTGCGACGTAAATCGAGGGATTACTGTACAACCTTAATCTACCCTTTTATTCCAAGAATCAATTTATTGTGGACTCCGCAGTCCTCCAAAATAGCATAAGAAAAATGTACTCATTGAGGCAGATAATGCGGGTTCAAAACCAGTTTGTGTTGAGAGTCTTCATCACATGCAGTACATTAAACGAAGAGGCAATTTCTCTAATATCCGGGAAGATGCGCTGTATAATATGCATGGTGCAGCATTATCATAGTTTCATTGCTATGGGGTAGTACACAAAATGTATTAAAAATGAAAACAAGGATGGATGATGATCCATCGCAATAGTAGATGAACATATCGACATCTCCATTCTATACCGTTCTACGTATACTTAGAACTGTATACCTCTCTTACCTCAATACTGGCAAAATTTGGTTAAGATGCGCCAATCTGTTCCAAAGTTATAGGGAAAAATCTAATTAGAATACGCATATAGCCATAGCTCATAACTCGAAACACATTTTTTCGCTTCTGAATGTTATAGAACGGAGGCGTCGATATGTACTCACTCATTGTGCCTAAATGCGGAGGACATAACAATCAACGGCAAGCGCTGTAGGTCTATGACTACCAACTTTTTTTCGCTTTAATTGTATGATCTGGATAGCATCGGCTTGTGGTATCGACAGGGCTGCGATATATGCCATTAAGTTCGTGGCATATTGTAAATTCGATCATGTGATTTGAAGGTATGGTTACCTCCAATTGAAGTGATATGAACTGGCTACTGAGGTCAACTCTAGAGGGCCTACTATGTAGTTACTTAGCAAGTTATTACAGCAGTTTTGTCAGGATTAAAATAGGATTTATCTTGCAGCAACCTATGATTGGTTGGTTAATTTTATTCACAAGCGGCAGGACTTTATATACTCTTAAAGTTTTTTGGCCAGAAGTCTGCTGAGAGGAAATTGTCGTACTCTTTCAGATTTTGTTTTGTTCAAGATATCTGAACTAGAGATTGAACCACAAGGACACCGGAGTGATGTTATGTTCACGTATGGACCTTTATTGCGTAAATCGTAATTAACGCCAATATTGATCTCAATATTTCATATAAAATATCAATTTATTATTGCTCAATTAAATGCTAATTGTTATAATATTGAGTAAAATTTTAAATACAGCACGGGGTTCGCCGTGGTCAAGTAGGTAGTGTGCTGGTATATTAGACGTAAAGCCAGGGTTTGAGACCCAGGGCCAGACATCAAAACAAAAATACAAAAAAAAAGTATTTTTTTGGCGATTTTCTCTCAGCAGATTTCTGGCAAAAACTCTGAGAGTATAAAAAACCTGCCATGAAAAGTTTATCAAAAAAAATCTGTCGTTCGGAGTCGACTTTAAACTGTAGGTCCCGCCACTTATGTATAAAATGAATCCACACAACATAAGTAGTGTGAGAAATTGCTGGCTTCTTGGGGACGATTGCTGTAGACTATCTAATGGTGAAGGCCATTTTATAGTCACCTAGCAGCAACTCACTTCCTTGCCATTCGCATCTTCCCTCTTTCCACTTTTCCTAAAAACCTGAACAATGCACTGTATAAGTAGGGGCCATCGCCTGAGTGCTGGTTTTATAAAAAAAAAAAAATTAATATTGAGCAAGCTGAATATTGAGCAAGCTGAATATTGCGGATATTTATTATATCTGAACGGTTAAAATATTGTTCTAAATTAACCGAATATTGACTCAATTAAATTGCATACGTGAACATAGTATTTGAAGTCGCCGTGGTCTAGTAGGTAGTGTGTTGGCTTATTAGACGAAAGGCCCGGGTTCGAATCCCAGGTCAGACATCAAAACGAAACATATTTCTTCGGCGACTTCCTCTCAGCAGATTTCTGGCAAAGACTCTGAGAGTAAAAATTGCCATGAAAAGCTTCTCAAAAATCTGTCGTTCGGAGTCGACTTTAGACTGTAGGTTCCGCCACTCACGTATAAAATTAACGCACACAAAATAAGTGGTGTGAGAAGCTAGGTCGTAATCCTGACTGAAGGGTTGTAAAGACCAATTATGTATGTATGAACATAGTATTAGTGGATGTGAAAAGCCCTCGTTAACTGAATCTTTCAACTTCTGTATACATGTTCTATTGGAACTTATGACCCTCTCTAAGCTATTAGCATTAATTTTTTAATCGTATTAAAAATTGCCATCATTTTCTTAACTTCCAACTTTTTTAAGACAAGTTATGATATCCACTGTACTCTCTATTGCAACCCAATACTATGCAATGATTTTTTTGGTAACAATAATAGTAAATATTTTTGCTTTAAATATTTGTTTGTATGTGTATTTAATACTACTGCCACTGCTACTACCACTACTACCACTACCACTGCAACAATATTAGTCTGAACATTCAAGTACGTATCCTGGTATTATGATGTACGTTTAAAAAAGGATTTGTTTGGCATTACGACACTATAACAGAGAGATTTTATTGTTTATTTACTTGTTATAGATGTATGTATACATATATGTATGTATTGGTTATTGTATTTGTATATGTATACATAAATGTTTGTATTTGTATTTCCCAATAATGTTGTCTTCGTGTGTATTTGATTTTGGCAATAATATTTGCTTAAATTGTTACTTTGTCTTGTGCAAATATTAACACTTGAACACTTGAGAAAATATTTAAGTTTATAGATAGATGAGTGTACGTATGTATGTATGTATGTAATACAAGTCTATGATTTTCAATATTTTATTTGCTGTTAAAGATTATTATTTTGAAAATAAATTCGTATTTACTTTTATACCAACTTAAGGATAATTTTCTTGTAACTCTTCAATTTGGTGTGTTGCATGTAAAATAAAGTTTAGTTTGAGGTTTGTTTGAAATGACTTTGAAATAAAATAAAACTTCTTTTTATACAAATCTTCAATAGTAATTGGTTTTAAGAAAACTTTAATAAAATTCAGTACTTTCTTAATAAAAGCATCTGCAGAAGTTGTTACGAAGTATTGGCAGTCTCCAGGCATATTCATCCAAAGCCGAATATCCCTTTAAAACTTCTACGTGGTTTCTAAGATAGGCTCAGGTCAGGTTTAACATAAATTTTGTACAGCTTAAGCCTCCCAACCTAATCTAATCCTTTGGTCATTACCTTCAGTTAACCGAATATTTGAACATTGTAGAGCAGAAGATCGGTCACTACTTAACGTTCGGCAAGCCGTAATCATTGAAAGGGCTTGTAAGCGACGCGAAATCATTTACATTGGATTCTTCGCCGTGGTCTAGTAGGTAGTGTGTTGGCTTATTAGACGAAAGGCCCGGGTTCGAATCCCAGGTCAGACATCAAAACGAAAAATATTTCTTCGGCGACTTCCTCTCAGCAGATTTCTGGCAAAGACTCTGAGAGTAAAAATTGCCATGAAAAGCTTCTCAAAAATCTGTCGTTCGGAGTCGACTTTAAACTGTAGGTCCCGCCACTCATGTATAAAATTAATGCACACAACATAAGTGGTGTGAGAAGCTACGTCGTAATCCTCACTGAAAGGTTGTAATGGCCAATTATGTATGTATGTCTTCTGCATACTCTTATGGATAGTGGCCATGTTTTCGGTAAATTATATATTTCGTCTAGAAGCACGGATGTTGGCCGATTGTTTATTGAACCTAGTGGACTGAAATTTGGCCAACCACAGGGGTATAAGCGTTCTCCCTATCGCATATAAGGTTCTTATAGGCGTTCTGTGTATAAAGGACTGAAGCCACTCGTCAAAACACTGATTGGACCTTATGAGTGCGGCTTCAGACCTGGCAAGTCCACCATCGACCAGCACTACACACTACGCCAAATCCTGGAAAAGACCCCATGAAATACAAGTCGGAACACAACATCTTTTTGTCGACTATAAGGCTGTCTTCGATAGCGCCATTGGTTAGGTTAGGTTAGAGAACGTGTACTTGTCAACTGTGACAAGTACAGTATCCGGAGGTCAAATTAACCCGTTGCAAAACGTCCTAGCTTCTCACACCACTCGTGCTGTATGCGTTAATTTTATACATGAGTAGCGGGACCTACAGTTTAAAGTCGGCTCCTAAGGGCAGATTTTTCAGAAACTTTTAATGGCAATTTTATTTATTCTCTGAGTTTTAGCCAGAAATCTGCTGAGATGCAGTCGCCGTAGAAATATTTTTTCACGATTCGGTTTTGATGTCTGACCTGGGCTTTGAATCTTGGCCTTACGTCTAATAAACCGACACACTATCTACAAGACTACAGCGACTACAAATTAAACAAACATACCAAACAGACCGAAAATCTGCTGAGGGGGAGAAGTCGCCGAAGAAATATTTTCATATTTTCGTTTTGACATATGACCTGGAATGCGAACTTGGGTCTTTCGTCTAATAAGCCAACACACTACCTACTAGACCACGGCGACCATAAGGGATCGTGTTTTTGCCGCAATGTCTGAGAGCTCCGTATACCTGTAAAACTTATAAGACTATGCAAAATGACGATGATCAATTCCTGCAGCTACATTAAGGTTGGAATAGACCTCTACGAACCTTTTTATACCATGCGAAGTTTCAAACAAAGCGGCCCTTTATCATGCGACCTCTTCAACTTTGTCCTGGAGAGTGTTCTGCAAAAGGCGGGAGTGCATCGCAATGGCACTAGTATTTCAAAAAAGTATACAGTTCCTTGACGACATCGACATCATAGGGCGTGCCAAGCGAGATGTTATTAGTGCCTTAGTGCTATTGAACGGGAGTCGAAGAAGATGCGTCTGGCAGTAAATAAGGACAAAACAAAGCATATGTATCAGCATATTGATTCTCACATTACGGAAATCTAAGAAGATGGGTCTTGTAGTAAATAAGGGCAAAACAAAGTATGTGTTAATAACACATAAAGACGTGCGGCGTATTAATTCTCAGATTACGGCCGATAACTAAACTTTTGATACGGTCAATGAATTTATTTATCTTGGCTCCGCCGTTACCCCCAAAAAAATAATGTCAGCCTTGAGATCAAGCTTAGGATTACCCTTGCAAACAGGTGCTACTATGGTCTACTATGGGTAATTGAGTAACAGAGACCTCTCTCGTACGACAAAACTAAAACTCTACAAGCCGCTCATCCTATCCGTGCTTCTTTATGGTGCAGAAGCATGGACCCTTTTAGGCACTGATGCAGCAGCCTTAAGAGTATTTGAGAGAAAAACCCTACGTAAGATCTTCGGTCCAGTATCCGATTCAACAGTGAGCTGTATAGGCTCCTCAACGATATAGTCGTTGTGCAGCGTATTAACACGTTGACTGCCGATTTATTCACATTAGTAAGGACGAGATAACTCGTAGTTTACCACGCTAAAAGAGAACGCAATCTACGAGTTATCTCGTCCTTACTAATGTGAAAAAATCAAACTGTCGTTTTTTGGCAAGTTTTCTGAAAATTGCCGCAACAGTCAATGTTTTAATATCCAGCGGCTGCACCGGCTCCGCCATGTCGTTCGTATTGAGAAGAATGCTCCGGCGAGATGGGTATTTGATGCGGAATTCTGCGAAAGTCGGCAAAGAATGAAGCCCTGTCATCGATTGCTGTGACTAACTGGCGTAAAGGCGCAAGAAGCAGAGGCGAATGGAAGGATGTGTTGCCCCAGGCCGAAATCCGTTAAACGATTGTTATGGCCAATTAAGTAAGTAAAAATGCCCATTAAATCCCTAAAACTTTCAAAAAATTCCGGCCATGTCGTTCGAATTGAGGAGAATGCTCCGGCGAGATGGGTATTTGATGCGGACGTCTGCGAAAGTCGGCAAAGAAGGAAGCCTTGTCATCGATTGCTGTGACTAACTGGCGTAGGCGAGCAAGAACTAGAGGCGAATGGAAGGATGTGTTTCCTCAAACCGAAATCCATTAAACGGGTTGTTATGGTCAATTAAGTAAGTAAAAATGCCCATTAAATCCCTAAGATTTTCCAAAAATTCCGGCCATGTCGTTCGTATTGGGGAGGATGCTCCGGCGATGCGGGCGTCTGCAAAAGTCGGCGAAGAAGGAAGCCCTGTCATCGATTGCTGTGACTAACTGGCGTAGGCGCGCAAGAGACAGAGGTAAATGGAAGGTTGTGTTGCCTTAGGCCGAAATCCGTTAAACGGGTTGTTATGGCCAGTTAAGTAAGTAAAAATGACCATTAAATCCCTAAGATTTTCAAAAAATTCCGGCCATGTCGTTCGTATTGGGGAGGATGCTCCTGCGATACGGCTATTTGATGCGGGGATCTGCGAAAGTCGGCAAAGAAGGATGCCTTTTCATCGATTGGTGTGACCAACTGGCGTGGAAGCGCAAGAGGCAGAGGCAAATGGAAGGTTGTGTTGCCTCAGGCAGAAATCCGTTAAACGGGTTGTTATGGCCAATTAAGTACATAAGTAAGTAAGGACTTGAATTTGGCCACCAGATGAGAATAGTGTCCCCCTTGTCTTACTCAACGTTTTTCAACTTGTATTGATAAACCGTGTTCAAGGTGATTTGACTGACAAAATCAAAAGTTTTTTTTTTTTTAATTTTTAAATTGCTTTTCTTTCAATCCCTTATTTGTTCTTTAATATGCTGCAGGAGCCATAATTTATTTTGTAAAATTATTCATTGATTTGAAATGTGATTTTACGTTTTGGCGTTTTTATTAAAATAAATTTCCAGTTCTTTTTTTTGTATAAAAAAATTTCAATCTCTGTTTTTATTATTGAAACACATTTATTCTCTTGGCCGCCTTCCCACTTGATGATTATCATGATGCCCCTGCAAAATACCTTAAGGAAGAGTAACTTTACCAAAGACAATCTTTTGCAATTCATTCATATTCATTGCCGCAAAGAGATCCATCCATCCACACAGAAGAGATACTAGGACTAAACTTTTTTCTCGAGTGTTGTTGTTTGTCTAGAGTTTTGTTGCTAACAAAAAAAAACAAAGTAAGGGGGGGAAAACTTTTAAATGACCCCTTGTGGCTTGTTGATGATGCATAATTTTCACACATAAAATGTGTTAAAATGCCTCCTCTTTTGTTGCTCGTGCTAATAATCATGGCTTCAAAAAAAAAAAAAGTAATTTTTATAACAACAACAACAACAACAATAACAACAACACCATTAATATAACAATTTGAAACTTAAATTTAACCCCACAACTGTATTTGGAAAATTCAAAAGAAAAAAAATATTTTTTTTTGTTCAGAAGGATAATAAGAAGCAATGAAAAATATACTCCTGGGGGCAAGGAAAAAAACGAAAACCACAAATACTGACTGGCTGGCTGGCACGAGTAGCTCATTCTACTAAGAAATAAAAATTTATTTCTTTTATTCTTGTTGTTGTTGTTCTTGTTGTTTATTTAACAAATAATATCCCGAAAAAGGCCAAAAATCAAGTCTCGAAACCCCACACACTTTAAGATGCCCATGTAGACATGGCAAGAGAATACACAAAAAAGAAAATGGAAAGTTTTACGTTTTGTTTACCTCAAGTGAAAGAGCATGAATTGAACGCCTTTAGAAATGAATGAATGACTGAATGGCTGATAAAAAAAAACTCCATTCTTATAAACATATTGCTGTTATTCAACTCCTGGAGGATATGATAAATAGCCCAGCCGGATAACGATTTATTTTGTGTCAATTTTTATACAAAAGCGCAAATGAAAAGAAAAACTTACGCTCTGGCAAGAAGATGCCAAACAATAACAATTTGAAAGCTTATCCTTTAGAGAGAAATTTTGTTATGGCAAGGATTTCAAACTGAAGTCTTTTACATTCCTTCCATTACTTCTTCTTCATTTACTTCTTAAAATTCTAAAACGGAATTTTTCTTTCCGTTCAATAAAGAAACAAGCCAACGATCCAACAGTTGTCCTTGAAAACTTTAACTTCTGTTTCATTAAAATTGGAAAATTGTATAAAAGGGCACAACTCCTACGACCGCTTTGGAGATGATCTTATACCTTCTACCGCTTGACCTATACTGTACAAGGGTGTCACGGACAATGGCATGCATTGAGCTTTGCTCATACAAGGATGCTTAAAGAAACTAATGCTGTTGGAAGCATAGCTTATACGACATCATGATATGAGTTCTCAATGAATTTTAGGACATCCATTCCGAAAAGGGAGGACTGGAGAAAGGATGCGGCTCACTTCGTTGAAAATGCCGCTTAAATCTACATCAAAATCTACTCCAAATTGGAAGAAGCCTTTGGAATTGCTATCTATTCGAAATCAATTGGAATATTTAAGTCTATAAGGCTACCGTGGTCTAGTTCGAATCCCAGGTCAGACATCAAAACCAAAATATATGTCTTCGGCGACTTCCTCTCAGCAGATTTCTGGCAAAGACTCTGAGAGTAAAAATTGCCATGAAAAGCTTCTCAAAAATCTGTCGTTCGGAGTCGACTTTAAATTATAGGTTCC
This sequence comes from Sarcophaga peregrina, assembly GCA_014635995.1. Taxonomy (NCBI): domain Eukaryota; kingdom Metazoa; phylum Arthropoda; class Insecta; order Diptera; family Sarcophagidae; genus Sarcophaga; species Sarcophaga peregrina. The sequence goes on from CM025790.1 coordinate 95,738,851, forward strand.
GCCGCGACTCTTGTATAAAATTAACGCACACAACATAAGTAGTGTGAGAAGCTAGGTCGCAATCCTGACTGAAGGGTTGTAATGGCCAATTATGGATGTATGATATGACTTCTCAATGAATTTTAGGACATCCATTCCGAAAAGGGAGGACTGGAGAAAGGGTACGGCCCACTTCGTTGAAAATGCCACTCAAATCTTCATCAAATTCTACTCCAAATTGGAAGGAGCCGTTGGAATTGCTATCTATTCGATTTCAATTGGAATATCCAAGTCCATAAGGCTACCAAATCACTGCAGCGTCTTTCAGGCGGAAGTGTCGGTAATTCTGCGATGAAAATTATTGTGGACAAAAATTTTCACAAGCCAAAGATCACTATACTTTCCGACAGCTAGCCAAGCGGCCTTCAAAGCACTGGATTCTAGTGTAATAAACTCCAAAAAGCTATACAACTGTTGCAGATGTTTCAATGAAGTGGCTAAAAAATCTGCATAAGCTAATTCAAAAGAAGTAAGCTCAGCGCTGTTATCCGGGGTTATTACGGGGCATTGTATTACAGGAACGCAAGCGAGGCGTATTGGTCTTGAACACCAAGCAAATGATTTCTGCTGAAGCTGTGGAGATGAGGAAGGTGATGAAACTATATCGGGTGGACAACCAGTTCTATCTACCTAACAACCTATGAGAGGACACAAAAGCCCTAGCCTTCCGGTCTAATTTGGAAAAGAATCCTTAGGTTCCGCCATACGCAGACGGAAACCATGCCGTAAATTTTTAGGCTCAGTAAGCAAATGAGATTGAGTGATCATATCCTCATTTTCAGAATAAATTTCACTAATTCACTTGGATCGTCTGATGGAGGAAATATGGACATTTGTTTGATTGTTTATTTATTGTATTCGTCCATTTTACTCCAACGAGTACAAAGTAAAGTGGTCACTTTTGCCATAGACCACACTAAACTATGAACAATCGGAAGGATAACATAGATCACATCAGACATCAATTTAAAACAAGTTTAATCGCAATATCAGCATAAATTCTAGTCATGTACCCTAAAATATTCTGGCTTACAGATTGGATAGATACACTTAAGGCCTGTCTTTGCAGGATTGTTACCCTGTTAGGGAGGCAGAAGCTATGGTTATGACAAGATCTTAGGTATAGTTGATCTCGATACACATATTGACTACATAATACCTGAAACAACTTTCGGTCCTGAACATACAACGAAGGTATGGTACTGGACAAATCCTTTATGATAATGGGTTACATCTCGTGGAGAATTATTCAGGTTGACGTCGCGGGAATCTTTTATCAGAGCATATCGAATGCTGATATATTAAATTACCGACATTAAAGCAGTCATTTGACCTCTACAGATCGTGTAATTCGACATTTAAAAATGTCCAAGAATGTCGGTTATATTTTGATGAAACAGCAAGACATTCGACGGTTACCCTCATATGAGTTCCTGAACACAGGATCACCAAAACAATTGTAAATATTGCTGAACAATTAAAAGGTCATGTAAAACGCATTTCAAAAAGCATCAAAGTGAAAAATTCGAAATCCATGGGGAAAGAACCAAAAGTTTACTCCTTCGAATGTGTACTTAAATGAAATGGAAACACCAACTCAACATCCCAACTTATCTAGTAATTAGCATGTGACTGTCTGGGCAAACTGAGTCAGCTAGGCAAGGGACAATCTTCGTTAGATCCAGGATCATGTAAGAATTCAAGAGGTATTCTCAACCTGATAAATGAAGAGAAGCTTTTGCATTATTTATGGGACAATTTTGAATGGTAAATGGATGAATAAAAGGCAAGATAACGGGAGTTACGTAAAAACAACAGCCAGAGATTTGAGTGCTGACCAGCATTTTATTCAGGATATGAATCGCTTCAAACTTAAGACCTAGATTCGGTGATGCAAAAAATGAATCACAAACTTTAGAAAGAAATCTAAGTTGATTTCTAAAATAATAGACATTGAAGTTATAATTACAGATTCCGAATAGCATTCCTCTTCTTCTTAATTCGCCACTGGAAGCCTTTAGTTGAGGATTACAATTTTGCTTCTCACACCACTCATGTTGTGTGTGTATGTTAATTTTATCTACAAGTGGCGGAAGGTCGACTGCGAACAGCAGACTTTTAGGAAACTTTTCGTGACAACTCGTCCGAAGTCGACGGTAAACCGTAGATCCTTTGCCACTTGTGGCTAAAATTAACAGACATAACATGTAAGATATCGGCTTCGCCATCTAACGTTTATTTTTTTTCAACTAGTACTTATTTCCTGAATGGTAACACTTCGCTCATGTCTGATTTCACAGCTAATAAATTTTATCCTTCCGCTGAACGAATATTGTTGTGTATACGCTTGAACAACGCTGAGATATATTGCGACATTTCTTTGAAAATCATGGCAATGTTACAGAATGTGTGCGGAAATTGCACCGTAAGCTCCGTATGTTCGTTATCTTGTGAAAAAAGTGAAAGAAACTGGCATTTCCTCATCGATAAACCAACGCGTGAAAAACCAAAAACTGTGCGTACACCTAAAAATATTGCTGCTGTGGCAGAAAGTGTACGTGAAGCGCCATTAACATCAATTCACCGTCGTTCTCAACAATTGAACATTTCGGAAACATCGTTGAGACGAATTTTTCATAAAGACTTTGGCATGACGCCATACAAAGTCCAATTGGTTAAGGAGTTGAAGCCAATTGACCATCCAATGCGTTTTTGCTGCGCTAAGTAGGCCTGCGATCGACTTACAGAAGATGCCGATTTTGGCAAAAAAAAAAATCATCTTTTCAGATGAAGAGCTCATTTTGATCTTGGCGGGTATGTAAACAAGCAAAATTGCCGCATTTGGGGTACAGAAAACCCGCACGCATACTTTGAAAAGCCGACACACCCAAAACGAGTTACTGTGTGGTGCGGATTTTGGTCCAGAGGCATAATTTGGCCATTTTTCTTCGAAAATGAGCAAGGAATGGCCTTTACCATCGATGGCGATAATTATCAGGCCATGTAGAAAGAATTTTTGTTCACAAAAATTGAAGACGAGGATATTGGCCACATTTGGTTTCAATAGGACGTCGCTACGTGCGACACAGCAGAAGCTACACTCGATGTGTTACGCCCCTGTTCTTGAAGATCGCATTATCTGTCCCAGAGCGGATGTCGTTTGGCCACCTCAGAGCTGCGATTTGACACCGTTGGACTATTATTTGTACGGTGCCGTCAATGATAAGTGTTACGCCGACAAGCCAGAGACAATTGACGCTTTAAAGGACAATATTCGTGAAGCCAGTGGTGAAATACAGCTGCACACAATCAATAATATGCTTAAAAATTGGATCGATCGTGTAGGCTACTGCATGGCCAGCCGAGACAGCCATTTGAATGAAATTATTTTCCATTATTAACCGGAAGGATTGTACTTTCAAATAAAAAAAGGAAATTTGAGAAATTATTCAGTAGAGTTTTTTTAGAGCATTTTCACAAAAAAAAAGTTATTCGGCGGACCCTTTAATTACAGATTCCGAATAACATTCCTTTTCTTCTTAATTTAACACTGGAACCCTTTAGTTTAGGATTACAGTTTTGCTTCTCATACCACTCATGTTGGACGTGTGGTAATTTTATCTACAAGTGGCGGGGGATTCACAATTAAATTCGATTGCTGCAGACAGCAGACTTTTAAGAAACTTTTCATGAGTATTTTTAATTATTTTCAAAGGGTTTACTAAAATATTGAGAAATGTTTTCTGAAATTAGTTTTACTTTGAGATGTCTAAACCAGAAATTGATACATGAACTCTTGTCTAACAAGTCAATATACTACCTACTACACTAAAGCAATTCGTTCGAAGTCGACGTTAAACTGCAGATCCTTTGCCAATTGTGGCATGTGTGTTAAACGAATCTGGGTTCTTGTCCTGGCTAAGTAAGTTCTCATATCGATCTGAAGTAAGTTATTTATTTATTTATTAATTACAATACATAATAATAAATTATATTATAATCATATACGAGCTGAGTAACTTCGACCATATGCCTGGTGTAGTGTCACAGACCAGAGCCTCTGGTGGGAATCGAACCCACGACCCACACGCTAATAGTCTAGCACACTACCCACTAGACTACCAGGGCGCTCATGACGTAAGTTAATTGCTTCGTTTTCTTAAACATTACTTGGAACTTTAAATTTAAATTTCGTTTTTAAATAAAAAATAATTTCTTTTTATCTCCTATTAAATACCACAACTGGCATACTTATGGTAATTACTTGAATTTTCATATGTTTGTATGTAAGTATGTAACAGAAATTTAATGGTTCACGTTTATTTTCTACAACAATTATTTATATGCTGCTGATTCCTTTGATTTTTCTATCAATTCAAACTATTGAATCACGTACTTGCAACATGTTACAGTACAAGACCACCCACAGACACAAATTATAGACACTTCCTATACGAATTTGATTTTTAGACAAGAGCATCTGCCCACACCATCCACCCACCATTGGCCATAAAAAACTTGTGTTTGAAAAACTCATCACAACATGTTCTAATAAACATATGGTGTGGGAGGAGGGTTGGTGGGTTCTGGTCTGATACTTAAACGTCAATACATAGACATAAAATGCATAGAAAGACGACGAGCATAGCTGAAGTACACAACTATTTAATAACTGACAATATAAGCCTGTCTTAGTTCACACGTAGCGAAAGCTAACACCTACCACTGTCGCTGCCATATCCACTATCATTATCATCACCATCACCATCGCCGGCATCATCTTCTCATCGTTCGATACAAATTTAATGGGAAAATTATAAAAGGTTTTAAGGGGCGGAGGGGGATTGGAAATATGGCAAAAAAAAATGAAGCAGAAGAAGATGAAATCTTTTATGAAACTCATCAAAACAGCAAGTGTTGAGTGTTAAACTGGAGGGTAACGTAGGTGGCGTTAGGCAATAGGATATATGGTAAGTGATTTACTAATTGAACACTGATGCTAAATCTGGAAAACACTTATAAATATCCAACATATTTAAGGCAAAACACATACATAAATATGTACTATGTACGTATTCACATGTGTTTAAACATTTATATGCAGAATTTGTGTCAGCTATTTAACGAATCGCCTTAAATCAGTTGCTTAAAATAATCGAATCCATTCAATAAAAACTTCATGGTCTTCAATTGAATCTATTTAGTTAGGTTATGCACTCTTATTTGGCGAGAGGACCTACATATCTCTCTATTCTAAACAAAGTACAGGGGTTGGCTTGCTTGTGCGATTTCCGATGCTCTAAAATCTATGACGTAGGTTGGCCTCGAGCGTATTTTGCCTCTACAATTACTAGACATCTTTCTCAAAAACATGTCTGCTAGAATCGCAGATATGTTTAGGCCATGTACTGTGTGGGTCACGCTTCAATATTGCATGAACGAGAAACAAACATCTTCTGACGATAGCTCAAACATGGAACGTGGACCTGAAAATGGGTCCTATTCCGATAAGCTAGATCTAAACGGGTCAGCGCATTTCAGGCGGAGATTTTTACTATAGATTAAATGGTTAAATTTTTCCATTCTCCCTCCTCCAATATTCCATCCTTTCATCCTACATCCTCTATTTCCTTCCTTCCCTAAGGACATTGTACAATAGGTCAATTTCGACCTCCGGGTACTATACTTGTCTTAACCGACAAGTACACATCATCTAACCTAACCTAAATGGTTAAAATGCAAATCATCATTGCTAAGAAATCAAATAAAAAAATCAAGAAAAAAAAAATGCAAAATATGCAAGTTATCGATCCTAAAATATAAGCCATCGACCAAAAGCATGGAAGTTTTTAACCAAAAAAAAATATAAGTAATCGACCAAAATGCATGTCATCGACTAGAAGAGAGCAAGTCATTGCCAAGAATTGCAAATTATCAACATTAAAATATGTACATTTCATCGAACAGAAATATGCAAGTTATCGTTCATAAAATATAAATTATCGACCAAAAGCATGCAAGTCCTCAACCAAAAAAAAAAAATGTAAGTAATTGACCAAAATGGATGTCATCGACCAAAAACTGCAAATTATCGATATTAAACTACAAGCCATCGAACAAAAATATGCAAGTTATCGATCATAAAATATAAATTATCGACCAAAAACATGCAAGTCTTCGACCAAAAACCAAAAAAATGTAAATAATCGAGCAAAAGTCACCGTGGTCTAGTAGGTAGTGTGTTGGCTTATTAGACGAAAGGCCCGGGTTCGAATCCCAGGTCAGACATCAAAATGAAAATATTTCTTCGGTGACTTCCTCTCAACAGATTTCTGACAAAAAATCTGAGAGTAACAATTGCCATGAAAAGCTTCTCAAAAATCTGTCGTTCGGATTCGACATTAAACTGTAGGTCCTGCCACTCATGTATTAAATTAACGCACACAACATAAGTGGTGTGAGAAGCTAGGTCGTAATCCTGACTGATGGGTTGTAATGACCAATTATGTATTATGTATGTAATCGAGCAAAATGCATGTCATCGAATAGAAGAGAGCAAGTCATTGCCAAGAAATGCAAATTATCGACATTAAAATACAAGCCATGGAACAAAAATATGCAAGTTATCGATCATAAAATATAAATTATCGACCAAAAGCAATCTTCAACCAAAAAAAAAAAAATGTAAATAATCGATCAAAATGCATGTCATCGACTAGAAGAGAGCAAGTCATAAACCAAAAACTGCAAGTTATCTGTTCTTTAGACCCACAGCTTCTGTAGAAATGATTAGTCATTGTTTCGAAATGCCTAGCAAAAGAACTGTGGCCCGTAAGATTCGCTATTGTATGAAGGATGGTCATACGATTTATGAACAGAACTGAGTTAGTCATTGTCTTGTCCATACGTAAAGTAAACTCATTTCTGGTTATTGAGATTAATGGTGCATATTTCGCAGCCTTTTTCAGAGAGAATATTACTTATTAATGCGGTTATCAAATTTGCGGTTATAAAATTCAATTCCAGAGATGCCTCTCTAGATGATTTGTTGTGTTAAAATTTTTAATTCTTTCAAACATCTGCATTCGTTTAATTATTAGAAAATCCAATACAAAATCAAATACCCTAAATTGTGTGTGTGTGTGTAGGTGTGTATGTGTACCAAAAGCTGTCTAAAATACAAGGACAACGAGACATCTATTTAATATTCATGGTATGAAATTGGCCAAATAAATATTAAACAAGTTGGTTGGTTGCTGTAGTCAACTATTTCGTTCGATACACACAACAATACTCACTAACACTCGCCAACATCATTGCCAGGTTACAAGAGATTTCTAATGAATTGTTGCTGTTGTTGTTGTTGTTATATTGTGTATACCACTTTTATTTTCTGTGTAATGGTGGGTGGTTACAAAAGAGGGGAAAAAAAACTAGAAAAACTACACATCAATAGAATACTAATGTAATGGAAAATTCATTTTTCCAAATGATTACGAAACTTAAATGAAATACGAGTAGAAAAAAACATTTTTTTTACCACAAAAAACAATTTTTAAAACAATTAAAAATATTTTTGAAACAAAAAAAATAGAAAAATTCAAAATAAATCATTTAAAATTATTATTATATTGTGCCAATAATATGAATTTAAATTTATGTTTTATCCATTTGGTATTACACAGTTTTTGTTTTTGTTATCCTTTGAATGGCTAATTTAAATTGTCGTTATAGATTTAAAATTGTACGTGCTTTAATATTTTTTCATTCGTTCTTTCATTTTTTATTTGCATTTCAGATAAATTTCAGTCAATGCTGTCAGCATTATTATTATCATCATCATCTATTTCATTGATTTAAATTAACCATAAAGTAATTTTGTTTAATATTTCCTCGACTTAATTTACTTTCAATGTTTTTCTGTTGCAAGTTTCTTTTGAGGGGGAAGGTATGCCAATACAAAAAAGTGATATTTTTTATACGACATTAAATAGTAGGTTCCTTTATTCATTGATAAAATTAACACACACACAACATGAGTGGTGTGAGGAGCTAGCTCATAATCCTGACTGAAGGGTTGTAATGAGTCTTACGCCTTGATAGTTTCACTTTAGCATTTCCCTATTATGCTATTTGGCTACTCCTTATTATTTATCTAATATACCCTCTCCTCCTGCATTTTATTTCCTTCAGTATAGTTTCCTAATTGTTTAGGTTTCAGAGATCAGTGTTGCAATGGTAATGAGCAGTAAAATGTGGAACATACAGTCATTGCCAAGAAATGCAAATTATCGACATTAAAATACATTTCATCGAACATAAATATGCAAGTTATCGATAATAAAATATAAATTATCGACCAAAAGCATACAAGTCTTCAACCAAAAAAAAATAATGTAAGTAATCGACCAAAATGCATGTCATCGACTAGAAGAGAGCTAGTCATTGCCAAAAAATGCAAATTATCGACAATAAAATACATTTCATCGAACAGAAATATGCAAGTTATCGATCATAAAATATAAATTATCGACCAAAATCATGCAAGCCTTCAATCAAAAAAAAAAAAAAAAGTGTAAGTAATCGAACAAAATGCATGTCATCGACTAGAAGAGAGCAAGTCATTGCCAAGAAACGACATTTTAAAAAATAAAATTGAAGCTCTACTTTTATTTGAAGGGCCAGTGAGAGAAACCCTTTCCTGTCTTCTCGTGAAATAAAGACTGAAATTGGGGAAAGTATAACCTCAGAAATATCCACACGGATAATAAGAAAGCGTTTACAAAAGTCAGGACTTAGTGGATGCATTACTTAGAAAAGGCCGCATGTCTCAAAAAAAAAGAAAAAATATTAAAAAGCGGTTAGAGTTTTCAAAAGGAAAGGCTTAAAAAAGTACCGCTCTTCTGGAACAAAGTTCTCTGGAGTGACGAATCTAAGTTTAATTTATCCCAATCAGATGGAAAAACTTATGTCAGACGTCCTCTAAACAAAGCCCTTGATCCCAGGTACCACAGTAAAAACTGTAAAATACGGTGGCGGCTCTATTATGGTCTGGAGTGCTTTTTCTTGGCGTAGTGTGGCTCCAATTGTAAGAATTGAAGGACTAATGGACCAACAAAAGCATTTTGAAAAATGTAATGGAACCGTATTCCTTTGAGAGTATGCCCGTCAATTATATTTTTCATCATGACTATGAGCCAAAAGCCAACACTTCAATAAGCGTGAAGCGTGAAAATATTGATGTTTTGGACTGGCCAATTGAAAATTTATGGGCAATTGTTAAAAGAGAGCTTAAGGACAAAAACCCCCCAAAATAAGGATAAATTGTTTGTGGCAAAACATACCATTAGAAACATGCCAACGTTTGATACAAAGTTTGGCGAAAAGGCTTTCAGATGCTGTTCGAAACAAGGGCTATCCAACAAAATATTAAAGGATATGACCATTAATTTTATTGACCATCCTTTGCATAAACAATAACAATTACTAGACAATTGTTTGACAGATCTTTGTAACGGAGATCTTCAAAACACATTGCGTCTTCACACAAAACTGATTGAACTTTTACTAACTCACTCACATGCTTTGCTTTGCCTTTTATATGGCAGAGCAAACAGTCTGATGTAATTTTCTTGAAGGCGAGTGTTTGTGCCTTCCTCTACATACCCCAAGGGAAAGTAATTATTGTACGAAATGTCGAATCAAATGCCTTCTTGAAACCTATTGTTCGAAATTAATTGTTTGCTAAGTATGTAGTTAGGTCGAGGTCGCTGTCCATCTAATTTAGTTGGATAGATATACCAAAGGATCCAGAACTACTCGGTAGCTCCTAATGAAGCGACTTAGACTTCAAATGTCAATCCATGACAATTTCTCCAGATCATATAGATAGTAAGCACCAGAGTACGTTTTTCACCTTTCGCAAAGTGTCGGGTATGTGCCTAGCAAGTGAAGGGTAGTCTCTTTCTCTTTCTCATCTCTGCCGCTTTTGCAGAAATCATTAGCAAGAAGACCAAAACCAATGCATATTACATACATACATAATTGGCCATTACAACCCTTCAGTCAGGATTACGACCAAGCTTCTCACACCACTTATGTTGTGTGCGTTAATTTTATACATGAGTGGAAGGACCTACAGTTTAAAGTCGACTCCGAACGACAGATTTTTGAGAAGCTTTTCATTGCAATTTTTACTCTCAGAGTCTTTGCCAGAAATCTGCTGAGAGGAAGTCGCCGAAGAAATATTTTTCGTTTTGATGTCTGACCTGGAATTCGAACCCAGGCCTTTTGTCTAATAAGCCAACACACTACCCACTAGACCACGGCGACTTCACCAATGCATATTGCACACCCATAATGTTGGAACCCGTAAAGATGGCGACAACCATACTAAGCGTTCTGCTCTTTAGTTTAAATAGACTTATCGTGAGCCCTTTATCTAGGTTTGGGCAGATTTTTTATCTGAGGATGCTAATATATCGTTGACGGAAGTGACGATCATATTGTCAATTACGCGGCCTGCAGTTTCTCATAGGGAATTAATCGAAGAGTTTGATGGTTGTGTGTTTGAGGTCACCGTGGTCTAGTAGGTAGTGTGTTGGCTTATTAGACGAAAGACCCGAGTTCGAATACCAGGTCAGACATCAAAACGAAAATTTGAAAATAATTTTTTCGGTGACTTCCTCTCAGCAGATTTCTGGCAAAAAACTCTGAGAGTAAAATATTGCCATGTAATGCTTCTCAATAAAATGTGTCGTTCGGAGTCGACTTTAAACTGTAGGTCCCGCCACTCATGTATAAAATTAACGCACACAACATAAGTGGTATGAGAAGTTAGGACGTAGTACAATGGGTCAATTCGACCACCGAGTACTGTATTTGTCAGAATTGACAAGTACACGTCCTCTAACCTAACCTAACCTAACCTTGATGGTTGTGCCTCGCATAGCCTGGCAGTCTTATGATATGGACTTAGTATTGTTTTTCTACCTCTTTGGGATATCTGCCACTGTCCTGGAATTCATCACATTGAAATTCAGAGCCTTGCTTATTTGAATATAATTGGGATACCATCCCCCTTCATTTAGTTATTTTGGCTCAAAACTTATCCTTTAGATTTATATTTTATTCGACAAGAACTTTCGCGTAAATCTAATAAAATTTCAAAGTACAATAGGAGGAACAAAAAAAGACACAAAAGGAAAACAAAAAAACTAGAATGAGGACAAATGGAATTGCGAATAGCAGTAGCAGCAAAATAAATAGAAACAATAATTTCTATAATGGATACAAAACTATTTTATTTTACTTTTTTTTTGGATAAGTTTTCTTATGAAGTATTTTTCTTTTTACAGATTTATTATATTTTACAACAAAAAAAAAAAAATTGTGGAAATATTTTATGGATTTAAAGTTTTGTTGGAAGTTTCTTTCTTCGGATAAACATTGATTGCCATAATAAAGTGGCACAAAAAATTACAAGAAACTAGTGCCACTAGTATTTGAAAGTATGTGACAAAGGAAGACATAAAAAAACAAATTTTTTATATTCAATTCCATTGTATTTTTATGGCATAATTTTCTTCGTGTCCTTTTTTTTTACAACATGAATAGACCATCTAACAGCCTTAAGAGATATCTTAACACGCAAAAGTTCAATTCGTTGAATTATAATGGATTTCTTGGAAATCACCCCAAGGCACAAAATTCCCCGTTAAATTAGAAAATAGTCTCTCCAGTGATTTCATTACTTAGGTCTCTGACAAGAGAAAGGACATACATACATACATAATTGGTCATTACAACTGTTCAGTCAGGATTACGACCTAGCTTCTCACACCACTTACGTTGAGTGCGTTAATTTTTTTATACAAGAGAGGCTGAGATCTACAGTTTAAAGTCGACTCCGAACGAAAGATTTTTTTAGAAGCTTTTCAGGGCAATTTTTAGTCTCAGAGTTTTTGCCAGAAATCTGCTGATAGGAAGTCGCCGAAGAAATATTTTCATATTTTCGAACCCGGGCCTTTCATCTAATAAGCCAACACACTACCTACTAGAACACACGACGACAAGAGGAAGGAGTCTATCATAAAAACTAGTCCCAGAAGATCATTGGACAGCTCAGCAGATTAATAGCGAATATTGGCGGCCCGCTACCTGCGAGACGGAGACTCCTGATGGAGGTTGAAAGCAGCATTATGCTCTATGAGAGAGAAATTTGGGCCGAAATGCTAGGTGCTAAAAAACGAGCAAACTTACTTCTATCGGTACAGAGAACGGCTGCACTCTGTATCGCATCGGCATATCGTATAGCGTCCGCCTCAGCCGTACTTGTGATAGCAAGTACAATTCCTGTGGGTCTGCTGGGGGCAGAGTAGATGGAGATTTATAAGGCGAAATCGGCTGGAAATCACATTACCAGTCACTTCAGGGAAAACACCATTTCAGAATAGCAACAACGATGGAACGATGAAGATAGAGGAAGACGCGGACGGCTAGACTTATCCCGGACATAAGGCCATGGATTGAGCGGAAGTTTGGAGAGGTAAATTACTACGTTACAGAGATGCAATTGGGGCATGGATATTTTAGAAAATATCTGCACAGAATGGCCAAGACCGCCTCCCCTTACTGTCTTTACGAGAGCAAGGGGAAGTAATTGATAATGCAAAACACATTGTTTTCAAATGTGCAAGCTGGCAGAGCTACCGCTCTCAATACTTGGAACGATCATGGCCGCTAATATTGTCGGGGTTATGATTGCGAGTAGAGAGAATTGTGAATCAGTGGCGAATTACGTGAAGTGCATTTTAAGACTGAAGAAGAGAGATCTTGAGGCTGCGGCATAGATGATTGCGAGTAAAGAGAATAGGAGTCTCAGTGGCGAATTATATGGAAAGCATTCTGAAACTGAAGAAGAGAGATCTTGAGGCTGCAGAACAGGTAGGCACGCCGGCATAGATGACACTGGCACACGTGACAAACGAAATTCTAAACAGGGACTTGGACGACAAATAGGAATAGTGGAAACACTTAGAAGTCTCCTCAACTTTCGATACACAATCTGGACGCGGATATGAGCACACACATGGGAAAAAGGGGCGAAAAGGATGCCACTCTGAAGTAATACCACCGTAATTTGGGAGTGGGCACACAACAAGTCCACGAAACGAGGAGGAATTTAGTAAGTGAGGACCCCTTACACGGAGAAAAATATACATAGTAGACACTGTCGCTATATAGTGCACCATTTTTGGTTAGTGCATGGCTGTTTCATTTGCAACCGCGTAATACTAAAGCTGCGTTAAGCGGGGCAGCGTTAAGCGTGATCTTACTGTATTATTAAATGGTCTTTGCAATCCTTTAGTCAGAATTACAGCCGAGTATTTCACGCTGTACACAAGTTGTGTGCATTAATTTTATCCACGTCAAATACAAATCGTATATTCCGCCGTGGTCTAGTGTGTTGGCTTATTAGACGAAAGGCCCGCGTCTCGAATTCCAGGTCAGACATCAAAACGAAAAATATTTCTTCGACGACTTCCTCTCTCTCAGCAGATTTCTGGCAAAGACTCTGAGAGTAAAAATTGCCATGAAAAGCTTCTCAAAATCTGTCATTCGGAATCGACTTTAACTGTAGGTCCCGCCACTCATGTATAAAATTAACGCACACAACATTTGGTTCAAGATGACTGAGGTGGAATAATAAAATTCTTTGTTATTTGCACAATTCTTTGTGTGCCACTGTTCACAACTTGATGTAAACAACAACAAATGCTTTTGTTTGTTGCTCCACTGTTTATACCCATTACATAAACAATAGCAATTACTAGACAATCATTCAAGAGATCTTAGGTTAGGTTAGGTTAGAGGACGTGTACTTGTCAATTCTAACAGATCTTTGTAGCCAAGATTTCTCTTTTCTTCGAATGTTCTTGAATTCGCCTTCACGAAAACTCTATAAATGTAAACATCGTTGTTTACGTTTATTATTGTAGTGTTGTTGGTATAGTTTTATTTACTTATTTACCACATTTTATGCTGGTATTTGTTATTGTACTTTTGTTTACCATTTTTTTATGCTGGTGTTTGTTGTTGTATTTTTGTTTACTTGTTTACAATTTCTTTATGCTGGTGTTTGTTGTTGTATTAAGCAGTAAGAGAATTTGGAAACATGTTTGTTTACTGAATTGTTTTGTTTTTGTAGTTTTCGTTTATAATTTTAATGTTAAGTGGTGTAAAATCAAAACAGGAGTATCTTGATTTTCTATTTTCGTAACAATATTATGCCACTGATAGAGCCACCAATACTTCGTGTTTGCTTTGTGTTTGGTCCCAAATGTGGGCCTATTATTACGACTCTAGAACAGGCATAATTAAGGGTGCCTATTAGGAACACATTAGGAGTTTTGAGGATAAAAAAGAATTGCAACGATTGTGGCAAGTCTATTGTAGGAAGAATGTAAAAATTGTCACATCCTACGTATCTTTTTTTGCTACCAAGAACAGCCATTATTTACGTTGACTTGCTTACATTATGTTTGTAGACAAATCTGTTGCCATCTTCTAATAATTCTCAATTATTTTCATTTATTTTCTTCCATCAAAATTAGAAAAAAAAATTAAGAATTTTACCTCAACAGCTAATATTTTGTTCTACAACCATAAGTGACAACTGATTTGTACAAAATTAAACAAAAAAGAAGAGTAGGAAGACATTTGTCACATATTGCGGAACATTTTTAAAGCACATTTCTCTGTTTTGAAAAGTGTTCTCAATATCTTAACAATTTCCTTCCTTTTGCAGAAAACAATACAAAAATTATAAACACGTATGCATGAGTATGTACGAGTACGTATGGTATACCATAGCCAACCCTTATGTCTTCCTAGCTATGCTAGTAGTATGCCTAACTCAACTCAATTATCTTCAATTATTTCCCGTTTGAAACTTATTTTTCAAAGATTATTTTTACACACATGCCATGTTCATTTACAAATACAATACATATCTGTAAGGAAGGGTACAAAAAGAGAAAAAGAAAAGAAAAACGAAATAAAACTTGATAAAGTTTAACTGAAGGAACAAAAAAAAAAGTAAGACAAGAAGAACAAGAAATACGTATAAAAACTTAATTTACACACTAAAATTAGTTGTGTAGACAGACAGTAAGAAAATTAAGTGGCATATAAACTTTTATTGTTTGTATGAACATCTTCAATTAAAGGGTGTCCAAAAATGTGTTGTTATACGCCTTTTTTCAAGCCCTTCATACTTGCTTATTACAACCATTTAGTCTGGATTACAACCTAGCATCTCACAACACCCATATTGCTAGGGAATCCGCAGCATAACAACAGATTCGTAAAACATTCCATGGCAACTTTATAAAATCACAGAATTTTTACCAGAAGACTTTTGGAAGAAATGCGGAAAAGAAATATTTTTGTAATCGCGTTCACAATTTATTCGATATATTTGAGCTAGGTTTTATAGCACAGACTCTCACCTAATATGCTCGCATGCAAGTTACAGCTGCTTTGTGCATAATAAAATCTCATTCAAATGTACTCCACCACTTCTCTAAAAGGACCAGCTCATTTGAGAAGTCGAGTTTACTATTATTATGACCCATGGCGTGAGTTATGTTAATATTGGGCAACCATTCCTGTTTGTGACTTATTCGTCAACACTTGCACAACTTAAGAAAATTCCAATTTACCATGATTATGACGGATAAATTGATTTGGATACCGCTGTTGTTCGTGGCTTATTTACGTACACTTGAGGACTTAAGAACAACTTAAGAAAGCCCCCCTAAGAAGAAGTCTAAGGCTATCAAAACTTACGCTACCAGTGGCTAGTTAACATCACATCCCTGTGCACAGGGATAATTATGATTTCAAATCACTTGTGCAGAGTATTGAATGTGGCATGAGGGTTTGTACCATAAAGCCAGCCTAAACCTCTAACTACTAAGCTACAACGACTTTGTGTGAAATAGAACCACCGATTTATCACGATTATGACGCAAAAATCGGGCTGAATTTGACTGATGGCATGGAATAGATTGACATTGAGGAACGCTATTCTTTCTGGCTTATTCACGTATACTTGCAACTTAAGAAAACCACACATAAAAATGGCCAGTGCTGTACCGTCACCATTAGATAGTCTACAGCAATCGTCCCCAAGAAGC
The DNA here is from genome assembly GCA_014635995.1 of Sarcophaga peregrina. Classification (NCBI taxonomy): domain Eukaryota; kingdom Metazoa; phylum Arthropoda; class Insecta; order Diptera; family Sarcophagidae; genus Sarcophaga; species Sarcophaga peregrina. The sequence goes on from CM025790.1 coordinate 95,755,092, forward strand.
CCGCAGTCCAAAAGTGGTCATCGATGACATTGATGGCGGGGCCGACACGAGGGTACAGGGAACCCAAAATCCCTATAAAAACAGTGAGTTTTTTTTTGGAATGCGTTGTATTGTTCATGGAACTCATCCTCAATTCGACAATTTTATTCGTTAAAGTACCCTTTCGTCCAGAATCGGGGCTTACGAAAAGTCAGTTGCTAACTGATCCAAAGCATTTTCTAGGAACACATGTCATTGACTATGGTCGCTTGAATTATGAACGCGTGCAGGCCAAAGTGTAAATTAATCCAAGATGTGGCCTGTGAAAGGTTGAGTTCTTGTGAATTTCACAAAATCGACAGCCTTGGGGTTCTCTTGTTTATCCAAAGCTAACAAATAAACTTGCAAGGAGGAGAACTATCACCCCATTCAGGGGCTCAACGAAAGGAAAGGAAATAAGCGCCAAAAACTGTTCTCAAACCGGGTATGCTCGAGGCAATCAAAACTTTAGCTGTGGAACTACAAGAAAAAAGGATCTGAATCGAACATGAGAGTATCCAGGAATATCATGGCCAAAAATATATGAAAATTTACTAGAAGTTCAGTGGCCATTTGGGAGCATATAAGAGAGGGCCCTCTTTTGAACTGTGTTAGTCGGATAGCTGAACTAATTTTGAGAGTCGAGATTTTGGGTTAAAAAAAAAACGATTTTTGGCCAAAAATTATACGAAAATTCTCTAGAAGACCAGTGTCCATTTTGAAACATATAAGAAATAGTACAGCATACGGATTATATGAAAATGGTAGTCCAAAGGGTCCTCTTTCGAGCCGTGGTAGTGGGGTAGCTGCACTAGATTTTCAATTTTGAAAAAATTCGATTTTTGGCCAAAATTATACGAAAATTCTCTAGAAGATCAGTGGCCATTTGGGAACGTTTAAGAAATAGTAGACATTACAGACAATAGGCAAATGGTAGTCCAGAGGGTCCTCTTTCGAACCGTGGTAGTGGAATAGCTGTATTGGATTTTCAATTCTTTAAAAAACTTTCTAAGATCCGTGGCCATTTTAGAACATATAGGAAAAAGTGGTGTGACCATAGCTGCCAGATACATAAAGCATCAAATTGTCAAAATATTAGAAGAAAAAACGTCAAATACGTTCATAGAAATCGTCAAACTAGTCGTCACAAAATCGGTATGAAAATTCAGTATGATGTACGCTAGAACCGATACATTTTCCAGTGCCTTATTTTCTTAAGAGAGTGTAAAAAATGCTTCCCTTCATCTGATCTTCCTACTATTTAAACCTCTTATATCCGGAACCGAATGGAATACGACTCTCTTGTATAGAGCGGCGCCACTCGACCGCTTAGAAGAAAGGGTGAAGTTGCCCGTTAATGACGGTAGGGTATCGAACTCCATTGATTCATTGGATCATCGTTGCAATGTGATCTAGTTTCACTGTTGTATTGAAATTTTAACGGATTTTGTTCAAGCGAAATAAGGGATTTGTACCCGAGAATAATGCATTCCTGCGCAACATTCGCCTTTCTCGGCGGGCACATATGTGGATGCTCACTGGATTACAGAAAAACTTCGTTCTTTAGTCGGACTATTCGTATGTGCAGAGATTGTAGTTTTTTGGCTTTTAAGGACATAAGATACAGAAAAATTTGGCAATAGTAATAACTGCAAAGGTAAATACAAAGCTTAACGTGGCTTTTAATGTACGGGTCTAGTAGATAGTGTGTTGGTTTATTAGATGAAAGGCCCGGGTTCGAATCCCAGGTCAGACATCAAAACGAAAAAATATTTCTTCGGCGACTTCCTCTCAGCAGATTTCTGGCAAAGTCTCTGAGAGTAAAAATTGCCATGAAAAGCTTCTCAAAAATCTGTCGTTTGGAGTCGACTTTAAACTGTAGGTCCGCCACTCATGTATAAAATTAACGCACACAACATAAGTGGTGTGAGAAGCTATTATGTATGTATGTCTGAAATAAACAAAATGATGTAAATTTTTAATTTTTTAAAATCGTCAAAATAACGGCGTAAATGGTCACATCGTCAATATGATACGTCCCCGAAATAAAGATAGGTTCATAGGTAAAATTTAAAAATAAATAAATTTTCATACTTTAAATTAAAGAAAAATGTTATAAACCATATGTTTTTTATTTAAATTCAATGTTTGTACAAGATTAATTAAGTTACTAGATAAAACCATAATGTTAACAAAAAAAAAATATAAAAAATTCAAATATAGGTGCGAAATAATGATAGGTTCACCTTTAATATCGCGAAAAAAACAAATTTTCCTTAAAATTAATAATTAATGTTTCCTCCTTTATTTTTTATCACTTCAAATATGCGATTGTTCATCGAATTTATAAGTTTTTTTAAAGTTTCCTGGGAAATATTTGCCCATTCCGTCCGAATCGCATCTTTCAGCTCATTTACGCCAGAAAATTGCTTACCATTAGCATAAACTTTGCGCGCCAGAATGCCCCATAAATTCTCTATCGGGTTTAAATCGGGACTTCTGGCTGGCCAGTCCAGAACATCAATATTTTTTGATCTGAACCACTCTTTAGTAGAACGGGATGTGTGAATGGCTGCATTATCTTGTTGAAAAATGAAGTTATTTCCCATTAAATCTTCCCCGTGTTCAATCAAAGAAATTTCCAGCAATTCACAGTAATTTTCTGAGGTCATCCTTGTAGAAAAACCTCCCCAAATTATTAAAGAACCCCCACCAAAATTTCTACTCATTCGAACCTCTTTCTCCTTTTGTAAATCATGCCAGTAATACTGGAAACCATCTGGACCATCTAAGTTGAATTTCTTCTCATCACTAAATAAAACTTTTTCCCACTTGTCGCCGAAATCCATATGACTTTTTGCCCATAAAAGTCGTTTTTCTTTATGTTCCTTGGAAAGTGCTGGGCGCGCCATCCTTTTGGTGTATTGAAAGCGTTTTGAGTTACGCAACACTTGTTGAACTCTTCTGGTACTCACTGAGAGGTTCAGGCGCGCTTTAATTTCTGGAGCAAATAAGTTTTCCCTTGATGCCACTCGCATTATCATCGATTTTTGGCGTTGAGTTAACTTTGGTTTTGGGCCGGGACTTTTCTTTGTCCCATAATTTTCCTTTAATTTCAAAAAGTTGTTTACAACATTAAGAGATCTTCCAATCTTTTTTGCAATTTGGCGATTTGAAAGCTTTTGATCTTTATAAGCCAATATTTTTCCACGTTCTTCGGCTGATAAAGATTTTGCACGACCCATTTCAAAAAAAAACGTAAAAAAGTGGAAACCTAAAGTTTTTAAACTGTTAAAAAGCTGTGTTAGAAGCTTGAAAAGCAATAAACGATGCAAAAAATGCAATTTCACCTGTACTCTAATAAAGAATCGTCTAGAATAATCACTGAACTTATATTTATTTCGCTCTAATTTTGCTTTAAAAATGGTATATTTTTATTTTTTTTAACTATTGCAAAAGACCGACCAAAAAATTATAACGGAATCTATAGAGATTTGACATATAAATACACAGACCCAAAAAATGTGATAAAAATTAGTTACACTTAGAAAAAAATGGGAAAAAATATGTGAACCTATCTTTATTTCGGCGACTGTATTTTTAGACCACAAAATCGTCAAATCTGGCAGCTATGGGTGTGACTGACAAACAAAAAAAGTGCAGTGAGAGACAAAACAAAATATTCTTCGTCTATTGCCTCTCAGAAGGTTTCTAGTAAAAACTCTGGGAGTAAATAAAATTGTCATGATAAAGTTTCTCAAAAATCTGTTGTTCAGAGACGACTTTAAACTACAGATTACGTGGGACTTAGGTATAAATTTAACACACACTACATAAGCGGTGTGAGAAGGTAAGTAGTAATCTTTAGTGAAGGATTTATAGCATATAAGCCCGATATTTACTTTCAAATGTAGCCATTACAACCCTACTATCAGGATTACGATCAAGCTTCTCACACCACTTATGTTGTGTGCGTTAATTTTATACATGAGTGGCGGGACCTACAGTTTTAAAGTCGACTCCGAACGACAGATTTTTGAGAAGCTTTTCATGGCAATTTTTACTCTCAGAGTCTTTGCCAGAAATCTGCTGAGAGGAAGTCGCCGAAGAAATATTTTTCGTTTTGATGTCTGACCTGGGATTCGAATCAGGGCCTTTTGTCTAATAAGCCAACGCGCCTTCAAATGTGGTATCAATTGTCAAAACACTCTTTGGCAGTAAATTTTCACATAAACTAGCGTTTTCTATTTACTCATGAGTATGTCTCCTCACATGTGTCTCTGTTCTCTAAGTATTTTCGTTGGATTGTATTGCCTGTTATGTGTACTTGCGGCAGCAGGAAATGTTTGGCCATTAAACTGGGAGGGTATTTAAATAACAACAAATACGAAAATAATTTACATTTTGGGAAATCCTTAATAATGATAAAAAAAGAAGAGAAAGAGCTTGAGAACTCATAATTATGTTGTACGTTGAGATAATTTTTCATGCAGCATTCTGATTAAAATTACAAAAAAAGTTTTTTGTTTTTTTTGTTTTCTATTTTCATTTCCTATTTGAAATGACTCAGCAAGTTAGAAAATATGCTACGAATTTAAAACTTTAATTTTATTGAAGCAATCCTTGCTTTCTAACATTCGAAGTTACATATTTGCGGACATACTCCCCCCTTTAAAGTTTAAATTCCTAAAAAATTTATTGTTTTTATAACGAAATCAGTGGAACGTAAAAGCTTAAAAAGCCAAAAAGAAGTATTTCAAACTCAAATATTTTCAACACACAATGGTTTAATCAAGCCTCACCGAGAAAAAAAAAGCGGAAAAATATTTGAAACAAAATAAAGAACCTGAAACACTTAACTCGAGTTAAGTGTTGCACTCAACAACTGTAGCAACAATAAACAAAATCAACAACAAAAGCGGCAGCAGTAGCAGCAAGCGAATGAACAGCAACATTGAATGCTTACAACGTTTCTGTTTTTTTTTTGTATGCCACACTCTCCAAACCACTTGAAGTAAATTTAAGCATGAATTTGTGGAATTTTCTTGCAGTTTTTTTCTTTACTGTGCACCCTACAGTAAATTAAAGAAATTTTTAAATAATTTAGAAAACATGGCAAAGATGTCGTTGAGAACAGGCCGAAGAACTGGCAAGGAAGGGATCGTAGATGTCTGACGAAGAGGATACTTCTTCAAATTAGAAAAAGCACATGGGAATCCAATAAACCGTTGGTGGTCCAACATCTCTGGTTGAAGAATTTGAAAACTGCTGTGGACAGCAGTGGATAGCTGGAAGACCAATGAACTACTTGAGTTTGACATGAGACCGGTTCAAAGTCTAATAGGAATTCAAAGGGACACTATGCTATTGACAGTAGATATCGCTCAGCCGTTCCTACCATGATTACTGCAATAGCTGCAAGGATGTGGAAGAAACCGAAGCGATAGAACAACTCTTATGTGAGTGCCCTGAACTTCAAAACCAGCGTTCTTTTGAGTGACAGAACGTATGAAGATCTCTGCACAGTGGCGAATGAACCACTAAGAAAAATGGTCGATTTCATCCAAAGCTCGGTGTGGTTCAAAACCACTTGTCTTACACTGGGTAACATTATGGGCCATAAGGGCCACCGAATAAACATGCGTGTAAACGCCAAGAGAACTTAATCTGACCTAACGTAAGCCTATGTATTCAGATATAGTAGCGCTACAAACCGTTTAAAGATCTGGCCAGAATGGCGAACGTGCTACAAAACGGACTTGTCTTACACTGCATAATAATATGGGCCACCATATGACCTTAAGTGTAAACGGCAAGAGAACTTAATCTGATCTAACGTAAGCCTATGTATTCTGATATAGTAGCGCTACAAACCGTTTAAAGATATGGACGGGATGGCGAACGTGCTACAAAGCGAACTTGTCTTACACTGGATAATAATATGAGCCACCAAGTAAACTTGCATGTAAACGGCAAGATAACTTAATCTGACCGAACATAAGCCTATGTATTCTGTATACTAGCGCTACAAAACGTTTAAAGATTTGACCAGGATGGCGAACGTGCTACAAAGCGAACTTGTCTTACACTGGGTAATAATATGGACCATCGAATAAACAGGCGTGTAAACGCCAAGAGAACTTAATCTGATCTAACGTAAGCCTATGTATTCTGATATAGTAGCGCTACAAACCGTTTAAAGATCTGGCCAGGATGGCGAACGTGCTACAAAGCGAACTTGTCTTACAGTGGGTAATAATATGGGCCATCAAATGAACTTAAGTGTAAACGGCAAGAGAATATTGTGATATAGTAGGGCTACAAACCGTTTAAAGATATGGATGGGATGGCGAACGAACCACTAAGAGAAATGGTCGATTTCATCTGAAGATTGGGGTGGTTCAAATCCATTTGTCTTACACTGGGTAACTTGGTGGGCCATAAGGCAAGAGAACTTAATCGGACCTAACATAAGCCTCTGTATTTTGATATAGTATCGCTACAAACAATTTAAAGATCTGGATGGGATGGCGAACGAACCACTAAGAGAAATGGTCGATTTCATCTGAAGATCGGGATGGTTCAAAACCACTTGTCTTACACTGGGTAATATGATGAGCCATAAGGGCCACTGATTAAACATGCATGCAAACAGAAATGTATTCTGAGTATGTATTCTGATATAGTAGCGCTATGTTATATCCCCTGTATCTCCTGTCCCTGCCGCACGCAGTAAGATTTACACGCAGTCGCCGTAGTCTAGCAGTAGTAGTATGTTGGTTTATTAGACGTATGGCCAAGGTTCAAACTCCCGGTTCAGACATCAAAACGAAATATGAAAAAAAATATTTCTTCGGCGACTTTCTCCCATCAGATTTCTGGCATAAATCCAGAGAGTAAAGAAAAAATCGCCCTTAAATTCGAGTCGTTCAGAGTCGACTGTGGGTCACGCCACTCACGTATAAAAATTAACACACACAACATAAGTGATGTTGAGAATCTAGGCCGTAATCCTGACTCAAGGGTTGTAATGGCCAATTATGTATGTACAGAGAGAGTCAAAAGAAACTGTACAGAAAAATAAAATTCACCAAACTTAACTTTTACCATTTAAGGAGAGTACCCGAAAAAATTTTACAATGTTTCGTAATTTTTTTGTAATTTTTTTCGCTTCAATTAAAAAATAAAAAAAACAATTGAAAGAATTTTAAAATATAAATAACGGTAATTTATCAATGCATATATTTTTTTAATGTACACTTCTTTTGACGCTCACTGTATGTTAGACGAATGCGTAAACTTTCGCTTGATAAATTCACAAAAGTTATTTCATATGTTTAAAATATTTCATTGCATTTCAAAAATTCTCTAGCACATAATGGGCTTCTGGCACTCGCCGGACTGATGTCCTTATTTCAGACTTCGCTAGCAAAAGGATGTAAAAACAATTTATTTTCAGTGACTTCCTCTCAGCAGTGTTTTTGGGAAAAATTCTGAGAGGAAATAAAATTGCCATGAAAAGTTTTTCAAAACTCGGTTGTCGTCTTAAAATGATAGGTTTCGGACTCATGTATGAAATTATTACACACAAGTGGTGTGAGAAGCTAGGTTGTAATCCTGACTAAAGGGTTGTAAAAACTAGTTAACAGAGTAAGAGATATGGCAGCTGCTTTTGCCTATCAAGTATTAGCAGGATGTTAATCTGGCGAGGACTCTTTTGCCACCAAAACTCTTTGGGTAGAAACCGCCTGAATTTTTAAAAGAGGTGGTGTGCAAAACTGGGTTGTAATTCTGACTAAGGGGGTTGTAACAATCGATTCCGTTTAAATTTATTGCAAGAGGCTGTTTCAGAAGTTGATTTGTGTAAGCTCGTGACTGAATATTAATCTAGACTTGAGGGGATTACAGTAAGACCCCGCTTAACAGAGTTAAACGAGGCAGCTTAATACGTACATATGAAAATACATTGGAACTTCGGAAAATACAGTTGCAATCTTTATCCTAGACCGGGTTTAGAAAGATACACAGTAAACACCGTCGCTATATAGTGCATCAAAAGTATCAATACTGCGTAATACTGAAACAACGTTAAAAGGGGCAGCGTTAAGCGGGGTCTTACTGTATATTGCAGTGATTACTTGCAGTATAAAGGACACCAGCAGTCGTTAAGGTTGAATGAAATGTTTTTTTTTACATCTTTTGCCTAGGAAATTAAACAAAAACAAGAGACTGTTGCATTTCAAACAGCTACGGAAAGAGGATAAAGTTTAAAAGGGACTTTTTTTCCCTAGCATTTGCTGGAAGTATCTTCGTTTTCGAGTTCTACAGATGAAAGTATACAAAAACAAAAGTCAAAGTCAAAGGCTTTTTACTTAATTTGATACAACATAGCATGGGAGAAAAAAAAACTTTCAAAAATTTAAAAACAATGCAACACTAATTGCGTGCCATGAATACTTATAAAATGAACTAGAAGTTCTACCAACAAAAACAAAACAAAAACACAAACCGAAAAAATTAAAAGAAACACTTGCTAAATAGAAACCGAAAGAAGAAGAGAAAAAACTGAATAAAGAAATCCTTAGGATTACTCGTTAAATGAAGTTATTTATGCGTTAAGGACTGACTGTTGCATAGAAAGGCATCAGGATGGCAGACAAACGACATTTTGGCACCATAAACATTTAATTTTGTCCATTCAACTAAATGCAAATGAAATATGTTACACACACACACACATACAAAGAATACACGTACACGCATACCATTACATTACATTCCTAGAAGTATGCTTTAAAATGGGGGGCAAACATGTCTAAACTACTAGCTGGAAATAAGGAGTGCGCACAAAAAAAAACTGGACTTACATTTTTCGTTATAGAAATAAAATTAAGTGGAGGATTTTTTTCGTTTTATATTTCAATTAAAGTAAATAATATTTGAACTCTTTTGATGTATAAAATTTTTTTCTGACCTTGGTCTCAGAGCATCCAACCTTTTGAGCCACTTTTCTTCCAGACATTTTAGAGGCTTCTAATATTGATTTATTCTTACCGTAGAAACTGTTTTTTGGTTAACACCTGCTAACCTAGCAATCGTTTTTTGTAAGCGCCGTGGTTTTTCATTGCAAATGTCAATTATTTTTTTACGACATTCTTGTTGGGTGACCATTTTCAAAAAACTAATTTTCCTATTGCAATGAAATTTAGCCCGTGGATTTTGAAACAGATGACTAACAACAAAAACAATGTAACGGTATTTATTTTTTTTCAATTATAATAAAAGTTATAAGCTTAAAAGTAGGCTCATATTTTTTTTCGTGCGCACTCCTTATATTTTTTATAATAGAAAATTTGACTTACTTATGGCGCTCAGTGTATAAAAAATGTTTTGAAACTAAAAATTTTGGGAAACACAACAAACTTATATTCGTACATATATGATAATGTCCTGAAAATTTTTTTTTCGTGCGCACTCCTTAAATTTCAAATAAATGCTTCTGTGTATGTTTGTATGTTTTGTTTTTGAAAATTGAAAACATTTTGTAAATGGAAAATATCTTTGCCCTCGAAAGAAATTTATTCGGTATTAAACAGACACTTGCTTTGATAGGACCCCACCCCCCCAAAAAAAAAAAAAATAAAGAAAAATTCCCTACAATAATTTTCAAATGTTTTACAACGAATTGCCTGTAATTGTAATTCATAATGTAATTGTGTATGGTTTTATAAAAAAAAAACGTGTGTGAGTGTTTGTGTGCCAGTTTAAATGTCTACAATATTGTCTAAATATGACCAGTCTTTGGATTTGAAATTTGAAACACGTTTCAACAATTCTAACACAGAGTTTGTTCAGCGGCAAATGAGCCAATGAATGAAGACCAAAAGAAAAGAAATTCAAATTCAAAAACAAATAAATTTTGGAAATTACAAAAAATACAAATAGGACTCATAGAAATATATTTTAAGGCAATTGATTGAATTGGTGGCACTACAGAGCTGTTTTCCTACACTCTACAGCATTGAACAGACTTTGATTTCAACGTCAATGTAGTTTGCATAATACATAATAGGTCATTACAACCGTTCAGTCAAGATTACGGCCTAGCTTCTCATACGCCACTCCTATTGTGTGCGTTAATTTTATACGTGAGTGGCGGGACCTACAGTGTAACGTTGAATCCGAACGACAAATTTTTGGGAAACTTTTTCAAGGCAGGGTTATTTATTCTCAGAGTTATTGCCAGAAATCTGCTGAGAGGATTCATGTTTTTCGTTTTGATGTCTAACCTGGGATTTGAACTAGGGCCTTAAGTCTAATAAGCCAACACATTAATTACTAGACTACGGCATCCGGCAAAAACATAAATAAGCGATTTTTGAGTGAAGATCAGCCAGAAGTATTGCAAAAGCTACCAATGCATCCAGAAAAAGTCACACTTTGGTGCGGTTTATGCGCTGGTCGCATCATTGGACCGTACTTCTTCAAAGATGCTGCGAAGAGGTTGAATTGCATGACATGTGGTTTCAACAAGACGGTGCCACATGCCGCAACGCACGCGTAAAAATGGTTTTATTGAGAGGCGAGTTCGGTGAACATTTTCTTTCACGTTCAGGACCGGTCAATTGGCCACCTAGATCGTGCGATTTAACGCTTTTAGACTATATTTTGTGGGGCTATGTTAAAGCTCATGTCTATACAGACAAGCCCGCTTCAATTGAAGAATCAAAATGCAAGATGCAAAGATGCTTTGAATCGTAACGTAACTGTGAATGGTGAGAGCTACCGTAAGATGATATCCAACTTTTTTGTGCCCAAAATGGAAGAGCTTGACTTGCATGACATATGGTTTTAACAAGACGGTGACACATGCCACACAGCACTCGTAAAAATGGGTTTATTGAGAGACCAGTGCGGTATTATTTCACGTTCAGGAACGGTCAATTGGCCACCTAGATCGTGCGATTTAACGCTTTTAGACTATATTTTGTGGGGCTATGTTAAAGCTCATGTCTATACAGACAAGCCCGCTTCAATTGAGGCATCAAAATGCAAGAGCTTGACTTGCATGACATGTGGATGTGCCACATGCCACACAGTACGCGTAAAAATGGGTTTATTGAGAGACCAGTGCGGTGAACATTTTATTTCACGTTCAGGACCGGTCAATTTGCCACCTAGATCGTGCGATTTAACGCCTTTAAACTATTTTTTGTGGGGCTTGTTAAAGCACATATTTATACAGACAAGCCCGCTTGAATTGAGGCATTGGAAGACAAAATTGAAGCATTTGTTCGTGAAATACCAGCCGAAATGTTGGAAAGAGAAGGCCAAAATTGGACTAAGCGGATGGACCATTTGACCTAGTCGCGGTTAACATTTGCATCAAATAATCTTCAAACATTAAATTACATGGGCCGTACTGTCAATTCAAGTAAAGATTTGCAGTTTTCTGAATTTTATGTGCTTTTTTTTTTGAAAAATTTTTTCTATAGCTCTTAAAAAATCGCCCAATATAAGCCGATGACAGTTCCACAGTAAACAGAGAGTTTTTTCATGATAAATTGGATGGTGCTCTTGCATCTCTTATGGATTGGTAGCGTCTTAAATTTGTTAAAGTCGTTTAATTTCTCTATGGACTGCTTCAGAATCCAGTCAAAGAACATAGGCATGACCGTTTCACAGCAGATTTCTAGCAAACATGTAATGACCTTTCCACATTTCTGCAGGATCTACAGAAATCATTTGCAAGGTGCCCCACACCAATGCGCCTCAAATACGTGCCCATAACGCCCCGTTATGAACCCCAATCAACCATAATAGATGTGTTTACTTGGAGTTTAAGTATCCCCCATCCAGTTTTAGCCAGATTTTCTAAACCGTTTTAGATGTCGCCGTGGTCTAATAGGTAGTGTGTTGGCTTATTAGGCGAAAGGCCCGAGTTCAAATCCCGGGTCAGACATCAAAACGAAAATATTTCTTCGGCTACTTCCTCAGCAAATTTCTGGCAAAAACTCTGAGAGAAAAAAATTGCCATGAAAAGCTTCTCAAAAAATCTGTCGTTCGGAGTCGACTTTAAACTGTAGGTCCCGCCACTTATGTATTAAAAATTAACGAACACAACACGAGTGGTGTGAGAAGCTACGTGGTTGTACAATGGGTCAATTCTACCACCGGCTACTGTACTTGTCTCAGTTGACACGTACACGTCCTCAAACCTAACCTAACCTACACCATTGCTATATAGTGCACCACAAGTATCAATATAGTGTGCGATTTAGGGGAATCCCAATACTACCGCGTAATATTGAAACAGAGTTAAACGGAGCAGCGTTAAGCTGGGTCTTACTGTAATTGCAAAGCTTTAGTCTGGATTACAATCAAACTACTCACACCACTAATGTTATGTGTTTTAATTTTATAAATAAGAGGCGGCAGCTTAAAGTGTATACTTTTGTGGAACATGCGAAAACTTTAATTTCCTTTCCATAGAAAATGTATGAACCCTACTGAGAAATCTTACTGAGAGTATTCTCCAGACGCTGATAAAACTTCAAAGTTTGTAGGTTCATTTCTTAAAATTGCACAGTTTTTTTTTTGTGATTTTAATCGATTAGTTTTTTGTTCTGAATTCATAATAAATGGGTCAGACGGTTATCCTTGCCGTTCTTAATATTTGTTGTTGTAGCCTAAGTATTCCCACAACAAAATAAATTATTTTGTGTGTGTAGAATAGTGACAAAATTTGTTAAAATTCTTTTATTTGTAGAATGGTTTTCCCAAACCTGATTTAAAATTCCTTAAACGCATCAGACATTAAGAGACAGAAACATGTTCTTTTCGTCTTTTTGTTTTTTCTGTATTTTATTTGACCAATTGTAATAATTTTCATTTCCATTTAACACTCAAACATAAATGTTCGTAAAAAAATTTTATATTCTAGAGGTAGGTGTGGAGTTCCACTATGGATGGTTAAACCATTTTAATCAAAATGGTGTTCTACTCGGGCAAGGATCGTTATGACTATTTACAATGTGGTCGATAAATTCGAGTACACTGGTTCAGTAAGCAGGTGACTTACACTCGTACATGATCGAAACGCAATATCTGCTGAAAATATCAACCTTGTACGCGAGAGTGTACAGGAGAATCCGAGACAATTGATTTTGCGTAGTTCACAAGAACTCGATCTTTTCCAGACCATAAATTAGTGAATCTTGTACCATGATTTGGATCTTCATTGGTACAAAACTCAATAAACATCCAGAAAATAAAGAAAAACATAGGCTACGACAGTGTGTACGCTGAATGAGCTCTGAAGCAATTGCCAACTTCTACAATTTGGCCTATTTCAGTATGAATGGGTACGTGAAAAAGCAAAAATTTTCAACTTCGCGACAATACCAATCAGAGATCAGCAATAAGTATTCAAAACGATAAGTAGATTCGAGTCATACTTATAATTTCTGATACTTATACGCATTCATACTTAAGTATTTTAATATGATACTCATAATACTCATACTCAAAGTTGAAATTACTCATCATATTCATACTTAACAATACGCATGAAATTGAATGACTTCGACTCGTCTCTACTTAACATTTACACGAAGCACAAAGTAAGTATGATTCGTGTACGAACCCTGTTACACTCACAAGAAGATTGTGTGTATGCTTTGCTTGTTGTCTTTGCCTTTTCTTTCTTTCTTTGTTTGTATATGCAACAACAACAACAAAGGCTGTAAATTTTAATGAATGATTCGAATCACTCGAATCACTTATAAGTATTATAAGTATTTTTCTAAATTTATGAATCAGAATGAGTATGAGGCATATGAATCAAACATATTTCGAATGTTGTGAGTTTGATGTCAACTCATACTCATGACTCATACTCATTGTAACCTGTACTTATAAATCAATGTTGTAGCAAGTACAAATGAATCAGAGTAGTTGAATTTCAATTCTGTTGATTCACTCATACTCAAAATTGCATGAGTACTTATGAGTAGCGAAAAAACGATTCATTGTTAATCTCTGATACCAAACCTCATGAGATCTAATGGCATCGAAAGCACTACGAAAAAGTCATTGTTTGGTGTGAATTTCTGTTGTTAACAAACTCCATTAAAGTTCCGTGATTACCAACTTCTTTTAGGTGGAATTAGATGTTCTGGACACCAAAGGATGTGTGTGACTTTAAAGTCCTTCGACCTTTAGTTTATAGTCGACTTCGAACGACAAATTCTTGAGAGATTTTTCTCTCAGAGTTTTTGCCAGAAATATACTGTAGGAAAATCGCCGAAGAAATATTTTTTAATAATTCATTCGATATGTTTAACCTGGGTCTCACTTCTAAGAAGCCAACACTCTACCTACTAGACTAATACGACTTCATATATCTCATATATTTCACACACAGTATATTTTATTGAAATTTGAGTAGAGGAAATACTTACTAAATGTCCAATGTGTGCAATGAGTTTAAAAGAGGCCTACAACGGTCCTGTAAGACAGGACCGTCATTATATCAATACACACTAGTCTCTATATCTTCTTTCATTTGAGTTTTATTCACATATGTTGTGTCTACACCAATAATTGCGTCTTAGATCTACTATTCATGATCATCTGATCACCATGGTGTACATTTACTGCATAATCGTTGGTTTAGATCCCCAAAGATTTCCTAGCAAGAATTTTTCATATCAGGGTGACATACGTGGCCCTACCTGAAGTTACCATCTAATATATGTAGATATTGTACACAGAATGGGTCATTACAACCTTTCAGCCAGGATTTCGACCTAGCTTCTCACACCACTTATGTTATGTGCGTTAATTTTATACATGAGTGGTGGGACCTTTAGTTTAAAGTCGATTCCGAATGACAGATTTTAATTTTACCGACATATTGAAGGAATGACAATTAATTTGACAGATGTGTGACAAACTTACTGACCTTCAGGTTATTATTTTTTTTTTCGCGACTGTAAAATACAAATAAAAAATTTACCAAGACAAACAAATCAACACTTCTAAACCTCCAAAGGGCCATTTAAGTGGTTTTCCTTTAAAACAAAAGCGTTAAATATTGTGCTTCAAAGTTTATTTTTGGAGACAAAAAACAGGAAAAGACAAGAACAAGGAAAGGAAAAATTAAAATAAAACGTTTGATGAATACGAAATGAAGAAAATAATGTTCGAAATGAAATATTTTGCTTCACCATACTTTTTAGCTAGAAGATCAAATTAAATTAAACGAGATTTTTTTGTTTTGTGATAAATTAAAACAACAAAATATAGGACAAATGGAAAATTATTCAATATTTTAAAGGATTAGCGTAACATAAATTTAAGCAATTTCTAGATTTAAAATAAAATATTTGAAGGACAAAAAAATGAAAAGAAAATAATGCTCCATGGCAAGGAAAATTTAGTTTTTTTGGATTAACGACCAAACCTCATGGCAGGATATATTGTAGCTGCTTGGGAAATTCTGATTACATACATACAAAATTGGTCATTACACAACTCTTTAGTTAGGATTACGACCCAGTTTCTCACATCACTTATGCTGAGAGCATTAATTTTTACACATGATTAGTAGGACCTACAGGTAAAAGTCGACTCCGAACAATAAATTTTTGCACAATTTTTCATGGCAGAGTTTTTGCCAGAAATCCGCTAAGAGGCAGATGATGAAGAAATTTATTCTCATATTTCGTTTTGTTGGTGCTGTTTGACCTAGGGTTTGAACCGTGGCCTCACGTTTAATAAGCCAACACACTACAAAAACGTCTAACGGTGTCAAATTCTCAGATATGGCTTGAGGACCACGGCTTAGAGCTCGCGAAGAACAAGACTGAAGTCATACGGATGACAATAGATCACATTCCACTCGAGATAAGTACGCAAATAGATAATGCGGCACTGGTCACACAAAAAGGCAATTAGATATTTGGGTCTAAGCCTAGACAGTAGACTTAATTATTGGGCCCCAAATACAGCTTGCAGCTATCAAGGCAGAGAAACTAATGGACATGTTTAGCAGAATGATGGCAGACTGATGTCGGCTACGAACTCGATATTGCTGTGTGGAAGCGAGATGCCCTGGAGATTAAATCTAATCGTAAATCATTCCACTCGAGATAAGTACGCAGAGAGATAATGCGTCACAGGTCACAAAAAGGGCAGTTAGATATTTGGACCTCAACCTAGACTGTAGACTTATTTATTGGGTCCAAATACAGCATGCAGCTACCAAGGCATAGAAACTAATGGGCATATTAAGCAGGCTGATGCCAAATATTGGCGGACCAACACAGGCCAAACGAAAATTGTTTATGGTGGCGCACAAACTCGATATTGCTGTATGGAAGCGAAATATGGGAGGATGCGCTGGAGATCAAATCTAAGCGGAAAATATTAGCAGCAGTGCAGCTAACAGCGGCACTAATAGTTGCCTCGGCCTACCGCAACGTATCGGGGCCGCAGTCCTCGTGATAGTAGGTGAGATAGCTGTTAACCAACTGGCATTGAGCGAAGAAGGTCTTTGAAAATGAAGAGGGAAAATCCCGCTATTAGTAGCGCAGATTTCAGATCTCATACATTATGGCTATGGAGATGGACTAGTAGATGGAATGAGGAAACAACCGGAAGATGAACTGGTAGACTTATTCCGTCTATAGAGGCATGGATACGGAGAAATTTTGGGGAAATTAATTATTTTTTGAACCAGTTTCTTTCGGGTCATGGTTATTTCAAACAATATCTATACCGCATGGGCAAGGTGAACGATCCTGGCTGCATTTATGGCGCAGAATATACATTCTCCTATTGCATCAAATAGCAAGACGAAAAGAACATGTTGATCATAAGCAAATTGGTGAATTTACTCCCGACAACATTGTGCATGCAATGCTCGAAAGCGAGACGAAATGAAGCGCTCTGAGTGTACTCTGCAGGAAGAAGGCAATACAATAAAATGATACATGAAAAGATGAGCCAATAGCATGAAGCTGGCTTCAAATATGGTGTACCCAGCAGAGATCAGCAATGAATCGTTTTTCTGCTACTCATAAGCACTCATGCAATTTTGAGTATGAGTAAATCAACAAAAACTTAAATTTTATTACTCTGATTCAGTCGTACTCGCTACAACATTGATTAATAAGTACAGGTTACAATGAGTATGAGTCATGAGTATGAGTTGATATCAAACTCACAACATTCGAAATATGTTTGATTCGTATGCCTTTAGAAAAATACTTATAATACTTATATGGGATTCGAGTGATTTGAATCATTCATTAAAATTTACAGCCTTTGTTGTTGTTGCTTTTACAAACAAAGAAGAAAGGAAAGACAAAGGCAGCAAGTAAATCATACACACAATCTTCTTGTGAGTATTGTGGTGTTCGTACGCGAATCATTCTTATTTTGTGCTTCGTGTAAATGTTAAGTAGAGACGGGTCGATGTCAATAACCTTATGCGTATTGTTAAGTATGAATACGACGAGTACTTTTAACTTTGAGTATGAGTAGTGTGAGTATCATATTAAAATAAGTATGAATGCGTATAAGTATCTAAAATTATAAGTATGATTTGAATCTACTCATCGTTTTGAATACACGTTGCTGATCTCTGATATCCAGACGTGGGAGAGTAGACAACGGTCCTTAACGCGACGTAGTTATGGGCCCTTCTAGAAGTAATGCAGATAGCCGTCTCGGAATGGGTGTATCCCTAGAAGAGGAGGAGGAATTGTTTTAGCGGAATCACCACTCGACGCACGCAGTTAGTGACGGTCGCTGTTATTGCGAAGGCATTTTGAAACCTACACGCCAAAATATGACGGAATCAAATTCATGTACCCGTTTATTCTGAAATGGGCTTCATCACTGATGTATGTATGTATGTATGTTGCTCGAACAGTACACCCATTTGAACAAACAATTTTATTATTTGCACAAGTCGTTGAATGCTGTATGCGCCTATGGTAACGATGACAACTAACCACCCTCTAGATGAGTGTTGTCAAAACTTATATTTTGAAAGTTCTTGTGCATTTGAATTAATTAAAGAAGAAAATTTCATGTTTTCCTAATTAGAATAGAGCATTCAAAGTTATCAAAAATTATTTTCTATAATTTTTATATCTTCTTACCAATTACTACGTAAAATAATCAAAATTTTCTAAGCATTACTATGAATGGAAACCGAAAAATTATTGCTGCACCTGATGCAACAACATTTTTGTATTGAAATTCAAATTCATATTGAAAATCAAGAATTCTTAAGAATTTCATTTTCCCAGATTTTAAAATAAAAATTTTCTTCCAAGTTGTGGACAGTGACATTCAAAAAGTCCCAGAATAAAAGAACTTTGCAGACAAATACATGAGGTATGAGAAAAAATGATCACATGTGTTGAATAAAAACGGATTGAAAACTTTTGGAAATTTTCTTTTGTTGTAACTGGCCATTCATGAATTATTTGGTGTTAGATTTATGAAAATTTTCAATCAATTTTAAGGACATTATCATGCATGTACGAGTATAAGTTTGTTTTGTTTCCTTAAATTTTTAGTTTCAAAACATTTTTCATACACTAAGTGCCATAAGTAAGTCAAATTTTCTATTATGAAAAATATAAGGAGTGCGCACGAAAAAAAATGGGCCAACTTTTAAGCTTATAACTTTTATTATAATTGAAAAAAATTAATACCGTTACATTGTTTTTGTTGTTAGTCATCTGTTTCAAAATCCACGTGCATAAATTACATTGCAATAGGAAAATTAGTTTTTTGATAATGGTCACCCAACAAGAATGTCGTTAAAAAATAATTGAAATTTTCAATGAAAAACCGCGCCATTTGCAGAAAACGATTGCCAGGTTAGCAGGTGTTAACCAAAAAAACAGTTTCTAAGGTAAGAATAAAACAAAATTAGGAGTCTTTGAATCTAATACGTATTTTTCTAAAACACCCTAAAATGTCTGAAAGAAAAGTTGGCTCAAAAAGTTGAATGCTCTGAGATCTTTGTCAGAAAAAAATTTTATACCCAAAAGGAATTCAAATATTATTTACTTTAATTGAAATGTAAAACGAATAAAATCCGCCACTTAGTTTTATTTCTATAATGAAAAGTGTAAGTTCAGTTTTTTTTTTGTGCGCACTCCTTACTTGTAGCACAATAATAATTTTGTTTTTTGTTGTTGTTTTTATTTTTCGAAATTTATTCGTCAATTCTTATTTACTTTTCTCGTTATCCTAAGAAAAAAATGAATTATTTCAGTGGTGTTTATTTACTTTTTGCGTTCAGTGTATATTGTTTATAACTTTTGATTGCTTACAAGCCCTTAAGTTTTATTTTGTTTTGTTTTATTTATTTATTGAACCAAAAAAAAATTTGTTTGTGTTGTTGATTTTAAATTTTTATTGAATTTTGTTTTTCAATGTCTTTGAGTCGGGGGTGTCAATTTTGCAATAAATTACCATGGTTTTCTATAGCACGGTTTGAATAAGAGTTTTACTGCGGTCTTCCCCGCATTTGAACGATATTATATCGGGTCCGCCATCTAACGTTTTTTTTTTCAACTAGTGCTTATTTCGTGAATGGTAACACTAAGCTCATGTCTGATTTGACAGATAATTAGATTTATCCTTCCCCGCTGAACAAATATGGTTGTGTATACGCTTGAACAACCCTGGAAAATATTGGGACATTACTTTGAAACTCATGGTAATGTTGCAGAATGTGTGCGAAAATTGCGTACTGATTTTGGAAAAAGAGAAGCACCGTCAGCTCCGTATGTTCGTTACCTTATGAAAAAAAGTGAAAGAAACTGGCTTCCTCATCGATAAACCAAAGCGTGCTGTGGCAGAAAGTGTGCGAGAAGTATCATCAACATCAATTTACCGTCGTTCTCAACAATTGAACATTTCGGTAACATCATAGAGACGAATTTAAAGACCTTGGTATGACGCCAAACAAAGTCCAATTGGTTCAGGAGTTGAAGCCAATTGATCATCCAATACGTTTTCACTTCACTAAGTGGGCCTGCTATCGACTTACAGAAGATGCCGATTTTGGCAAAAAAAAAAATCATCGTTTCAGATGAAGCTCATTTTGATCTTGGCGGGTATGTAAATAAGCAAAATTATCGCATTTGGGGCACAGAAAACCCGCACGCATACACTGAAAATCCGACACACCCAAAACGAGTCACTGTTTGGTGCGGATTTTGGTCCAGAGGCAGAATTGGGCCATTTTTTCTTCGAAAATAAGCAAGGAGTGGTCGTCATAGTCAATGGCAATCATTATAGAGCCATGTTGAACGAAGTTTTGTTCACAAAAATTGACGGGGAGGATATTGGCAACATTTGGTTTCAACAGGACGGTACTAAGTGACACACAGCCGAAGCTACACTCGATGTTTTGTGCCCTGTTTTTGAACATCGCATTATCAGCCGGAGAGCTGATGTCGTTTGGCCACCTCGGAGCTGCGATTTGACACCGTTGGACTATTATTTGTGGGTTGCCGTCAAAGATAAGTGTTACGCCGACATGACAGAGACAATGGATGCTTTAAAGGATAATATTTGTGAAGCCATTGATGAAATACAGCTGCACACAATCCATAATGTGCTTAAAAATTGGATCGATCATGTAGGCTACTGCATGGCCAGCCGAGGCAGCCATTTGAATGAAATTATTTTCCATTATTAACCGGAAGGATTTGTACTTCCAAATAAAAAAAAAGAAATTTAGGAAAATATTCAGTAGTAGAGTTTTTTTAAAGCATTTTCAAAAAAAAAAAGTTATTTGGCGGACCCTTCATGTTGAAAAGTTAACATTTCAAAGCTTTTTATCCATACAAAATGGAAAAAGTAGCAATTTTTAAAGGTCGTAACTTGTTTCCAGTCAAAAAGTTGATTTAAAAAATATTTTTTGAAAAACGTTTAACATTTAAAGGTAAATCTACAATAAAGGACGTGCCTTGCTTAGGCTTAGGCATAGGTTTTAAGCATATTGTTCAAACAACGAATAAGATAAAGCCGCTGGCTCTTATCAAAAAATCAATCGTTTTAATTTAGTTAGGAAAATTTTGTAAAGATCATATGGACTTACCACTGTATCACATCGATTTTCCATTATGCTCTGTACGGAAAGGATATCTTGAACTACCTTAAGAATAGTGTTGCTGTAGTCAATATATTTGAAAGTTCTCAGTACTATCAAGAACGTTGAGTTGCCATTATTCGATGCTTGTCATTATGCAGTTGCTTGGATTGGCTGAATAATAGTAGCTAGTCAGCCATAGCTTAGCATAGCTGAGCTCCGAAAGTTCTCAATGCTATCAAGAATGTTGAGTTGCCATTATTCGATGCTTGCCATTATGCAGTTGCTTGGAGTGGCTGAATAATAGTAGCTAGTAAGCCATAGCTTAGCATAGGATAGCTCCGAAAGTTCTCAATGCTATCAAGAATGTTGAGTTGCCATTATTCAATGCTTGCCATTATGCAGTTGCTTGGGGTGGCTGAATAATAGTAGCTAGTCAGCCATAGCTTAGCATAGCATAGCTCCGAAAGTTCTCTGTGCTATCAAGAACGTTGAATTGCCATTATGCATAGTAGCTAGTAAGCCCTTACAATACAGGTGCAGAGGAAAAAGACTTAAAATTGTATGGAGCGCCAACTTAATTGTAGTACGTGGATCTTTGTATCCCTCGTATCAAGAAATTTCTACGACACCAGCCAGCCATAGCGGAAGACCACAACTGTGTAGATTTACTAAGTTGTCCTTGGTGCAAAGCATTATTTTCTCCCCCAATTCTTTATTACAAACATTGAGGGCAATGATGAGCTTTTTCTATTCGTTTGCCAAGACTGCTTCTTATACAAAATAAGCCTCAACAAGTGCATCTTATTACGAAATCCAAGATTCTTTATATGCTCAGCAAGGACAGCAGTTGGTGTCAGTTGCCTTTCTGTATTTTTGACAAATTTTCAGTAAATCCTTGGGTTTGGGTTGTTTGCCAATTTTTTTTTATTGCAGTCATGGAAGTTTTTTTCTAAAAAGAAAAACAGAAAGAAAAAAATTCTTTTATTTGTTAATTAACATCGAAATGGAATACAAGAACTAAAAAAGAAAAAAACAACAAAAAAAAAAAATCATAATAAAATCATCATCAGCGTCATCAATAATTAATGATACGTACATGACCGATACGTTGAGCACGATTTGCACATGTTTTCTTAACAAATCCCTGAACTTCATTCAATACAACATGTTGCCAATATTTAGTAACATTTCAAAACTCACCAACACAATTACATACACACATAAACATAGAATATTTTATAAGATTGTGTCAGTGTGTTACAACGTTACAATGTTATCCTTCTCCTCATCCTCCCATTTACCATTTCGTTTACGTACTTATTGGCAATTGATGTGGCACACAGCAAATAATCGAAAATTAAGCAACAATTTATTACCAAATAATTTTGTTGTTGCTTCAATTTTAGATTCTATTTTCCTTTTCCATTTTCTATTTTTCTTTTGATTCCCTTTTTTTTTTTTATTTAACAATTCCATGCTGATAATAGAATGGAAGCGACCGACCCACCCAAGTTTTTCCAATTTTTTTTTGTCGACGAAATGATGAAGAGCATTTGCAAGTACATTTGCTTGTACCACTTATTGTTGTTGAGAGAGAGAGAGAGAGAGATATTTTAAGGATTCTTAAGTGTCTTATGTTTTGCTATTCAAAGAAAATTAAATTTCGTTTATATTTCAACACCATTTCTCAAAGGATAACAAAAAATATCAAAAAAATTTATGAAAAAGAGATCGTTAAGAGATT
Organism: Sarcophaga peregrina; assembly: GCA_014635995.1. Lineage (NCBI taxonomy): Eukaryota > Metazoa > Arthropoda > Insecta > Diptera > Sarcophagidae > Sarcophaga > Sarcophaga peregrina. Next base: position 95,777,987 of record CM025790.1, read on the forward strand.
ATCCAATTAAGGGTTTAAAAACTGCCGATCTGGCAAGGCAGTCGTCTGCTTGATCTTCTGTTGTCAATAGTATGAGTGAAATTCACCTACATTGATTTATAAGCACAGGTTGCAATGAGTATGAGTACAACATTGACATCAAACTCACAAACATTCGAAATATTTTTGATTCATACGCCTCATACTCATTCAGATGCATACATTTAGAAAAGTAGTTATAATACTTATAAATGATTCGAGTGATTCGAATCATTCATCCAAATCTACAGTCTTAGTTGTTGCTGCATATATATTTTTGATTCATATGCCTCATACTCATTCAGATGCATAAATTTAGAAAAGTATTTATAATACTTATAAATGATTCGAGTGATTCGAATCATTCATCAAAATTTACAGTCTTAGTTGTTGTTGCATGTAAAAACAAAGCAAACTAAGAAGAAAGGAAAGACTAGGACAACAAGCAATGCAAACATCTTCTAATGAGTACTGTGGTGTCCATACGCGAATAATACTTATTTTGTGCTTCGTGTATATATAGAGTCATGAAGAGTCGAAATCAAACAACATCATGCGTATTGTAAGTATAAGTATAATGAGTACTTCCAACTTTGAGTATAAGTAGTATGAGTATGATATTAAAATGAGTATGAATGAGTATAAGCATCTGAAATTATAACTAAGACTCGAATCTACTCATATCGTTTTGAATACTCATTGGTGTTTTCTGATACACATTATGCCACATTGAAAATTCTACAGGAGCAATATGAAGGCATGTTCACCTCAGATGTAGTTGATTGACCTAGTTGGACTTTTTCTTAAGTTTCATAACTATTCTAATCAGGCATATAGCCTTAACTGCCAGATTGGACGATTTATAGTAATTTTAAAGATTTTTTGCTCTGAAAATATCAAATTGACGATGTGACCTTATTTTGACGATTTTAAAAAATTTAAAAATTTACTTCACATTCTTTACTTTAATACATTAAAAGCCACTTTAAGCTCGAGCTTTATGTGCTCGCCGAGAAAGGCGAGTGTTAATGTAAGAATACATGATTCTCGGAAGCAAGTCCCTTATTTGACTCGAGCAAAATCGGCTAAAATATCGATGCAACAGTGAAACATAAACCACAGTGCAACGATGCGCCAATGAATCAAGGGAGTTCGATACCCTGCCGTCATTAAGGAGCATCATACGCTTTCTCTTGTACGCGGTCGAGAAGTCTCAAAATAGACGTTGAGGCACGGTATAGGCCTATACAAAAGAGTTGTATTCTATTCCCTTTTCTGATACAAGTTGTGTAAATAGTAAGAAGACAAGATGGAGTGAAGTATTTCTTGGACTCTCTTAAGAAGCTAAGGCGCTGAAAAAGGTGTCGGTTCTAGAGAGCACCACACTGAATTTCATGGCGATTTTGTGACGATTCTTTTTACGATTTCCATGAAAGTCTTTGACGATTTTGACGATTTTTTCTAATATTTGACGCTTCATTTATCTAGCAGCTGTGCACATAACACAACGTTCCTCAAAGCCGGCGTGAGACTGATTTATGCACCAGAATTATGAAATCTGGGTATATCGAAAGCGCTCCATTTAGAGTAGCTGTGGCAGACACTGGACCGATATTATATTTCACACATAATGCCATCAATATGTCTTTGAATTTGAAATGAAAATAAAAAAAATTTCAACGAGATCGAGAAGCTTTAATTAAAGGCCCGTTACTTTACAAAATTCGATAAGATTTACTTGATAAAGTAAATTTCCTTTGGAAATGGTGTACTCAATTAACATTTGCTTGAGGAAAAAGAAATTCTTTTCCTCTGAACGTACTATATTAGAAATTTTTATATTGTGTTCCTATTTTGAAAAATAATTTCTCTACAAGAAAATTTATGTTGTACGGTTAGTAGCTATTAAAGCACATGGAGGCTGGCTTTTAATGGCAGAATAGAATAGGAATTTTTTTTTTAAGGAGAACAAAACTAATTAGCAGTAAATGAGAAATTAAAAATGGACCTGCCATGCAACAGCCAACAAACATATGCCATAACATTACTGGGTAAATAAAATGATTTTATAGTCTGTTAAGACAAAATTACTCTCATATACACGAGAGTTCAAAAAGGAACGTTTAAGAAGATAATTTCGTATTTAATTTGATTTAAATTAAATTGGAATTTATTTTAATAAATTGACATATTCCTTGTCCAAAGGAATAGAATTTTTAATTCAATAAATTCATTTAAATATTTAATATTTAACTTAAAAACTTTTTACCTTTTCTTAGCTTGTAATATCAACCATAGAGGCCTTGAGATTCAATGGGCTTAAGAAGAAAACGCAGTCCAAATCCTAATATTAGCATATACGAGAGGGGGAATATTTCCTACGTTTAAAAATTTTAAAAATATTCACTTCCTATGCAGAGAATATCACAGATATAATGGAAAGAGCTCATATGGGGCAACATTTTTAGAAAAGAACAAACTTGCCTTATTTAAATGCAGAAAATGTAAACAATTAACTAGGGAGTGATGTATATTTGAAACATCGATTATTTCCAGACGTCAGCACAAACAGAACATTATAAAAATGTGTGTGCGTATTTGTGTGAAGGATGTGTATAGCCCAAAGGAAAATTGTTAGTAATACTTTCAAGTCTAACCTAATAATACGTTTGTGTTGTGGAAAATGTACACTGCCAAACCCCTAAAGGCTGCGTATTTAACTTTAGAAATATTCTTCCAAAAAATAGAGAGCATTTCTTATTGCTATTAGTGAATCTCATTAGAAAATACTGAATCTTACTGTCTGTTTTCTTTGGGTGTATAACTGTTATACAAAAAAAAAATTCGAAAAGAAGCAACGAGAATCTGCTTCATTGAAAGCTGACACGAAACTGAATGCATTTTTACACTCTTTTTAACGAAAATTGTTGATGTTCGTGCCAGAGATCAGCAGCTAGTATTTAAAACGATGAGTAGATTTGAGTCATACTTATAATTTCTGATACTTATACGCATTCATACTTATTTCAATATCATACTCATACTACTCATACTCAAAGTTGGAAGTACTCGCATGATGTTATGCATAATGTTATTAATATCGACTCATCTCGACTTAACATTTACACGAAGCACAAAATAAGTATGATTCGCTTACGAAAACTGCAATACTCACAAGAAGATTATGTGCATCATTTGTTTGTTGTCTTTGTCTTTTCTTTCTTCTTTGTTTTTGGATGCAACAACAACAAAGGCTGTAAATTTTAATGAATGATTCGAATCACTTGAATCACTTATAAATATTATAAGTATTTCTCTAAATTTATGATTTAGAATGAGTAGGCGTATGAATCAAACATATTTCGAATGTTGTGAGTTTGATGTCAACGTTGTACTCATGCTGATTGTAACCTGTACTTACAAATCAATGTTGTAGTGAGTACGAATGAATTAGAGTAGTTGAAATTCAATTCTGTTGATTCACTCATACTCAAAATTGGATGAATGCTTAAAAACGATTCATTGCTCATCTCTGATACATACATACTCTGCAGCCAGGATTACGACCTAAATTCTCACATCACTTATACATGCGTAGACGAATCCTGACGTTAAAATTTTTGAAAAAGTTTTTCATGACAAAATTCCTCGAAGATTTCATGCCAGAAATCTGCTGAGAAAAAGTTGCCGAAGAAATTTTTTTTATATTTCGTTTCGTTTTTGATGTCTGACAAGGGATTTGAACTGTGCCTCACGAGTTTATATGTCAATACAATCCCTACTAGACTACGACGAGTTTTTTTGCGTTTCTAAAAGCTCTCTTAGATTTAATTCCGCAGCATATGATAGTGGCCAGAGCTTTGGATATAATAAATGTCTCATTAAACAGGAAGTTAGTTAGGAGACTTCGTGACGGAATGTATAGAGTGGCTAATGACTTCTACACAAAATGTGGCTTGGGTAAACATAAACTTTACGATTTTAACGCAAGTTTCGTAACGAATCTTAGAAATAAAAGTGAAAGAAAAGCCACTCTGTGATATAATGATGGATTGAAGACAACTGGAGGGAGAGTTTTAGATTCCAGAGCAAAATATTTTAAGCCTGCGGAGAAATTCAAGGGTAACTTCCAAGAAAAAGTCTACGCTAACGATAGATGTGCTGAAATCGTTTGGGGCAGAAAGTACAAAGTACTGGCGAAAGTCAAACGAAAGCCTATTGAAAGAAGCTCTCAATTCAACCTGAACACTCTCTTAAAAAGGGGCTTATTTTGTAAAAGAGTCAAAAAGGAATCTTGAAACAGGAGTCCATATCGAAACCAAGGGAAAATCTATGCTTTCGAAAGAGGTGCTCAATTTAACTTCAATAGAAGATAGAAAAGACAGGACGTATCAACACTAACAGTTAAGGTGCCATCCGTGAATTGGCTTTTTGAGTTTAACTGGGAAATAATATGGAACCGGCTTTTGAAACTGAATCACTTATAAGGGAAGAATAAGGTTATGTGGGGATTTGCCGCAATAAGGAAGCAAATAAGTTTACAAAAAGCGGAGATGCTGAATCGATAGTAGCGCCAGAAACTATATTCGAAGAGGAGAGGTAGATAGAGAGAGAGAGACAGAGAGAGACAGAAAAGCTTCTCAAACGAATAAATATTTTGTTGAATAACTGCAGTGGATGGAGACTTGAATCGTGCATCAGAGTATCCAAGAATTATCTGCTAACAGTAAAAGACTGTGAAAGTCACCGTAGTCTAGTAGGTAGTGTGTGGTTTCTTGGTGCAAAATCTAACTATGAATAGAAAAAATAGTATTTCTTTCGAAGACTTCCTCTCTCACTAGTCTGTTGGGTAAGTACAGGTAGAAGGAGATTTTAGTTATGCATCCGAGTTTCTAAGACTTACATGAGCTCAGTAAACGGCTATAAAAGTCGCTGGCAGAAAGGTAGTGTATTGTTTTATTAGACAAGATTTCATGGTTCAAAACCTAGCTAAGGAATAAAATATATTCCTTTCTGGCAAAACTCTGAATATAAATAAAATTTCTATGAAAAGTTGGTTAAATCAAGCATTTACGGTGACGTAACTCTTAGTGATGTGATGATAAGTCATGAATAAAATCAAAACACACAACATGGGTGGAAAGGATTAGTTAGGTTGTAGTCCTGGCTAAAGGTTTGTATTAATTAATGAAGAAAGTAAGTAAACGGTCTTTTGACATGGTGTTGTAGGCTTAAAGAGAACTTAATCGGAGAGGGATTCATCTGGAATCGAATGTGTTGATTCTGTGATGATGGGAATGAATCGTTAGAATAAATATTTGGTGTATGTGAGACATTAATGCATCCCAGAAGGAAAGAACTATACGCCTATCAGGTACTAAGCATGGAATTGTCCTTGTTGCCGGCAAGCAATATTTTAAAGTTCGTCAGAACAAATTGGATTGTAGTGACCATCAACCTAGTAACTTTTTTGCTACAAATTGATTAAAATTCCAAAACTTAAACCTTCAAACAATTTTAAGTGTATTGCCATATTTTAAGCACTTAAAATCCCTACTATTACACACAGTTTATCTATTAAATTTCCACTAAAGTAAGTACAAATGAAAACAGTCTTATCGAACTGAACTGAAGGCAAGAAACAAAAAGAGAACGAACGCGGAGAAATATAAAGATTTTAAAACAAAAGTAAATACTAAATCAATGACATAACAATGGTATAACATACATACCATACCATACCATGCCATGCCATACAACAATACAAGACCCATGTATTGAGTCTATGGAAGGAAAATAAAATGCAGCTTTACTTAGAACAGCTATCGCAGTCAACCATCCAAAATAAAACGGAAACAATGGCCTGACAAGCTGAGGATATGGTAAATGCCAATCAGCAGAAAAAAAAACTACGCCAGTAAATGAAAAATATTGGAAATACAAAAAAAAAGGAAAAAAACAATTGCGAAATTCTATATTAAATCGCTAAAAATAACTCTCTGTGTGTACAATTGAACTCGACTAAATAAAAATCAGTAACAGCAAATACTGCACTTAAAATGCTGCAATAAGCTATAGATAGGGTATCTTTACGAGAGATTGAAATCTGGGGAAACATTTTGGGAATGTTAACTTTCCATTGGGAAATCGCCGTAGTCTAGTAGGCAGTGTATTGGCTTATTAGACTTGAGACCATGGTTCAAACCCTAGATAAATAATTATTCCTTTGGCAACTGCCTTTAAAGAAATTTCTAAATGAAACTCTGACAGTAAATAAAGAACTGCCAATACTCGTAAAAAGTTTCCCAAAAATCTATTGTTCAGAATCGATTTTTAATTACAAGTCCCATACATACAAGGTGGCTGATATGTATTGCAGCTAACTTCAGGTTGTTACAATTTTTAAACTGCTCGTCTGACAGCTGTCACATTTATTCCAGTGTAATTTTATTATTTACAAGCTTGCAAAAGCCTTTTGATCTATTGCATTCAGAAGAAAAAAAGTTATTCGTAATGGAATTCAAGCGTGATAGTGTGATTGCTTTATATTAGGCTGGAAAACTACAGGTGGCTATCGTTAAAGCCCTCCAGCATTTAAATGTGAATAAATCTTTTGTTTCTCGTACCATTGCTCGTTACCGAGATACTGGCGTATTGCATCACGTCCAAAAAGTGCATGAAAAAAAGTAGAACCTCCAGAAATGCTCTCAAAAGTGAAAACCAGATTTGATCGAAATCCATGCCGCAGGTGATAGAAAAATTGCTCGTGAGCTGATTATATCGCGAGAACGGATGCAATACATATTGAAAAATTACCTTGGATTAAAGCCATTGAAGTTCCAAAAAGTGAGCAAGAGCTCACCGATGGACAAAAAAAGTTAGGCTGTAAAAAGCCAAGAAGTTACTTCGCTTGCACGAAAGTGGCCAATTACCGAATTTGGTTTTCTCCAATGGAAAGTCATTCCAAATTAAGCAGTTTGTGAACAAACAAAATGATCGGGCTTACTTGCCAAAGAGGTCAGCTGAAAATGTACACCTGCGATTGGCCAACAGAACTCAAGGGCCGCCGTAACGGCAACGACCATCGGCCCTTTTTTCCGCTTTTGTTCATCGACCGTGGGGTCAAAATATATGCCGAATATTTTCGGGAAAATGTCTTAAAGACAGTTTTGAAACCCTGCGTAGGCAAACATTTCGGCCGCCCGCCATGGACATTTCAACAGGACACCACTGCACTCAGCACGCGTCAACCAAGAATGACTTAAAAAGGAGGTTTCTCGCCTGGTTTCTACCGGACAATGGTTACCAAAGTCTTCGGATCTCATTCCGTTGGACTTTTGCGCCTGGGACACTTTGGAGAGTAAGGTTCTCACAAAAAATTCCAACATGGCGATCATCACAAGACTGCAGAGCGTCTTTCGTGCAGCCTGTGATCGCTTTGTCGGCCGTTTGAAGGCCATAATTCGTACCAAAGGTGGCTAATTTGAACAAATCTAAACTGATTTTAAAATTTGATGTAATTTCCAAAATTTTTTATTTTTGAACAATAAAATAAAAAAAATAATTAAAAAATATGGAGCTTTACTTTGTTGCATTCCATCAAAATCTCCAAATCTCAATCCGTTGGACTTTTGCGCCAGGGGCATTTTAGAGAGTAAGGTTCTCACTAACAAAAATACCAAAATGGCGATCATTTCAAGTGACGTCTTCGCCGGGAATGTGCCAAAATACCGCAGAGCCACTTTCATGCAGCCTGTGATGGCTTTATCGGCCGTTTGAAGGCCATAATTGGAACAAATCTAAACTGATTCTAAAATTTAATGTTATTTTCAACATTTTTTTGCTTTGGAACAATAAAATTAAAAGAAAAAAAAAATTAAAAAAAATTTTAAGAATATAACGCTTTACTTTGTTGCATTATATATCAGCCACCCTGTATGTATGTATGGACTCAATATATGTATTCCGATTGTGAAAACATTTTCCTGCTCACTAATAACAGAAACTCTAATTTTTAGAGCAAATTTTTAAGGCATCGTTATAAGGCTGGAGGCATTGTTGAAAGGCAAACGATTAAAATCCAACAATTTCTGATTCATTTTGTTTCATTCCCTTCCATTTCAAAAAAATATTGAATGGTTAGGTCTACTATGGTATATAAATATAATATTGTACACACACACACAGACAAACACACACACTTACAAATATATTTTATCAGCAGCATCAGAGTATTTATTAGTCTCGTAATCCTCAGACAGTTGTTGATATATTTTCCCCCTAACCAAGTGATACAAAACTAAACAATGCCCGGGCATAGAGGAAAATCATACTCTGGCATTAGAGTGTAACCAAACCCGTTCTATACAATCGAAAAGCTAAACTTATACAACCGCACATACATACATACGTACATACATACGTATACCGTTAAATCATCTTTAGAAACCGCGTATTATGCACTTATCAAGTGATTTTTTTCCAATTTTTTTCCAATTTTTTTGCATTTTTTTTCTGCTTTTATTTGCCACTTTTTTTCCTACAATGAAAATAAATTCATTGGCTTTTGTTGTTGTTGTTGTTGTTGTTGTATTTAGCAAAACAAAAAAAATTTCCTGCGCCGTTCTATAGACTTCTATAGAAATAGAATACATATGTACGTACGTAGAGATTGTTGGGAAATATTTTTCCTTTCAAAGAGGAAGAGAGATAGAGAGAGAGAGAGAGGGGGGAGAGATGAGTAAAGATTTTTATTTCATATTATTTTCCAACAGAAATGATATATTGAATGCAGATTTGTAATGCTAAAGTCAATAACACTGCTGAGCGTTATTTATTTTAAGACTTTAAAAAAGAAAGCCATCCTTGCAGTTTATTGTATCGCTTAAGGGATAATAAATTTTTTTTTTAAGGCAACTGGCAAAAAGCATATCATAAATGTGGAGTCATATACCTGTACCTTTAGTAATTTTACGAATAATCAGCACAAAACAAGATATTATTTGGTAAGGAATTATTAATGAAATGCTGGAGACAAAACTGCTATAAAAACTTGATTAAATTTTTTCGTATATAATGTAACGGGTAAGCCATTTATGGATTTATATTTGAATCATCGATTCATTCCAGACATCGACACAAAGAGAATATGTTAAGAAATGTGTTTGTATTTGTGTGAAGCATATGTATAACCCAAAGGAAAATTGTTAGTAATATTTTCAAGTCTAACCTAATAATATGTTTATGTTGTGGAAAATGGAAAATGTACACTGCCAAGCCCCTAAAGACTAGGTATTTATGTTTACAAATGTCCTTCCAAAAAATGCAAATCATTTCTTATTGTTATTAGTGAATCTCATTAGAAAATACTGAATCTTACTGTCATTTTTCTTTGGGTGTATTTCAGTTATACAGTACAATGGGTCAATTTCGACCTCCGGGTACTGTGCTTGTCTTGACCGACAGGTGCTCGTCCTCTAACCTAACTGTTATACAAAAAAAAAAGAAAAATTCAAAAAGAAGCGATGAGAATCTGCTTCATTGAAAGCTAACATGAAACTGAATGCATTTTTACGCTCTTTTTAACGAAAATTGTTGATGTTCGTGCCAGAGATCAGCAACGAGTATTCGAAACGATGAGTAGATTCAAGTAATACTTATAATTTCTGATACTTATACGCATTCATACTTATTTTAATATGATACTCATACTACTCATACTCAAAGTTGGAAGTACTCTCATGATGTTACACCTAATGTTATTGACTTCGATTCGTTCGGAAAGATATACACAACAAAAAGGTCAAGATAAACGATGCAATAAAACTTTCCCGATTAAATTAGAATAATACCAGGTGGGAATGCATGCATATCAAGATCAGCAACGATATTTAAAACGAGAGTACATTCAATCATACTTATAATTCCAGATACTTATACGCATTCATACTTATCTTATTATGATACTCATACTACTCATACTCAAAGTTGAAAGTACTCGTCGTATTCATACTTCACAATATGCATAATGTTGTTGACTTCGACTCGTCTCTACTTAACATTTACACGAAGCACAAAAGAAATATGATTCGCGTACGAACACTGCAATACTCACAAGAAGATTGTGTGTATGCTTTGCTTTTTGTCTTTGTCTTTCCTTTCTTCTTTGTTTGTAAATACAACAACAACTAATACTGTAACTTTTGATGAATGATTCAAATCACTCGAATCACTTATAAGTATTATAAGTATTTTTTTAAATTTATGAATCTGAATGAGTATGAGGCGTATGAATCAAACATATTTCGAATGTTGTGAGTTTGATGTCAACGTTGTACTCATACTCATTGCTACTTATACTTATAAATCATGTTGTACTGTAAATTTTGTTGAATGATTCGAATCAATCGAATCTGAATGAGGAGTATGTATGAATTAAACACATTTCGAATGTTGTGAGTTTGATGTCACCGTTGTACTCATGCTCATTGCTAATTATACTTATAAATCAATGTTGTAGTGAGTACTAACGAATCATAGTAGTTGAATTTCAAATCTGTTGATTCACTCATACTCAAAATTGCATGAGTGCTTATGAGTAGCGGAAAAACGATTCATTGCTGATCTCTGATACTGACTAAAGTTTTAATAACCAATTATGTGCGTATTTGTAGTCAATATTGCCTTAATTAGAGCGATCAGGAGAGAGTAGAGGCATTGGTGTTGTACAATATAATGCAAGGTTGATTCCACAACCTCAAAATAAAGCCAATATGTGATGGATGGGCTATACTGCCAAACTATGCTTCCCTTTTCTCAATTATATTTTCCTTTCATTGGAGATACTTATTGTCTGATTACACACAATCTTGGTTTGAATTTCCTTGCTCCATTTATTTTTAGAATTGTTCTATTTGCTTGATAAACTAATACTACCGTCTGTAGTTTTGTAGGGGGGAGTTGCATTAAATTATAAAATTATAATTTATTGTTTAAGTAACGCGACATCATATTGTCTGAATGTTTAGGAGACCACCACATTTACCAAATGATTTTATATGATAAAAACTTTGGAACCAAAAAAACCAGGAAAAAAACCGGACAAAAAAAAGAAACGCGCAGAAATACGTTCTGAAATAGCAACTGTTTGCCATGATTATGAAGCACAACAACAAGAAAAACAAAAAAGTTCTTATAAATTCATGGTAAAGTGCAAAATGACGCTGAATAAACAAAAAAAAGAAGGAGAAAAAAACGAAGTTTCTATTGCAACAGAGTGTCTTTTAGTGTTTTTGTGGCAAGAGAAACTTTTCAGGCAATAAAATTTCTGAACTATTACTTCGTTTTTTTTCCTTTTGCCTTTTCAAAGTCGCCAATGTGGTGAGCAAAGTGAACAGGAAATGAAGAACAAAAAAAAACCAATTTAAACGACAAAATTGTTTCAAATATAAACTATAAAAAGGGACAAAGGCAAAAAAAAAATGTAAAAAGAAATACTAAATAGTAGAGAAAATTAATTAATTTAAATTGAATTAAATGGAAAGGAATAAATGGGGAGATATTGAAGTATCGGGACTGCCACCTAACGGACTAGTGCTTATTTTGTGAATGGTAACACTTAGCTCATGTCTGATGTGACAGATGATTAGTTTTATCCTTCCGCTTAACGAAAATGGTTCTGTATACGCGTTTTCGCTTCGCTTAGTGGGCCTGCGATCGACTTGCAGAAGATGCCGCTTATGGCAAAATAAAAAAATCACCTTTTCTGATGAATCTCATTTTGATCTTCGCGGGTATGTAACAGAGATCAGCAATAAATCGTTTTCCCGCTACGCATAAGCACTCATGCAGTTTTGAGTATGAATGAATCAACAGATTTGAAATTCAACTACTCTGATTCATTCGTACTTGCTACAACATTGATTTATAAGTATAAATAGCAATGAGTATGAGTTATGAGTATGAGTTGACATCAAACTTACAAACATTCGAAATATATTTGATTCATACGCCTCATACTCATTCGGATTCATAAATTTAGAAAAATACTTATAATACTTATAAGTGATTCGAGTGGCTCGAATCATTCATTAAAATTTATAGTCTTTGTTGTTGTTGCATTTAGAAACAAAGAAGAAAGGAAACACAAAGCCAACAATCAAAGCATTTACACAAACTTCTTCTGAACATAGTAGTGTTCGTATGCGAATCATACTTATATTGTGCTTCGTGTAAATATTAAGAAGAGACCAGTTAAAGTCAATAACATTATGCGTATTGTTAAGTATAAATACGACGAGTAGTTCCAACTTTGAGTATGAGTAGTATGAGTGTCATATTAAAATAAGTATGAATTCTTATAAGTGTCTGAAATTATAAGTATGACTCGAACCTACTCATCATTGGTGACACAGAAAACCCGCACGCATACATTGAAAAGCCGACGCACCTAAAACGAGTCTCTGTTTGGTGCGGATTTTGGTCCAAAGGCATAATTCTTCGAAAATGACCAAGGAGTGGCCGTTACAGTGAATGGCGATCGTTATCGGCCCATTTTGAACGAAATTTTGTTCACAAAAATTGAAGGGGAGGATATTGACAACATTTGATTTCAACAGGACGGCGCTACGTACCACACAGCCGAAGCTATACACGATGTTTTGCGCCCTGTTTTTGAAAATCGCATTATCAGCCACACAGCTGATATCGTTTGGCCACCTCGAAACTGCGATTTGGCACCGTTCGACTATTATTTGTGGGATGCCATCAAAGATAAGTGTTATGCCGCCAAGCCAGAGACAATTGACGCTTTAAAAGACAATGATCGTGAAGCAATTGGAATACATTCGATAATGTGCTTAAAAATAGGACCGATCGTGTAGGCTACTGCATGGCCAGCCGAGGCAGCCATTTGAATGAAATTATTTTCCATTATTAACCGGAAGGATTGTACTTTCAAATAAAAAAAGAAATTTTGGAAAATGTTCAGAGTAGAGTTTTTTAAAGGATTTTCAAAGAAAAAAAATGTTATTTGGGGGATCCTTTATAAGAAATAGCAGTGCTTTGAATTTAATTTTTCTCGTTTTAAAATGTAATAAATTCGCCAAAATTAGGCCTCATTACATAGATATAGGATGTGAGAGTAGCCTCGTTAAAGTCAACACTCACACTTGAGCACAGATATCAGCTCGTTGTGATAACACTCAAGGCCATGCACCAAAGCTAATTCACAAGTTCTGAATAACTTGTCTTTCGAGTACTATGAAAACTGTTGCTTCGAGTACTATGAAAACATGCTTGTGTGCTGTAAGGTATCCAAGGTAGAATGAGCGACTTGTGGAGTATAAGTACCAGGATAGACGACTCTGATACGAAATTGCCTATTGCAACCATAATAGCACGAGTAATGGAACACTCGATATTCAAATTTAACTCAGCAAAGAGTGACAGCTTTGTTGAAATCAAAGCTCATTTGTGCACCTAGAAGACGTAATTGTATACGTTTTGTACCGGACCGAGCTAGTTCACCTGCAATCCAAATTCCAATGATATCCCTGTATCTCAAAACCTTTATAAAAAAAAAAGCAATGAAAAGTCATTCTCAGGTTTACCCATATAAGCATTATGATTCCCTTAGAATCTAGCTAAAAACCACCCAGAATATTTAATAAATCCAGTGGCCAATTTAATAACAACTTCAGTTAGACTAACAAGAGTAGTTGAGGCAAAAAAAGAAAAAGGCAAACCAGAGATAGATGCTGTGTACAATACCCTATACCTCGCCGTAATTTAGTAGGTAAAGAGTTAGCTTATTAGAAGAGAGTCCTTGGTTTAAAACCCAGATCAGATGCTTTAACAAAACAACGACGACTATCTCACAGCAGATTTTTGGCAAAAACTTTGAGAGAAAATTAAATTCTCTTGAAAAAATTTTCACAAAACTGTCGTACGGAATCAACTTTTATCTATAAGTTCCGCCACTCATGGAGAAAATTAACACACACACTACATAAGTAGTATGAGAAGTTGCGTGGTAATACTAACCGAAGGATTGTAATCAGCGTGACCGTTGAGCGACTAAAGTCGCAATTTGACACTTTTTCAGCCACCCCGCCACTTTTTGTGCCCCCTTACTAAAATAAACTAAATCTGACACTTTTCAAGATTTTTGACCCTTTTTTCCCCTTTTTTAGAAAAAGTATTTTTTCTTTTATTTACATTTTTTTTCATTATTCTATTTACATATTTTTTTGTTACAATAACAAAATACACGTAAAATTTTTACTTCAAAGACTTCAAAGTAAATTAATAAGCCATATAACAAAAACAACAGGCAAATTTTGACAGCCCAAACCAAATAACAAAAACAAATTGCCTGTGGTTTTTGTAGACGTTCGTTGTGTCGCTACTTTATTAATTTACTTTGAGCACTTGCTTGTCTTTTGTAAACAGCACAAAAATTACAAAATATTGAAAACTAAAAATTGGTTGTTGCTGAAAATCCAGAATAAAGGAAAATGGCCAAGTAGTCAAGTGAGAGACTATAGACTAGACTATAGACTAAACTATATACTAGATTATATACTAGACAATAGAGTAGACTATATACTAGACTATAGACTAGACTATAGACTAGACTATAAACTAGACTATAGACTAGACTATAGACTAGACTATAAACTAGACTATAGAATAGACTATAGAATAGACTATAAACTAGACTATAGAATAGAATATAGACTAGACTGTATACTAGACTATAGAATAGACAATAGACTAGACTATAGACTAGAGTATACTTTGGTATCTGTGTTAACAATTTTCTGGTCTGTGTAGGTTAGATTAGGTTAGAGGACGTGCACCTGGTCTGTGTAAATTAATAAAACATCTCAAAAACCAAAAAGTTTGTCAAATACTTTCAAAGACCTTTCAAGGACCTTTCATGCGATATGATAGAAATATGAAAACATCATGAAATATTCAATCTTTGATCCATCTCATCATTGTTTTTTCGATTACTCTAAAATATAAATTAGTTTTGCGAAAAGAGATCAGCCGTCATCTAGTCACGAAAGTCTTGTGAGAGATGACAATAATATAAGTTCTTCGGAATGCAAAGAGGAAATTATTTCATCATCGGATGAATCAGTTTCTGTGGAGGGTAATTATTTGAAATGTATGTACCTTATTAACTTCATGTCTTGTAATTTATTACAAAATTAGTAATTTTGAATTCTTTTTTTTTTAACATATATTATATTGTTTTACTGCCAAAATACCCTTTTTGTGCGACTTTTTTTTCAAAAATCCCCTTTTTGTGCGACTTCTTAAAAATATCCAGCTGATTGTAATTACCAATTATGTGAGTATGTATGCCCTCTTCCCAACAAGCCAAAATATTCAAGATCGATTTCGTTAAACTAAGAAATACGATTTGGTATCAGAGTGATGCGACTTATATTTAAGGTATCCTGTCGGATAATTGCGAGATAGTCAGGATTGAAATTTAACTTCTTACAACACTCATATTGTGTGTTTGTGCGTTTTTTTTTAATCTTCGAGTTTTCGAGATAAAATTGCAGAGAGAAAGTCGTCTAAAGAAAAATTTTTTTTGCAAATTTCATTTTGTTCAGAATGCCTGATCTTGAATACGAGCCACGGACTCTGGTCTAATAAGCTAACTTGGTATGTACTAAACCACAGTGAGTTCCATCTAATATTCCGACAGTACTTTAGAGTCTTTTGTCTTGAGTGTCTAACTAGATTATTCCGCCACTAAAGCTGCTGACGAGACAAAGAAGGTGGCGTGCCATTTACACACATAAATACATACATATTGCTCATTACAATCCTTCAGTCAGGATTACGTCATAGTTTCTTACAACACTTATGTCGTGTGTGTTAATTTTATACTTGAGTGACGTAATCTACAGTTTAAAGTCGACTTCGAATTACAGCTTTTTGAGAAACATTTTCAAGGCAATTTTATTTTCTGTCAGAGTATTTGGCACAAATCAGTTGGGAGGAAATCGTTTTGTTGGGTTTGTCTGGTCACGTCTAATAAGCGAACATACTACGTGCTAGACTACAACGGCTTCGATGGCATCATAGGTCTTCTAAACCATTAAAAAGTTTTGATGCTACCTCACACACATTTTAGTTTATTTTATGTTAAAGATAAGAAGCGCTTAATGGAAGTTGATAATTCCATAATATTTCCAGGCTTTGCCTTTACATTTGAAGACCTTTCTTACCATATTTATAATGAACTGAATTGCTACCCACACTCTTTGCAAGAACTTTCAGCAACATTTGTGCGTATATTGCAGATATTTTGTTTCATTTTAATTTATAGAGAGGATGCCCTTTATGAGAAACCCGGTATACATACATAATTGGCCATTACAACGCTTCAGTCAGGATTACCTAGCTTTTCACACCACTTATGTTGTGTTAATTTTATACATGAGTGGCGGGACCTACAGTTTAAAGTCGAGAATTTTTGAGAAGCTTTTCATGACAATTTTTACTCTCAGAGTCTGCTGCTCAGAAATCTGCTGAGAGGAAGTTGCCGAAGAAATATTTTTTCGTTTTGATGTCTGACCTGGGATTCGAACCCGGGCCTTTTGTCTAATAAGCCAACACACTACCCACTAGACCACGGCGCCTTTCTTACCATTATTTATAATGAACTGAATTGCTATCCACACACTTTGCACGAACTTTCAGTAACATTTGTGCGTATATTGCCAGACATTTTGTTTTATTTTAATTTAAAGAGAGGATGCCCTTTATGAGAGCCCAGGTATATGTATATTTCAAATGTAGACTATTGAATAAGTTTATTGATATTTGTTTTTATAAGATTTTCGATTTTAAAAATTCATTTGAAATACAAACTAGTACTCGTTAGCGTATGATTAATATTTAATTGAATGGACAATTAAATATCACTCATACGTATACAGTTACATATGAATTGCAAGGGACTTGCTTAATACAGTATTCGCTCGATTAACGTCGTAGAATGTTGAGGAAAAAGGCGACGTAAATCGAATTTCAAATACAGTATTCCCTCGATTTACGTCGTAGAGTGTTCCGCAAAAAGGCGACATAAATCGACGATGTAAATCGAGACGACCTAAATCGAGGGAATACTGTATTGTTCTTCCTTAATGTTTTTGCTACCATAACCTAAAAAAAACAAAATATTTTTGTTGCTGTTGCTACTATAGTCCCTATTAAGAATGGCTATTTATTTATTTATGCCAACAGAATAACAGTTTTTCTTAACAATGTCTTCCTAACTCCATATCTATTTCCAATTTTTATCTACGTAGGTATGTATGTATATGTTCATACGTATGTATGTCATCTTAGAGCAACATATGCAAATTTATGTCTTAGACTGTTTGAGGTCTTTGCGCCGCTTATCTGGGTTGATGTTTCTCTTATTGTATTCCATTTCCATATTCCTTTTTATTGCGATGGCATAAGGAATTCTTATACCTCTTTTAAGACATGTAGTCGCGCTGTCATTAGAGTCCGTTTGTAAATGTTGTTGTCATTTCTTCCCTTCTTTTCAATTCAATTGTTATGATAATCGTCGTTGTCGTTGTGGTTCTTTTCGTCTTGTTTTCGAAAGGACAAAAGAATTTCTATTCAAAAAAGAATTTTCGCGTTGTAAAATTCGTTTGTTTTGCAGTTGCAGTTGGATATTGTTCCCAGTTTTTGCTCCATTTTATTATGTGATCTTTTTGTACAAAAATTGTAAAACTAAGAAGAGACAACATTTCAAGATAAGACTTTGTCTCCAAAACCATTACAATAGATTTGTGGTTTCTTTTTATATATTTTTTTTTTGTAAACTGCATTTCTAATATGATTTTTTTATAAAAGAATTGTTAAATTAAACCCGAAATCAAAATGCAAAATATTAATTAAGTCACACACACACAAATTTCTTATTCATTAACTTCCAGGATAAAATTTGGCAAGCAATTGTGTGTGAATTTAATTTGTCCTCACTCATTAGGATGTCTTTAATAATGCTGAACACCAAATTGGCCTTAATCCAAATTCACTCCCCCATCACATTAGTGGCCAATAACTACGACATCATTATGCATTGAATGGTTATATTAAATGGGTAGATAATGTCTTAGTATCCATCAGTTGGATGAATTTATTTGAAGGACTTCACTTTAAACGAATATTTGAAATTTAATTTAAAAAAGAAAAAATTCGTTTATATGCACTAGTTTTTTTTCCCCAAATTGGCTTTGTTCTCTAACTCTATCGCTTCTGCGCTCTGAATTTCTTTTTGTGGAGTATTTGGATTATGCTGATAAAATGGCAACTCTTAAGTCATTGAAAGACAATATTGGATGGCAACGCTATACATAACACACATACATATAGAATTGGTCATTATAGCCCTTCAGTCAGGATTACGACCTAGGTTTTCACACCACAGTTTAAAGTCACCTCCGAACGAAGACAGATTTCTGAGAAGCTCTTCATGGCAGTTTTATATTTTCTCGGAGTTTTTGCCAGAAGCATGCTGAGAGGGTGACGCCGAAGAAATTTTATTTTTTTTTCAAATTTAATTTTTGATGTCCTAACCTGGCATTTCAACCTGGGCCTTACGTCTAATAGGCCGACACTCTACCTACTTGACTATTGCGACTATCAACGCCTTACGGGAGATTTATTGGAAATACATACATAACATACATAATTGGCCATTACAACTCTTCAGTCAGGATTACAACCTAGCTTCTCACACCACTTTTGTTGTGTACGTTAACTTTATGCATTAGTGGCGGGACCTACAGTTTAAAGTCGACTCCGAACGACAGATTTTTGACAAACTTTTCATGGCAATTTTTACTCTCAGAGTCTTTGCCAGAAATCTGCTGAGAGGAAGTCGCCGCAGAAATATTTTTTCGTTTTGATGTCTGACCTGGAATTCGAACCTGGGCCTTTTGTCTAATAAGCCGACACACTACCTACTAGACTATGGCGACTATCAACGCCTTACGGGAAATTTATTGCAAAAATTAGACAAAAATTGGACAGCAATTCCATATAATATTCCTTATGGCTGTACTCTGTTCTATACACTAAACGTAACGTGCAATCTCAGATATTTGAGTCGTGAAAAAAACCTACAATTCCCTAGGTTAGGTTAGGCTGGGTTAGAGGACGTGTACTTGTCAATTCTGACAAGTACAGTACTCGTTGGTCGAATTGACCTATTGTACTACGTCCTAGCTTCTCACACCACTTATGTTGTGTGCGTTAATTTTTTGCATGAGTGGCAGGATCTACAGTTTAAAGTCAACTCCAAACGACACATTTTTTCAGAAGCATTCTATGGCAATTTTTTTACTCTAAGAGTTTTTGCCAGAAATCTGCTGAGCGGAAGTCACCGAAAAATTTTTTTTCAAATTTCCGTTTTGATGTCTGACCTGCGATTCGAACTCGGGTCTTTCGTCTAATAAGCCAACACACTACCTACTAGACCACGGCGACCTCTAAAAACCCCTATTGTCCTCCTTTTCTAATTTCTGGAGCTCGTCATCTACTAATCTGCTCTGAGACATCTATGGGGTGAGTCAACTATTTGAATCTCTGTCTAGTTAATACTACAATAGGTCTGGCAAAGCTGGCTAGGGATCTATCTCCTTCAGCAATTACTTCGCAGTAATCCTTGAGTGATACGGGCACCAATCAAATTCTAACTTTATTCACCATACCTAATTGGGGAAGATACTCAAAGCACGGCATCGACCATACGGCATTCCACCGGACTCAAAGCTAAGACTGTCAGTGGAACAAATAGAATTCTAACAGCTTCCATATCCTAATGCTAATTTGCTCTTAGCCATTAGATTTCGATAGGCATTGTCCTGCTTTGAATGTATTCTGAACCGGTTTTGCTCATTGCATGTTTCAAAATGATGATTTTAGTTCGAGGTAGCAACCCCTCTGTTATCGGTTTCACCAGATTATAGAAATTCAACTAGTACAGCATTGTGTTTCTGTTTAATCGATCTCTTATGCATTTTGAGATCAATATTTGCCTCCCCTGTTAAGGTGAGTGCTAGACTTGATGATTGTCGATTTATTTTGTCCTAAGTTGGATGATCTGAATACCAATAATATCTGCATAGAGCCTTGGATCGTATTGGATGCTGTGTACTAGAGATTTGAGGAATTGATCATCCCACATGGTGATGATGTAAACCGAGATCGTGGGATTTGATCTGTTCAGACTGTTTCTAGCGGGAAATTTTCTTATATTGCAGAAGTCTGCGTATAAGCTACAAATCACAACAGTCCTGAAAATCAACATACCATCGGTCAAATTCAGCTTGAATAATGGAATGCCCTCCAGCTAGAGAAACCATTGTGGACATGTTATTTTCCACACGTAATAGCATCAATAGATCCTTCAGATGAATAAAAAACTTCAATTAATCGCATACAAATTTATTTTAATTAAAAGGCAAAAGAAGCTTCATGAAAAATTGTTAAAATTTTACAAATTTTCAGTAAAAATATCATGATTTTCTATTAGAAAAAAAGAGTACTCATCCGCATAAAATTAAGAAACAATCGTTCATTTATCCTTCAATAACACACACACATACACACACCCTTAAATTAGAAATCAATGATTCATGACATTCCCAGGAAAAAAAAGACAAATTTATCTCCAAATCCAAAACCGAAATGAATGAATGAATGACTGAATGAATGGTTGAAATGAAATCAAAACTGTTTTTGTCATACGCCCAATTCGTTAACTTTACAGCGTTTTTAAGGACTCACTCGCTCTCTGTCTACCCCCATCTTATTTGACTCTCTCTCTAT
This sequence comes from Sarcophaga peregrina, assembly GCA_014635995.1. Classification (NCBI taxonomy): domain Eukaryota; kingdom Metazoa; phylum Arthropoda; class Insecta; order Diptera; family Sarcophagidae; genus Sarcophaga; species Sarcophaga peregrina. The sequence goes on from CM025790.1 coordinate 95,798,885, forward strand.
GGTGTGGATGTGGTCACATACAGTGTCAACAACACTCACTTGCAAATGAATAATAAGTGTTGAGTAGTAATTTAAATAAAAATCCTTGGAATTTTTCTGTTTTTTTATCAATTGATTTTCAAGTGTTTAACATTAATGAAGAGGAGAGTTTTTGTTTCTTTCGATTTGAATCGTATCCAAAGAGATATTATTTATCATCTAACGTATCTGTAAATGAGGTTTTTATGAATTACTGGCAAAACCAAAAAGTATTTAAAGGATACCTGAAGTACCCTTAAAAGTATCCATGAGTGCTTTTTTTTAGCAAAAGAGCTGGAAATTTGTGAGGGAATTTTGTGTGCAGGGGTTAAAAGTAAAAAATTAAAACAAAAATTAAAAAAAAGATAATAAAAAAGCAGGCTGAACCTTTTCCCGTAATACGCTTTATAAAAGCGAATTTCCCTTAACAGATTTCTGGTCAAAAAATCATGAAAGTTTCTCTAAAATCTTTTGTTTGGTATTGATTTTAAAATTTAGGTACCACCACTCGTGTATAAAACTTAACCCACACAACAAAAGTGGTGTGAAAAACTAAGGCGTAATCCAGACTGAAGAATTGTAATGACCAATTATGTATTGAGGCCATTGAGTCTTCCGGAATATCCCATACATGCTCTGATAGATAAACAAAACAAAATTTTATCACTTGCCAGACTTTTAATGGCTTTAAAGAGCGCTTTGGTTTGTGGCTTATAGGAATTAAGAAAACCCTAATATGGCATGTGCTATATGACCAGATCATCCATTTCAAACCAAAAGAAGTTGATGATCATAGTTTCTCAGATATCTATGCCATCTGCTATATCTGCTTAGTTGTAAAGGAAGATGCTAACAATTTCCATACTCATACAATAGGTCCAAGTACATTCATCTTTAGTCCTCTCAACTTCTCATATCCTTTCTGTGGAGTAGTGTGTGCTGATTGAAGAAGGATAGGTCTCGTATCCAGCCAATGTGGCATTAGCTGTGTGTCCAGATCATCCACTTCAAGCCTAACGATCATGGTCTCTCAGGTCTCCATGCCATTTGCTATATCTGCCTACGATAAATCCAACTACATTTGTCTCTAGTCCGATCAATTTTTTATATTCTTTCTTTGGAGTACTCTGTACTGGCTGAAGAAGGATAGGTCTCTTATCCAGCCAATGTGGCATAATACACATCCAATTTAAAACAAAAGAAGGTGATAATCATGGTCTCTGAGGTCTCCATGCCATGTTATATATCTTACTGGTCGTCGAGGAATATGCTAACAATTTCCATCCTCGTGCAATAGGTCTAACTACATTCGCCTTTAGTCCTATCAAATTCTCATACCCTTACTGTGGAGTACTGTATCTCACTGTCGAATGATAGATCTCCTATCCAACCAATGTGGCATAAGCTGTGTATCCAGATCATTTAATTCAAGACAAAAAGTAGTTGGTGATCAAGGTCTCTCAGGTCTCTCAGGTCTCCATGACATCTGCTATATCTGCCTACGATGCAACTACATTCGTCTCTAGTCCTCTCAACTTCTCAAATCCTTTCTGTGGAGTACTGTATCTCACTATCGAAGAATTGATCTCTTAACCAGCCGATGTGGCATAAGCTGTGTATCCAAATCATTCAATTCCAGTCAAAAGCAATTGGTGATCATGGTATCTCAGTTCTCCATGCCAATTGCTATATCTGCCTATGATAAGTGCAACTACGTTCGCCTTAGTCTTCTCAACGACTCATATCCTTTCTTTGATGTACTGTGTACTGGCTGAAGAAGGATAGGACTCTTATCCAGCCAATGTGGCATAAGATGTGTGTCCAAATTATCCAATTCAAGCCAAAAGTAGTTAGTGATCATAGTCTCTGAGGTCTCCATGCCATCTGCTATATCTGCCTACGATAAATCCAGCTACATTCGTCTGTAGTCCTATCAACTTTTCATATCCTCTTTGTGTAGTACTGTGTACTGACTGAGGAAGGATAGGTCTCATATCAGCCAATGTAGCATGAACTGTGTAGCCAAAAGTAGTTAGTGATCATGGTCTCTCAGGTCTTCATACCATCTACTATATCTATCGTGCGATAGGTCCACTTACATTCATCTTCATTTCGCTTAACTTCGAATATCCTTTCTATGGAGTACTGTATCTGAATGAAGAAGGATAGTTCTCTTATCCAGCCAATGGGGCATAAGCTGTGTATCCGAATTATCCAATTCAAGCCAAAAGTAGTTGGTGATCATAGTCTCTGAGGTCTCCATACCATCTGCTATATCTACCTGGTCTTAGAGGAAGATGCTAACAATTTGCATCCTTGCCCGATAGGTCCACCTAAATTCGTCTTTAGTCTTTTCAACTTCTCATATCCTTTCTATGGAGTAACGGATCTGACTGAAGAAGAATGGGTCCCGTTTTCTGCCCCAATTTAAGGTAGTTTATGGAACCCTATAAGGATATTACAAAATCGCCCAGACTTTTTGTATCTTCCGGGGGAATAAAGCGCTCAGTAATAAACAGAAGATTGGTTTTATGAGTGACCAGGTCCAGTCCAAATAATTGCAATTATAGGATTCAGTTTACATTATAAATCTTCTAAAGTCCTGGTTATTGTTATGGGTCAAATAAAAAAATTTCGCACAGTTGTCTTTCAGTTGCTTTAGTGCTGCTAACAGTTAGTTTCTTGTAATTTACCGCAGCTTGTCCTGTTTGTCGCCGTGGTCTAGTGGGTAGTGTGTTGGCTTATTAGACGAAAGGCCCGGGTTCGAATCCCAGGTCAGACATCAAAACTTAAAATATTTCTTCGGCAACTTCCTCGCAGCAGATTTCTGGCAAAGACTCTGAGAGTAAAAATTGCCATGAAAAGCTTCTCAAAACTCTGTCGTTCGGAGTCGACTTTAAACTGTAGGTGCCGCCACTCATGTATAAAATTAACGCCCACAACATAAGTGGTGTGAGAAGCTAGGTCGTAATCCTGACTGAAGGGTTGTAATGGCCAATTATGTTATGTATGTGCCCTGAGGCATTGATTTATGTAGGTTTGTTTTTGTGAGCAGTGCGGCAAAGTTGCATTCTGAATGCTTTTATTATACCGGAAATAGAATAGCTAGTTAACACGATGACTGCCGCGGCAATTTTCACAAATCTAAACAAAAAACGACAATTCTATTTTCTCACATTAATGAGTACGAGATAACGCGTAGTTTGGCTACCTAAAAGGGAACTTAATCTACGAGTTATCTCGTTGTTGGCAGTCAAGGTGTTAAAGTAGTTTCTCATGGCAGTAATACACTGGATTTTACTTTACTTTTGACCAAAGTATCACACACACTTTTCTATTACTTTTCCATTACAATTCGAATATTTCTTTTAGTATTCTTTAGTGATTTTTTTTCTATTTTTTATTCTTTAATTTCATTCATTTTTCTATTTTCTTTCAATTCTTTTTTTTTGTCTGCCATTTTTGCAGGTCACTGAGCCCATTCATTCAAATACAAAGGAAAACGGAAAAAATTTCGCGTTTCATATTTTATTTTCTTTTTCAAGTTTTTTGCATTTATTACTAGAGTGACCAGATGTTTAAAGTCATATAAGCAATTATTTATTTGGAATTTTAAGAAATACACAAATGGTCTGCCTTTTTTACAGCTTCTTTAGCAGTTGGGTCCATAAAAACCTACTGGAATCAAACAAAAAGAAGGGAAAGAGAGAGAGAAAGAAAAGAAAATGACAAGAAAAGGAAAAACCGGATAAAAGAAAAATGCATGAATATCTGCTGGTGACAAGTGTGCCGTTTAGCTTTCATTTTTCACAGCAAAATTCATGCATATTTTATAAATTAATTTAAAATAAATTTTTATTATTGAAGTTAAGAAAATAAATGGCACTTTTCTTAAACAGTTGCAATTTTATTCACAAAAAAAAAATAGAAAAAAAAATATTTTTGAAATTCATTTCGTTTTTTTTATAAGTCGAAGGTCGTCATTACAAAACTTTTTGCAAAATTGTTAGGAATGGAATGTAAAGTTTAGAAATTGGTTAAAAAAATAAAATTAAAAATGTTCTTTACGTTTGCCTACAAGATGACTTCATTGAACACTCTACAATAGTTTTATCTACTGGGCTGCTCAATGGATCCTCGTGTATGGTGTTCCATTCACCCTTACATCGATCTTTTTTGTTAATCAGACTGCCATAAGATCTCTGTCGAACTTTGTGAATAATTTCACGATATTTTTAAATTACATTCTAATTAAAGATGTCTGTCCTCGGTTTTGAACCGTCTACTAAGACCACACATAACCTACTAATCTTTAGAGGCAACATTTTGAGAAAAGAACAAACTTGCCTTATTTAAAGGCAGAAAATGTAAACAATTAACTAGGCACTGTCTATATATCATTATGACCAGAACGATTGTAAACTATTGCGCCATTGTTTAAGTAAATAAAGCATATCTAAAAACAGCTCGAATGGAAGTACATATACAAGACTCATAAACTGGTTTGTGGTATTATACATACCAGAAATCATCAACGAGTGTTCAAAACAATGAGTAGATTCGAGTCAAATTTACAAATTCTGGTACTTATACCCATTGATCCTTATTTTAATATGATACTCCTACTACTCATACTCAAAGTTGGAAGTACTCGCATGATGTTATTGACTTCGACTCGTCTCTACTTAATATTTACACGAAGCACAAAATAAGTATGATTCGCATATGAACATTACTACGCTCACAAGAAGATTGTGTGTATGCTTTGCTTTTTGTCTTTGTCTTTCCTTTCTTCTTTGTTTGTATATGCAACAACAATATAGGTTGTAAATTTTGATCAATGATTCGAGTAACTCGAATAACTTATAAGTATTTTTCTAAATTTATGAATCAGAATGTGTAGGTACGAGTATGAATCAAACACATTTCGAATGTTGTCAGTTTGATGTTAACGTTGTATTCATACTCATTGGTACTAAGACTTATAAATCAATGTTGTAGCGAGTACAAATGAATCAGAGTAGTTTAATTCCAATTCTGTAGATTCACTTATACTCAAAATTCCATGAGTGCTTATGAGTAGAAGAAACACGATTCATTGCTGATCTCTGATACATAACTTCAAACTAATGGTTGTTATCAATTGTCAAATTTCAATAGCTCCTGTTGGATGACGGAACATATTGTTAAGAAAATGCAAAAATCGATTACCAATAAAATTATAAACAAAAGCTATAAAAACAAAACAATGCAGTAAACAAACTATCGTACTGCTTAACATAACAACATACAAAAAATTGTAAACAAAAATACAACAGCATAAAAAATGGTAAAGAAGTAAACAAAAATACAACAACAAACACTAGCATTAAAAAACAATGGTAAACAAGTAAACAAAAATACAACAACAAACTCTACAAGACTAAATGTAAACAGGATACGCAAACAACAGCAATAAAACAACGGTGGTTACATTTATAGAAATCTCTTAAAGGCGAAGCCATGAACATTTGCCTTTAAGAATATTCATCGGACTGATTACTCTGCCGTATAAAAGGCAAGGTAAATCTAACAGCTGGGTAGTAAAAGTTCCGTCAGTTTTGTGCGAAGACGCGGTGCTTTTAAAGGGAGTAATCGTGGTTTGAAGATCTCCGTTACAAAGATCTGACGAACAATTGTCTAGTAATTGTTATTGTTTGTGCAAAGGAATAACAAGCAAAGTAATTGTTGTTGTTTACATCAAGTTAAGAACAATGGCACACAGAATTGTGTGAATAATAAAGAATTTTTATTAAAACTAAACACAAATTTGTTTCTATTTTTATTTACAAACTTTGAAAATATATTTTAAAAGTTTTTAAAAGGTAAAATCGTAACAATTGAAAGCCCTTTTCAGCCTTTGAAATTCTTTTAATGTGGCTGACCTTATTCTTTTAACCATATTCTGGTTTTATTGCCAAAATTTTATTTCATTCCCTTGTATTCGTAGATTTTAATCTAAGGAAAAAAAAATCAATTGTACCGTAAACCATTGTCCTGTTCGTTTTATTTTTTTTTTGTTGCCTTTTTAATGAATGATAGAAAAAGGTTTTATTTTATCATTATTTCCAGTTAATTTAATGCTTTACTCTGTTACCAATGCAAAATTTGTTTGAATGAATGAATGAACGAACGATTCGAGTCTATTTTTTTGAACAAAAGAAATGTAAAATTTGGAAAAAAAAAAGGAAAATTAGAGAAAAACATTGAATATGGTAAATATTATTACGTGTGGGTAGCATAAAATATTCTAATTTTTCTTCATTCTTTCCTCCTTTTTAACGTATTTTACAAACAAAAAGTCTTTTGAATGAAATGCATCTGGAATATGATTTCTTTCTTTGGCTTTCACTTGATATTTCCGTTTACACAAGCAAACAAAAGAGAGCCACAACTGGACACACAAAATTCATAGAAATATTTTTCAAAATGTTATCGACAGGCATTATGCTGGAGAAAACATTTTTGAATGTGAAATAAAAAAAAATCGTTTTTTTTTTGTCCCATCTAGTGGTAAAATGCTTGCCAATTTTTCTTTAAAATAAAATTAAAAAAAAAAATGGAAATAAATTTCGTATTAATCATTCAATTAGATTTAATTAATGACCACTAGTGGTATATGTCAGTATAAGCCAAAGCCCGATGTGCTTCATTGACATTTAAACCCCTATCCATAGAACTTAGGCTCCCACCGTTTTTGAAAAATTTACTCCAGATGACACATACAACGACATCATACTGTAACTAGAAGTGAATGCAATCGTGAGAAGGTACCTTACTAGTGTGGTCATAAGATCTAATGTAATTTCCTTAGAAGTTAGCGTGGTCTAGTGGGTAGGGTAGTGTGTTGGCTTATTAGACAAAAGGCCTGGGTTCGTATCCCAGGTCAGACATCAAAACGAAAAATATTTCTTCGGTGACTTCCTCTCAGCAGATTTCTGGCAAAGACTCTGAGAGTAAAAATTGCTATGAAAAGCTTCTCAAAAATCTGTCGTTCGGAGTCGACTTTAAACTGTAGGTCCCGCCACTCATGTATAAAATTATCGCACACAACATAAGTGGTGTGAGAAGCTAGGTCGTAATCCTGACTGAAGGTTTGTAATGGCCAATTATGTATGTATGTAATTTCCTTAAAATTTATTAAATATCTTTACAATATCTTTGCCAAGCCTATTGCCTTTACAAATTTCACGATGATGCTCGGCTTCAATAATGGTAATTCCATGTTTGGGCGTAGGGATGCATAAATGTCCCACTGCTACAAAGAATATATTCTAATGATTCATTCTCATCGTAAGAGAATTTTTGTTTTTGGGTCGTGGTACATCCCATTTTAAGAAAATGTACCCTGTGCGCTTACCAAGCAATTTATATTGTCCAGATAACCCCATACTATTTTCAATTAAACTTCATAAATCGCCATTGTCTAGTATACAGTAGCTTACAGTTTGGTGCATTCGTTTTTATTGCCGAATTTTTCACACTGTGCATGTCAAATTTATTCACACCGTGTGTGCTGAATTTTTCACACTATGCGTGCTGAATTTTTCACACCGAACGTGCCAAATTTTTTGACAATTTGTGTGCCAAATTTTTTCGCACCATGCATCCCAAATTTTTGAGATCGCCGTGGTCTAGCAGATAGTGTGCTGGCTTATTAGACGGAAAGCAAGGATTCGAGTCCCAGGCCTTACATCAAAATAAAATACAAAAAAAAGTCGTTTTTCGGCGATTTCTTCTCAGCGATTTCTTTCTGGCAAAAACTCTGGGCAGTAAATAAAATTGCCATGAAAAGTTTCACCAAAATCTGAAGTTCGGAGTCGACTTTAAACTGTAGGTCCCGCTACTTATGTTTAAAATTAATACACACGACATGTGAGAAACTAGGTCAATAATCCTGACAGAAGGGTTGTCATTACCAATTATGTATGCATGTGTAGATAGTCTCATAATACAGTCGACTAAACCTCATTGGTCGCCTTAGACTAGTGGGTTTTGGATTGACTAATTAGATAGGAGGCCTCGGTTCAGAAACCTCCCAGAAAACAAAAAAAAAAATTTTTTGGCGATTTGCTCTTAGCAGTTGTCTTGCAAAAAATTAAATAAAATTGCCATGAAAAAGTTGCTAAAAAAAACTGTCGTTCGGAATCGACATTAAAGTGTTGGTCCCGTCACTCATGTAGGAAATTAACGGACACAACATAAGTGGTGTGAGAAGCTAATTCGTAATCCTGGCTGAAGAGCTCTAACGAGCAATTAATGTATGTATGTAATGTGCCCACAAAGCAGACTAACTGTGCGATAGTATTGCTAAGTGTGTGTTCTGTTTTGTGCCTCCTATTCAAATTGAATGGCATACGCTAGAAAGGTACCAACGAATTTGCCAATGTTCTCGCAAAATTACATTGTGAGAGTAAAAACTTCTGCCTGTTTGCCCCAAGTTACACTCTTGATGCACCTGTGTACCACAGAATAGCCCTTCTCTGAAAGAAGTATGCAGCTTACTGAATGGTGCATGCGTTTTTATTACTCACGTTGCAAAGCCTTCCATATATCGATACCTAACAGAGATCAGACAATGAATCTTTTTTTTTCTACTCATAAGTACTCATGCAATTTTGGGTATGAGTGATTCAACAGTATTGGAATTTAACTATTCTGACTCATTCGTACTCGCTACAATATTGATTTATAGGTACATGTTGCAATGATTATGAGTACAATGTTGACATCAAACTCACAACATTCAAAATATGTTTGATTCATACGCCTACTCATTAATACTAACGAATGATTCGAATCTTTCATCAAAATTTATAGTCTTTGTTGTTGTTGCATATACAAACAAAGAAGAAAGGAAAGGACAAAGGCAGCAAGCGAAGCAAACACACAACCTTCTTGTGAGTATTGTGGTGTCCGTACGCGAATCATACTTATTTTGAGCTTCGTGTATATGTTGAGTCAACGAGAGTCGAAAACAACAACATCATGTGTATTGTTAAATATGAGTACGATGAGTATTTCAAACTTTGTGTAGAAGTAGTGTGAGTATCATAATAAAATAAGTATGAATACGTATAAGTATCGAAAATTATAAGTATGACTCGAATCTACTCATTGTTTTGAATACTCGTTGCTGATCTCTGGACCACACTACATTCTGCATACAACAATAGATTTATTGAACAGATACAGCTACAATGTTGCAAATAATTTTCATGAAAAGAATACTAAACTGTTACCAGAGACTTGGTGGACACAACTCTTTCAAAAATATTTCGTTCTTGCTGGGATTATTTGCCAGTGCTGCAGCATATTTTATTTCAAACTAATTTTTTTTTTCGAACGTTTAGTTTGTAACGAATAAATAAGAAATGATATGCCGAAGGAAAACATCATTACTGAATACCATTCCTTTCATTACTACTTTTTAATTGCCGTTGCAAAACAAAAAGGCAATTCAAAACGTTTTTTTTATAGAATCTTTATAAATGTACTCGTACAAGTAAATCTAGGTTGTGGGAAATATTATTAAAACATGAATGGAGGATTTTTATTTGCCACATTTATATTGCTAAAGAAAGGATGTTTATAACGCCAGTGATTGTGACAAATATATGGTGGCAGGAGGCACAAAACAAAGAAAAAACAAATTATCCATGATGATACAGTGGTTATCGGTGATCAAAGTAAATGCTGTGATAGGGCAAAATTATAGATCATGGAACGAACCATCTACGACACACTCACGAAGAATATTTATGTGAAGGTAGGTAGGTAGGTTGAAGTCACCGTAGGTCCAACCAACCAGATATGAACAAATATTTCATCGGCGACTGACACTGAGCAGATTTCTGACAAAAACAAAACTCTGCAAAAACTCTCAAAAACATCTGTTGTTTGGAAACAACTTTAAACTGTAGGTCCCGCCACTCTTCTATAAATACAATACACACTACATAAGCAGTGTGAGAATCGAGGTTGTTACCCTGACTAAATGGTTGTAATGAACAATTATTTACGTACATACGTATGAATGTACACAGACAGGTGGGTGGTCGTCAAAACAATAAATTTCTATAGACACTTTATACCAAACTTGTCGATTTCCCTTCTTCATTGAACCATCCAACAGATCATTTACATTGTCTACATAGTAGATACCCATGGACATCTTACTTCTTCGAGATAGCACATGGCATGTTCCCATTAGGAGGAAAACAGTTTCCTGCTCTTCATCGACTATACAGCTCCTGACGAAACTGCCATTGGCCATTTGTCCAAGACTATATAAAAATTACTATAAAGCTACCAGCTGCAAAAGGCGTAATATTATCTTAAATGCCTACATAGTTGTAGTACACAAGGCTCTACCAATAATGATGAGGGATAGTTTTAAAAAAAATGGATCATCGGTAGTATATTTTCGCCAACATTTTATTGCGATCACAAAAAGGACAACGTAGACATTTTTTACTCTTGTTGCCGGTTTCTAAGATTGCTTTCATTCTATATAGCATGAAAACCGTAAGTTTAAGGCGACGGATTATACATTATAGTGAAAAGAACAGACTCACCTTAACCGCAACCTCATAGCCATTCGTTAAGTTTCTGCGTAGCAAGTTGCATTTGGACGCTGACAGTACAGCGTCTTCCGTGCAGGCAATAGCCTCACATGAAATCTCGTTCATCTCAAAACGATTATACATTTTGGCGAAAAGTACTAACTAATCTTAGCCGTTAACTTGCTGCAGAGCAAGTTGCATTTTGTCCCTGACAGGATAGCGTCATCTGTCATTTCAAAATTAAAAAATAGTGGGACAGCTATCCATTCCTTAGATATTTCTTTTTATCCTTTTGGGACATAAGTGAACTCCTTAGCGTCTGATAAACTAAGTCGTTTTATATTCCAGAAGCTGGCCAAGGTATACTTACAGTTTGTCTATGTTCATTTGACGGACGTATTAACGTCACTATGTGTGAAATACAACGTTGTTCAAATGAACGCCACAACTTTTCTGTAGCGTGAGCTATCCGGTTGCAACCACTTTCAGGTCGAAAGAAGTTGTAATCAGTGGCTTCTCTAAAAAGTATGGACTGATGACGACACCAACCCATAATTCATACCAAACGATGATAATTTTGGAATGGATCTCATTGGGATTGTTATCATGCCGATCTCGAAACATTTATTTGTCAATATAGGAATGGGCCTAATCCCTGAAGAATTTTCAATGAAAATAAGGATCCGATTGTCAATAGCCATTTTATTATTTGAACGTATTGTTGAATGATGTTTGGGAAAACTTATTTAATTTTACTTTAATTAGGCATTGAAACACTTTAATCAGCATTAAAACCTAGCTACACTAACCATGTTGAGTGTGTCAATTTTATACAGTGTAAGTGATGGGACCGACAGGTTTTTGAGATACTTTTCATAGTAATTTTTTATTTCCTCTCCGAGCTTTATCAAGTAGACAGCTGAGTAGAAGTCGCCGAAGAAATATATTTTCGTATTTAATTTTGTTAGAAATTTGAACCATGACTTCAAGTCAATAGTCAATAGTGAACACGCTACCTACTAGGCTATGGCGACTTTGAAAACAATCTGAATAAATGCCGACTAATTTGATTGATCAGATGTCACAGTAGAAAGGCCCATTACAATATTCCCTATTTAGAATTCTCGCGTAATACTGTGCAGTAGAGTACATATGCATAGATGACAATAGAAATTGGAATATTTATTAACACCATTTCGCTTTGGATATTAAATATCAATAATATTTACTGCAGCGAAATAACTCATCAAAATCTCAAATGAACAATAAAAACTGAAAATATGCAGAAAAACCAAACCGTAGAAGGGCTAAATAGAAACTAGATTTGCAAAAATATTAATAATATTGAATGAATGAAAAAACAACAACAACAAAAAAACATGAAACAGAAATATGAAAAAAAAATGGAATCAAATTGAATTGAATTGAAACTGGAACACAATATACACAATATTATATATAGGAGTATATACATATGTACTATGGCAGTACATAAGGTATAATACAGTTTTTCATATGGAAATATTAGCTGCAAAATATAGTTGAAGAGATACAGAACGAGAGAGTATGACTATTGAATATCATACAAGTTTACCGGTATGAAATGAGCGTCATGATACAAATGTCTCCTTAAGGAACATATATGTACGAGCTTTAATTTATTTGTTAGCGATTGCCTCTGTCAAACATATTGTTACGTAAATGGAAATTATGTTATCAAAAATAATAAATCCAAGCTCCAACAACAAAAATAATGGACTTGTTTACAAGATCAACGAATAAACAAAAAAAAAATATAACAACAACATCAGTATAAAAAATATAACAGATGAAACTGTAAACAGGCAACAACAAAGTGCAGCGGACAAAGAAGTAAACAAGCAACAACAAAGTGTAGTATAAAAAAAAGCGGATAGACAAGTAAACAAGCAACAACAACTTTCGTTGCAAAGTAAATAAAATACACAAATAACAATAAACAACTTGTTTACATTTACAGAGATTCCGCAAAGACATTCTCATACAAGTGCATTCATCAGACTAGTGACCTGTTTGTGATATAAAAAGCAAGACAGAGCATGAAGCGGCAGTTTAGAAAGAATTCAGTCAGTCTTGTGTGAAGACATGTTGCATGTGAAGAAAACAATTTTGGTTTGAAGATCTCCGTATAAGGACCTATTGAACAATTGTTATTGTGTTCGCAAAAGAGTGTGAAAGAAAAATAACAATTAAATTGTCATTATTTAAGTCAAATCATTAAAGGTGGCACACGGAATAGTACGAACAATAATGAATTGATTTAAAACTAAACAACTTGTTTACATTTATAGAGATTTCGCAGACATCATACAAATTCCTTCATCAGACTGGTGACTCTTGTGATATAAAAGGCAAGACAGAGCTTGCAGCGCCAGTTCAGAAAGAATTCAGTCAGTCTTGTGTGAAGAGATGTTGCATGTGAAGAAAATAATTGTGGTTTGAAGATCTCCGTATAAGGATCTATTGAACAATTGTTATTGCGTACACGTAAGAATGTGCAAGAAGGATAACAATTAAAGTAAATTGTTATTGTTTAAGTCAAATAGTTAAAGATGCCACACGGAATAGTGCGAACAACAAAGAATTGATTTAAAACTCAACAACGTGTTTACATTTATAGAGATTTCGTGAAGGCATTCTCATACAAGTGGATTCATTAGACTGCTGACCTGCTTGTGATATAAAAAGCAAGACAGAGCATGAAGCGGCAGTTTAGAAAGAATTCAGTCAGTCTTGTGTGAAGACAGATTGAATACAAGCCAAATAATTTTCTGACATGGCACATACACTTGCCTACAAAGAAAAACTGGTCCAGAATACAATAAAAGCATTAAGCTGGAGGCTGCTATCCCCCCGAAGTACTTACCAGAGTTGGTTGCTTTCGACTACTATTTATTTTCATTAATGGTGCACCCATTACCTGAGCAGTACTTCGATTTGTAACAGGAACCCGAGAATTGGTTGGCTAATTGGTTTGTTTCAAAAGACGTACACTTTTATTGACGTGGAATCTACATACATATTGCCTGAGAAATAAAAAAAATGTGTAGGAAGTCTATTAGGTACTGTGTTGGCTAACTGGACATGAAGCCAGGGTTCAAACTCCAGATCAGACATTTCCAATAAAACGAAATATGAAAAAAAATTTTTCGATTATTTCTTCTTAGCAGATTTCTGGTAAAAGCTCTGAAGCTCTTTTCTCTTCTCGAATATTTTTCCGAATCGACTTTTAACTGTATAATCGCCAATCATGTATAATATTAACGTATACAACATAAGTGGTGTGAGAAGCTAGGTCGTAAACCTGATTGAAGGGCTGTAATGACTAATTATGTATGCATTGAAAGAAATACGACCAGAATGGACCACAAGGCAATGAAAAGTAATTTTGCGACATGACAATGCCTACAAAACTGGTTCTGTGTACAAACAAACCCCAGCTGCTTTATTCAATAGGCTTAATTCCTTCTTTAGGTTAGGTTAGGTTAGAGGACGTGTACCTGTTAATCAAGACAAGTACAGTACCCGGAGGTCGAATTGACTCATTGTATAACATCCTAAAAGAGGGAAACATGTAGGGTATGTAGGAAAGGGGGGGAATGGGAAGCAGAGGAATCACTTAGACCAAACACCACAAAAAGGGTGGGAGAGCGCGACTACACTGATCAAGTCCTTGCACCTCTCAACCAGACTAAGCAAATTGTATTCATTGATGGCAGACACATATTGAGGTGACCAGAACTTTGGTTTCCATGAGGTATTCGAAAATTTGGTAACTAATTCGTTCGCTTCAATAGATGAACAGTTTTATTGGCATGAAATCTACAAAATGCAATATTTCTACGCTCATTTCATGCCAGTGCATATGATATATACAATCGAGTAAACCAACAATGGGGACAAAAAACTTAAAACGGAACAATAAACGATTTCGAATAAGCAACAATCGACAAATCACACAAAACACTTTAGAGGATTGGATGGCAAAAACATTATGAACGGCAAAAAAACAAACAACAACTGAACACGACAATAGGAAAATGTGGTTATAAAAAAGGATTAAATTAAAATTTGAATGGAGAACAAAAAAAAATAAAATAAAACAACAACAACAAAATAAATAAAAAATAAAACTGAAATATTAACTAAAACATTTCATATAAATTATTAAACATTCGAAATGGAAAAAACAACAACAAAACAAATATAAAAAAATCCATAGCAATCCCATCGTTAATAATAAATAAAAATGGCTTAAATAGTGATCACAACAATAACAACAACAACAACAGAAGAAAGAAAAAAAATGGGGAAAAAATTTAAAGCCACTACCTACTAATAATAATTGGTAACATGGCTTCCCATGCCTACATATTCCATAGTTGTTTGGCAACTGAATGAATTTAAACGTTTAAAACTGATTTAAAATTACAAAAAAACCAATAAATTGTTAATGAATGCGTTTTTAAGCCATTTAATTAGAATCAATTAATATTTATGGATGCCATTTTTAGAATTGCGTTACTTTTAAAAACGCAATTACAACAAAACACAATCCAGGACAGAAAATGTGTATAAAAACAGATGGTGCCCCTTAGTTCAAATGGGAGTTTAATGCACACATAAATTTATATGATTTTGAAGAATTTATAAAATAAATGAAATGAAATAAAATGTTAAATGAATTGGTAGCATAAAACTCTTAAGAGTTTGTAGATATGCTTAGAAGACAACTAAGTGTTGACATAAATAATTACCCATTACATCCCTTCAGTCAGTTTTGATGCCTGGGATACGAACCCGGGCTTTACGCCTAATAAGCCAACACACTACCTACTAGAGTACGGCGATCGATCAAAATCAAATGCAAGACACCGAAAAAAAAAAAAACAATTCAAGTCACCGACCAAAAGAGAGCAAGTCATGGTTAAAAAAAATCCAAATTATCAACAAAAAATGTAAGCTATCGATAAAGAGCCATCCACTAAAAAATGTTAGTCATCGACCAAGAAATTCAAGTCATCCATCAAAAACAATGCAAGTCATCGACCAAAACAGAGCAGGTCATAGTTCAAAAAAAAAAATACAAGTCGTCGACCAAAAAATGCAAGCTATCGATCAAGAGTCATCCATAAAAGCAATGCAAGTAATCGACGAAGAAAAATACAAGTCATCGATGAATAAAAATGCAGGCCTTCAACCAAGAAATGCAAGCTATCGACCAAGAGTCATCGATCAAAAACAATGCTAGACTTCGACCAAGACATGTGCAAGCTATCGACCAAGAGTCATCGATCAAAAATAATGCAAGTCATCGACGAAGAAAAATGCAAGCCATCGACCAAGAAAAATGCAAGTTATCGATCAAGAGCAGTTCCTGATTCAAGAAAAAAAAAATTCAAGTCATCGACCAAGAAAAATGCAAGTCATCGACGAAGAAAAATGCAAACAATCGACCAAGAAAAGTGCAAGTCATCAATAAAGAGTCATCGATCAAAAACAATGCAAGTCATCGGGGCAAAAAAGAGCAGTTCTTGACTAAAAAAAAAATTATGCAAGTCATCGAGCAAAAAAATGTAAATCTTCGACGAAGAAAAATGCAAGTCATCGAACACCAAAAATACAAGCAATCGACCAAGTCATCGATCAAAAACAATGCAAGTCATCGACCAAGAAAAGAGCATGCCTTGTAAAAAAAAAAAATGCGTCATCGAACACTAACAATACAAGCTATCGACCAAGAGTCATCCATCAAAAAAATGCAAGTCATTGACCAAAACAGAGCAGTTCTTGCTTCAAAAAAAAAAAAAGAAATACAAGTCATCGACCAAGAAAAATGCAAGTCTATGATTAAAACAATGCTAGTTTAGGTTAGAGGACGTGCATCTGTCGGTCAATACAAGCACAGTACCCAAAAAACAATGCTAGTCATTGTAAAAAAACGCAGAACACCGACAATTAGCTTCACCGCCTATATCTCCCGATTACAAGTAATACCTGACCGTAAAAAACTTGTTTTGGAATCCTTGAGACCATGGCTATCCAGACCACTGGGTTTATTTTTTCAGTTAGGATAATTTTTTATTCGATTTAAACGAACTATGTAGAGCATATATCTTAAGTAACGCCCGATTAAAGGAAAACCTGTTTGGAAATGTTTGTTGCAACTGTGGAACCCAGTAGGTCAACATTATTACATCAAGAGAAAGCAATCAATTTTGATCCCGTTTTTGTAGAGCCATTTTTCGTAACCCCACGATAGACAAGCGGTGAATTGCAATTCAAGCCTTTAGTATTTAATATTTTGCTTTTTTAATTACAATTTTCTTAAATATATATTAAAAATAATTACAAAAAATAAAAAAAAAATGTTAAAAACTTTTCCCATTTAGGTGACGATTTTTTAACGCAGATGTTTTCAAAAGCTTTTTCTATTCGAATTTCCATAGAATTTTCTTTTAATTGATTTTCAAAATGAAATTATAACAATTTTCAACATGCAAAACGTTACTCTTTTACCACAGGCATGATGCAATTTATCTCGTAGTAGAGAAAAACTCATCCAAAACTTAATCACACGCCCTTAAACTAAAGAAAGGAGAACCAACCAACGAGAAAAAAAGTGTCTTTTAATGTTTTTGAAAAGACATCGTAAATGCACTTGAGATCTGCACATAAAATGCATCGGCCTCACCTCTTAAGTACAGTAATAGCAACAGCAACAGCAAAAGCAAAAGCATTTTCTATATATTTTGGCCACAAGTTTTGAAATGATTTAGAAAAGCCAACACAATTACAAGCATATGCTGCAAATGCTCGTACGAATGTAAAGAATTTCCCATTAAAACTATGAATGAGGGGGCCTTAATTAAATAATCACTAAGGATGTGGATAGTGTAATATGGCGGGGTATGATGTTAAGCGTAAAGCAGGTCACAAATGTAAAGAGATCTTAAAAGCAAAGCTTGATTTAATGAAAGAGAAATACGCAAATAATTTAAGTTTTTCGATAAAGATCAAGAGTATCCAGGAATTCCCTAAAAATAGCGTTTTATGACCATTTTTGAAAAATTGTAGAGCTAAACACTGACGTGCTAGAACCATCGCCAGATTGCAGAAATTGACAATTGATTTTTGCTGTTTAAAATGAATCCAAAGCCTCAAATTGATAGCATGCATCCTTAAAGTAGGAAGCGGATTTAGATCGAAGGGGTGCAAGAGAAAAAGAAACACATTACGGAGGTCCTTAAAAATTAATCGCATTGTCTTAAATATTGTTACTCGGGGGTTTATGGGTTATTGCTGATTACAGATCTTCA
This sequence comes from Sarcophaga peregrina, assembly GCA_014635995.1. NCBI lineage: Eukaryota > Metazoa > Arthropoda > Insecta > Diptera > Sarcophagidae > Sarcophaga > Sarcophaga peregrina. Next base: position 95,816,865 of record CM025790.1, read on the forward strand.
TTTAAATTTAAAAAAAAAAATTCAAAATGGCTGGATCCAATATGGCGGTGGAGTTTATAAAAATTAATCAGATTTACTTGAAAATTATTACTCAGAGGAATTAGGGGTCACTGATTGAAGCATCTTCATTCAGATTTTAAAAAAATTCAAAATGGCGGATCCAATATGGTGGTGGAGGTTTAAAGAATAATCATTAATTAAATCACCCGCCATTTTGAATTCTTTAAATATGAATGAAAATCTTTAAACCCCAAAAACCCCAGAGTAACACGAGAGTCATGTTCATTACGCAAAATATCTTCGGAAAAACCTAAAACTATCTTTCTTGCAAAACCCATGCAGGTCTGTGAAATTAGCGGCAGTTGCCAATTGGTTTGGAGTCCATTTTGGGGAACAAACGTTGATCGTTCCTGGTCTAAAAGGTTTTGTAAGGCTGCAGGCTCAAGTCAGTACCCAAGTATTTTCTGCAGATCTTTCTTTTCAACGACGTACAGAGCTTGATCGATCGTTTTCATAACCAAAGAACTTATAAACTTATACACCACATTATGAGTAGTATTCACGGTAGGACGACTATTCATACATACATAATTGGTCATTACAACCTTTCAGTCAGAATTATTGACCTAGTCTCCCACATTGCTGGGAGGAAATCACCGAAGAAATACTTTCTGTAGTTTGTTTCGATGTCTGGCCTGCGGCCAACACACTACCCACTAGACTAGGACGACTATGGCGATATCAAAATAGTCGAAGTGCGCGGTATATCGCCAGAACAGAGCCCACATTTTGATTCAACGAGTTTCTTTATTTGCATGTGTTGTTGAATACTATTTCAGGCTATATCAGGTGATTTGGCTAAATGTCAACTGATTTGACTGATGGAGCTTGAACATAATTCAAGTTATCAGTTGTCAAAGGTCAGATGTCTCTGCTGGAAGATCCAATAGTTAATCAAACTATTTAGCCATTGTCCACATATTGTTTTTAATCATAATAATTTGAAGTTGTTACAAAAATATAGATGATACATGAATTTTTTTTATGAGGAACTGGGTCAGATCAGCAATAAATTGTTATTCCACTACTCACAAGCACTCATGCAATTTTGAGTATGAGTGAATCAACAGTATTGAAATTCAACTACTCTGATTCATTTGTACTCGCTACAACATTGATTTATAATTATAGGTTACAATGAGTATGAGTCATGAGTATGAGTTGACATCAAACTCACAACATTCGAAATATGTTTGATTCATATGCCTTTTACTCATTCTGATTCATAAATTATTAAATACTTATAACACTTATAAGTTACTCGAGTGATTCGAATCATTCATCAAAATGTACAGCCTTTGCTGTATTGTTGCATATACAAACGAAGAAGAAAGGAAAGACAAAGACAACAAGCAAAGCAAACACACAATCTTCTTGTGAGTATTGTGGTGTTTGTAAGCGAATCATACTTATTTTGTGCTTCGTATAAATGTTAAGTAGAGATGAGTCGAAGTCAATCAATTTCAAGTGTATTGTTAAGTATAAATACGACGAGTACTTCCAACTTTGAGTATGAATAGTGTGAGTATCATATTAAAATAAGTATGAATGCGTATAAGTATCAGAAATTATAAGTATGACTCGAATCTACTCATCGTTTTGAATACTTATTGCTGATCTTTGATTGATATCGTCGCAATGTTGAAAGCTTTTGCTTTTCCACTTACCCATTGATTCGTAACTTTAGAAAAATACTTCTAATATTTACAAGTGATTCGAATCATTCATCAAAATTTACAGCCTTTGTTGTTGTTGCATTTAAGAAACAGAAGAATGAAAAAGACGAAGACAACAACTAAAGTATATACACAATCTTCTTGTGAGTATAGGAGTGTTCATTCGCGAATCATATTTATTTTGTGCTTCATGTAATGTTAAGTAGAGACAATTCGAAGTCATTCAATTTCAAGCGTATTGTTAAGTATAAATAAGACGAGTATTTCCAACTTTGAGTATGAATAGTATGAGTGTGTTATTAAAATAAGTATAAATGCGTATAAGTACCAGAAATTATAAGTATGACTCGAACCTACTCATTGTTTTGAAGCAAAGTTGAAAGCTTTTGCTTTTTCACTTACCCGTTCATGCTGAAATATACCTAATCGCGGAAGTTGGCAACTGCTTTAGATCTCATTCTGTGTACCTACTGTCGTTGCCTATGTTTTTCTTTATTTTCTGCGTGTCAATTAAATTTTGCACTAAAGTGACTATGAATGCGTATAAGTATTAGAAATTATAAGTATGACTCGAACCTACTTATCGATTTCGAATACTTATTGCAGATCTCTGGTACACTCCATGGCTACAGAGTGTATCTTGAAAAATTCGGACCTAAGGTTTTTACCAAATTTTAAAAAATTTTGCCCTCTTTCTTGCCTTGTTTCAATATTAAGACCAGAAAAGAATCAAACCACTGATCAACCACATCACATAACCTTACATTTTAGCAAAACCTTACATATTCGGTATACAATAATGACCACAAAAATTTAAAAGCAAAAAAAAATTGTCAATCCATACAAGAGGACGCTCGATACTCGCTAGGACACGATGATTGTATGCATGCGTGTATTTGAAAGCAAAAAATAACAGAGCACTAGGAGCACTTAAAGATGCACGTGCACTTTTAAACATAAATTATTTGACATGACTGTAGACAGGGGCGTTAAAGTGTGTGTGCGTGGGTATGTGTATGTAATGAGAGTGCCCACTCCCACCTAATATCGACCTCCAGTGGCACATGTAACATTAAATTGCAACACGTTCACTACACTGTATAACTGTATACTTAGGCACTCATATTGTACTACGCATACACACTTAAATATTGAATTGACTTTGACTATGGCTATGACAGGGCCCTAGGTGAGTGTGTGTGTATGTGTTCATAAATGATGTCTTTATGTATGGAAATGTAATTTTTGTGGATAATTTTTTTGGTTTTACGAAAAATTTTCATACACACACACAAACACCCATACACACATTTACACACATACCACCACCATTGTATTGAAAATAATTTCTTGTTTTCTCTTTCCTTTTTTTTCTGGCAATTTGAATAGACTTTTGAATTTTGTTACATGACTTGAATTTTGAAAATAAAAACAACAACAACAGCAATACAATGGATAAAAAATTTTTACTTGTTGTTGTTGCATTTGTTTTATATTATCCTTGTTTCTGTTGCTGTTGCTGTTCATTTAAAAACAACTTCATTTGTTGTTAGTTGTTGTACTAGAGTGTAGAAAAATGTTTTTTTGAAAAGTATTTCCAACAACATTTATTGAATTCCAGTGAAATTTTGTGGTATTATTCTAAATATTGTTGTCATTTGTTGCCACATGTGGCAAGGCTATAAGGATAAGTTTTTGTACGAAAAAAAAAATTTTTTTCTGTTTTTTTTGTGAATATTTTGTTGCATTTTGAGGAAATTTCCAGGAAAAAAATTTTTTTCTTTAACTTGAGATACTAAAGATCTGTTGTTCTCCAACAGTTTGTGTTGTTTTCTAATCAGTTTGTTAATGAAGATACGAAGATAAAGTTTTTTTTTTCTATACCTTTGTCTTTAGCAAACACCCTACAGTCGGCAAATAATTATTAGAATGTAAACATATTACCAGTTGAGGTCGCCGTGGTCTAGTAGGTAGTGTGTTGGCTTATTAGACAAAAGACCCGAGTTCGAGTCCCAGGTCAGACATCAAAACGAAAATTTGAAAATAATTTTTCGTTAGACTTCCTCTCAGCAGATTTCTGGCAAAAACTCTGAGAGTAAAAAATTGCCATGAAATGCTTCTCAAAAAATGTGTCGTTCGGAGTCAACTTTAAACTGTAGGTCCCGCCACTCATGCATAAAATTAACGCACACAACATAAGTGGTGTGAGAAGCTAGGACGTAGTACAATGGGTCAATTCGACTAACGAGTACTGTACTTGTCAGAATTGACAAGTACACGTCCTCTAACCTAACCTAACCTAAACATATTACCATGAGGCATTGTCTTTAGTAAAGGGTCCACCAAATAACTTTTTTTTTTTGAAAATGCTTTAAAAAAAACTCTACTACTGAATATTTTCTCAAATTTCTTTTTTTATTCGAAAACACAATCCTTCCAGTTAATAATGGAAAATAATTTCATTGAAATGGCTGCCTCGGTTGGCCATCCAGTAGTCTACATGAACGGTCCAATTTGTAAGCACATTATCGATTGTGTGCAGCTGTATTTCACCAATGGCTTTACGAATATTGTCCTTTAAAGCGTCAATTGTCTCTGGCTTGTCGGCGTAACACTTATCTTTGACAGCATCGCACAACTAATAGTCCAACGGTGTCAAATCGCAACTCCGAGGTTTCCAAACGACATTAGCTCTGCGGCTGATAATACGATCTTCAAAAACAGGGCGCAAAATATCGAGTGTAACTTCGGCTGTGTGCCACATAGCGCCATCCTGTTGAAACCAAATGTTGCCAATGTCCTCCTTTTCAGTTTTTGTGAACAAATATTCGTTTAACATGGCCTGATAACGATCGCCATTAACTGTAATGGCCACTGATTGCTCATTTTCAAAGAAAAATGGCCCAATTATGCCTCTGAACCAATATCCGCACTAAACAATGACGCGTTTTGGGTGCATCGGCTTTTCAATGTATGCATGCGGGTTTTCTGTGCCCCAAATGCGACAATTTTGCTTGTTTACATACCCCCCGCCAAGATCAAAATGAGTTTCATCTGAAAAGATGATTTTTTGTTTGCCAAATTCGGCATCTTGTGTAAGTCGATCGCAGGCCCAGTTAGCGAAGCGAAAACGCATTGGATGGTCGATATTCATTCAGCGGAAGGATAAAACTAATTATCTGTCAAATCAGGCACTAGTTGAAAAAAAATAAAAACGTTAGATGGCGAACCCGATATGTAAACATGTATTCTCCACGAACAATTTGCGAGCATGATCCCTTCACGTAGAGGAGATCTGTACTGGTCCTTTTCATCGTGTATTATAGCTGCGTTAGACTTCTTCTTGAGGGGATTCCTTAAGTCTCTTAGGTGTTTGCAAATAATTCGAGAACCATACTGACCCCCAAAGTCATCATTATCCATACGATTGGTTCAATCATAGTGCCAGCATCATGAAAATTTTAACATTTGTGATGCACTCTAACCAGGAAAACTATGAACGGGGTCTCACGTCCAATAAGCCAACACACTATCTACTAGACTACGACGAATTCTCATACATGCTTTGTTTTATAAGTTAAAGATACATACATACATAATTGCCCATTACAACCCTTCAGTCAGGATTACGACCTAGCTTCTCACACCACTTATGTTGTGTGCGTTAATTTTATACATGAGTGGCAGGACCTACAGTTTAAAGTCGACTCCGAACGACAGATTTTTGAGAAGCTTTCCATGGCAATTTTTACTCTCAGAGTCTTTGCCAGAAATCTGCTGAGAGGAAGTCGCCGAAGAAATATTTTTTCCGTTTTGATGTCTGACCTGGGATTCGAACCTGGGCCTTTTGTCTAATAAGCCAACACACTATCCACTAGACCACGGCGGTTAAAGATAGGAAGCGTTTAATTAAAGTTTTCTGTTTTCTGTTCTATTTCCTTGGTTTCTAGAAGGGTTAAACAAGGCCTTCAAACAACTTCCTGCTTGAATATCTGATCTGAATGTTTCTGGTCAAATGCATTTCCATTTTTAATGTATTCTTCAATTCAATATCATTCACGAAATAAGCACTAGTTGAAAAAAAACGTTAGATGGCGGACCCGATATAGGGTAGGAAAGAATCAATCAAAGCCACAAATTATATCATCAGAAAATATTCAATGGGCGGTAGGCAACATATTAACTCTCTGACATCAGATCGACTGTAATGTTTATGGTCTGCAGATATCTTTCCTTCGGGACTTATTGTTACAAAGATCGATTATCCGTCGGAAGACAATGTATTTATCAACCTCTCTGCTATCAGATCGATTTCAATCGTCAAACCAAATCATGACACATATAAACATGGGGACTTGTTACAAGGATAAGTCTAATCAGGGAGCCCCGGAACTGGGCTTCTATATTGTAAGTAGAAGGACTAGAAACCAAACAATCACTCCATCTATTAAATGAAATACGATTTTTCAAGCGTATAAACATCAGACAGAAAAGGTATCATCAACCGATGAGCTTCTTAAGAATTTATTGTTACAAGGATTTGTCTAAACAGGATTTTTCTAGAAATGAGCCTCATCGAAAACAATGATCCTCATTCTTTATCGTACCATCAGGTAGGATCAATACCATTTAGCGAACACCCGCCATTGTTACTGGATCAGTTGGAATTAGTACGTCAGGCACTATTCACCAAGTTGTCGTCAGCAAAATGCAGAGTTCTTATAAGGGACGCGAAACCTACTCCCCCGGATTTTTTTTGTATATTCTCACGTATAACTGTATTGTGTTCGACAGATCGACCTACGGGTGTTTGACGATCGTCCACTGATTGAGTTGCTTCGAATTTATGCTCCCAATTGCTGGTTGCACGATTTGGAAATCAGTAAATGGGTGTCTAAACTAAAAATTTCCTTAGAGTATTTCTATTACAAATCATAATTCCTCTAAACTATATGTAGGGCATTATTTTATGTCTTAAATTCAAATATTCTACAAAAGTTAAGTTTAAAAATGACGTGTGTTTGTGCTTTGTTAGTTGTGAACATGAAATGTTTTGTTCAACAAAAATTGAAAATGTTATCATTTGTCCAGCAAGATGTGTTCATTCATATAAAACAAGTAAAGTTTTTAGAAGTATTTGGGATGCATTTTCAAAGTGTGAGAGAAGTTTTGTTTTGCCCCCGCCAAGAAACTGCAATATGACACCGTTGGATAATTTTCTGTGGGGCCTCATTAAAGAAAAGTGTCGTCGTAGTCTAATAGGTATTAGGCTTATTAGACCGAGTTCAAACCAGAGATCAGCAATGAATCGTTTTAACGCTACTCATAAGTACTCATGCAATTTTTAGTATGAGTGAATCAACAGAATTGAAATTCAACTAATCTGATTCATTCGTACTCGCTACAACATTGATTTATAAGTACAGATTGCAATGAGTATGAGTCATGAGTTATGAGTTGACATCAAACTCACAACATTCGAAATATGTTTGCGTCATATGGCTACTCATTCAGATTCCAGAAAAAATTTAGAAAAATACTTATAATACTCATAAGTGACTCGAATCATTCATCAAAATTTACAACTCTTACACAGAGAACACATGGTGATCATTTGAATATGATGACAATAGGTCATACATTCCAATTCATTCGAATTTTAAAATAGAAAATCCTTACAGAAGACTACATACATACGTATGCTTGCAATGAAATCCTAGGTATACTATCGGGTCCGCCATCTAAAGTTTTTTTTCAACTAGTGCTTATTTCATGAATGGTAATATTTAGCTCATGTCTGATGTGACAGATAATTAGTTTTATCCTTCTGCTAAACGAATATGGTTGTGTAAACGCATTTTCGCTTCACTAAGTGGGCCTGCGATCGACTTACAGAAGATACCGATTTTGGCAAAAAAAAAAATCATCTTTTCAGACGAAAAGCTCATTTTGATCTTGGCGGGTATTTAAACAAGCAAAATTGTAGCATTTGGGACACAGAAAACCCGCACGCATACATTGAAAAGCCGATGCACCCAAAACGAGTCACTGTTTGGTGGGGATTTTGGTCCAGAGGCTTAATTGGGCTATTTTTCTTCGAAAATGAGAAAGGAGTGGCCGTTACAGCCAATGGCGATCGTTATCGGGCCATGTTGAATGAATTTTTGTTCACAAAAATTGAAGAGGAGGACATTGGCAACATTTGGTTTCAACATGACGGCGCTACGTGCCACACAGCCGAAGCTACACTCGATGTTTTGAGCCCTATTTTTGAAGAACGCCATATCAACCGCAGAGCTGATGTCGTTTGGCCACCTCGGAGCTGCGATTTGACATCGTTGGACTATTATTTGTGGGGTGCCGTCAAAGATAAGTGTTACGCCGACATGACAGAGACAATTGGCCCTTTAAAGGACAATATTCGTAAAGCTATTGGTGAAATACAATTGCACACAATCGATAATGTTGTGCTTAAAAATTGGCATGGCCAGCCGGGGCAACCATTTGAATGAAATTATTTTCCATTATTAACCGGAAGGATTGTACTTTCAAATAAAAAAAGAAATTTGAGAAGTTTTCAAAAAAAAAAAAGTTATTTGGCGGACCCTTTAGTTAGAGTAACTACTCTAATACAAGAATAAAATTTGAAACGTTTTTCATTTAAATACGTTCACAAATGATGCAAATTTCTATGTGTTTGTAATGAAATCAGTTTAAATTGTTGGTTGAAGCTTTTGGGCCACAAATTTTCCTTTTGCTGGAAAAGAAATACGACACAAAAACCATACAGTCTAGGCAAGGACATCATTTTGAAGTTATTGTGTGTGTGTGCATATGCATACATCTACACTCCCGATAGATTAGATTGTCCTTTTGCTAACAAGTATAAGAGAAGAATGTTATACGGAGAGTGTAACGTTGTAGTTGTATGCTTGACTATGCTTGAGTTTATTGCAGTTCAGAGATCAAAAAAGAGGACGAACCTTAAATAGCAATACAGGGGTCAGTTCATCATTGTATGTAGACTATAGACAGTATGGATAAATGTTGCCAAGTTTTGTAAATAAATAAGTAAATAAAATGAAATTAAAATGATAAATAAAATTGATAAATCAACATGAATTTCGTTTTGTCTTGTTTGGTTTTGTTTTGTTTCGACTCCAAATGTTACAATTAACAGGAACAAATGTAATGAAAATAAGACACACAAAACAAACAAAAACTAGACATTTTATAACATATTTATTGAGATGTTTATCTTGTTAAAATAATTATTATTTGTATTTGTCTTGATAATTTCCGAACATCTAAACAAGCAAGACTTCTCTATAATAAGTGCTCCATATACAGTAGCGAGCACAAAAAATGCAACACTGTGCCATATGATCTTTAATAAGATCTGTTTCAAAATAACGGTAACTAATTTATCTATTTTCTTTTGCTGTTAATTCTTTCAATTATAAGTTTTCAAAGTAACCACAGTTTATTCCAAATTCTGATTTAAAAAGTTAAATATTTTTGAATTAGTGAAAAAAGTGCAAATTTTTAGCGAGCAAAAAAAATGCAACGCTGTGTCATATGATCTTTAATAAAAAAAGTGCAAATTTTTAGCGAGCAAAAAAAATGCAACATAATAAAAAAATAGTTAAAGTAAGTTATTTATTTAATAATAATAGAAAATTTCTTAAATAAGTTATACAACATGTGTTTTGTAATAGAAGCAGCTCCCAGCTGGCAGCAAAACTGCAATCATTAAAGCCTTAGAAGATGGAAAATCCATGCGTGAAGTTGGACACCTCTTTGGTGTAAATCAATCAACCGTATGTCGGATTAAATCTCGATTTTCCTTGAGAAATAGTGTGGAAAGGAAACCAGGTAGTGGTAATCCTCGAAAAACTACCTCCCGCCAAGACCGCCAGATGATTGCACTGGTTAAAAAAGATCCACGAAAGACCGCAGTGGACATTGCTAATTTCCCAAATGAGCAAATGGGAGTCTCTATAGGCGTTCACGCTGTTCGCCGTAGGTTGAAAGAGGCTAATTTGCATGCGAAAGAAACCTCTCATCAGTGCAATCAATAAAAAGAAGCGCCTGGAATTTGCAAAACGTTACAAGGATTGGTCAAATGAACAGTGGGCTAAAGTCTTGTGGAACGATGAAAGCAAATTTAATTTGTTTGGCTCCGATGGGATAAATTTAGTTCGAAGACCGCCTGGACAGAGATATTCTCCAAGATATCAACTTCCAACCGTAAAACATGGCGGTGGATCAATAATGGTGTGGGGTAAGGAACGATATGTTTAAAAAAAATTATTGATTTTACGTCACGTATTTACAAATGCGTTTTCCCGTGATGGAGTAGGTCTCTTAACTCAAAACGAAGGAAAAATGGACTCCTTGGAGAACACATGCTTTCTCATCTGCGGGAAAAAATGCCTCCTGGTAGCGTATTCCAACAGGATAACGATCCAAAGCACTCAAGTCGCATAGCTCGAAACTTTTTAAGCGACAATGATGTCAATGTTTTGGATTGGCCATCACTGTCTCCCGATCTAAACCCCATAGAAAATCTATGGGAGCTATTAGATCGGGAAGTTAAGAGGAAACATCCGTCAAATAAGAGGCAATTAGAAGAAATTTTGAAAAGTGAATGGGAGAAAATATCCATTAACACATTAATGGCTTTAGTCGACTCTATGCCTTCTAGGTTGCAAGAAGTCATAAAAAATAAGGGCTACGCCACTAAATATTAATTTTAAGATTTCTTTTTTTGTAAGAATTACTATTTAATTTAAAAAAACACATTAAAATTTATGCTATTGCATTTTTATTGCTCCCATGAAATTCGCACTCTTTTTAATAAATGACAAAATAATATATCATTAATTAAAAATATTTACATAATGTTATTGATAATAGGTATCTATAACTGTAGGGATTAATAACCCAAAGAAATATTTTGAACTGGTCACCATTTTTTTAAAATTATCGCACTTAAAGATAATTTTACCCAACGTTGCATTTTTTGTGCTCGCTACTGTATGTCCGCTTATAAAGGCTGGGTTGTGTATAATTTAATAACACTCGAGTAAAATAATTTTGCAAAATATTGAAATTTTACAAACAATATTGAACAATAAGTCTTTATTTATTTAATTATAATACAACATATAATGGTTGCTCTAGCATAGGGTGGTCCATTTAAAAGTTTAAATTTAAAAATGTAATAATACAAGAACAAATTGAAATTTTGCCAAAATTTAGTTTTCTGAAATGGAATATAATTTCATTCATATGATTGTCGTGGCTTGCTGGCCTTATAAGGAGTGCGCACAAAAAAAAAACTGGACTTACACTTTTCGTTATAGAAATAAAACTAAGTGGCGGATTTTTTTCGTTTTATATTTCAATTAAAGTAAATAATATTTGAATTCCTTTTAGGTATAAAATTTTTTTCTAACCAAAGGTCTCAGAGCATCCAACCTTTGGAGCCCACTTTTCTTCCAGACATTTTAGGGTGTTTTAGAAAAATACGTATTATACTCAAAGACTCCTAATATTATTTTATTCTTACCTTAGAAACTGTTTTTGAGTTAACACCTGCTAACCTAGCAATCGTTTTTTGTAAACGGTGCGGTTTTTCATTGAAAATTTCAATTATTTTTTTACGAAATTCTTGTTGGGTGACCATTTTCATAAAACTAATTTTGCTATTGCAATGAAATTTATGCATTTGGATTTTGAAACAGATGACTAACAACAAAAAACAATGTAACGGTATTAATTTTTTTCAATTATAATAAAAGTTATAAGCTTAAAAGTAGGCCCATTTTTTTTTGTGCGCACTCCTTAGTATCACATTCGAGCGAAACAATTTTCATGCAGTTTTCCGAATCGTTGCTCCGGAATGAAATTACGAATATTTGCCTTCAAAATCCTTCAGTTAGGATTACGACCTAGCTTCTCACCAGATATCAGCAATAAATATTCAAAACGATGAGTAGGTTCGAGTCATACTTATAATTTCAGATACTTATACGCATTCATAGTCATTTTAATACAAAATTTAATTGACACACAGAAAATAAAGAAAAACATAGGCATGTACGCTGAATGAGCTCTAAAGCAGTTGCCAACTTCAGCGATTAGGTCTATTTCAGCATGAATGGGTAAGTGAAAAAGCAAAAGCTTTCAACTTTGCTTCAAAAAAATGAGTAGATTCGAGTCATACTTATAATTTCTGATACTTATACGTATTTATACTTATTTTAATATGATACTCATACTACTCATAGTCAAACTTGGAAGTACTCATCGTATTCATACTTAAACATACTCATAATATTATGAACATCGACTCATCTCGACTTAACATTTACACGAAGCAAAAAATAAGTATGATTCGCTTACAAACACCACAATACTCACAAGAAGATTGTGTATATGCTTTGCTTATTGTCTTTGTCTTTCCTTTCTTCCTTCTTTGTATATGTAACAACAAAAAAGGCTGTAAATTTTAATTAATGATTCGAATCACTCGAATCTTTTATAAGTATTATAAGTATTTCTCTAAATTTATGATTCAGAATGAGTATGAGGCGTATGAATCAAACACTTTTCGAATGTTGTGAGTTTGATGTCAACTCATAACTCATACTCATTGTAACCTGTACTTATAAATCAATGTTGTAGCGATTACGAATGATTCAGAATAGTTAAATTTCAATTTTGTTGATTCACTCATACTCAAAATTGCATTAGTGCTTATGAATAGCGGAAAAACGATTAATTGCTGATCTCTGCTTTTCACATCACTTTTATATTGTGTGCGTTAATTTTATCTATTAGTAGAGGGACCTACAGTTTAAATTCAGCTCCAAACGATAGAGGTTTTGAGGAGCTTTTCATGGCAATTTTATTTACTGGCTAGAGTTTTTGCCCGAAATCCGTTGAGAGGCAATCGCCGAAGAAATACTTTTTCTTGTATTTTGTTTTGATGTCTGGCTTTACGTCTGCCTACAAGATTACGGCAAGCCACCCACCATTTTTACCAGACTTTGATCCTTCCTTGTACGATTTGTTTTCATCGATGGAACATGCATTAGCTTAACAACATTTCGATTTCTAAAAGGAAGTCGAAAATTGGTTGACAAAATGATTTGCTACAAAAGACGCCCAGGCGTGAAAGGAGTCCTGCTCCACCACTATTCTCACTTCGCCCTCAATGGATAGAAAGCGCACCAACCAGTTACTGGGACTTGGTCGTAACATCATCTCGATCACAGTGGCTATGCTTACAGATCTCTGTGTTATGGGTAGACACGCGGAAAGAATGCGGCTACCATTTAACGATTTCTGCCGTGGATGCAGATCTGTTGAGGAAGAGGAGACTGTTATCAACTTTCTCTGTCAGTGCCCATCATCTCTTGCGTGGTGTCAACTTGACGGAGCTATCATCCATTAATGTCAAGGGATATAGCCTCGTTTATTGAATTTTCTGGCTGGTTCTCCAGCGTGGGGTAGTTGTGCTTTGAATATGCAGCCCTTCTTGGCTCGGAGGAACTTGGTCAGTACAGGGACTGCTTTCACCGGTGGCGCCACAACGGGCCGCTATGCATGCTTAAGTGAGCTTTTGGTATAAAGCGACCACACTAAACTAACCTAACGTAAACCAATGGGCGTGAAATCCACAAATTACCTGAAAGATGGCCACGAATGGGCAATAATTTGAATAAAATGTTCTATAATTTCCTATAAAAAATTAGAGATTAGTAGACTGCATATCTAGTTCAAGATTTAAACAAATTTAGAACATCGAACAAAGTCTTCCAACAAGTTTTTCTTATGAAAGAAAAAAAATTTTTTTATGAAAGAAAAAAATTTTGTTTTTGTATTGTCAAGTAATCATGACTTAATTATGGTTGAAAAGGAAAACTAAGCACTGTAGTCCGTCAAACACTCTTTTTTTTTGTAAAATATTTCGCCATTAATTTTAATTTTACAAAATTGATGATTTGAACACAATATTCTTATTGAATTCCTGCTTGGGCCGGACATACAGAAGTGATGTAAAGATGAGACAAGACAAGAGAAACGATGCCAAGAGTAGAGAAAGAAAAGATTTACAATATTAACGCATACAGATGGATAATAACAAATAAAACTTCCTAGTCTTGTCAACACTATTTGCTTTATTTTCATTTATTTTAACTCAATTTGATGGCAAATCACATCATATAATTTCCAAACACGTCCGTTTGCTATTCCACTTGCCACTTGCCAACGAACCAACGTACCAACCAACTTCCAATTTCTTCTATTTGCTGCAATGGCAATGGCAACTAAACTAAGGACTGCCAAAGTAACGAACACAATACAAACAGAAAATTTAAGTCACGAAAACAATTTTAAGAATTGGTCTGTTATCCAAAAAATAATACATACCCCCCCTTAGCCCATACCCCTCTCCCTACTAAATGGAAAAAAGAAACACCAGAAAGAAAGAAAAGATACGAGTGTTTATGTGAGTATTTGGTTACCAAAAAACCTAAAAACAAATGAACACTCACTCACTCACTCACAGACAAGATGAAATGACTTCACATCATCAACAATAACAACAACAACAGCAGCATCTGCTGCATTAACAAAAGCTATATACGAGTATAAGCTTAGTCAGAGGCTAGGACAGTCAATGGTATCATCTTCATCAGTGGCTTTGTTCTTTTCACAACCAAAGCACTCATACATACTCAACGCGTTTGCCTGATGCAACCCCATTTCCATTTTCATTTTGTACTCAAAACAGCAGTCGATTGTTAAAAGTCCATCTGTTACTCAATTGCTAATGTTGTTTGTTTACTACTACAAGTACACTATGTGTGTGTGTGAGAGTGTGTGTTTGTTTGTGTGTGTGTGTAAAAGTGTTGTTTGTAAGTGTGGCTGTAACACTTTTTAAGGGTTTAATTTGGTCTCATCTTCTTAGTATTATTTGAACAATTGTGTTAAGCAGTTGCTGCACAGTGGGTTGAGTAATAGAAAAATAAAAAAACAATTTCAATAACAAACTATTTATAAATATCGGGTGGGCCATCTATGGCTTTAAATTTAAAACTTCGAATTTATTTCGAATCTGGCAATACTTATGTCATGCTGCACAGTGGGTTGCGTAATGAAAAAATAAAAAAAAAAATTCTATAACAAAATATAAATATCGGGTGGGCCATTTATGGCCTTAAATTTATACCTTCAGTTATTTCGAATCTGGCAATACTTGTCATGCTGCACAGTGGGTTGCGTAATGGAAAAATAAAAAAGTAATTTCTATAACAAACTATTAGTAACGGGTGAGCCATCTATGGCTTTAAATTTAAACCTTCAGTTATTTCGAATCTGGCAATACTTGTCATGCTGCATAGTGGGTTGCGTCAGAGAAAAATAAGAAAACAATTTTTATATCAAACTATTAGTAACGGGTGGGCCATCTATGGTTTTAAATTTATAACTTCGGTTATTTCGAATCTGGCAATACTTATGTCATGCTGTACAGTGGGTTGCGTAATGGAAAAATAAGAAAAAAGCAATTTCTACAACAAGCTATTAGTAACAGGTGGGCCATCTATGGCTTTAAATTTAAACCATCGAATTTATTTTAATTAAATTTAACTTTCCGTTGAACGTAATGAATCGATTTGCGTTTGGGAAACATTGGGACAACGCTGGGCCAATGGGAAACTGCAAGATGCTATAGATTTTGTCAAAAAAATCATTTCTCCTAAGAAAAATTACCGTATTTGGGGCTTAGAAAAGCCGCACGTGGTCTTACAGAAGCAAATGCGCCCATTACGAGTAACTGTTTGTAGCGGCTTGTAGAGCACAGGCATTATTGGCTGAAATTTCTGTGAAAATAAGGACGGCGAAAGCATTACGGTCAATGAAGACACCTATCGCACTATGATAACCGATTTTATTTATTTTTTTAATCCACTCTTCATGTTATTGATGTGAACGATGCTTGCTTTCAACAGGATGATGCAACTTGCTACACATCTCATGCCACAATCGATTTATTGCATCACGCATCATTGACAGAATTTTCTGTGAAAATAAGGACGGCGAAAGCATTACGGTCAATGGAGACACCTATCGCACTATGATAACCGATTTTTTTGCACCCTCTCTTCATGGTATTAATATGAACGATGTTTGGTTTCAACAGGATGGTCACATGTCTGATGCCTCATGCCACAAACGATTTATTGCATCACGCATCATTGACTGAATTTTCTGAGAAAATGAGGACGGCGAAAGCATTACGATCAATGGAGACATCTATCGCACTATGATAACCGATTTTTTTGTACCCTCTCTTCATGGCACTAATGTTTACGATGTTTGCTTCGATCGATTTATTGCATCACGCATCATTGACTGAATTTTCTGAGAAATTAAGGACGGCGAAAGCATTAAGGTCAATGGAGACACCTAACGCGCTATGATAACGGATTTTTTTATCCCTTCCCCATGGTATTAATATGAACGATGTTTGGTTTCAACAGGATGATCCAACTTGCCACACATCTCATGCCACAATGGGTTTATTGCATCAAACGTTTGATGGCCGTTTAATTAGCTGAAATGGTGACGACAATTGCTCACCAAGAAGCTGCGATTTAGCACCGTTGGACTATTTTCTGTGGGGCGTCGTTAAAGAAAAGTGTTATGCCGACAAACCAGAAACAATTGAGCATTTGAAGACCAACATTCGCGATGCCATTGTCCTTATACGACCCTTCGTACAGTGTATACATACCGGGTCCGCCATCTAACGTTTTTTTTTATCTAGTGAATGGTAACACGTAGCTTATGTCTGATTTGACAGATTCCACTGAACGAATATTGACCATCGAATGCATTTTCGTTTCGTGAAGAGGGCCTGCGATCGACTTACAGAAGATCAACTTTTCAGATGAAGCTCATTTTGATCTTGGCGGGTATGTAAACAAGCAAAATTGTCGCATTTGGAGAACAGAAATTCCGCACGCATGCATTGAAAATCCGACGCAACCAAAACGAGTCACTGTTTAGTGTGGATTTTGGTTCAGAGGCATAATTGGGCCCTTTTTCTTTGAAAATGAGCAAGGAATGGCTGTTACAGTCAATGGCGATCGTTTCGGGCCTTGTTAAACGAATTTTTGTTCACAAAAATTGAAGAGGAAGATGGATATTGGCAACATTTGGTTTCAGCAGGACGGCGCCATGTGCCACTGTTTTTGAAAGATCGCATTATCAGCCGCAAAGCTGATGTCGTTTGGCCACCTCGGAGTTGCGATTTGACACCGTTGGACTATTAGTTGTGCGATGCCGTCAAAGATAAGTGTTACGCCGACAAGCCGCCGCCATGTGCCACTAAGCCGAAGCTACACTCGATGTTTTGAGCCCTGTTTTTAAAGATCGCATTATCAGCTGCAGAGCTGATGTCGTTTGGCCACCTTGGAGCTGCGATTTGAGACCCCTCTGGGCTATTATTTATGGGGTGCCGTCAAAGATAAGTGTTATGCTGCCGACAAGTCAGAGACAATTAACGCTTTAAAGGACAATATTCGCGAAGCCTTAGTCGATAATGTGCTTAAAAATTACACCGATCATGTAGGCTACTGCATGGCCAGCCGAGGCAGCCATTTGAATGAAATTATTTTCCATTATTAAGCGGAAGGATTGTAATTCTCTACACTAGATGACCCGTGCGAACCGCACCGTTAGTTGTCATTTTTGTAACATAAAAATAATTGCCAAATAAGCTTTTTACAACTTAATATGCATATTATATATAACTGACTTGGTAATAAACGGCATTATAGTAAATAGCGATATTGCCAGAATGGATTTTAATACATACTATATTATGTAGAACTGCTTTACTATTAAGCGACCCTGTATTAGCACACTTGAACAAAAACATGTAATCATAATGACAACAGTATTATTATGCAGTTCTATATAAAATATAATTTTTAACAATGGAAATATTAATTTTTCAATTTCTAATTATTTTTCGCCATTAGTGTTAGATATAAGCTTTAAAATTAGATATCATTCATTAAATTTGATGCGGTGGTATGGAAGATATTTGCAACCGACAAAAAAAGTGCTTTAGAAATAATATATATGATGAGTGGCGGGGCAACGCTGTAAAAGAATGATTCGTTGGGAGAGGCGGAAAATTGCTTGTCTTAGCATTCGGTAGATTTGGTGATCGTTAAATGGTTAAAGCAAATGGTATTTTAACCGAACGGAAGACCAGTTATACCAGTCTAGGATGATTTTATAAAACGAACTGAAGACATGTAATGACAACTAATTTAACAACTAAAGCTTCAACTAGATGGCCGTTATCTGGAAATCACAATTGACACGCCGGATTTATTTGTATGACATGATAAGGCAACTAATTTCCTATCATGATAATGATTATACAATCTAAGCCCACTGTCCCAATAACAAAACCATACTGCAGGCAGTCTTTTATAATTTTGGCCTTTGAAAATAAGCAACATCAACAACAACAACAAAAAAAGAAAGAAAAAATTTCCAAAAAAAAAAAAAACTTACCCAAAACGCCTTTACTACATACGAATGGATTATTAGTCTTCTCCAATGTTATAGCTGAAGCATCAGTATCCATGGTAAATATTGTAACTCTTTCTCGAGAAGATTTTCCATGTCGAACTTGTGTTGTGTCGTTTTGTTATCAGATACGTATAGACGACAGACAATACTTGTCTTAATGCTGTGCTCAGCCACTTGGTTGAGAATAAAATTGTTTTGAGTGGTCCATACATTTGAAAGAGGAGACATGAAAGGCTATTTATACGTTTGCCTTCCAATTATTAGCTTTGTTTTGGGTACCACAAATTATCAGTTACTAGTACTGTGGAATGTATTCCCATACTAGATAGAGTACAAAGGGAGTATAATGGGAATGCTTGCCAAGTCTCTGAAAAACAAAAAGGAAAAGAAGAGAATTTCAATTTCTTTATGAATTTTCAAGATTTGATGAAGAATTGTAATTGATTTTAAAGGAAAATGCATTAAACTTGCTGTGGTAACTTTAAAATTTAATGGAATTTCATATTAAATAAAGCAAAGCCTTGGACAAATTCAAAAACGAAGCATTCAAATGCGTTTAAATACCGCTGACAGTGGTCGAGACTAACATTATCGATCAAAATTGAAAAAAAAACAACTAAAAGGGCGGTCACAGTCTTAAAGATTAATTTTTAAAGATTAATCTTCGTTCTCTCTCCTCTGCAGTTTTTGAATTTTTCAGTTATTTTTCTTCTCTTTGAAGAAGTTAGACTTGGTCCTGTTGTAGTATGAAGCTGTGTGCGATCAGGCCTCCTTGGAATTGTCTTTTGTTGGTTACACTTTTTATAGCAATCTTTTTGGTATTTTTTTATAATTTTTCAATTTTTTTGTTGATTTTTTGTGTGTTTTTTTTCTGTATAAATTTTAAGGGATGAAACAGAAACTACCTTTTCTGCTGAGAGGAATCAGACCGCCTAGTTGTATCACAATGAAGCCTTATTATACATAATGAAAGGTATGTGAAAAAAGCATATGAGAATTATAAGTTAAAAAAAAATTAAACAGAAATTAATGAATAAATTAACAAATGTAAACAATAATTGACAAAAACATAATAAATAATAGTGGGAAGAGAATCAGCAATCAGCTGTCTAGAGAACAGAGGGCACATGTTAAATGCCAAAAAAAAAATCTTAAATCAGTGAAATCTTAAGGTGGACCCGAATTGTCAGTTGGCTGGTGTTTTATTAGCAAAAAATGACAAATGAATGTGATCGAGAATCGGTATTTAATAAAATAAAATTGGTAATATTAAGTTGAAGTTTAATACTACACAATACCCCCGGGGGGTTCATGCAAATAAGTATCCTTTTTGTGGCACTTTTTGTTGTCTTTTGTAAAACATTAGTCTTCAGCTTTACGTTTTATTTATTCATCTTAACGTGGAAGTTCTGTAAGTATTTTTAAAAGGAGGGACTTCAAAATCCAAGTACACACAGCCACTTACTTACTTACTTAATTGGCCATAACAACCCGATTAACGGATTTCGGCCTGCCGCAATACATCCTTCCAGGCGCCTCTGCTTGTTAAGCGCCTACACTAGTTGGTCACACCAATCGTTGACAGGATTTCTTTGATTTGGTCCTTTAATCGCATACAAAGTCGTTCTCTTCGCCGACTTCCGCAGCTCCCCGCATCAAATACCCGTTTCGCCGGAGCATCCTCCTCCATTCGAACGACACGGCCGAGTCAGCGCAGCCGCTCATACAGCTCACTGTTAGATCGGATGCGGAAATCATTGCCAACTCGCACAGGACCGGAGATCTTACTCTCGAATACCCTCAAGGCTGCTGCATCAGTTCTTATTAGGGTCCATGCCTCTGCGCCATAAAGAAGCACGTGTAAGATGAGCGTCTTGTGGAGTATTAATTTTGTCGCACGAGAGAGGTCTCTGCTACTCAATTGCCTATTAAAACCATAGTAGCACCTGTTGGCAAGAGTAATCCTCCGTTTGATCTCCAGACTGACATCATTATTGGTGGTAACGGCGAAGCCAAGATAAATAAATTCCTTGACTGTATCAAAAGTATAGTTATTGGTCGTAATCTGAGAATCCACCGCACGTCTCTACTTGTCGATAACATATACTTCGTTTTGCCCTCATTTACTGCCAGACCCATCTTCTTAGACTCCCGTTCAATAGCGCTAAAGGCAGCAGTAACATCTCGCTTGGTACGCCCTATGATGTCGATGTCGTCAGCGTACGCAAGCAATTGGACACTTTTTTGAAAGATAGTGCCATTGCGATGCACTCCTGCCTTTCGCAGAACACTCTCCATGACGAAGTTGAAGAGGTCACACAGCCACAGATTTATCAAAAAAAAAACTTTATTTAAAAAACAAAACGAAATATAAGGACAAAGGGACGTTTCTCTCCAGACTAATTGCCAGCTGCTCATACCTTTTTTTATCGCATAAAGGACTAACCGCAATTATTTATACTGGCTCCTCATATAATAGTTTAATTGGTCAATAATGGTATGATGGTTAGTCCCACATAAGTTTCCTTGTGCTTTACTAGTAAAGGGTCCGCCAAATAAATTCTTTTTTTTTTAAATGCTTTAAAAATCCTTTTTTTTTATTTGAAATTACAAAACTTCTGGTTAATAATGGAAAATAATTTCATTCAAATGGCTGCCTCGGCAGGCCATGCAGTAGCCTACACGAACAGACCAATTTTAAGCACATTACCGGGTATGTAAACAAGCAAAATTGTCGCATTTGGAACACAGAAAACCCGCACGCATACATTGAAAAGCTAACGCACCCAAAACAAGTCACTATTTGGTACGGATTTTGCTCCAGAGGCATAATTGGGCCATTTTTCTTCGAAAATGAATAAGAAGTGGCCGTTACAGTCAATGACGATCGTTATCGGGCCATGTTGAATGAATTTTTGTTTAGAAAAATTGAAGAGTAAGATATTGACAACATTTGGTTTCAACAAGACGACGCTACGTGCCAAACAGCCGAAGCTACATTCGATGTTATGCGCCCTGTTTTTGAAGATCGCATTATCAGCCGCAGAGCTGATGTCATTTGGCCACCTCGGAGCTGCGATTTGACACCGTTTTGGACTATTATTTGTGGAGTTTCGCCGGCAAAGATAAGTGTTACGACGACAAGCCAGAGACAAGTAACGCTTTAAAGGACAATATTCATAAAGCCATTGGGTGAAATACAGCTGCACACAATCGATAATGTTGTGCTTAAAAATTGTACCGATCGTATAGGCTACTGCATGGCCAGCCGAGGCAGCCATTTGAATGAAATTACTTTCCATTATTAATCGGAAGTATTGTACTTTCAAATAAAAAAAAAAGAAATTTCAGAAAGTATTCAGTAGTAGAGCTTTTTTAAAGCATTTTCAAAAAGAAAGTTATTTGGCGGTCCCTTTATTCTAGAACATGGTCCTACCTTACATAAACCCAAAATAACTCAAGAACACAGCTACAGAATTATCAAATAAAACCTTATTTATCGTAAACACAAAGGAAATTTAAGGATTAATTGATGGAAGACTACTTACCTGCTGCTCATTCTGCTTTTTTTGTTATTACTTGGAGGATGACTGATCAGAATTATTTGCAGGCTCCTCCAGCAGAAGATTAAACGGTTGATAATGGTATACGAATACATAAATATGTACATGGTAAGCCCAGTATTAGTTTTCTTGTGCTTTGACCACTATTATAGAACGTGGACTAGAAAATTTGGTAATCGGTTACTGTAGAATGTATTCCCATACTGGAGTATAAAAGCAGTGCTTGCAAAATCTACAAAAAAAGAAAGAGAATATCTTTATGAATTTGATGAAGAATTGTAATTGATTTTAAGTAGAGTATATTCATCTTGTGGTATTTTTAAAATATGATAGTCTAGTAGGTAGTGTGTTGGCTTATTAGACGTAAAGCCAGGGTTCGAGCCCCAGGCCAGACATGAAAACAAAATACAAAAAGTATTTCTTCGGCGATTTCCTCTCAGCAGATTTCTGGCAAAAACTCTGAGAGTAAATAAAATTGCCATGAAAAGTCTCTCAAAAATCTGTAGTTCGGAGTCGACTATAAACTGTAGGTCTCACCATTTATGTAAAAAATTAACACACACAACATAAGTGGTGTGAGAAACTAGGTCAATAATCCTGACTGAAGGATTGTAATGACCAATTATGTATGTATGATGGATTTTTAGATTAAATGAAGTATAGATTCTTAAAAATGTTTGGGACTTTTAAGTATGAAGCATTCATTTCGTCTAAATACTCCTGACAGTGTTCACATTCGGAAGAACCAACTCAGCCCTCTACAACTCTGGTATCTTATGCAATTGCTATGAGGAAAAGCAACCCTTAACTGAAGCCCTCAAGTATAATTTTGGTTTTCTCTTGATATTCTATTAAAAAAATACGTTTCGCTAAGAACTCATTGTATAAGTGCAACCAGTTAAAATCTGTAGTTGCTGAACTGACAAGCTCTCATGACTATATATGCGCTGTGCTGCTAGCAATTCCTCTCCATTATTCCCATTTGCGTACACACTAAGTTCAATGGTTCTTAGACTTCCAACAGAAAACAGGAGCAGTTTTTGCAACTCAAAAAACTCTTCATTATAATTTCTCTTTCTCTCGTTCTCTCTTCTAGAACGCATTAACAGTGGGTCATTTTAACCTTTAGGTATTGGTCTTGTCCCAATGACAGGTACGCGTTTAAACCTAACCGAACTTATATTTTTCTTCAATCAGGTTCAGCATTCGTTTAGGTTGATGCAAAAACTTAAAACATTTTTTATTCAGCGTTTTATTTAATTCCAAGAAAATAGGAAATAAATGACTCTCGATTATTATTTTTTGTCCAATGTAATGCGATCTTCCATATCTTCTATGTAGTTGACACCAAAAAGCCTTTTTCCCCTCTCTTCAAGTAACGAGCATGTACACAGTAGGTGAAGAACTGTCTTCACTTTTTCGTCATCTCTGCACCAAAGTAACTTTTTCCTCCCTCTGATCAAGTAACGAGCATGTACACAGTAGATGAAGAAAAGTCTCTACTTCTTCGTAATCTCTGCAGCTTCTGCAGAAATCACTGGCAGGGTGTCCAAAAGTAATGCGCCTAGCATGTGTGCCCACAATGCAAGGCCCACTAATAACCCTAACAATCTGACAGGTCGTGCTTTTCTTTTTTTGGACTTCAAGTAGACTTGCCCTAAGACCTCTACACAATTTTATCTAGATTTTCTGTAACGTTCTATGGTTAATAGAATCTAAGATCGCATTGTCATTTATAAGATTGCAGGATTTCAGAGAAAGATTGAAAATTTATTGAAAAGGACCACAGACTTTGGTCCTAAGGACGTAATTTTAATAGGACCCCAAATGAACTATTGCGTCTAAATTATTTTCTAACTATGAAAACACTTTAAAATGAAATTATTTAAAAATATTGATAAAATTATTAATTTATTCATAAAAATAGAGAATAAAAATTAGAATAGTTATTGAAAAAATTTATTTTAGGTAATTAACCAAGTGAAAGCATTTTTATCGTTTTACCAACAATACATGACTTTATTCATACAAATGTATGAGCAATGTATCAGCAATAATGTTTATAAACATGTAACTAAACAAAACATCATTAACTTATCAACTAAATCTGATCTTAATATCTGGAACAATCATATTGTTGCGCACATAAAAACAATAAGCAAAAGCTACAAAAACAAAGACCATGCGTATGACAGAAATAAATAAGGAGAACACGCAACGAAAGCAAACACAACAAGGGGCAATGCGTACACAATGCACAAGACACAAATACACACGACACAAATACATCGAACACATATTCTAAGCAAACCAACAAAGGCAAGCATGATAGCAAAAGGGGTAAACAAGAAAGCAAACGCAATAATAAACAATGTGTCGCGATATAGTTCAAGCGAACGTTCGTGTTTGACTATAAAAGGGGAAAAAACAAAGTGTGAAATTGCATGTGGGATAAGCAACATGAGGCAATACATACACAATATACACGACACAAATACATCGAACACATATTCTAAGCAAACCAACAACGACAAGCATGATAGCAAAAGGGGTAAACAAGAAAGCAAACGCAATAATAAACAATGTGTCGCGATAGAGTTCAAGCGAACGTTCGTGTTTGACTATAAAAGGGGAAAAAACAAAGTGTGAAATTGCATGTGGGGTAAGCAACATGAGGCAATACATACACAATATACACGACACAAATACATCGAACACATATTCTAAGCAAACCAACAACGACAAGCATGATAGCAAAAGGGGTAAACAAGAAAGCAAACGCAATAATAAACAATGTGTCGCGATATAGTTCAAGCGAACGTTCGATATACTGGTCGTGTTTGACTATAAAAGGGGAAAAAACAAAGTGTGAAATTGCATGTGGGGTAAGCAACATGAGGCAATACATACACAATATACACGACACAAATACATCGAACACATATTCTAAGCAAACCAACTACGACAAGCATGAGAACAAAAGGGGTAATCAAGTAAGCAAACGCAACACAACGTGTTGCAAAGCGATAGAGTTCTAGAGAACGTTCGATGTACTGTTCGTGTTGGACTACAAAAAGGGGAAGACAAAGTAGACGACCAGTATGGAGTTGCGGTTTGAAGATTTTCGGAGCAGAATACCGAACAGTTGTGTAAGAAGATCGAACAAGCAATAAATTGTTGTAGTTAATGTTGTATACGTGGTATAAGCTGGAAACAGTGGCACTTAAGATAGTACGGACAATAGAGAGTTTAATTGCATCCTAAACACAAATTTGTTTTTACTTTGTTTGCAACCAACGAAGTCATATTTCAAACGTTTTTTAAAAACAATCCAACATCATGTACCTAAACATTCATGTTGGTATACTTTTGTTACGTTATAAACATATTTATCGGCTACATGTATCTGTATGTTAGCAACATGTTGACAGAATTAAATATTAAAAAGATTTTTATCGGTTATTTAAAAGTTTAAATTTAAAATTAAGCAATAAAACAAAAACGAATTGAAATTTTTCCAAATTTAGTTACTTGTTGTGAAGTAGAATTGTTTAGGTTAGAAATGCAATATTCTTTTATTCATATGGTTGCCGTAGTTGGCCTTATGGCACCCTATTCGAAAGGGCCAATTTTCGTCAACTTTTTGAAGTTTAAGGGCTCATATCTCGGCTATGGCATTTCGAATGCTAAATGCTCAATTGTCTATGTCCTCCCAGTATTACTACAAATATTTTAAAGTTTCGTAAAGGTTGTTTAAGCAACAGATGTCTTAAGATTTTTGATGGTAAGCCACGATGTTTAATTCAACTCCGTTGGTGCTTCTAGGCATTCCAAATATTTTTTCGGGAATGCATTTTTTAACCTTGACGATACCCCAGGAGAGCTTTGAGTTATTTTGTGCAACTTTTCACTACAGAATATCACTTATTGCTCTTGATAGTTAGCAACTTTTCAACTTAAGATCCACTGAAAGTCATTTTACGCAATCGCTCCTGGATAAAGGTGTTGCAAATAATAAAAATGAGAACGCAGTCCAATGAACTTGATTATCATTAAGAAAAATTTTTTGACAAACAGTCAAAAAAGAACGATCACATAGAGGAAGTATTTCTCAGAGTTTAATTCAATTTCTCTTATTATGTGAGATTAATTGCGATTTTTCTGGCAATTAATTACCACGAGAAAAATTTCTATTCGGGAGAGTGAGAGAAACTCTATTTGAGTTGTGGCGGGGTAAAGAAGCTTAATAGGGTATGCTTTTTAATGTAATATTTTGAAGGGTTTTGTGTGTGTGTGCAACAGAGCAACAGCAAATACTGAAAAGTTCGCAAACAATTTAAGAGGGATGAAAAAGCCAACCTTTTGTACTAAGAGAAAACCAGACCGTTCAACCGTATAGTCTCCTTTGTGTAAAAAATAATTTTATTTAAATGAAATATCATTGAAAATAGATTATGGGAATTATAAAATTGTAGTTTGGAAATATTTAATAAAGGAAATGAAGGGAAACATTTATAGGAGCTTTTCGTAATAAAGGAAACCTGAAAATATTGACAGCAATGGTAAGCAGAAGAGCATAAGGACAAATTTAATTTTATTGCTAAGCTATCGAGCGTGAATAATTCCGTTGTAAGCGTTCGTGTGTAAGATCCTGAAAAGTCTAGTAGTTTTAGGAGCTACATATCTTTACATTTTAGTATGGCCTGTATGGCAAACTAGCTTAGAGCAGATAAATTGTTTTTCATTATTATAAGTAGACAATATGGTAGAAGTGAGCATTAAGCTAAAGGAAGGATCATCCTATCGGTACCTTTTAAAGTTAAGTAATGTTTGAACTTGCCATATTATATATTATTTATAACATGGCAACGAAAAACGATGCCCATTGTTGCCACTGTGTTTAAAAAAAAAATTGTTTAATAAAGCAGTGTTATCGACATTGCTCCGGCACTGCCATATTTTTGAAAAAGTTAACTTTATTTTATCATTAGGTTGTAATAACGAAAAGATAGTTAAAGGTGAGTTTAAAGTTTACTTTAGCTAGAGTTAAAGGTGACTTTAAACTTCACTTTAGCTAAAGTTAAAGGTGACTTTAAAGTTCACTTTTGCTAAAGTTAAAGGTGACTTTAAAGTTCACTTTAGCTAAAGGTGGCTTTAAAGTTAAAGACTTTAAACTTCACTTTAAAGTCATTGATAGTAATTATCGTAACGGGTTTCTCATTCAGAATTATCATTGTAAGATCGTAATAATGATGTTTAACTGTTGCTCTCGGTTATTTTTTGTTTTCTTTTTTAAAACAATGCATATTTATTCAAACAACGTTGTGCTATGGCACAGGAATTTGTGCCACCTTTAGCTAAAGGTGACTTTAAAGTTAAAGACTTTAAACTTAACTTTAGCTAAAGTTAAAAGTGACTTTAAACTTCACTTTAGCTAAAGTTAAAGGTGACTCTAAAGTGCACTTTAGCTCGAGTTAAAGGTGACTTTAAAGTTTACTTTAGCTAAAGTTAAAGGTGACTTTAAAGTTTACTTTTGCTAAAGTTAAAAGTGACTTTTAAGTTCATTTTTGCTAAAGTTAAAGCTGACTTTAGAGTTCATTTTAGCTAAAATTAAAGGTGACTTTAAAGTTCACTTTAGCTAAAGTTAAAGGTGACTTTAAAGTTTACTTTAGCTAAAGTTAAAGGTGACTTTAAAGTTTACTTTAGCTAAAATTAAAGTTCACTTTAGTTAAGTTAAAGGTGACTTTAAAGTTTACTTAAGCTAAAGTTAAAGGTGACTTTAAAGTTCACTTTAGCTAAAGTTAAAGAACTTTAAAGTTCACTTTAGCTAAAGTTCACTTTAACTAAACCCAACTTTAACGGGAAGTTGTAATAGTGGCCGTTAATATGACATTTAACAACCAATTTTACTGTCAAAGTACAGAAGACTCTGGGCGTTTTTGCCCATCAAAATTTTTTAAGCTTTAATCACCAATTTTTAATGGGAAATTTACTTTGAATATTCAATGTTTTCTACGTATTGTTGTAGTTTCATAGCTATTGCAGCTTTTATTCTGTACAATACTGTGAATAAAAAGCCTTACATTGATATACTCGTACATACAAATATTTGTATGTACGTATGTATGTTTGTATAATTATTTTGTATTTTGCTTGTTCACCAAAAAAACGAAAAGAAGAAAAATAAAAAGAAATCGCTCAAGTGCTTATGTTATTACTCTTACTGTGAGTAAGCGTTTGTTTTTGTTATTTTTCTTTTGTTGTTTCGAATACGAGTATCTACAAGATACAAAACAAAAAAAGCAAAAAAAAACATACTGTGTTGTGTGTGTATCTTATAGTACGTTGTACATTCGTTTTACTTAGACTGCAATGAAATGTACGCTAATAATTCTCATATGCTTTTTTTAAATTTTCTTTGTTTAAATAGAAAATTTTTTCAACTGTTTAGCGGACGGTCTTGTGTCTCTCAGTTGTAATGGTTGGCCATATTCCATTAATTTGTGGCAAAATATACTTTGATTATAAATATTAAGTTAATATATATATACACTAAGCATATATCTTCTACAAAAAAAAACCAACAAAAACCATTTAAAAAAACCAACAAAAACTTTTCATGATCACTATCTATCCCCTTAGATTGCGATTAAATAAAAACGCTAACATTTCGCGGTGTTAGTCAATTTCAAAACTGTTGAGGTACATTTGTGATCGTCTTCTTTTTTGTTTTTTTTCGAAAACTATAAAAAAAACTCCGGTTCCTATTCCAAGATAGCATAAAATAGTCCTTCTTTTAAGAGGAGTATTTCTCTTTCCGATTACTTGATTCATTTTTGTTAGTAGGACTCATTGCGCAGTACTTTTCACAAATCATAAAGTCTTCTGGTTCTTTACAGGGACCGGTTAAGGAGATGGCTGTCAACCAATCAATTCCTTAAACAATAACTCTGTCCTGCATGGGTTTTGCAAATAAGATCGTTTTGCAAATAAAATTCAAAATAGCGAATCCAATATGGCGATCGAGGTTTATAAAACTTAATCGGATTTACTTGAAAATTGTTATCGCCATATTGGATTCGCCATTTTGAAGTTTTTTTTAAATCTGAATGAAGATCCATAGTAAGTGACCCTATTTTCAAGTAAATCTGATTAATTTTTATAAACCTCGACCGCCATATTGGATCCGCCATTTTGAATTTTTTAAATCTGAATGAAGATCTGTAATCAGCGACCCCAAAAACCCCTGAGTAACAATTTTCAAGTAAATCTGATTAATTTTTATAAACCTCGACCGCCATATTGGATCCGCCATTTTGATTTTTTTAAATCCGAATGAAGATCTATAATCAGCGAATCCAAAAACTCTTGAGAAAGTACTTTCAAGTAAATCTGATTAAATTTTATAAACTTAGACCGCCAGATTTGATTCGCCATTTTGAATTTTTTAAATCTGAATGAAGATCTATAATCAGCGACCCCAAAAACCTTTCAGTAACAATTTTCAAGTAAATCTGATTAATTTTTATAAACCTCGACCGCCATATTGGATCCGCCATTTTGAATTTTTTAAATCTAAATGAAAAACTGTAATCAGCGAACCCAAAAACCCTTCAGTAACAATTTCCAAGTAAATCTGAATAATTTCTATAAACCTCGACCACCATATTGTTTCCGCCATTTTGAAGTTTTTTTAAATCTGTCTGAAGATATGTAATCACCGTCCATAAAAAACCCTGATTAACAATTTTCAAGTAAATCTGATCTGAATTTTTAAGGACCTCCGTAATGTGTTTCTTTTTCTCTTGCACCGCTTGACCTAAATCCGCCTCCTACTTTAAGGGTGCATGCAATCAATTTGGGGCTTTGGGCTCATTTTAAACAGCAAAAATCAATTGTCAATTTCTGACAATCTGGCAATGGTTCTAGCATGTCAGTGTTTAGCTCTAAAATTTTTCAAAAATGGTCAAAAACGCTATTTTTAGTGGGGTTTCAACACCCTTTTTCTCGAAAACCTGACGTGATGGAAAGTTTTTGATTCGTGTTCAGCATGCAAAATGCCTTCGAGAATACCTGGAGCCATTTTATTTGTTAAAAAAAAATTAAATTTTTCAGGGCTGTGTAATCCTTAACAATAACCCTTCAAGCTTTAGTGTTTACTATCATGTGCAATGGACTTAAGCCTAGCAGAGCTTCTAGTGGCACCACTGTAAGATATGCTCTTAGTGAGCCAAGTTATTTTCGGTAACCGCAAACTATTGATGATAAGCTCCTCATTAAGGTCGTTAACAATAATTTTGTCATCCAAAGATTGGACTAAGTTGATAGTTTGATTTCAAAAGTCACGGTTATTGTCAGTTCTGGACTGTTACCGTAAGTTCTTTGCCTCGAACTGTTTAAGAAAGAGAATTCCAGCCATTATGGAAGTCGTCGTAGTCTAGTAGGTAGTATGTTGGCTTATTATACGAAAGGCCCAAGTTCAAAGCCCAGGTCAGGCATCAAAACGAAAATATGAAAAAATATTTCTTCGGTGACTTCCTCTCCGGAAATTTCTGGCAAAAACTCTGAGAGTAAATAAATAAAATTGCCATGAAAAGCTTCTTAAAAATCTGTCGTTCGGAGTCGACTTTAAACTGTAGGTCCCCGCCACCACTCTTGTATAAAAAATTAACACCCACAACATAAGTGGTGTGAGAAGCTAGGTCGTAATCCTGACTGAAGGGTTGTGTAATGACCAATTATGTTTGTATTGCAGACATTATTCCCACTGTTGTAAAAGAGGTGGAAGATATAACGGCTGGTAGGGGTTACTCAACGTATTCATTTTTTTAGGGAGATCATGTTGAAGTAGTTTCGCTGTAGTCTTTAAAAGGCTTTGAGGACTCTAGGAGGTTTATATGAATAAGCTTTAGGTAGAGCTGTTTTGATACAAATATTGCGGCTTCTGTTTGTTTAGTTTTCCCGCTTCTACTTTCATACACCACGCTTAAGTTTCTTACGGGATTCACTGTATTTTCTTTAGAGCTTGACAAATAAATTTCCATTTATGATTTCACTGGTACTGCAACTAGTCTTCCTAGAATACATATTCAATAAAATATACCCCCCCCCTTTCATCCAGAATAAAGACAAAGAAAAAAAATGCAAAAAGAAGGACGATCACAAGTACTCCTCTACAGTTTTGATGTTTTTTTGAATTTTTGTTGATTTTTTTTTGAAAATTGTTTTTTGTTGTTGTTTTTTGTTGTTGTTGTAGAAATATTCTTAAGTATATATATGTTTGAAGATATCTATATCAAGTATATTTAAATTGTGTTACAATTAAACGGAATGTAACCAACCCTTTCAACTGAGAGGGACTAGACCGTCCTCCGACTGTATGTACGTAATGCAATACAAAATGTTGTATTTAATCAAAGAAAAGTTGAAAAAAGCTTATGAGAATTATGAAAATAAACTTTTCAGAATGAAAACGAATGGAATGAAGTACAAAAATACATTTAAATGCAGTATGAGATACACAATAACAAAAAAGAGATGGAAAAAAGTCTCTAAAACTGATTACGACAAAGGAAATAATTCTACAAGAGAATAAAAGCCAGCAAATGCTCCCTAAGTGTAATGCTAATTAAGCGGTTTTTAATTCATTTAAAGGGAAGCTTTTTTATGCTAGTCTAGTTCAATACATTCAAATGAATTGTAGTAGGTGTTGCGTAAGCTGTGTGGCACGTAGCATCGTATTGTTCAGACCACATGTCTTTAGTGGCCAAGATCATACAATTCTAGAGAGAATTGACAGTGATATTACGACCATCTCAAAGGAATATGGAGTGTTGGCATCGCTTGTCCAAAATCCTTAGCAAATAGCCACTGTTTGGGAATGTCCTGCGGTCTCCTAGATCTCATGTAAATTCCTATCGTTCTAATTGGTTTTTAAATGTTTGATTATCGATGAAGACGATTATTCGTTGAAAATTAAGGGCAATTAGCAATTGCTCCAGAGTCCTTGCTGCTAACGCAAGTCCTTGTCTAAGGTTGTTTAACTTCAGTTTCAAGGTCGATAAAATTTTTTGTATGGCAAAATTCGCCAAGTTGTACTCTGCAAACGGCCGAGTTCTTGTGTACGATGAGAAAACGGCTGGCTTGTCATCTCCTGAGCACGCTCACGGAGACAGCGGCAATGTTATCCATCATATTGCAAATATTCGTGTCAGCAGCTATTTGGGGTTCAACTGGAAGCAGTTTGGCCTTGCTTGGCTGCGAAGCCTGACCAGAGGTCATAATCTGGATCCACGGATGCTGGGAGCCCCAGGGACTTGTCCTTGCCCATAGCAATGGTGAGGTCCCCTCGGGGACTGTGGGGGGCTGTGGTTTAGACCGAAATCGCGAGGAGTGCGCAAGTACGGTGTGGCGGTACATTCTTAATGCATTTAAAGGAGTTTAGATGGTCTCCGACCCTTAAACAAGAGGGAGGTCATGCCCAAATTGCATGACTTCGAATTGGTAGCTACTTCCTGCCTGTAGCCAGTATTTACAGCATGAAAGTAGAGGTTTACGCATTATTTTCATCCAGTGCGAAGAGCACCATGGGATTAGGTCCTCTGGAGAGGTACCCATGTAAAAACACACACATAGTTGTCGACAAAAGTCCAGTTCTTGTGAGCGATAAGAAAAACAATTGTCACGGATTCTCCTACTCACTATCACGGACAGCAGCAAAATGTACGCAGTGGGCTTGAACTTATACATCACATGGCGAATAGTCCTCTCGATAGAACGAATACTAAGAACTCCCATTTTTGTAAACAAAAAAATTATCATTTGAACGTGTTGGGCATGTCACGCTCCACTCCCGAACTTACTAAGCCCGCGATGGAAAGTAGGCGCAGCAAGCATCTTGTGAAGAGAATTATCGTGGCTTGAAGATCTCCGTTATAAAGATCGGCCGAACATGTGCTAGTGTTAGTGTTTACGTAAATGAGTGTAAAGAAGCAATGTTATCACGATCACTATGGCCATGCCTATCGATCATTACGTTATGGGAAGACAAGAGGAATGACTGCAGCTTCCATTAAAGTTTTGCCTTGGCTGTGGGTGTATTGAAGAGAAGGAAACTGTTCTCCACTTTCTTTGTCAATTCCTACCGCTTGCGAGGTGCAAACTTAGGAGTGACTCTCCACTCCTTATCAACTTCAGTGAGTTATGTCACCCATTGATATCTAAGGTATATGGAGCTTCGTTTATTAAACTTTCAGACTAGTTTCCAGCACAGGACAGTTGCGGATTCAACGCGCTCAACTTCTTCTATGAATTTGCCATAGTTCGGTTAGTAGTTTTCAAGCAGTTTTACATTTTAGAATATTTGACTTGGAAGTATGTTTTTTATGTGTTTTATTTCAAACAAATTTATTTGATACAAACCAGCAATTTCTGCTAGAGGCTTGTTATTTATCATACAACTTATGCCACATTCGATATTTTGCACGAGTGATTTTTCTTCTGGGAATTTCGAAAGTAGCTGGTGGATGCAAAGATGCCAATATCTATAGGGGTTTCCAAAAACCAACATAAAATATGCCATCGTTCAAATTCAGCCTGATTTATGTGACACAGTCATGGAAAATTTAAATTTAAAATTTCGCATGCGCTCCATCCAGAGAAGCCATGACGAATATTTAAACAATGTTGTAGTCTAAAAATAATGGCATTAAACGAATAAAAAAAATTATTTTATTTAAATTTAAAGAAAGAAAACACCTAAAAACCTCAGTAGCTATGTATTTTATGAGTGTGTTTATAAAACCACTTAAATAAATAATTTTTAAAAGGGGTTGACATCATTGCTTGCTAACTTAATGCCTTATTTAGCTGGGGGAATAGCATTAGTCAGCCAGTTTGTACTCATTCGATACACACACAACAGTGTGTGACTGACTAATAAATACTAAAAATTCTCGTGAAACTTGTGAGTAAATGTGAGTCTTCAGAAAACCTATAAACAAAGAGAGAACCACCGAAAGAAAGAGAGCTGAACTGTGTGAACTGGCTTTATATGGCAAATTTATAAACAAAACAATTTACAGTGTGACAGAAAAAAGTGAAAACCTAAGACTGAAAATAAAAAAATTGTTAAAAAAAAACTTCTTAAATAATCATTAAAAAGCATTTCCAAATAAATTTGCAAACAAAAAGGCTTTTCAAATATTTTCTTCAAATTCATTCAATTCCATTTGATAGATCAAAAGAAAATCAAACATAGATTTTCCAAAACAAGTCAAAAACGTATTTTACTTCGTGTATCTTAATTAGTTTGCTTTTAAGCCTTAATTTAAATGGAACAACAATTCAAATGTAATTTCTTAATTTGATCATTTAGCTTGATTGCTTCAAGGCTGGAAGACTATTTCAAATTGAAATACAAAACAATTAAATACAGTCAAACTTCTATAATTTGAACTTCTATTGCTTGAAGTCTCTATAAGTTGAAACACATCTCGTGGCAGCAGGATCTAGATCATTTGTAAATTTACTTCCCAAAGTTGAAGTTTTCTTCTGGATAATGTTGATTCAATTTATAAAAGTTCCACTGTAATTGATATAATTTAAAAATATTTTGCTCTACACTTTGCCCACTGTTTTGACATTAATTTACAAATACTAGCATGCAGACTGAGTGTATTTTATATCGTGTATTCTGTTGTCATATTCATGGCATTCGTAATTTTTTTCCATTCATTCAGTTTGAAAATTGTTGTTGACGATGAGGTTTGCTTTGTGGTTGCTTTTTTGTTTTGCACCATTTATGGTCACTTTATGAATTACAAATGAAAGAAGATTTAAATGGCTTGGGTTCAAATCCCAGTTTAACAAAAATTTTATTAAATTCTTGTTTTTTTCTTTCTACTTTTTTTTAATTATAATAGTTTAGATAAGATAGTGGAGCTCGTCATTAGGCTTTAGAACTGCCACTAGTATCATGGACTAGAACTTTTGAGGTAAACGATGAGACCAGAAAAAGCCTCAGGCCTGCAAAAGCTTGAAAGTTCTCCCATATCTTTCAATCTGCGTTTTCTCGTTTGTTTTTAGAGACATGCTATCACATTTGCCAAAATACACCCTGAGGATATTAATTACCATTAAGTGCGCTCTAGCATAAATACTGTCATATGTACGAGGGCGTGTCAATAAGTCCATTAATATTTAATTAGGTCCAGTGGTATTTAATTTTTTCCCCTCTGAAGAAATAGTATTCGTGAAGGCTATCAAAAAATTTAATGATTTGTGAAACGATTTCATTGCTGAAACCAAATACCTTTCCACCGGGCCATTTCTGGAGATTTATAAGCACAGGAATACAAATTCGGAACCAAATTTGAGGTAGCAATACAAAGCCTAAATTAAGGATATTTGCCTAGTTAACAGCACATGTGTGCACCCTGGCATTGTCCTGATGCAAAATGACAGTTTTCTTGATCAAAATCGGGGTTTTTTATTATTTCTTTCAACACATCTCTTGGAAGCATATTGCCTCCACAAAGCATTTCTGTCTTGTTTCCGACTACGTAATCTAATTTTGTTGTTCCAGATAAACAGATGTTTGGTCCGCTGTAGCCTTAGAATGATGGGGGTTGCCATCAACTAGAGTGTTTGATGTAGTGGTGGAGAATTTTGCTGATTGTTGATTCTTATCTCTTGTTCCTAGGAGTGGGTTCATCAATGTTTTCATTAGGTCACCCTAGCAAGCGAACATAGTATCTTCTGTTCATTGCAATGGCATAGGCAATGGCTTAGATAATGGCTTAGGTAATGGCTTAGGCAATGGCTTAGGTAATGGCTTAGGTAATGGCATAGGCAATGGCATAGGCAATGGCATAGGAATTGGCATAGACAATGGCATAGGCATTAACATTAACTTTAACATTAACATTAACATAGACATAGACATAGACATAGACATAGACATAGACATAGACATAGACATAGACATAGACATAGACATAGACATAGACATAGACATAGACATAGACATAGACATAGACATAGACACAGACACAGAGACAGAGACAGACATAGACATAGACATAGACATAGACATAGACATAAACATAGACATAGACATAGACATAGACATAGACATAGACATAGACATAGACATAGACATCGTGGTTAATTCTGGATGCAGTAGTTTTGAAATTTGGAAACCAGATATTTTATTCCACGTACGGTTTGTTGAATTCCATGCTGTTTTGTTTCCAATGTGAAGAAAAGTATTCTTGTAAAGGCGCATCCTCTTTAACGTCTCTTCCCCAGACATTTCCGATCCCCTTCGAGCCAGTTTGTCCATTTTTTCGTCTCTTTCCATCCCACAGTAACCTGGCTCTTTCATAGAAGCTAGTGTTGTGTCGATGCATACGTTAAAATAAGTCTATGCAACTCCTAAAGTCCTTTGATTTGATGAGGTCAAATGCCAGCGCTTTGATTGCTATTCGACTCTCCACACATATAATAAAGTTGGCAAGAGGTAGGTGACCGGTTTAAATCAATCATGGAGCTTGTTCAATAGCAGAAAACTCCATTTAAAATACTTAATCGATAATGCTATATGGTTGACCAATATGGTCGGAAGCACTTTTCTTGGGGATGGCAAGGAGGATA
This sequence comes from Sarcophaga peregrina, assembly GCA_014635995.1. Classification (NCBI taxonomy): domain Eukaryota; kingdom Metazoa; phylum Arthropoda; class Insecta; order Diptera; family Sarcophagidae; genus Sarcophaga; species Sarcophaga peregrina. The sequence goes on from CM025790.1 coordinate 95,853,448, forward strand.
CTGTCCTCGGTGCATCGTCTAAGCACGATTAGACGGATAAGTGGCTTAGGATAGTGTCTGATGAAGCGGTATTGGTATTGGCAAAGACAATACCAATAGACATATTGACGGATGAGATGAAGATGAGTACCCATTGCCGTCTTGAGTACCCGGGACAAATAGCAGCTATAAAAGTGCAGGAACGAATTACTTTTTTACACAAATTCCAGTCACGATGGGAGACCAGTTTAAAGGGAAGATGGAAAACAATACGCCTTTTCCTTGATGTAACCCTTTGGATAAAGAAGAAACATTGCAAGCTGAACTACTACGTGGTGACAAGTCATGAGTGACTGGTCATGAGTGCTTCAGGAAGTACCTGCACACTTCCCCTATATGCCCAAACTGTGCCCCAGATTTAGATAGGCCGGAGAAACGAGTTTAGGATCAAACCGGTTAATGGAAGAGCTATTGAATTGTAGAATTCTATGGAATCAATATAGTTACAAAATGGCTAAGGTTATGCTAGAACTCCGAAGACTGGAGGAGCGGCGGGGAAATTTGACTTAATGTGATAAAGCTTTCGGGCTAAGCAGCCCTCTGCGAGGTAATACCTTAAGGCAGCCACGCGGGGGGAGAGTGATTGAGGTGTGTAGAGGATGAGTATAGTACGGTGGCACCAGTGATGGTGAATCGTGCGTGCTTTTGTTGGAACAAACGTATCTTTGGAAGATGCCCATCGCCGGCCCAAGACAAAAAAAATGCATGTATCATGATACATAGAGTACCATGCCACATGGCGTATCATCCCCAATATCCCTTGTTTCCTTTCTAAAGTCCTCTAATCGATATGATTACATATATGATTACTCAAAAATATTAAAATTATCCTGGAATACATCAGAGATCAGCAATAAGTATTCAAAACGATGAGTAGATTCGAGTCATATTTATAATTTCAGATACTTATACGCATTCATACTTATTTTATTATGATACTCATACTACTCATAAACAAAGTTGGAAGTACTCGTTGTATTTGTACTTAACAATACGCATGATGTTATTGACTTCGACTCGTCTCTACTAAACATTTACACGAATCAAATAAGTATGATTCGCATACGAACACCACAATACTCACTAGAAGATTGCGAGTATGCTTTGTTTGTTGTTTTTGTCTTTTCTTTCTTCTTTGTTTGTATATGCAACAACAACAAAGACTGTAAATTTTGATGAATGATTCGAATCACTCGAAACACTTATAAGTATTATAAGTATTTTTTCTAAATTTGTGAATCAAAATGAGTATGAGGCGTATGAATCAAACATATTTCGAATGTTGTGAGTTTGATGTCCACTCATACTCATGACTCATACTCATTGCTACTTATACTTATAAATCAATGTTGTAGTGAGTACGAAATGAATCAGAGTAGTTGAATTTCAATTCTGTTGATTCACTCATACTCTAAATTGCATGAGTGCTTATGAGTAGCGGAAAAACGATTCATTGCTGATCTCTGGAATACATATAGGAAAAGCAAAATTACAAAAAGGAAAAAACGATCATCGACAAGGCACGGCAAGCAAAAAGAAGGACGATCACAAGTATTCCTCTACAGTTTTTTTGTTTTTTAATCGCAATCTAAGGGGATAGAAAGTGATCTTGAAAGTTTTTGTTTGTTTTTTGAAATTGTTTTTTGTTGGTTTTTTGTTTGATTTTTTTTGTTTTTTGTGGAAGAAATATTCTTAGTATATATTTATGTTTATATCAAGTATATTTAATGTTACAATTTATAAATGGGAATGTAACCAACCCTTTCAACTGAGAGAGAATAGACCGTCCTCCGACTGTATGTACGTAATGCAATACAAAATGTTGTATTTAATCAAAGAAAATTTGAAAAAAGCTTATGAGAATTATGGAGATAAACTTTTCAGAATGAAAACGAATGAAACGAAGTACAAAAATACATTTAAATGCAGTATGAGATACACAACAACAACAACAAAAGAAAGAAACGCAAAAAATTCTCTGAAACTGATTACGACAGAGGAAATAATTCTACAAGAGAATAAAAGCTAGAAAACAAAAGCCAGCAAATGCTCACTAAGTGTAATGCTAATTAAGCGGTTTTTAATTTATTTAAAAGGAAGCTTTTTTATGGTAGTTTAGACGTAGTTTCGTATAAGACTAAAGGCCCGAGTTCAAACCTCAGGTCAGATAACAAAACGAAAATATTTTATCGGTGACTTCCTTTCAGCAGATTTCTGGCAGAAACTCTGGCCAGCAAATAAAATTGCCATGAAAAGCTTCTCAAAAAAATCTGTTGTTCGGAGTCGACTTTAAACTGTAGGTCCCTGCCACTCTTGTGTAAAAAATTAACGACCACAACATAAGTGGTGTGAGAAGCTCGGTATCCTGACTGGGAGATTGTAATTACCAATTGTGTATGTGTTGGTATGTTGCAGGACATTCAAATGAATTCGAAAGCAAGGTTTAGCATGTTAGATTTGACATTCATTTCCATGTTTTTTCCCCAAGCGGTGAACGCTTCTTGACCTTTCGACGAAGTTCTTTGATTAGGTTATCTGAGAATGAAGCCTCTATTATTCTTTGAAATTCGAAATAACGATGATGAAAATTTATTTGAATCGTATCGCATCCTAATAAAATACGCTCTTGACCTATTTTGTGACAAATTTCAATTCACTGATACAGTAAACGGTCGCCTAACTTCTGGGCTTCTGAATCCGCAAAAATATCGTAAGAGTTTACAAAAGAATCCGAGACAGTCGAGTGACAGTAAGTCACTCACAAGAACTCTGCCTTTTGTCGATCATAACTTGCTATTCGAGAAGGTGTATAGAACGTTGTTTGTTGAAAAATCATCTTCAGCTTTAAGGCCCATTTCTAACTAAACAAAACTGTCCATATGGCATCCAAAACAAAGTCACTCTTTGGTGTGGATTTAGCACTGGCCATTGACATCTTGTCATATTTCTTTGAGAAAGACATTTGGCAAGTAAATCATTGTTAAAGGAGAGCACTTTAGGTCCGTAAGTATCAATTTCTATTGATTTGAAGTCGTTGTAATCTAGTACGTTGTGTGTTGGTTTATTAGACTGAAGGCCCGAGTTCAAACCCTCAGGAAAATATTTCTTCGGCGACTGCCCCTCAGCAGATTTCTGGCAAAAACTCTGGGCAGTAAATAAAAATTGCCATGAAAAGCTTCTCCAAAACTGTTGTTCAAAGTAGACTTTAAATTGTAGATCCCGCCACTCTAGTATTAAAATTAATGCCCACAACATAAGTGGTGTGAGAAGCTAGATCGTAATCCTGACTGAAGAGATGTAATGACCAATTCTGTATGAATGTAAGGCTTCAATAGGACAGATCTATTCGCCATACAGCTTATGCCACATTAGACATTTTGTACGAGCGAGTTTTCTTCTGGGAATTTCTAACGTAACTGGTGGATGCAAATAAGCCACTAGCTATAGGGGTTTCCAAAAACCAACATAAAACATGCCATCGTTCAAATTCAGCCTGATTTATGTGACACAGTCATGGAAAATTGAAATTTAAAATTTCGCCTGCGCTCCATCCAGAGAAGCCTTGGCGAATATTTAAACAATGTTGTTGTATTCCAAAAATAAAAATCAATAGCCAGCAAACAAATAAAAAAAATTGTTTTATTTAAATTTAAGACTGGACATACATAATTGCTTATTACAATCCTTCAGTCAGGATTATTGACCTAGCTTCTCACACCACTTATGTTGTGTGCATTAATTTTATCCATTAATAGTGGGACCTACAAGTTTAACGTCGACTCCGAATGACAGATTTTTGAGAAACTTTTCATGGCAATTTTATTTATTTACTCTCAGAGTTTTTGCCAGAAATCTGTTGAGAGGAAGTCGCCGAAGAAATATTTTTATATTTTCATTCTGATGTCTAATCTGTTTGAACTCGGGCCTTTAGTCTAATAAGCCAACACACTATCTACTAGACAACGGCAACTTAAAGACAAGAAGCGCTCCTAAATTAAAGCAAGAAAACACTTAAAACCCTCAGTTACTATGTATTTTATGAGTGTGTTTATAAAACCACTTAAATAAATAATTTTTAAAACGGGTTAACATCATTGCTTGCTAACTTAATGCCTTATTTAGCTGGGGAATAGCATTCACAGAACACGTACAGAATGGAAACGGAATTTTGACATTTACATAATTTTGGTGAAAGGGACAGCAAATATTACCAAAAAGTATTTCTGTCCCTGTCTGATTGTTTATGTTTTGTTAGTTAATTTTTAGGGTGGGTTTTTATTTTCTAATTTGGTAGAAATTTATGATATTTTTGTAAAATAATAGACTATTTGTGAAAGGAAATGAACTGTTGTATTGGGGAAACATTTCAGCGATTGTCACTAACTTAGTATTTAACCAATTGAGAGGTATATTCACAAACTCCTGAATCAAAAAGTTATGAGCATATATTTAGTTATATTTTTATTTCTACTTATCTTTTACACACGGAACTTGTTTCATTGTTAAGAGAAGATGCTAAGAGTTCGATTAATAATAAAAAAATTACCGAATTTTAACTTTTTCATTCAAGAAACTAATAAATACTAGTAATATACACAAAGTTCTGCAAGAAAAAAATTTTATGAGTAATAGGACTTATTTGATCTTGATATATTTAGTTTCTTACTTACCTTTTGCACAAGAAACTATATTCATTACGACCAAAAACTACATACATTTCGATTAATATTTAAGAATCTTTAAACTTTTCATTGAAGAAATTAAAAAATATTCAAAATTTTCCCTTTTTTAACACAAAATCAATGTTTGTTTACATTTAATTTTTCAACTTTATCCACCAGTTTTCACTCTGTATATCTGTTGCGTCTAACACATTTGCTTTGCAAAACGTATAATACATTTTTTGTCTCCCTCTAAAAAATTATGTAAAATTATGCTAAGTGAGGTTGTCAAACGTCAAAGTTTTCCCTTCTGTGCATATTCTGTGATAGCATTAGTCAGCCAGTTTGTGCTCATTCGATACACACACAACAGTGTGTGACTGACTAATAAATACTAAAAATTCTCGTGAAACTTGTGAGTAAATGTCAGCGTTGTCAACTCAGTGCTTTTAGCACTGTTTTTAGTGCTTTTTAAAACTTTCGACGCGGAAAATTTTCAAGTCAGTGCCTAGTGCTTTTTTTAGTGCTTTTCTTTTCATGTCAGTGACACCTGATCAAAAATTTTTTATTTTGTCCTTTTGGAAAGTAAAAACATTTTGGGCGAAGATATTTAACAATAATACTTTTTTACGTTGATACATTTTCGAAGGTAAAATCATTTACATTTTATACGTCTAAAAAAATTGTGTTTAATGTATGTTAACTTTCACACATGAAAACTTTCATTTACATGTAAAACTACAGTCTTAATAAATCGAATTAGTATATACATAGACTAAAAATTAGTCTATAAACTATTCTAAAAGTCTATAGATTAGACTATAGGCTAGAGTAGACTATAGATTAGACTGGACTATAGATTAGACTATAGGCTAGACGATAGACTTTTGTATTAAATTGTAAATTTGTAAATTTTTTTTTACTGATTATATAAATTGGTGATGAAGTCGCCAAAGTCTAATTGGTAGTGTGTTGGCTTCTTAGACGTAAAGACAGGGTTCGATCCCCATTTTTTCGGCGATTCAATCTGAGAAGATTTCTGGCTAAAAACTCTGAGAGTAAAGTAAATAAAAATTGCCATGAAAAGTTTCTCAAAAATCAGTCATTCGGGGTCGACTTTAAACTGTAGGAGGTCCCGTGACTCATGTATAAAATTAACGCACAAAAACATAAGTGGTGTGAGAAACTAGGTCAATAATCCAGACTGTTGTAATGTTGGTTGTAATGACCAATTATATATGTGTGAATAAATTGCTGATAAAATTAAAATAAATATTATAATGTTTTAGTGCTTTTTTGTCAAAATTGCGCGTTTTTTTAAAGAATTTGGTGCTTTTTGAAAATTTGTAGTTGACAACGCTGGTAAATGTTAGTCTTCAGAAAACCTATAAACAAAGAGAGAACTATTGAAAGAAAGAGAGCTGAACTGTGTGAACTGGCTTGACAGGGCAAATGTATAAACAAAAGAATTTACAGTGTGACAGAAAAAAGTAAAAACCTAAGACTGCAAATAAAAAATTGTTAAAAAAAAATTTCTCAAATAATCATTAAAAAGCATTTCCAAATAAATTTGCAAACAAAAAGGCTTTTCAAATATTTTCTTCAAATTCATTCAATTCCATTTGATAGATCAAATGAAAATCAAACATAGATTTTCCAAAACAAGTCAAAAACGTATTTTACTTCGTGTATCTTAATTATTTTGCTTTTAAGCCTTAATTTAAATGGAATAACAATTCAAATGTAATTTCTTAATTTGATCATTTAGCTTGATTGCTTCAGGGCTGGAAGATAATTTCAAATTGAAATACAAAACAATTGAATACAGTCAAACTTCTATAATTTGAACTTCTATTACTTGAAGTCTCTATAAGTTGAAACACATTTTGTGGCAGCAGGATCTAGATAATTTGTAAATTTACTTCCCAAAGTTAAAGTTTCCATAAGTTGAAGTTTTCTTCTGGATAATGTTGATTTAATTTATAGAAGTTCCACTGTATTTGATATAATTTAATAATATTTTGGTCTACACTTTGCCCACTGTTTTGACATTAATTTACAAATACTAGTTTAAAGACTGAGTGTATATATTATATCGTGTACTCTGTTGGTATATTCATGGCGTTTTATAATTTTTTCCCATTCATTCAGTTTGAAAATTGTTGTTGACGATGAGGTTTGCTTTGTGGTTGCTTTTTTGTTTTGCACCATTTATGGTCACTTTATGAATTATAAATGAAAGAAGATTTAAAGCGCTTGGGTTTAAATCCCAGTTCAACTAAAAGTTTATGAATTTATTTGTTTATATTTTCAAGACTTTGTTTATATTTTTCTTTTCTGTGGAAACCATTGAAGCCATAAAATTCTTTCAAATATTTTAGACCCTAGTCCTAGATCTGCTCTCTTAAGTAGACATCTACAAATACGTACATGCCTCCCTCCCAAAACATGTAGTTTGCAGAGATGTTCAAAATAGTATCTTTTTTCTGTTTTTTAGGATGATTTTTGCAAAAAATTTTGATCTTGGCGGGTATGTAAACAAGCAAAATTATCGCATTTGGGGCATAGAAAACCCGCACGCATACATTAAAAAGCCGACACACCCAAAACGAGTCACTGTTTGGTGTGGATTTTGGTCCAGAGGCATAATTGGGCCATTTTTTTTCGAAAATGAGCAAGTAGTGGCCGTTACAGTCAAGGGCGATCGTTATCGAGCCATGTTGAATAAATTTTTGTTCATAAAAATTGAAGAGGAGGATATTGGCAATATTTGGTTTCAACAGGAAGGCAGAACGTACCACACAGCCGAAGCTACACTCGATGTTTTACGCCCTGTTTTTGAAGATCACATTATCAGCCGCATAGCTGATGTCGTTCGGCCACCTCGGACATCACATACATAATTGGCCATTACAACCCTTCAGTCAGGATTACGACCTAGCTTCTCACACTACTTATGTTGTGTGCGTTAATTTTATACATGAGTGGCGGGACCTACAGTTTAAAGTCGACTTCAAACGACAGATTTTTGAGAAGCTTTTCATGACAATTTTTACTCTCAGAGTCTTTGCCAGAAATCTGCTGAGAGGAAGTCGCCGAAGAAATATTTTTCGTTTTGATGTCTGACCTAGGATTCGAACCCGGCACTTTTGTCTAATAAGCGAACACACTACCTACTAGACCACGGCGATTTGACATCGTTGGACTATTATTTGTGGGGTGCCGTCAAATATAAGTGTTACACCTACAAGCCAGAGACAATTGACGCTTTAAAGGACAATATTCGTGAAGCCATTGGTGAAATACAGCTGCACACAATCGATAATATACTTAAAAATTGGACCGAACATGTAGGCTACTACAAGAATGATAAACTAAAGATTACGCCTTGAGCATGATTTCCCGTTAGGTGACGTAGTTGGGCTATTTTAAAGGTTTCCAAGTCTTTTTCATATGTGAAAATGAACATTTCTTCTGACAAATATGTGCACCAGTGAAAGTAGTTGGCAGCCCTGCAATATAACTTAGGAGCCAATAGGAACACAATTTACGTGACGTCATTGATTCAATCTTTAGTTTATTATTCTTGGGCTACTACATGGCCAGCCGAGGCAGCCATTTGAATGAAATTATTTTCCATTATTAACAGGAAGGATTGTACTTTCAAATAAAAAAAGAAATTTGAGAAAATATTCATTTTCAAAAAAAATTGTTATTTGGCGGACCCTTTATAAAATGTTTTCATATTCTATTCATATTCCATATCAAATTAAATACATTTTCAAATAATTTAGAATTTTTAAATTTTATTTAAATGCCGAAATAATTTAAAATGAATCTCATGTATTCAACATACTTGCATGAATATGATGAAAATCATCAAAAAAAAATCTACGAGAATTTGCATTATGCACCCATCATTAATATTATATTCAGAACAGCAGCTTGTGTTGCAGCAACGAAAAGAAAAAAGAATTAAAAAAAAATTACAACACTTTTCTATACAATAAACGAGTTGAAAATAAAATTAAAAAAAAAAAATCACAAGAAATACTCACAAATATTAAATAAAGGAGTACTGCTTACCAACTCCTGTTTATGATCCTGGTGGCTATGACGTCAAGCAACAATTAATCATTTTTCTAAAAGAAACAACAACAACAACAAAAAATTCTTAAATATTGTATTTAAATTTAACATAAAAGTTTAAAAGAAAATTTAAATATTAAAACGAAAAATTTATTATCTTAGACACAAACCGGGAATAACAGGGTTTACAACACAAATTGAGATAGGGTTAGATTAAACTGGATAAGATAAGGTTAGATGATAGGGACCTTATTAGGTCTCGTTTAGGAATGCCAATCGGGAAATTCCGAATCCCGGGATTTTCGCGTTTCACAAATTCCCAGATCTTTAAAAACTTCTCCCGAGATTTTTCGGAATTTTCAAGATTGTGAATTCATATGTACTTCAACCCTACAAAAGGTCCTGAAAAAAATTTCTATATCACTCGCCTGCGACAACAGCCTCTCAGATAAGGAAAACCTTACTTCCATTGCTAAAAAATTATTTGATGCCCTCGAAGAATGCAAAAGCCCTTTAAAACGAATACCCTGATTTAGATACTCAACTGTCCAAAGAAATAGATTTATTTACATCAAGAGTAGGTAGAGGTGAATTTTTACCTTTCCAAGGGATTCTTGGACTTATCGCTACACCTTCTAAAGAGAAATCATTCTGATGTATAGTTTCCCAGTGTCCTGGATTCCTTAGGTGGAAGCTTAATGGCTGAATGCAAGTTCAAAACACGTACGAATACTTATATCCATGTCGTGTTAGATCGATCTGTTCTCTCTACAAGGGGATTCATTATCGGATATATTTTTTTACGATAAATTGAGTTTTTCTAAGACAATTTGTTTGCCTCTATGCAGAGAAGGGCCTAGCTCATGTAGAAATTTACCTGAACTTTCCATGACGCCAGCTTTAGCAAGTGGGTACGACATTCGATGTTATTACCTTCGATGTCATTACCTTCTGTGTCCAGGAACCCAAATGAGTATAACCTCCTTTGATATTAAATTTGGACGGCGGCAATTTTGAATAGATTTTATTTCAGCGTGAAAAACACCCCAATAATCTGGTACAGGAAACACTGCTGCTCCCATTTAACGGCTTCTGCCATGGTTGTGGATCTGCTGAAGAGGAGTCAACCGTTATCCACTTTCTTTGCCCATGCCCATCTCTTGTGAGGTGCAGATTTAGGTTATTCCATTCCTTGGAGTTATTATCCATTGATGTCAAGGATATACACTCAGCCACAACAGTATACATACGGTTAACAAATTTTAGAAATTTTTTATTGTATTGTGTGACAACTTTCCTCGATTTTAAGACGGACTTTTGCATTGATTCAGAAATTTGTGAAATTTGTTAATCGTAAGTGTGTATACTTTTGCGTCCCTGTGTCGGGCTAAAAAAGTATACATACGGTTAACAAATTTTAGAAATTTTTTTAACTAATCCGTTTTTGTTGAAAATCTTTATAATTGTCTGACAATTATCGTCGATTTTAAGACGGTCTTTAAGAAATTTATTAATCGTATGCATACTTTTGTGGGTCAGTGTAGTCTGTAGTGTCGTTTATTAACCTTCAAACTGATTTCCAAAGTAACTTAGTTATGCTTTTAATATGCAGCAGAGATCAGGAATGAATCGTTTTTCCACTACTCATAAGCACTCATGCAATTTTGAATATGAAAGAATCAACAGAATTTAAATTCAACTACTCTAATTCATTCGTGCTCGCTACAACATTGATTTATAAGTATAAGTAGCAATGAGTATGAGTACAACGTTGACACCAAACTCTTAACATTCGAAATATGTTTGATTCATTCGGCTCATACTCATTCAGATTTATAAATTTTGAAAAGTACTTATAGTACTTGTAAATGATTCGAGTAATTCGAATCATTCATAAAAATTTACAGCCTTTATTGTTGTTGTATATACAAACAAAGAAGAAAGGAAAGGACAAAGACAACAAGGAAAGCAAACACACAATCTTCTTGTGAGTATTGTGGTGTTCGTAAGCGAATCATACTTATTTTGTGCTTCGTGTAAATATAAGTAAAGACGAGTCGATGTCAATAATTTTATGCGTATTGTTAAGTATGAATACGACGAGTACTTCCAATTTTGAGTATGAGTAGTATGAGTATCATATTAAAATAAGTATGAATGCGTATAAATATCTGAAATTATAAGTATGACTCGAACCTAGTCATCGTTTTGAATACTTATTGCTAATCTTTGATGTGCAGCCCTTACGCTAACCAACTTCTTTGCTTCTGTGTTGGAATTCGATCAGTACTGTACAATACTTACCCGTTTACAACGGGCCGCTATGAGTGCTTAAGTAAACTTTGGTAATCAAAACTACTACATACATACATAATTGGCCATTACAACCCTTCAGTCAGGATTACGACCTAGCTTCTCACACCACTTATGTTGTGTGCGTTAATTTTATACATAAGTGGCGGGACCTACAGTTTAAAGTCGACTCCGAACGACAGATTTTTGAGAAGCTTTTCATGGCAATTTTTACTCTCAGAGTCTTTGCCAGAAATCTGCTGAGAGGAAGTCGCCGAAGAAATATTTTTTTGTTTTGATGTCTGACCTGGGATTCAAACCCGGGCCTTTCAAATCAAAACTACTACTTCGACCTAATCTAATCTAACCTGACTGGAGTGAAGTTGCTTGGGACTTGTAAATGGTATGCATTCAGTTCATGTATCATGTCTGCTGCAGAGAGGCATTTGCAGAGCCTATCAAGACTTAATTAAACTCTTGTTTGGGAAATATTTGATACAAAATCTTGAGCCATTTTATTCAATAAATTCGCGTTTATTTGAGTGTTAAAAAAAATATTATCTTTGAAATTTCTTTTCTCTTTTCTTTTTTGAATTTGTTTTCACTTGTGCATTTAATTTGTAATGAAGAATTAATGAAAATAAAATCATCATAAATATTTTCATTCATTTCCATTTGAATTAAATTAAATGCAAAAAGTATTTCGTCTGCAACAACAAGGACATCGAACAAAAAGCAGCAGCATGGAATGGAACATTCAAAAGGACACAATTAAAATGACTTGATTATATGAATTCTTCAACATAATAAATATATTTTAAAGCATACACTCACATACATATGTATACATACACGGTTTGTACAAAAAACAAAAACTTTTAGAACGCCATGAAAAACTATCCATTCGTCAGTAGTAAATAGTTGGTAGACTAAGTAGATTCAAATTCCAACAACCTTATCATTTAAACTACGTATTTGGAATGAATTCTATTCATTCCAGCAATAGTATGAGAGAAGTGAAATAATAAAAATTAAAAAAAAAAAATCATGCACACTGCACTGTCACAGGACAGAAAAAAAATTTTTTTGCCTGAAAGTGTCTCTGCAAAAGGATGGGAAGCAAAGACAACAACCTATTGCTGCACTCTACTTTAGTGAATTAATTTTTATGTACGTTTTCATGAAGCGCTTACCATATTTAAATTTAAATAAAAACAAAGTGTGTGTATAAAACATCTTCGAAAGACCTATTGAAGCCACTATGAAGGGAATATCTGTACAGTAAGACCGCGCTAAACGCTGTTTCAGTATTACGCGGTTGCAAATTAAACGGCCATGCATTAATCAAAAGTGGTGCACTATATAGCAACGGTGTACATTATGTATCTTTTTCAACGCTCTTTTGTTAGTCTGTTCAGAAAAAAAATTCCAAATTTATTTTCCAAAGTCGCAATCACAGTACGAATGCATCTTTCCTGCGTCACAGTTAATTTATTAGTTGCCTCGTTTAACGCTATTTCGTTTAGCGCTGGAACTTATTGGAACGTATCTTCCGCGTTAAGCGGGGTCTTACTGTATACAGAAATAGTTGGTCATTACAACCCGCCAGTCAGGCTTACAATCTAGCTTCTCACACTACTTATGTGGTGATAAGGTCGAGTGTAGTGATAATTTTATGCATGAGTGTTGATACAGTTTGAAATTGATTCTAACGATAGATTTTAGACTTTAGATAGACTTTTTCAAACAAAAATCTGCTGAAAAGGAGTCGCCGGAGGAATATTTTTTTTTTTATAAAACCAGCACTCAGGGGATGACGCCTACTCATGCAGTGCATTGCAGTGCAGGTTTTTTAGGAAAGGTGGAAAGAGAGAGGGAAGATGCGAACGGTAAGGAAACGAGTTGCTGCTGGTGACTATAAAATGGCCAATGCTATACCTTCACCATTAGACAGTCTACAACAATCGTCCCCAAGAAGCCCGCAGTTTCTCACATCACTTATGTTGTGTGTGTTCATTTTATGCAGAAGTGGTGGGACCTACAGTTTAAAGTTGACTCAGAACGACAGATTTTTGGGAAACAAGAAGAGAAAGAAAGTATTTTTTTTTATTTTTGATGTCTGGCCTGGAACTTTAACCCTGGCTTTACGTCTCATGCTTCATTTTGTTGAAGACAACGACAGATATTAAAGAAACTTTTCATGCCTAAGACTTATTTGCTTTCATAGGTTTTGCCAGAAGACTGTTGAGAAATGTATTTTCATTCTTCGTTTTGTTGGAAATGTTTGACCAAGGCTTGGAAATTTATAAGCCACTAGCATCATTCGGATGTCCGCTACAGCCTCTCTAGGCGAAATGGATTTAAATTGCCCATGACTTTGACCATTGTTAAGAACTCTGGCGCTTAACGAGGCTTAATTTTTACAATGTATTGGGAATTACTGGCTTATTCACAGACACCTGCAACTTAAAAACTCCATGCCATGAAAATCTAATCGATGGCATGGCTTATGTTGATTTTGGGAACCGTTCTGCTTTGATATTTATTCAGCAAACACCTGCTGCGACTTAAGAAAATACCATAAGAAATCAAACTATTTTCACATGCCACAAACGTACGTGTTTGAAATTGCAAAATTGCAAAATATGCACATGGGAAGGGGCCGTTAGTTAAGCAGCGTATTGGCTTATAAGACTTAAAGTGTTTACCTTTTAACATTTGAAATATAAGCTCGTAGATTGTTTAGTTTTAATTAATTTCTTTATTGTTCGCACAATTCTGTGTGGCACTATTCACACAACTTGATGTAAACAACAACAATTGCTTTGTTTGGTTATTCCTCTTTGCATTCTTTTGCGTAAACAATAACAATTACTAGTCAATAACAGTTTGCCAGATCTTTATAACGAGGAAATCTTTAAACCACAATTACTTTCTTCAAACTCACCGCATCTTCACACAAGACAGACTGAATTTTTACTAACTGTTTTTACTCTTTGTGACAAACACTAAAAGAGTAAATAAAATTGTCAAGTAAAGTTTCTTAACAATCTGTCGTTCGAAAGCGACTCTTGGGTGTAAGGTCTGTCGTTTATGGGGCACAATATAAGTGGTGTGAGAAGCTAGAACCTGACTGAAGGTTTGTATTGAACAATTAAGGTGTTAACCTAGTCCAAGGTTAAGTTAGATTGAAGTGGAACTTGGATATCAAAATTCACACTTTAGCACTCATAGCGAGCCGTTATGATGCCACAGTAGTAGACGTAGTCCCTGTACTGACCAAATTTCAGCAAACTCATCGAAGAATTTGGCCGGTACAGAGGCTGCACATCCTAGTCTTAGCAACGTCATTTAGGTCATCTGTCTTCCATAGCTGAGCTGTACATTCCGATTCTGGTATTGTGATAAGCCTTTCGTGATCATGGCTTATGAGGTTAGTCTGAAATTCTTTTGTAATACATTTGATTCGATTATTCTATGCAATATTGATTCAGGACGTTCAAGTTTTGGTACCTAGGCTGCTGATAAAGTGTCAGTAGGGTGTTAAGGAATCCTCATTATTATATTTGAAAAAAAAAGAAAAAAAAAAGAAAACTAAATCCTGTCAACTTACATTACTCGACTGCAGTTTAAAACGTAATAGAGAATCTATTTAAAGGGATGACGTATAAACACATCCACTAAAAAGGGTTACTTCCATAGAACTATTTGCCAAAAAATATTTTAAAATCTACAAACTGCTGATGATCAAATGGTTATAAATGTTGATTGTGATGATGACGATGACGATGACGACAATAATGTTCATGCTAAAGAGTAAGGAGGGGGTATAAAGCGGGGTTATAAGGGTCAACCAGCACAAGTTTAGTCATTAGGACTTAAAATCATTTGCCATCTGTTATTTTGGCATCTGCAATTGTATTCGAATCATTTCATTTACTGTATACACATAAAACTGTACACATACATACTACACACATACATATAGAAATAGATTTTAAGGACATTGTTTTTAGTTTTTGATTTCTTCTTCTCTAATTTGTTTCATCCTTTTTCTCATGCCTTTTGCACAATATACTCTCTCTCTCTCTCTCTCTCATATAAATATTTTGAACATTTTCTACATGTGTGAATGGGGCTAAAAAAAAAAAACTGAAACTCATACTCAACAGAATGAGTATAAAAAATAGAAAGATGTGTGTGCGAAAAGTTTAAATAAAAATACGAGGGTCAGTTACAAATTTTAATAAATAAATGTGCAACACACTCTGTTTAACAACTCAGTGGAGAGTAAAGTTTAAATAGAACAATGAAGATGGATACATAAAGAGGCAAATTTATTCCTCCAGATTATCATTCTTATTGGAGGAATACTCAGGGCTTTGAAATTCTAAATTTCTCTCCTAAATATAAGAGATATAGCCGGTGGCTTGCCGTTCACAAGCAAAATTACTCGGTGGCCCAAATAGCCCTTTATGATATCCAGTGTAAGGTAAGCCCCCTTTGTCAACATCCATGGTATGGTAGGTTCAAACCACTGTGAGCTTCGAATGAAACCATCGAATTCCCTTAGTGCCAGGTTCATCACCATGCCTAGATCTTCAAACGTTCTGACACGCAAAAACCCATAACGTTTGTTTTGAAGTGCTAGGTACTCACATACTCCGTTTCTTCCATATTCTAGCAGCTTCTGCAGTAATACCCGAGTGACAGATCGAGATTGTCAGCGAAACTGCTAAATAGCGCAGTGCCCCATTAGAAATCCTGTTAGGATACGAACCATTCTCTTATCAAGCTCAAGTAGTAATCTTGGTTTTCGTGGTTAATGCTGGATGCGGTAGTTTTGAAATTAGGGAACCAGATATTTTATTCCACGTACTGTTTGTTGAATTCCATGCTGTTTTGTTTCCAATTTAAAAAAAAGTATTCTTGTACGGGCCCATCCTCTTTAACATCTCTTCCTCAGACATTTCCGATTCCCTTCGAGCCAGTTTGCCAATTTTTTCGTTTCTTTCTATGCCACAGTGACCTGGCTCTTTCGTAGAGCCGAGTGTTGTGTCGATGCATACGTTAAAGTAAGTCTATGCAACTCCTAAAGTCCTTTGATTTGATGAGGTCAAATGCCAGCGCTTTGATTGCTGCTCGACTGTCCTTACATATGATCAAGTTTGAAGGAGGTCAGTGTCCGGATTCAATCATACGTACATACATAATCATTACAACCCTTCGGTCAGGATTACGACCTAGCTTTTCACACCGCTTATGTTGTGAGCGCTAGTTTTTTATACATGAGTGGCTGGACCTACAGTTTAAAGTCGACTCCGAATGACAGGTTTTTGGGAAACTTTCCATGGCAATTTTATTAACTGCCCAGAGTTGTTGCCAAAAATCTGTTGAGAAAAGTCGCCGAAGAAATATTTTCATATTTTCGTTTTAATGTCTGACCTAGGCCTTCAGTATAATAAGTCAACACACTACCTACTAGACTACGATGACTGCAAATATGACGACTTCGGACATAGCTAAAATCTCCGTTTGAAATACGCTACCGCGGTTAGCTAATATTTAACAACAATGCAATGCCAGCTTATCGAAATAGACCCCAGATTTCCACAGTTTCACATTTCATTTTTAAGCCATCGTTGAAGATCGTATTATTAGGCTGCTTCAGCAACCCATTCGTTCCGTGTGGGAATCTGAGTTCCTTGTTGTTGTTCGTCCGAAAACAGTCTCTGGCATCTAGAACCCGGGTGATTCGAAGAGTTAGGAGATTTCAATTTCTTCTTTTTCTCTTGTACTGCTAATGTAATGGCGAATTTTATCTATTTTGGAAGTCTCAAGTGCACTCACACTACCATCAAATATATTTCTCTTGGCGACTTCCCCTCTCTGAGAGAAAATAGTTGCCATGGCAAATTTCTCAAAAATCTATAGTTCAGACTCCATTTTAAACTGTAGGTGTCCCGTGCTTTTGGATAAAATTAACACATACACAATATGGAGGGTATGAGAAACCAGAATTAAAGGATTATAATGAGCAATTAAAAATAAGTTTGGGTCTTAAACGATTTATGATGACGTGCTAGATTTTCCTTGACAGCAATATCAATACAGTATGAAATTCTTAACTGTCACACAGTTATCGATAAATCTTGTAAAGCACAAGTTCGTTGAAAATCAATTGCATGCAATTATGAGTCATGAATCTTAAACCTTCAATGAAGCTCGATGATTCGATGATAAGGTTAGGTTAGGTTAGAGGAAGTGTACTTGTCAATTAAGACAAGTACAGCAGCAGGAGACCGAATTGACCTAATGTACAACGTCCTTAAAGAGGAAGGGATAAAAGAGAGGATAGGATAAAAGGAGGGTATATAGGAAAGGGGGAAATGGGAAGCGGAAAATGAAGATTCGACGTTAGGTTAGGTTAGGTTAGGTTAGAGGACGTGTACTTGTCAATTAAGACAAATACAGTACCAGGAGCTCGAATTGACCTAATGTACAACGTCCTTAAAGAGGAAGGGATAAAAGAGAGGATAGGATAAAAGGAGGGTATATAGGAAAGGAGGGAATTGGAACCGGAAAATGAAGATTCGACGTTAGGTTAGGTTAGGTTAGAGGACGTGTACTTGTCAGGAGATTGAATTGACCTATTGTACAACGTCCTTAAAGAGGAAGGGATAATAGAGGAGATAGGATAAAAGGGGGGTATGTAGGAAAGGGGGAAATGGGAAGCGAAAAATGAAGATTCGACGTTTCTTTGCTCAATATTTGAGCAGAAATATAAAAACTGTTTCACATTCTCACCTGTCAAAACCATAATTAACGATATTAACAGTTCTCATGCAACAATCGATATAACTTCGATAAAAATCGATTGAATTGATTTGATATAACTTTGTCCATGCAAATGGAAATTTTTTTTTTTACCAAGTTTGAATATATTTTTTGTAGACCCTCGTATTTATAGCATCATTATAATAATCATCGTCATCATCTTTAATATGTCATGTTGCCACTTGAAGTGTTTATAAGGGCTTTTTATTATTTTATTTTCTGTTTTTTATTTGTTTTTTGTTATTTTTTGTAATTCATTCTCCATATCATGCGACACTTAATAAAAACAATAAACGTTTAAAACATGAGCCTTAAATGGAAATCCATTTTATAACAGTTTATTATTGTTATTTTATGAGACATCCTTAAAAACCATACACATATACAAAAACTCACACATACGTATGATATACACGCATACATAACACTCGTACAAAATTAAATTTACAAATACAAACAAAGTTACACAAAAACTGTACGTACGAGTGTGTTTGTTGATTGTTGGGACAACACAAGGATAATGAAATTCAATGGCCATCATTTAAAATATAGCTTTCCCATTCTGAATTATTGTTGTTTTTTTTTGTTGTTGTTATTGTTGTTTGGTAACATTATTCATAAGTATGTTTAAGCAGTTATTAAATTAAAATTAAATTAAATTTAAATTTTGAGAAAAATATTCATTTAATCTTAAGGAATTTTCCATACACACTTAAAGTTTCTTGTGACAATGACAAGAAAGTTCATCAGAAAAAGACCGATAAACTACTACTCAAGGATATGCAAATCATCAATGAATCATTTCGTATGAAAGTAAAGGGTCCGCCAGATAATTTTATTTTTTTTTAATGCTTTAAAAAAACTAGTGAATATTTTTTCAAATTTCTTTTCTTATTTGAAAGTATAATCCTTACGGTTAATAATGGAAAAACAATTTCATTCAAATGGCTACCTCGGCTGGTTATGCAGTAGCCTACACGATCGTTCCAATTTATAAACACATTATCGGTTGTGTGCAACTGATTGTGCGCGGGTATATAAACAAGCAAAATTGTCGCATTTGGGGCAGGGAAAACGCTAAGAGGGCCTGCGATCGACTTATAGAAGATGCCGATTTTGGCAAAAAAAAAAATCATCTTTTCAGATTAAGAGCTCATTTTGATCTTGGCGGGTATGTAAACAAGCAAAATTGTCGCATTTGGGGCACAGAAAACCCGCACGCATACATTGAAAAGCCGACACGCCCAAAACGAATCACTGTTTGGTGCGGATTTTGGTCCAGAGGCATAATTGGGCAAAATTTCTTCGAAAATGAGCAAGGAGTGGCCGTTAAAGTCAATGGCGATCGAGCCATGTTGAACGAATTTTTTTCACAAAAATTGAAGAGGAGGATATTGGCAACATTTGGTTTCAACAGAATGGCGCTACATACCGCACAACCGCAGCTACACTCGATTTTTTGCACCTTGTTTTTGAAGATCGCATTATCAGCCGCAGAACTATTGTCGTTTGGCCACTTCGGTGCTGCGATTTGACACCCCGTTGGACTATTATTTGTGGGGTGCCGTCAAAGATAAGTGTTACGCCGACAAGCCAGAGCCAATTGACGCTTTAAAGAACAATATTCATGAAGCCATTGGGTGAAATACAGCTGCACACAATCGATAATGTACTTAAAAATTGGACCAACCATGTAGGCTACTGCATGGCCAGCTGAGGCAGCTATTTGAATGAAATTATTTTCCATTATTAACCGGAAGGATTGTAGTTTCAATTCAAAAACGAAATTTGAGAAAATATTCTGAAGTAGTAAAAAAACAAGTTGCTTGGCGGACCCTTTATACATCAGATAAGCGTCTTTGCGCCCCTTTAATGAATTCTGTCTGGCGTCGGGATGAAGGAAAAGAAGTTTGAGAAAATATTCAGTCGTTTTTTTTTAGTTTTTTTTAAGTTATTTGACGGACCCTTTACTACTCAAGAATATGCAAACCATCTCTGAACCATCTTGCATGCAAGTATATAAAGAAGACATGAAATCTTCTAATAGAAGCTTAAGTAATTTAAGTCCGATACTAAAATAATATTTTGATAATTGCAAATTATAATAAAGATTTGCTCAATAAATAGAAGCTTCATATTAAATACAGTCAAACTTCTATAATATGAACTTCTATTACTTGAAGTCTCTATAAGCTGAAACACATTTCGTGGCAGCAGTATCTAGATTATTTGTAAATTTTCTACCCAAGGTTGAAGTTTCTATAAGTTGAAGTTTTTTTTCTAGATAATGGTGATTCAATTCATAGAAGTTCCACTGCATGTTTAAATAGGAAACTGCCCCTTAACAAACACACATTTAAAAAACCAATCCAATAACGCTTTGTAAAAACCGATGTTAATGCGTTTTCCCTTCTTTCCAAGATATTGTTACGTTTTTAACTTTAAAAAACATTTAAAATATGATCTCGTAACTGACAAATAAAATAAAAATAAATTCGTGTTTTTAGTTTCAATTACAAATCTTTTATTATTCGCACAATTCCGCACTTGATGTAAACAACAACAATTGCTTTGTTTGTTATTCCTATTTGCGGTCTTTTGCATAAACAATAACAATTAATCGACAAATCTTTGTAACAGAGGTCCTCAAACCATGATTATTCTCTTTAAACACATCGCGTCTTTACACAAGACTGACTGAACTTTTACTAACTCAGTTGCCTGCTTCGTTTTGCCTTTTATATGGTAATATAAATAGAAGATTAAGCCAAGTAAGAGAAATCTGCCTACAAAGACTGGTATACTCATGATCTATCTGACCGATGACCAATATTTGCAACGACAGGAACGGTGCAATTATAGCGACAGCATTATAAAAATAATTACAACTGCAATTACAGGGGGAATTACAGAGGCATTTACATTGGGAATTTCAGCGTGAATTATAGCGTGCATTACAGCGGAAATTACAGGAGGACCAGTGGCTGAGCATCCATGAACGTCAACTCGTCATTGTTCTCAAAATTTAAACATTTCACTCACCAGATTACGTTGAATTTGCGAAAAGATCTCGGTACAAAGCCTTATTAAGTTCAGATGGTTCCTGAGTTGAAGCCATATGACCATTCGTTTCATTTTCGTTTTGCATTTTTAAATTGAAACATTTAAATGGGCCACCCTTTATAACAAGAACTATTATTTTATATTGTGTTGCATTTGATTTTCAAAGTAAAATCGTTGATAATCGGAATCGGAATCTTAAGTTAAAGCAATTAAATATAATCGCTTCGTATACGACTTTAGTAAGTGAAAGAAGCTTAAATGTTTCATCAAATTTCTTATAATTCGTAATGAGGAATTCATTTTTTCCTCATTAACACTAAGGAGCAATTCCTATTGACCATATTCCTACTATCAAAAAAAAAAATGATAAAAGAAACCGATAATGTGGCATGGCCTTCAATTACCCATTAACCAGTTGTTGTACGAAACATGTGAGATTTTTCCTTTTTTTTTTCTCCCATGGCTAAAAAGTTCATTCCATGGAAGTTGTATTGGCCAAAAACTTGTTGTGGGGTAAAACTAAATTTTGTTGTTCATTTGTTTTGTGGTTAAGTTTTTATTGAACTTGAATAGTTTCTCTTCACTTTGGTTAACTTTTATAATTTTTTTCTTCTTTTCTTTATTGGATTCTATTTAGTTTTTATTTGTTTTTCGTTTAACTTTATCGAATACGACATCATTTTTGTTCATCTCGTTAATTGACTTAACAAATGTTCTTTCGAAGATAAAATACACACTTTGGGTAATGACCTTCTTCCTGGAGGGAAGGGGAAAGCAAAAACTTCTAGAGAGTAACCTTACATACATAGAAACAAACATAATTGGTTATTACAAGCCTTCAGTTAGGACTCTAACCTAGCTTCTTACATCACTTATGTTGTGTGTTCCTACAGTTTAAAATCATTTCCGAAAGACTTCCAGATTCCTTTGAGAAACTTTTTCATGGCAATTTCAATTATTCCCGGAGTTTTTACAAAACAAAACTTTGCTAAGAGAAAGTCGCCATTGGAAATATTTCGTACATTTTCATTTCGTTGGAGATGATATGGGGTTTGAACCTAGCTCCCATATCTAATAAGCCAACACACTACCTAAGTCGGCATATCTTACAGTGCCCGCCCTAGTCGTACTCATAATAGCAGGTACAATCCCTGTATATCTCCTAGCAGCAGAGCGAATGGAGATTTACAAGGTGAAATCGGCTGGAAATCACATAACCGGTCACTTCAGGGAAAACACCATTTCCGAATGGCAACGACGATGGTACGATGAAGATAGAGGAAGGTGGACGAAGGCGAGACTTAATCCGGACATAAGGCCATGGATTGGTCGGAAATTTGGAGAAGTAAATTACTACTTCAGGGAACACACCATTTCCGAATAGCAACGACGATGGTACGATGAAGATAGAGGAAGGTGGACGAAGGCGAGACTTATTCCGGACATAAGGCCCTGGATTAGTCAAAAATTTGAAGAGCTAAATTACTACGTTACACAGATGTTATTGGGTCACCGATATTTTAGGAAATATTTGCACAGAATGAGCAAGACCGCATCCCCTTACAGTCTTTACGACGAAAAGGTAATAATTGATGATGCAGAGCACACTACATATTTTCGAATGTGCACACTGGGCCACCCTTTATAACCAGAACTATTATTTTATGTTCTGTTAAACTTGATTTTCGCTATCGCTCTGTACTGATGTCAATAATTGGTACGATCACGGCCTCTCACATTGTCGGGGTTATGATTGCGAGTAGAGAGAATTGGGCGTCAGTGGTGAATTATGTGGAGCGCATTCTGAGACTGAAGAAGAGAGATCTTGAAGCTGCAGAACATGTAGGCACGCTGGCATAGATGACACTGGCATACGTGTCAAACGAAATTCGAAACAGGGACCTAAACGAAAGGAATAGTGGAGACACTTAGAAGTCTCCTCAACTTTCGATACGCAATCCAGACGCGGATATGAGTACGCAGGTGTCAAAAGACCAAAAGGACTACACTCTGAAAATAATACCAACGTTGCTCCGGACTGGGCACAACAAGTCCACGAGACTAGGGTGGATGTGACGACTTCCTCTATGGTGTGGTTAGATGCATTTATCTCTCCTCGACGTTCAAAAAATCACACACTTTCTGGACTAGACTACGGCGACCTCGAGTAACTTTAATGTTGAGAGCTTAAAGTTGCAAATTGAAAACAAAAATAATTATAGGGTCTTACAACAAGGAATTCCAAACTTTGACAGTTGATAACGGGATATCTTATTCAAGCTTCATCTGTCAAACTTGTTGTCATTTATTTAAACTCTTTTGGAAATTACAATGAGTGACCCCTGTTTGCTCGTTGAATGAGTCGTTACTGCTCCAAAACTCATGTAATTGTTCCTGATAGTAGTCGAAAAGTTATCTTCAGCGTTTAGGCTCATTTCTCGATGCATGACCTATACGTGAATAAACAAAAAATTTCCGCATGTAATAGGTTAGGTTAGGTCGAAGTGGTAACACTGATATCTCAAAGCTTACTTGAGAGCATGTAGCGGGCCGTTGTGATGCAACGGGTGAACGTAGTCCGTCCCTATACTGACCAAGTTCCACCAAAATCAGGGAAGAGGAAGAAGATGGTAAGCTCAAGGGCTGCACAGCAAAAGCAAGACTTGCCCGTACTGGAAAACCAGCCAGAAAGTTGGATAAACGAAGCTATATCCTTGACATCAATAAAAGAGAGCTCCGTCAAGCTGACAAGGAATGGGGAGCCAAATAATCTATATCTACAGCTAACAAGAGCCGGGCACTGACAAAGAAAGTGGATAACAGTCTCCTCCTCCTCCTCAGCGGATCTAGATCCACAGCCGAAGTCGTTGCATACAATAGAATTGTCCAATGCATTGCGCTTGGGTCACCAGTCCCGAACTGTTTGGAGTACAACTGATAGCAGTCTGGACTGTGAAGCTCAATCGGAGGCTTAGTTCGGGTAGCACCGGTGTAGGGAGCCCCAGAGACTTATCTCTGCCGGACAACGGTGAAGGCCCCTTGTGGGAGCAATGTGATGGCTGATGTGGTTTATACCCAAATAGAGGTGAGAGGGTGGCGTTATACCCTTAACCATTGTTAAAAAGAAGAATTTACATAATCTCCCATCCCTAATCAAGTGGCCAGTCATGTCCAAATGCATGGTTTCGAATTGGTACTCAGTTATAGATTTCGAGGTGATGGTAATACAGGCTGTGGCGAGTGTTATTGGGGAAGGAAGGATATCCAAGCGGAACGTTACCATACTTTCTGATAGCCAGGCGGCTATAAAGGCTTTGAGTTCTAATGTGATGAACTCCAAGACGGTATACAGCTGTCGCAGATATCTTGACGAGATAGCGGAACGATATGATATCCATATCGTATGGGTACCGGGGCACAGGGGCATTCCGGGTAACTGCAGAGCTGATGAACTTGCCAGGCGGGCCACGACAATCGAACTCTCCGATGAGTTCTCGAATCTGGGCATACCTATGAGGACCTGCAAGCTCTCATAATTGATAATGCGACCGTCGATTTCATCAACGATAGGTGGGCGGCCTCGGCCAAGGTTGGATGAGGGGCACACAATGAGTCTACTTAAACTTCAAAAAGGAGCGCTAAGTGTAGTTGCCGGTATCATTACGGGACACTGTATTATGGGTACACACGCAAGGCGCATTGGACTTGGAGACCTTCCTAATGATTTCTGCAGAAGCTGCAGAGATGAGGAAGAGGAGGAAACTGTCTCACACCTGCTGGGTACATGCCCGTCTCTTTGCCAAAGGAGAAGGAAGTACTTAGAAGTCGCCGTGGTCTAGTGGGTAGTGTGTTGGTTTATTAGACAAGAGGCCCGGGTTCGAATCCCAGGTCAGACATCAAAACTAAAAATATTTCTTCAGCGACTTCCTCTCAGCAGATTTCTGGCAAAGACTCTGAGAGTAAAAATTGCCATGAAAAGCTTCTCAAAAATCTGTCGTTCGGAGTCGACTTTAAATTGTAGGTCCCGCCACTCATGTATAAAATTAACGCACACAACATAAGTGGTGTGAGAAGCTAGGTCGTAATCCTGACTAAACGGTTGTAATGGCCAATTATGTAAGTACTTGGGTACTTACTACATGCATGATCTTGAGGAACTGACATTAGCAACGTAAGTCGCTCCGTGTGATTCCGGGACTAGGGGATAACGGACAACTGTGGTAGCACAATTGGCCTAATGCGGCCTAAGTGTGTCAATTCAAGGATTTATCTTGGATGGGCAGCCACCTCTACCTACCTACCTATAGATTTCGATACTTCTCATGCTAAAAAGACGCATTCCACATAAGTGAAGCCATGTGACGAGAAAACCATGTGCAAGATAACTTGTAGTTTGCCACCCTAAAAGGGAACCCAATCTACGAGTTATCTCGTAGTCGGCAGTCAACGTGTTAAAAAAGGGGGAAAAGCAAATGACAACCTAAAAAGAGTTCCTTAATTTTGAAAATTCTTACAATTGCCAATACAACCACCAGCTATCAAGTATCACAAGCAAATTATCATCAGGATAATGACAAATGATGGCAAACAATGTTGATAAACTTGTCTAATTATTTGGACTCCATTTAAAATCAAATAACTTACACAGATACGTACTGTATGCACACACTTACCCATCCATATACTTCGTACAAGGAAGCTCTGGTAAAACTTTAAAACGGAAGGATATGAAAAGGACAATTGCAAATACGAAAAACCAAAGGAATGGAAAAACGAAGAAAAGGAAAAAACAATTGACTCTAATCTAACACAACCATATTTTAATAAACTCCACTCCACTCCATGTGGATGTGGCAAAAGTAAAACTCAATAAAAGGATAACTTGAAATCCAAAATTTTCTCTCGCCCCTTCTTTATTTTTGGGTTTCCTTTTTCTTTCTTTCAATGTATCACATACACACCTGCCTCCTGCATATTATGCTGCAGTGAATGAAATTTAAAAGTCAGTTTTACTGACCATCCATCGTCAGTATACATATGTAATGTATGACTGCAGGCTTGAATTGGGATTTAATGATGTTCACTTGCATAGCATCGTACATCGCCATTGTAACTGGGCTACAACGTAAGGACACTCTCAACTACTTTCAAGTGAAAGAAACACCCTCTCACCCAAGAATGAAGAACTTTAAAAAAAAGAAGGACACTGCTAATGTCAGCCACTTAAAGCAACAACAACAACAAAAAGGAAAATTATCTAATTTTCGATTCATTCAAATGAACATTTCTTTGTACATTTCGATGACTGAAGGACTAAAGGAATTTCTGTTTTTTCTTCTTCTCTCCTTTTGTGTGGGGATGTGTGTGTGTGTGTGTAACTATGACGACCAGAAGTACAGTGTTTGAGGAATATATTGTGAATGTATTTCTTGTTTTCTAAATTTAGTTCACTGGTTTAGATTACAAATACAGTGTTGCCAGATATTTTGTTTAATGTACAAACTCTCTTAAATAAAACAACATCTCTGCGTCAAACGACTTCCGTCATCTAGATGTTCTGGCCACAGGATCGCATAATCCTGATGAAAGCCCCAATAGCACTACAACACAGAGTCATCCGTCGTAGATCCCCGAATGGAAGCAACTTCCACTGGCAGTACCTTTGCATGCCCTATATTAAGGGAAAATTTAAGCCTTGGTTAGCCAAACGTTCGCGTAACGTACGTTCGTTTTTAGAATACGAAAAGCAATGAAAGTGTTTATCGAATCGTAATATAATTTCGAAAATTGAGAAACAAGGTCAATAATCCTGACTGAAGGGTTGTAATGACCAATTATGTATGTATGTATGAAGTCGCCGTGGTCTAGTGGGTAGTGTGTTGGCTTATTAGACAAAAGACCCGGGTTCGAATCCCAGGTCAGACATCAAAACGAAAAATATTTCTTCGGCGACTTCCTCTCAGCAGATTTCTGGCAAAGACTCTGAGAGTAAAAATTGCCATAAAAAGCTTCTTAAAAATCTTTCGCTCGGAGTCGACTTTAAAACTGAAGGTCCCGCCACTCATGAATAAAATTAACGCACATAACATAAGTGGTGTGAGAAGCTAGGTCGTAATCCTGACTGAAGGGTTGTAATGGCCAATTATGTTATGTATGTAATATAATTTCGGTTAGCATTTACATTACTCGGCATATGCTAAAATCTAAAGTACATTCCGTGTACGTTTGGCTAACCTGAACTTTAGTCTTGTACATATTATATGTGTCTTGTCAAACATGTAGAGACTTGAAAAGGGAAAGCGACTGCTCTTTAATGATTATAATCTTCTCTCTGAACCCGTTAGAGAATTTTCCAACATTGGCCGCACGCTAATTGTCATTATTCAGGTCGTTATTGGATGAAGTTGCCGTAGTCTAGTAGGTAGTGTGTTCGCTTATTAAACTGAAGACCCAAGTTTAAACCCCAGGTCAGACATCAAAACGAAGATATGAAAATATTTCTTCGCCGACTTCTGGCAAAAAATCTGCGAGTAAAATAAAAATTGCTATGAAAAGCTTCTCAATAATCTGTCATTCGGAGTCGACTTTAAACTGTAGGAAGCTAAGTCGCTGTTAGACGCTAGGTCGCTGTGAGAAGATAGGTCGCTGTGAGAAGCTAGGTCGCTGTGAGAACCTAGGTCGCTGTGAGAAGCTAGGTCGCTGTGAGAAGCTAGGTCGTAATCATGACTGAAGGGTTGTAATGACCAATTATGTTATGTATGTATGGATTGGATACCTTGGCCATGTCTGCCAGTAAAATAACGCATTAGACCTTTGGCTATAATTCTCAAAATGTCTCAATGACAAATTGATAAAGCTCCAAAAACGTTGTTTTAATCAGACCCTAATATCACTTTACGAAATGGGCATGTGGTGTGGTCGTTATGATTTTTTTTTTTAAGACCAAAGAGATGCTAGTTCGGTCGACTTGCCATTAACTGGAGATCAATAATCCTCAGCGTCGCTATGATTTACAACAACGCAACCAAGGCATTCTTGGTGACAGTTTTAAAGG
Organism: Sarcophaga peregrina; assembly: GCA_014635995.1. Taxonomy (NCBI): domain Eukaryota; kingdom Metazoa; phylum Arthropoda; class Insecta; order Diptera; family Sarcophagidae; genus Sarcophaga; species Sarcophaga peregrina. The sequence continues at coordinate 95,881,483 of CM025790.1, forward strand.
TCTTGGTCCTGCGCCAGTATTGAGCAGAATTTTGAGCTTGTTGAGAACTTAACCATCTCTGCAGATTTTTGCCAATTAGGCTCCGATTTACCAGTGCCTACAGGTCTGCCACTATCATTTTCAGATACCTCCTTAGTACCCTTTTCCAGCAGACATTTTATGTGTCTATTCCAGTTTAACCGCATGATCCGCTATGAGTTTATCACGTGAACTTGCCTTTAATTTGAATATAATCGGGAGAGCAGTTCTTACACTCCTATAACACATCGTAGCTTCCAATATGGCCAAAGAAGAAGAGTGTTTGTCAGCAGCCAAACTTGCCATACCCCTGTCTAGCAGGGATTTTCTTAGAGAGGGTTGTTATAGTACACTTCAGGGTAAGTCCCCTTTGAGAATTCGGAATGGAATTCTCCCCTTCAGGTTTGAGTACTGGTTTGGGCCCGTAGAGTTCTCCAGCCTTTTTATGGCCAGAAATTTCTTTCTTTACGGTTTTTATAATAGCTTTAGAGCCCCTCAAAGTGTAAGGAAGAGAGAGGAAGATTGACCAGGTCATAGCCCCAGGTAACGTAGAAAATGTTATTCACTAAGGTGGTCGGGTGTCGGTGAAGCTACGTTAGGTTAGGTTAGGTTAGGTTAGAGGACGTACACCTGTCGGTCAAGACAAACACAGTACCCGCAGCTCCGTGAAGCTCCGTTAGCAATTATAAAGTTTTTTTAGGGGGCCTTTATTCAGGCTGATCATTGACACTGGTAGAAGTGTAGCATGATCCGTCATTCTACAGAGAGGCATACTATAGACAGCATATAGGCTGATAGGATAACTGCAAATGTGGGAGAAATCATGGAGAAATTCTAAGGAACCGACACTCTAGCATGTCGCTATTGTAAGCCACAAGGAGGCAGTAAGTCTTCTCCTGCGACTAGAGATCCACTTCTGAGTCACTAAGGATAAGAAAAAGGAGAGGAAATTGAATTTCTTAATTAAATACGTAAAGGAGCTGGACTCAGACTGTGTATAAAAATTAGTCCATAATTGAATCCAATTCAATGCCTACGAGTAAAATTAAATCTGGCAACACAAATTTCAAAAAAAAGAACACCCAGACACTTTAGGATTAATTTGTGAAAGTGTGAGAACAATTTTTGGTTGCTTCCTTCTCCTTTGCATTTTTAATTCGTTTCTGTTTTTCTTTTTTTATTTTCGACTGAAATTTTGAAGCTCTTTGGCTTACACTTGTCAATTTGTGGCTTTTGTTGAAATATTCTCATGCCATTTAGTACTGCAGCCCATACTCACTCTTTAGCCATTACAGGATGTATGTACATGAACTTTTCGACCCCCTATTTGTTATTGTGTTGGTCGTCTTTTCTTTGTCGTCTAATGGTGGCCAGAGCCATACAGCCAGTCAGTCAAACAGCCAGGCAGCCAAATTTATTTTTTTTTTGTAGAAGAATAAAAAGAAACTTTTTTTTTATCGTTTAGCCGTAATTATCGATAATTGGCATTTAATTGAACTGTCATAAAATTTGACATTTTAAAAGAAAAACTAAATAAAAATAACAAAAAAAGAAAATAAAAACAGGAAGAAAATATTTTTGATAAGCATGAGATATCTTTGTCAGACAATACATATTGGGTAGGGGGCGAGGGGAGCAGCAAAGAGTAAATTCCGTTTAATTTGGACAATGAAATTATAAACTCTGCCAACGGAAAAATTTTCCACAATTATCTGTATTAAGAGAAATTTATAAAAGCATAGATACGTATTTATCGGATGTGTTTTAGCTGCGCGGAAGTTATCGATATATTGCAAGTCTTTGTTTGATAACTCAGAATGTCAATCTAAGTTGACATTTTTATTCGGTGAGTTTGCAAATTGTGAAAACTTGAGACCATAAACACCCAGGAAAATACAACTACAGTCGCTGTAATGAAACCCCTACCAAGGATCCTCAACTTCAACCTACTAAGGACTGGACGGTTACAGAGAAAGTGTTCGGTAGTTCCCAACTGCTCCTCGTCACAACCTACCTTCGAATAGTCCGGTTTGGATCTGTTCCAGTTCTTTGTCAGCGATCTATTGTTTGACAGCTCATAATGTCAAACTGAGAGAGTTTACAAATTGGAAATGGAAACTTGAGACGGAAGAAAAAAAATGGGCTATAAACACTTAGGAAAACTCAACTGCCTACTACCGCCCTAATGAAGCCCCTACCAAGAATCCTCAACCTACTAAGGACTTGACGGTTACAGAGGAAGTGTTTGATAGTTCCCAACTACGCCTTGTTGCAATATACCTTGGGATAGTCCCGTTAGGATCTGTTCCAGTTCTTTGTCAGCGATCTAATCTCACAGTGTCCTGTAAAGATCACCAGGCTGGCTTTAACTTAGCCCACCAGCAAACCTGATCTGGCACTGTCTACAGCAAACCTTCGATTCCTAGACATATAACATCTTGATTCATCTCTTCAACACTTCTGTTCTTCCTTCCTAACCCAATCAGTAATGAGGCCGCAGTCGTGGCAGATTGGGAGATGAGCACCAATTATTAAGTCGTCTTAAGAAAGTAAATCTACTCTAGCGACAGCATCCGCCATCTCATTACCGAGTGCATGCCGCTATGTCCTGGATCCAAGTACATACACATTTGATCTGGTCCAAAGGTTCTTAATTATGCACGCACGAACATGCCGTCATTTATTCGAGACCGATGCAATGATCCTTATGCCAATCCGACTATCAATGAAGATCAGATAAGTGGGCCTACATTTATAGTTGTTCTTAAGAATTAGGGAACATTGTCGTCCTCAGTCTAAAATCCATCTTCCACAGCGACTTTTTCGGAATTCTTTGTAAGATTTTAGATCTTATGTGGATTCGTATTGTTCCATATTTCACAATTCGGTTGGTTTATGAACCTGTACATCCAAAAATGAGCTTATTCATCAATAAACGTCGAGATGGTGGAGAAGTCCAGAGCTTTCTTGTCGGCACACATTAATCTACTTTCAGTTATCCTTGACGCCAGCCATACATCTGATAAACTGGAATCGGTCATGGATCCTCCTCCATTACTTCCAGAATGACTTGTGCGAGCGCATCTTCCGCTAATCTCTAGTTTGGCCGATCTGGGCCATCAACAACTGCCATCGCTATACTGTTCTTAAGCACCTCACTAATATGATGCAATACGAGCTAAGAGGATTTTAGCGTCCAGAGTGCAGCCACTGTCTTTTGACAGCTGCATCCGTTGCCTACATTTTCTGTAGTTCAGTGAACTTATCTTTGGTCCAGGCCAATGATTTAGTACATCATGCAGCGTAAGACTGGCTATAAGTATTTTGGAGATGCTGTCTAGAACTCGTCTAACATTCATCGCTCTCGGCACCGCAGCTTCTATTCAGCCTAATTAATTAATAACTTACTTATATTATGTTCTGAAAGGCACTTTTATGGCGTAAATCACAATAAACGCCATTATTGAGCTCAATATTTTATATACAATTTCAATTAATTATTGCGCAATAAATACTCAAATTTTTACAATATTGAGTACCACTTGAAATAGAGCACTGTCATAAGTACGTTCAGTGAGTATATTACGCCATTATTGAGCTCAATATTTCTTATAAAGTTTCAATTGCGCAATAAATACTCAAATTGTTAAAATATTGAGTAAAAACTTAAATACTGCACTGTAATAAGTACGTTTAGTAAGCATATTACAATTTTCGGAACACTTTCAATTGATATTTGACAACTCAAGTGTCAACAACTACAAAAAAAAACAATGTTGTTGAAAAGACCAGCTGTTTTGTTTACCATTACTGTCAAAGAAATATTGCTTATATTATGTGTCTGAACACTTAAAATATTGTACTCAAATAAACGAATATTGATTCAATAAAAGTGCCTGTCTGAACATAGTATTGTTTTGTTTACCACTGTCAAAGAAATATTGCGTACATTATGTGTCTGAACATTTAAAATATTGTACTCAAATAAACGAATATTGATTCAATAAAAGTGCCTGTCTGAACAGAGTATTATTTTGTTTAAATATTGCGTACATTATGTGTCTGAACACTTAAAATATTGTACTCAAATAAACGAATATTGATTCAATAAAAGTGCCTGTCTGAACCGAGAATTATTTTGTTTAAATATTACGTACATTATGTGTCTGAACATTTAAAATATTGTACTCAAATAAACGAATATTGATTCAATAAAAGTGCCTGTCTGAACAGAGTATTATTTTGTTTAAATATTGCGTACATTATGTGTCTGAACACTTAAAATATTGTACTCAAATAAACGAATATTGATTCAATAAAAGTGCCTGTCTGAACAGAGAATTGTTTTGTTTACCATCACTGTCAAAGAAATATTACGTATATTAAGTGTCTGAACACTTAAAATATTGTACTCAAATAAACGAATATTGATTCAATAAAAGTGCCTGTCTGAACAGAGTATTTTTTAGTTTTGAACACAACAGAAATATACAAACGAATCGTCACGAAGCAAACATTACAAATGGTTGTTCAATTCGCTAAAATTTATCTACTTGAAGTTAATTTATTTCACAATCTGTAGCTTTTATATACAAGCTGGAAACCAAAGGTGAGAAAAAGAGACTAACAAACAAATTAATTCACCACTTATCACTGCCTCTGGCAACTCTCATTATTTGGTGAATTTATGTTATTGTTGATAAACAGCTGATATTTGTTTACATTTTCGTTCAGTTTTGTCTATGCATTTACATACGAATTTACGATTTTTTTTTTTAAATAAAGAAAGAAATTAACAATTAAAAATAAATTCAATATTTAATGTCAATAACATTGGACGTGAATGCATTTCTCAATAAAGATGTCTGTGCGACGGGCTGCGATGAGATTGTCATGGAAAAGGAAATGGAAACGAACATCTTTGAAGAGATCGAACATTTATTAAAATTTAATAAGGTAAGCAGGGAAATTTATTTAAAAAAAAAAGGAAGAAATATTTAAAGAACGCATGTTTTTTTAAAGAATTTAGAATATGAAACCCAACAGAAGGAAGATGAGAGTCGCAAGAAAAAACCGAATCTTACAAAAACCAAAGGAACCATCAATTTGGATTTCTTTAATTCACCAACCGATGACTTTCTACTGACCACCGATAGCCAAAGTTTGTTGGGCGAAGATCCTTTACTGTTTACCGTTGAACAGGATCGTTTACAACCGATTTCCTCACGCTTTATGGTGCCGGGCATTTACAAGCGCATAGAGGGCGTTGCCTTTAACGATGGCAAATTGGAGTACGGTAAACCGCCCAATGTTTTTATCAGTGAAATGGAAAGCCATGGACGTATTGTAAGTAAAAAGGATTTTGAACGTCTGTACATATTGGCGGAAGAGTGTGAGGCACCACCTTTAAGTCGAGTGCTTTTAGTCGAACCCATGGAAAGTGATGATGATGATGATGAAGGAGAGGAGCAGGGGCAGAAGGAGTTAGAAGAAAAATTTAAAAATTCTTATGAAATAAATACGAAAAAAGATCAAATACCTAAAGAATGGGATGCTTTAAATCGTTTGGCTTATGATATTTTAAAACTAACAAATCGTGATCATATAGTGATTGATCGAAAACGTAATGAAATCGTACGAACCCAATATAATACACAACAGAAGACTATTTACAAATTTCTGGCACCCGAACTAATGGGTTTGGAACCACCACTGTCAGGCTCAAATCAAATAATTGATGTGGACCAAGATGAACGTCATGATAATGGCAAGCAAAAGCCTGTAAATAAATTGGGTAGACCTAGGAAAAGACAACAACATGAGGATGTTGTTAAAAAGTCAAATAAAATGCATAAAAAAGAAAGCAACAACACAACGGAAACCCTAACGAAAAGTGGTGCAACGAATGTAAGAACAAGATCAGGACGTTTAATAAAAACTCCCAATAGTAGTTTACAGGTCAATAATAATAATAAACAATTACTACAGCCCCTATTAAATCCCCAGGAGAATATAAAGGATTTGCTTAATGAGCTAAAGGATGGTGACTATCACAATAGCAAACACAAAGCCATTATCAATAAGCAGCTGCCTCTCAATGAAACAGAAAGCTTTGTTGAAGCCAACCAAACAACAACCAATGAAACCCCTTCCGAAGCTGGACATTCACCAACAAAACGCAAAGTACCACCTGAAGCCATATGTCCGACATGTAAGAAAATCTTTTTGGGTAGACGTTTACAACGGCATTTTACCCAACATCCCGAGCATATGCAAATAACCACCACGACTGTAAAACCTTTAACAGCAACGCCACTAGCATACGCAGACACTAGCCACCAATCAATGGAGGATATGTCCCTCTTTCGTTTCTTGATCTCAAAACTACAAAACTCTCAAAATCTTAATGAAGATCAGAAAGCTGATCTATTTCTTAATGAATTAAATGATCTGGTAGAACAATTACAATTGCGAAGTAATCGTTTAATACGTAACACTTCCGGTTTGCATTTTGTTAATCAACGTTGTTCCAAATTACTGGGTATACCAGAGGGACAATATGCATTGGATTTGTCAGCCATTGAGGCACCTTTAGAGCCAGATTTTGCAGAGTCATCGACTTCTACGCAAATTAATCATACTCAAGCCAATAATATTAATACTCGCAGTTTAGATTATACAAATCTATCGATAACTTTAGATGATACTCTGACAGATGAGGCAGCACAAAAATTGAATTTATCTGCGGGTGGGAAATTATTGCCACCATCCGAAGAAAGTTTACTAAGGGCGGTAGATGATCTGGTGCAGACGGATATAAATAAAATTCATGCGTCTTCCATGCTACAACAACAGCCAACAAACAATACCAATAGTCTGACAGCAACGGCCAATAATAATAGTTCGTTGGTAGCAAAGCTCTTGCCACCTCATATCGATCATGCAAGCGATAATGCTGTTGAAGCGGTTAATATGAAGGAGACAACAACTGCAATTACAACGGCAGAGAATCCTTTATTGGATCTATCGGTGGATTTCTTTCAGTTCAATAACTAAGCATGCAGGCAGGCTGGCAGTCAGCTAGGCTTGTAATCAAAAGTCTAAGTCTAAAATTTTTTTGTACAGTTTTTCTTTATTTTTTTTATTTTTTAAATTAAGAATTAAGGTTTGTAGAAACGAATTACATACACAGTGAATGAAATATAAAATTTTTTTAATTAACAAAAGTTAAATGAATAGAAATTTTTTGCTAACTTACTTACTTAATTGGCCATAACAACCCGATTAACGGATTTCGGCCTGCCGCAACACATCCTTCCAGGCACTTCTGTTTCTTGCGCGCCTACGCCAATTGGTCACACCAATCGATGACAGGGCTTCCTCGATTTGGTCCTTCCAACGGATACAAGGTCGTCCTCTTCGCCGACTTCCGCAGATCCCCGCATCAAATACTCGTCTCGCCGGAGCATCCTCCTCCATACGAACGACATGGCCGAGCCAGCGCAGCCGCTGGATATTAATACGCTGCACAACGTCCATGTCGTTGAGGAGCTCATACAGCTCACTGTTGTATCGGATGCGAAAATCATCGCCAACTCGCACTGGACCGAAGATCTTACGTAGGACCTTTCTCTCGAATACTCTCAAGGCAGCTGCATCAGTTCTTAATAGGGTCCATGCTTCTGCGCCATAAAGAAGCACGGGTATGATGAGCGTCTTGTAGAGTATTAGTTTTGTCTTGCGAGAGAGGTCTCTGCTACTCAATTGCCTATTGAGACCATAATAGCTTTTGTTGGCAAGAGTAATCCTGCGCTTGATCTCCAGACTGACATCATTTTCGGTGGTAACGGCGGAGCCAAGGTAAATGAATTCCTTGACTGTATCAAAAGTATCAATACGCCGCACGGCTCTACTTGTCGATAACATATACTTCGTTTTGCCCTCATTTACTGCCAGACCCATCTTCTTAGACTCCCGTTCAATAGCACTAAAGGCAGCAGTGACATCACGTTTGGTACGTCCTATGACGTCGATGTCGTCAGTGTACGCAAGCAACTGGACACTTTTTTGAAAAATAGTGCCATTACGATGCACTCCCACCTTTCGCAGAACACTCTCCATGAAGAAGTTGAAGAGGTCGCATGATAAGGGATCGCCTTGTCTGAAACCTCGCACGGTATCAAAAGGTTCGGAGAGGTGACGGAGCTGCAGGAATTGCTCAACGTCATTCTGCATAGCCTTATTCCTTATGGGGCTATCGAAAGCAGCCTTATAGTCGACAAAACGATGGTGTGTATCGGCTTGATTTTTTGCTAAACTTTTATTTTATTCCTTGTCCTAGTTATCCTTGCTTTAATATGCCACAATTTTAATTAATTTTTCTTATCGGTCTAATGATTTTTTTGATGCATTTGCCTTGTCTAAGATGACCTTTTTCGTTTCAACAGTTCATCAGCATTGAAACTCCCACCACAAGATGGATGTATTGCGTGAAAATTTTTAAATGAAGGCGTTTAATTAAACTGCAGACATATTCATTCCATCAAATAACGTTGTTGTCACAAAGGATTTGTATTTTGTTTGTTTGCATTTAAAGTAATAATTCTTAATTTAAATATTTATTTACCATGCCTGTAAACAACATTTAAGTATTTAGGCAAATAGACAGGCGACGTTGAGAAAGAGGAGTTCAACAACCATCACAATTCTGGCTCTATGAGGCCATAATTGTGCTAAACTTCAAGGTCGAGGATTCGATTCCCCACAAAGACTCTTTTTCATGGCAATTTTATTTACTCTCTAAGCTTTTGCCAGAAAATTGCTGAGAGGTAGTCGGCCATGATTAATGCCCATCTCTTGCAAGGCACAGATACACAGAATATAACTTCGTTTATCAAATCATCGGTCTAGTTTCCAGCATAGGATAGTCATGCTTTAGAATATGCAGCCCTTTTGCTGAACAATTTCTTCTACCCTGATTTGAGGAACTGGGTCAGTACAGAGACTAAGTTCACAGTGCTCAAGTAAGCTTTTGGCATCAAGGCTAACACTCTAAACTGATTGGTTTATTGGCTCAACTCTTACAATCCTGGCTCTATCAGGCCATTGTGACAGCAGTTGATAGTGTGCTAAACTTCAAGGTGCAAGGTCGAGGGTTTGATTCCCCACAAAGGCTCTTTTTCATGGCAATTTTATTTACTCTCTAAGCTTTTGCCAGAAAACTGCTGAGAGCCCATCTCTTGCGAGGCGTAGTTACAGGTTATTTGGCTTCCCAATCCTAATTAGCCTAACGGAGTTATCGTTCATTGTTGTCAGGAATATAACTTCGTTTATCAAATCGTCGGTCTAGTTTCCAGCGTAGGATAGTCGGGCTTTAGAATGTGCTGACTAATTTCTTCTACCCTGATTTGAGGAACTGGGTCAGTACAGGGACTAAGTTCACAGTGCTCAAGTGAGCTTTTGGCATCAAGGCTAACACTCTAAACTGATTGGTTTATTTTCTATAGCTTAACTAATCTAACCGATATCTCTATAGGTTAGATAAAGGGTATCGTTTTCAATTTTTTTTTTGGTGGGTGACCGTGTATAGAGATACCCCTCCCTATACAACGCATCTTTGGAACAATCGTTCTAATACAGCATTTCCATCGAAGGCTATAACTTTACTAATATATACGTTAGAATAGGTCGTTCCAATGTAGACCAAAAGAGTTGGTAATCATTATCCTATAATGCTAGTTTCTATAGAAATACTAGCTGACCCGGCGAACTTCATCCCGCCCAAAATTATTTTTTTTATTGCCCAAAACAGGTCACATTATATAATTATTGTAATTGTAAATCGCTCCAAAACAAAATCTAACAGATATACATGTTATGTATGTACATACATATGTAGTTAGAAATCAGTGAATTAGCCGACTTATAGGTATCTTTTAAAGGAGAAGGTTTGCCACGCCCATTTTAGGTGACTTTGTCGATATCGGCTCTACGAACTTACCAACCAAATTGCTTTCTTCTACGATAACTACATATATCCCTAAATATCAATCAATTTAAAGGTTTGCCACGCCTATCGAATTTTTTTTTAAACCATCTAAACCTGAAATGCTTTCGAACAAAAAAATAATGTTTAAAATCAGTTCAGCAGTTTAAGAGTTATAGGAATCATTTGAAGGGAGAAGGTTGTCACGCCCATTTTTGGTGGGATTGTCGATATCGATTCTACGAATTTATCCATCAAATTACTTTCGTTTTCGTAGACGTATAGTTTTGTATAGTGATCGTTCACTATATTTCTAAATATTCAATTTTATAGGTATGCCACGCCTACTTTTTGCTATATCGAATTTATTTTAAACCATCTAAACCTGATAAGCTTTCGAACAAAAAAAGAATGCTCAAAATCAGTTCAGTAGTTTAAGAAATGTAGGTATCACTTGAATTGGGAGGGTTAAAATCGTTTCGTTAGTTTAAGAGTTATAGGTATCACTTGAAGGGGGAGGGTTGACACGCCTATTTTTGGTGGGATTGTCGATATCGTCTCTACGAACTTATCCACTAAATTTTATTCCTCTCCGATCAATATGTGCCTAAATATTTGATTTGCCACGCCCTCTTAACATTTAGAGATATGAAAAATAGATGTTGTCCGATTCTCAGACCAATCCGATATGGACACAAAATTTCATGAAAATAGGTCGATCTATTTCGAAAGAGTTTAATCACTAACACCGTGACAGGAGAATTTTATATTAGATTTACCGATGACGCCGCCAACCCTAAATCCACACCAAAAAGTGACTTTTTCGGGTGTTGCATTGGACCCTATCGGATCTCATGAAGATTAACGTCGTGGATTTAACAATTTTGTTTGTTTACTTAACCATTCATTCCAAGATGGGCCTCAGAGCTGAAGATGATTCTTTGACGACTAAATAAATGACAAGCAATTTGACAGATGTTACCGTTGCCAAATGTCAATGTGCGGCTTCGAAAATGTATGTATAGCAAGGACATTTTGTATTCTTAAATATTTTAATGAATTTAATATTTAAAAACGTAACTTTAATAACACTTTGGATTTTTACGAATTCGGCTATTTGTTTTGTTTTATTATGGTCGACTTTATCACAATAGTTTATGGCTGTAATAATTTTTTAATATCTGGAATCATTTTTTCAATTAGTCGACTGTCAGCAAGTCACTAACCTTAATATTTTGAATTCAACAATAAAATACATACGAAGGTTGTTTTATAAGGCATAAAATTCTTGTTCTCATCTTAAGCTTACACTATGTTATGAAGATGTTTACTCTCAAAGTGTCTTGTTTTCCATTAAAGTTGCTTGTCATGAAATATTTCCTCGTATTTCTTACCATCATTGGAGAAATGATGGCTTTTGTGTCACTTTAGTCCATGGAACCAGTACCATCTAAATTGGTTAATATTTACGTCACCTACATATTGTTACGTTTTTTAAATTTTTAAAAACGTTTAAAAAACATTCGTTGATTGTGTTTAATTTCAATTAAATTCTTCATTGTTCGTACAATTTTGTGTGCCACTATTTACAACTTGATGTATCCAACAATAATTTATTTGTTTGTTCGTTATTCTTCTTTCCACTATTGCGTAGACAATAACAACGCAGATCTTTACAACGGAGATTTTCAAAACACGACTGTTTTCTTCACACGGAACGCGTCTTTACACAAGACTGACTGAATTTTTACTACAAGGTTCCCACTTTGTCTTGCCTTTTTATATTTTCACGTAATCAGTTTGATGAAGGTTCTTGAAGTGGAACGTTCAAGGTTTCGCCTTTTCGAGAACACTATCGCGACTTTATTGTCGTTTGTTGAGTTCTCATTTCTCTCTGGAGGAGATAGTGAGACTTTGCACGGTTAGTCTCATTTGAATTTCTGGACACGGAGGCATCGTAGGTAATAATAAAACAATAAGGCTGACCCATTTCCTAAAGCGGGCACTAAGGATAATTGAAATGAATTCTTACTTAAGATTGTGATTCCTTTGCAAAGAGGCAAACATATCGTTCCATAAAAACTCCATTCACTGGCAATGATAAGATGAGTAGTAATAAGATTTGTAGAAAGATCAGATTGATCTGACTCGACAAAGATATGCATTGAACAAATTTTGTATGGAATCTATCACGGTTCCATCTAAAAAACCTTATAGCAGTGATAGTGGAACATTGGCATTTGGGTATTCAGGCCGGAATACGGGGAATATGTGTGACTTCTTTAGAAGCTGTAACAATGAGAAAGAAGAACAGACCTTAGACCACCATTTCTGCCATTATCTGGCCATTAGGAACCTGAGAAGAAGAATTGCTGGACAGCCATAATTTAGTCAATGAATCTAGTCAAAGGCGATTTAAGAAAAATTCTCATCTTTATAAGACTCTCGGAGTGGTTGAGAGATGCCAATTAGGAATTGTGATTATATGACGGAATAAGTAATATGGGTATTAAAACGCGATCTTATAGGACCCAAGAGATGGCTGCCAGTTTAGGCCAATCTAACCTAAGTTGTAATTGCCATAGTCTATTAGGTAATGTGTTGACTTATTAGGCATGAGGCCAGAGTACAGACCTTAGATCAGGCATCTACAAATTTGAAAAAAATTATTTGTTTGGCAACTTCTAGACTTCTGGCAAAAATTCTGGCAGTAAATAAAATTGCCATGAAAAGTTTATCAGGCAAAGCAGTCAATCGAAGTTGATTTCAAACTGTATCAAGTTAACATACATAAATACATAATTGCTCATTACAACCCTTCAGCCAGGATTATTGACCTAGGCTCTCACACTAATCTTTCAAAAAAGTGTCCAATTGCTTGCGTACGCTGACGACATCGACATCATAGGGCGTACCAAGCGAGATGTTACTGCTGCCTTTAGCGCTATTGAACGGGAGTCTAAGAAGATGGCTCTGGCAGTAAATGAGGGCAAAACAAAGTATATGTTATCGACAAGTAGAGACGTGCGGCGTATTGATTCTCAGATTACGGACGATAACTATACTTTTGATACAGTCAAGGAATTTATTTACCTTGGCTCCGCCGTTACCACCAAAAATGATGTCAGTCTGAAGATCAAACGCAGGATTACTCTTGCTAACAGGTGCTACCATGGTCTCAATAGGCAATTGAGTAGCAGAGACCTCTCTCGTGCGACATACTCTACAAGACGCTCATCTTACCCGTGCTTCTTTATGGCGCAGAGGCCCCTATTAAGAACTGATGCAGCAGCCTTGAGGGTATTCGAGAGGAAAGCCCTACGTAAGATCTTCGGTCCTGTGCGAGTTGGCGATGATTTCCGCATCCGATCTAACAGTGAGCTGTATGAGCTCCTCAACGACATAGACGTTGTGCAGCGTATTAATATCCAGCGGCTGCGCTGGCTCGGCCATGTCGTTCGAATGGAGGAGGATGCTCCGACTAAACGGGTATTTGATGCGGGGATCTGCGGAAGTCGGCGAAGAGGACGACCTTGTATCCGTTGGAAGGACCAAGTCGAGGAAGCCCTGTCATCGATTGGTGTGACCAACTGGCGTAGGCACGCAAGAAGCAGAAGCGCCTGGAAGGATGTATTGCGGCAGGCCGAAATCCGTTAATCGGGTTGTTATGGCCAATTAAGTAAGTAAGTGTTAATTTTATACATAAATGGTGGGATCTACAGTTTAAAGTCGACTCCGAACGACAGATTATTAAGAAACTTTTCATGGCAATTTTATTTACTCTCAGAGTTTTTGCATGAAATCTGCTGAGAGGAACTCGCCGAAAAAATACTTTTTCGCACTTCGTTTTGATGTCTGGCCTGGGATACGAACTCGAGCTTTACCTACTAGACTATGGCGACTATTGACCCCAGGTCAGGTATATAAAAATTTGAAAAGAAATATTTGTTTGGCAACTTCTAGACTTCTGTCAAAAATTCTGAGAGTAAATAAAATTGCCATGAAAATTTCTCAAGCAAATCGGACGTCCGGAGTTGTGCTTTAAACTGTAGAGTGCAAGCTCGTTACGTAGAAAGTTAACATACACAACATCGGTAATGTTAGAAGCTAGGTCATAATACTGACTGAAGGCTTGTGATCATTATGTGTATATCGTTGGTTTGATGTAGAAAGGCTCTAAATAGAATATTTTTTTTATTAAATTTTTGTGAGGAGGTGTACGAATATGTGTTAAAAGTATTGGAATCTCAAAAAAAAAATCTATTTCGAAAAAAGTGTAAGTTAGGGCCTTTGTATATGAGACCGACGATATGTATATATGAGTAGAGTAGTCTGAAGATGAACAGATTTTAGAAAAGGAAGGATATATCGAACCCATGGCTAAACTTGCGGGTGTCTTCTATGTAAGTAACGATTGCTGACTTTTTGTTAACAGTCCACGAACTTTATTATCCTTCTAATCGTTGAAATGAATTTCGATTTATTTAAGTTATCTTTGCGGCTAATAAAGATAACATTAATAGACGTCAGGTTAGACAGATTATAGCGGGAATTTCATAAATATGCCAAAAAACTTTATACGCATAAACAATAATCGATAAAAAAAAAAAATTTGTTTGACACAGAACCCTCTGGGGCATAATGTGTTATCGTTTGCTAAATGATATATAAAGATAATATTTAAATTCTGTACATACATATGTATGTATGTACATTCTTATGTATTTTATAACACCTAATATGAGTATACGTATACGTTTATTCAGGGTTAAAACAATTAACATTTTCTAAAAATACAAGCATATCTCGTGTATCGCGGTGTACCTATTGGATTGTTGGTGAATAGTTTCCATATCACACCCCCCAGCCGCCCTATTTATCTACTCTGATGACCTGTAGAACGTAAGCACGTGATTAAAACTAGAAGGCAATCCATAAACATAAAATAAACAAGTCACAGTTTATTTCGGAATTGTATTTGAATATTGTATGTACGTCCGTATGTATGTACAGTGAAATAATTATTCAATAAACATTAAATGTTTATACACACGTCCTTACATATGGAAAAGTAAATAAATACGAGTATAACCAGGATTAGTCGAATATGTCGTCTAAAAATGGCAGAGTATTACGAGGTTTGTTTTTGTTTTTTGTAACTTTCATTAGGTATTTTAAGTGAAAGTGTAAACAGTGCTTAAAGGTAATTCGGAATCATAAATACTTATCAACACAAACACCTACACACTCACATATCTATACAGTACAGTACAGTGTTGATCAAAACAAAGTAACGATCGAAAAATTTTTGGACTAAAATTTTTTTTTTATATATCGCATCTGTAAACGTATTAAGCATCAACGATTTTTAGTCGACCATCTTTTGTGCAGCTCTTGCGCTGACCAACTTCTTCTTCTTCCCTGATTTTGATGGAACTTGGTCAGTACCGGAACTGTGTTCACCTCTGGCATCATCACAACAGGCCGCTATGCGTGCTCAAGTGAGCTTTGTTATATCAAAGTTACCACTTCGACCTAACCTAACCTCATGAAAGAGACGACGGAGCTGGTAATAGTAAGGCCCAATGCAATTGTTAAATACAAACTTAACAGTAAAACCCCGCCTAACGCTGGGAAGGATACGTTTCAATAAGTTTAAGCGCTAAACGAAACAGCGTTAAACGAGGCAAATTAACACTTACATAGATATGTATAAACCCAGTAACATTGATAACAACTAATAAATCCACTGTGACACAGAAAAGATGCGTTCATACTGTGATTCCTACTTTGGGAAATACATTTGGAACCTTTATTCTGAACAGACTAACAACAGAGCGTTGAAAAAGATACGTAATATACACCGTCGCTATATAGAGCACCGCTTTTGGTACAACAAGTATCAATACACATACATAATTGGCCATTACAACCCTTCAGTCAGGATTACGACCGAGGCTTCTCACACCACTTATGTTGTGTGCGTTAATTTTATACATGAGTGGTGGGACCTACAGTTTAAAGTCGACTCCGAACGACAGATTTTTGAGAAGCTTTTCATGGCAATTTTTACTCTCAGAGTCTTTGCCAGAAATCTGCTGAGAGGAAGTCGCCGAAGATATATTTTTCGTTTTGATGTCTGACCTGGAATACGAACCCGGGCCTTTCGTCTAATAAGCCAACACACTACCTACTAGACCACGGCGACGTAATATACACCGTCGCTATATAGAGCACCGCTTTTGGTACAACAAGCATCAATACAGTATGCGATTTAGGGAAATCCCAATACTACCGCGTAATACTGCAACAGCGTTAAACGGGGTCTTACTGTATGCTGCAACATTTGTAAAGTTATAGACCCCATTAAGATCGATTATATGGTTCGTTACAACTATCTGAACAGGACATTTGATTTGTTAGAATTCGATCAAGAGACTAGTAGTCTGAAGTAAAGAAATTTGCTGTCAACTAGTAGGTAGTGACACAATATGCCACAAGGATCACCGAGCGCCATTGGCTAGACATGTGTCGCCACTAAGTTCTCCGTATGCGATAAATCATCTTCTTATATCAACGAGGTAGCAAAACAAAATGATGTTTATATCACATGGGTATAGGGGCATATCGAAATTTCAGATATAAATTGGAAATCCATTTGTGAGCCTATAATTTACAATGCAGTCATGACTGTCATGAACGCGTGATATGCGGCTTCAGATACGGACAAAAATGGCGAAGAATGTCTGACCAAAATTCTGTAGAAGTCATACGAAAACTCTGCTTAAACTCCAACGAAGCATGCTCAGTATGGTTGTCGGAGACATTACGAGGTTTGGCATTATTGGCAAGCATGCTATGTCGTGGAGTTCTAGCAATCTATTTCTGCTGAAGCTGGGGAGATGAGCAAGAAGAGGAGACCGTTATTACTTATTTTGGATATATAGATGATCTTGACACTCCAAGTAATTTAAACGCCTAGTTATTTATAGCCGCCGTAGTCTTGTAAGTAGTGGTAGTCAGGTATCTCCAACAAAACGAAGTTTGAATATTTCTTCGGCGACTTTCGATCAGCAGATCGCTGGCAAGAACTTTGAAAGTGAATACATTTGTCATGACATGAGTTTCTTAAAATTCTGTCGTTCGGAATCGTCTATTATATTGAAAGTCTCGCCATTCATGAATAAAATTAACACATAAGTAGTGTTAGAAGCTAGGTCGTAACTCACGGGTGCCTTCTAGGCCAAAGTCCATGCCATTGAAAGATTTGGTCAATTCAACTTAGTTAGAAGGTACTAAAGAAGGACGTAACGATGCAATCTGTTACTCAGAGCTGCCGTTTGAGCTCTAGATTCCTGTAAGATTAAATCGAAAATAGTATGAAAGCTGTATTAGCTAAGTAGGGAAAATAATGTGGGTTCAAAGGTTATTTAGAAATTTTCGGCATTGAACAAGCAGACAAGCTTGCAGGGAAAATAAGTTTACCCCTGCTAAGTCCCAGGTTGTTTTAAAATTTTTAGCCTTGAACAATCAGTTCAGTTTGCAACGAACCCAGCTTCCACAGAATACATAAGTAGTGTAGAGTCGAAGTGAATGTTCAGAAAGGTATGCTTTCCGAAAGGAGGAAAGATAAAGAGAGGCAAAAGTTTTCTTCAACTTAGAGCGTTTGAGGCAATGAAAATAAGAGATCCGAGTCATGCATTTGATGGACTATCGAGATGTAACATGGTGTTGATGATAAGGTAGTGTAGACTCAAAGTAGACCTATTGAGAACTGGGGGTTGTCTTCCAGTAGACAAGTAGATTCCATGTTAAAGAGATTGAAGAAACAGAAAATATTCTGGATAACTGTAAGGAATTCTTGTGCATCCCAAAGGAAAACACATGAGTGCATATCATGTGATAGGCAGTGAATTGCCATTCTTGATATCGAATAGTATCCTGAAGTTTTTTATGAGATAATAATACGGATTCTCGATATAGTACGAGGAGTGTACAATACCTCATATAATCGCAGTACTATGACATCACTTCACGGGTATAATAGCAATATTTATCTGAAGATTAGCAGGTACACCCAGTATGTACCATGAGAATAACAGATAGAGTGGAATACATATTAAATTCCCGTATAGACTGTCTACTGCACTGCAGTATTTTTCAGGTGAAGATCATGGCCATAAATGCAGAGCATTTCTCATGCAAATTACCATTTTCAAGTTATTCTCTTATATGGGTTCTAGGATATTGGGATTCGTCGAAAATGGCCTTGCTGATAAACTGATACCCTAAGGTTACATGGTATGGTATCGATGATTCGACAACGTACTTAATTGGTTAGTACTACCCTCTAGCCAGGATAAAAAACCTAGCTTCCTAATCATCCATAGTGTGTGATTTACTTCTAATCTAAAATCGGATGGCCATTCATCGGATTATAGAGATTATCACGAGCTCCTGTCTTATTGAAAAGCATGTCGATAAACTTGGCGATAAAATTTGCAGGATCTGGGGATTTGAATTTGAGGAGAATGGATTTATATTTTACCGCATACTGCTCTCGCCTTGAAAGGGACTTTCATGACCTCTATTATCTTTGTCTGAACTACCGGACGACCTTGTATCCGAGGAAACCCTGCCATCGATTGATGTGACCAACTGGCGTAGGAAGGCAAGAATCATAGGCACCTAGAGGGATGTGTTGCGGCATACCGAAATCGGTTAATCAGGTTGTTATGGCCAATTAAGTAAGCAAGTAAGTTACTTGAATTTTCTCTTAAAAATGTTTTAATCGACACTGTATTTACATATGGATTTTGTTAGTGTATAGAGGCTATTATTTTAAATACAACTACGCCGAAAGAGACATGCTCATCATACTCATAAATCATGTAACATATCGTCCAAATGAATCAACTTCAACAAGAGATGCGACAATAAAGTATGGTTATTAAAAAGACCAAACCCATCTAAATTACAACACACATGTATTAGCGTGTTGTAGGTGTAGTTGTAGTTGTAGTAGTTGACTGCAGAAAGAAAGTAACACAGACTGATATTGAACGAATAGTTTGACATGCTGCAGGAAATGAGAATCTCCTTAATATTTATGAAAAGTGTGATGGGGAGTGGGAGCCTGTAATTTTTTCAGTGACACATAGGTCCTTCGAGCTATGTATCTAAAGAGCTTTTTACGTTCCCAAAAGTCCATGATTCAAGTCCCGGCTTGTGGAAAGGCCTTTACGCCTCCTTCATGGAGTCTCAATAGACAACAAGAAAACTTCTAATACACTGATGACATGAGTTGGAGCCTGTAATTTTTTCAGCGACACATAGGTCCTTCGAGCTATGTATCTAAAGAGTTTGTTACATCCCCAGAAGTTCATGATTCAAGTCCCGGCTTGTGGAAAGGCCTTTACGCCTCCTTCATGGAGTCTCAATAGACAACAAGAAAACTTCTAATACACAGATGACATGAGTTGGAGTCAGTAATTTTTTGAGTGAAACGTTAGGTCCTTCGTATCACGTGTGTACTGGTGTTGCCATATTAAACAAAAGTCCATGGTTCAAATCCCAGCTTAGAAATTTCGAATAAAAAACGAAATAAAAAAAATATTTCTTTTAGGGACTTCCTCTTAGCAGTTTTCTGAAAGTAAATAAAATTCCCTAGGAAATCTGTCCCCTGTTCCCTGTCAAATCTGTCGTTCGGAGACGAATAATTCAAGACATAAACCAATTACTAAACATAACTCCATACAGAGAAATCCAGAACGTGCACCCAGTGTTCTTCTGGTAAGAACAGTGCTATCAAATTTTAACTTTAAGGCAAGTTTTGATGTATTATTGGAACTAAACGTTTTTGATGTTAGGGTCTTATAAGCACGGCTCGTTAACGGCAGGTCTTTGCTCATTTCAAGAGGAACAATAACCGATAATGATGTCAACGTTTAAACCATAATGAATAGACAATTTTAATGGATTCCTTTAACTGCCTAAACGTTGGCTTTGCACCAAACGAGGCCATTTTGTTATTGACGTAGCCATTTTTAATTAGAAATGATGCTCATCACCAAACACAATTATTTGATGAAAATGCTCATCTACTGCTGGTTTTAAATGAGCATAAAATGAAGTTGAAGTACAAGTGCCAAGTTAAGAATGGGGAGGAATCGTTATTTCGGCATCTTTTTCTAGATTTCGATGATTTGCTTACTTACTAGACCGGAAATTGCTTACTTACTAGACCGATTAGATAGATGAAGTCGCCGTGGTCTAGTAGGTAGTGTGTTGGCTTATTAGACGAAAGACCCGAGTTCGAATCCCAGGTCAGACATCAAAACGAAAATTTGAAAATAATTTTTCGGTGACTTCCTCTCAGCAGATTTCTGGCAAAAACTCTGAGAGTAAAAAATTGCCATGGAATGCTTCTTAAAAAATGTGTCGTTCGGAGTCGAATTTAAACTGTAGGTCCCGCCGCCACTTATGTTTAAAATTAACGCACACAACATAAGTGGTGTGAGAAGCTAGGACGTAGTGCAATGAATCAATTCGACCACCAAGTACTGTACTTGTTAGAATTGACAAGTACACGTCCTCTAACCTAACCTAACCTAACCTAGACCGATTAGATTGATCGCAAAATGGATACAATGCTCTATGAACTTCTTGAATAGTTTCCTAAAATTTAGGAGCAATGCTTTGACATTAAACGATTCCCTATGTGTTGTGGGCAGCCCTCGCTCTTCCCTGGATTTTGGTACAACTTGGTCAGTACAGAGACTGCGTTCACGTGTGGCATCACAACGGTCCGCTATGCGTGCTCAAGTGATTATCATACATAATCATTTAAAAGCTGAAAACCAAAGACGAGTATACTCGTCATTGGCATTAGGAAGGCATCGAAGGACTCGATATCCTTTTTCGTATTTGCTTAGGTTTTAGTAGAAAAACAAATAATAAATCAGGCAGAAGGATTAAATAAAGAAAATGGAATAAAACGGGGAGACACATTGGGAAAATTGGCAATACTTAGAAATTCACTATTAAAAATTTTTGATAATACAACCTGCATTTTCGTCTTACTCGTCTTACTTTAAATATATTATACTTACTTAAATATATTAAACGAGTATACTCGTCTTTGACAGAGTATCCCGCACTGCCAAGACGAGTATACTCGTCTTACTTTAAATATATTATACTTACTTAAATATATTATATTATACTTACTTAAATATATTAAACGAGTATACTCGTCTTTGACAGAGTATCCCGCACTGCCAAGACGAGTATACTCGTCTTACTTTAAATATATTATATAGTCTTTGACAGAGTATCCCGTATATCCAAGACGAGTATACTCGTCCTTGGCAGCAAATGTGTTAGCCTGTTTCCATATTTATTTTTTGAAATTGCCTTCACACTCTGTCTCCAATATAAGAGTACAACGAAAACGACAAGTAACTCTCAAGCCGAGTGTAGAGTATAGGATAGAGAAAAAAAAAACCCAAGGAAATGATGATGTTCCATACGCAGTTATATATTTACAATACACCGTCTAGAGAGTTCAGTTCAAAAAAGATAATTTACCTTTATTTACCAATACATACGGTTAATAAACAAATTACCGGTGATATTAAATATGCAATAAATTGAAATTGAGTACCGAACTAACGGTCTTATACACGCACGCATAAATTCAAGAGAATGCCGCAGCACAGTGTCAGTCATTTTTTAAACGTCAAACACAATGAACGTCCTAAATCGTGTACAACCGGAGGCCACTTTAAGGCATACGCGTGATAAGCCGTTACATTTAAATGTTTTACGGAGACCGCAGCAACAACATGAAATGCCCGTTCGGAATAATTTCAATAGAACTTTAATGAAAAAACAACTACAACAACAACAACATCAACAGCAACAACAACAACAATATGAAGAAGAAAATAATGTCGATTGTAAAACCGTGATTAGCGAAAATACAAATGAATTTTGCCAGCATTCAACATTACATGGCCTAAAATATATTGTCGATGAGCAATTGTATCCCGGTGAAAGAATATTCTTTGCTTTATCCTTTGTGGCGGTAGTTTTAATGTCAATATTCTTCATATCGAATGTCTATACCAAATGGCGTTCAACACCGGTTATAGTGGGCATTAATCCGGATCCAAGTTTTATTGTAAACGAACCATTTCCTGCAGTTACATTGTGTAATTTAAATCAGGCTTCGAAAGCCAGAGCCAACCGTTATAAGGAGTAAGTGTGTGTGTGTGATTTGGAAGGGGAATAAAGTGAATGACAGTGGCGGAATGGAAATTTAACGGTTTTTTGTGTTTTTTTTTTCTTCGTAGAGATACAAGTGAATACACAATGTTACAGTTGTTGTGTAAACGTGAAGTGAACATGTCAATGGTGGATGCAATTAATTGGAATAATTTTGAAGATTTTATTGTGAATGTAAGTTAAAGTTCAGTGTGGAATAGGACAAAATAAAATAAAAAACAAAAAATTAAATACAACCGGCTAATGACATAGTGTAGGGTGTGAGTTTTGTTGAGTAGATCTCAAAAAGATTTTTTTTTATATTTTTCGAACTCTTCAAACTTTTTTTGATTTGACAAAATCTCAAAGATTTCTAACTCGATTTCCAAAATTTAAATCTTATTGGAAAGAGAAGAGATGGACCTTTAAAACGGTATACATATATCTATTATTTGACTTAATACACTATGAGATTTGATAAGGTAAACTTGGAAAATACGAATTTTTTTCATAATTTTCCAAACTTGTCCGTTCATAGCAGCAAACTTTTCTTAAAAAATATAAAATAAGTGATGACATTCTGAAAGTGCATTATGTTATAAAGAGTTTGATAATTTAATTTTTGTACGATTTGATCAAATGATGACTTAATCTCTTCACAAGACAACAGACTTTAAGAATATTATCTCTTATCTAATAAAAATTTCTTTTTTATTAAAGTTTGCTACTATGAATGGACAAACTTGAAAAAATTTAAAAAAAAAATTTCCC
This sequence comes from Sarcophaga peregrina, assembly GCA_014635995.1. Taxonomy (NCBI): domain Eukaryota; kingdom Metazoa; phylum Arthropoda; class Insecta; order Diptera; family Sarcophagidae; genus Sarcophaga; species Sarcophaga peregrina. Next base: position 95,904,524 of record CM025790.1, read on the forward strand.
ATTCTCCAAATTTATCTCATCAAATCTCATAGAATATTAAGTCAAATAATAGATATATGTATACCGTTTTAAAGGTCCATCTCTCCCCTTTCCAATAAGATATCGATTTTGAAAATCGGCTAAGAAATCTTTAAGTAATTCAGAAATTTGTCCGTAAAGTCAGAAAAAACAGTTTTTGTCAAATAAAACAAGTTTGAAGGGTTCGAGAAAAATAAAAAAAAATATTTTTGAGTTCTACATGGACTATGTAATTACTCGGGTGTATTTTCACTATCGCACCTTGTAATCCATTAAGTAAAAAAGAAAAATAAATAAAGTGATCAAAAAAAAATATGAAAACCTTGTAAAAAGTTTGAATATTTCAAAAACTGTGATACAGTGCTTGCAAAAAGAGATGGCCCAAAGGAAATATTTTTAAATATTTATAAATAATACATACATATTTAGAATACCAATGTGACAATCATCATAGAACACTGTCATCTGTCACTGGACTTCTTTTTTAGTGTCTTTCCTGAGAAATAAAAAAATGTGGTCGTTTGCAATTCTGCCAAATTTATTTTTCTGTTGTGATAATGGAATATCATTTCATTCATATGGCTGCCAAGAAGCCGTAGTCTAGTAGGTAGTGTATTGGCTTATTAGACCTAAGGCCCGAGTTCAAATCCCAGGTCAGCCATCAAAACAAAAATATGAAAAAAAAATTTCTACGGCGACTTCCTCTCAGCAGATTTCTAGCAAATAAATAAAATTGCCATGAAAAGCTTCTCAGAAATCTGTTGTTCGGAGTCGACTTTAAACTGTAGGTCCCGTTTAAAATTAACACACACAACATAAGTGATGTGAGAAGCTAGGTCGTAATCCTGACTGAAGGGTTGTAATGACCAGGGCTGTTGGCACAGTATCTCATTCGATCTTATCAATTTTCATGCACTTTTCCGGCAATGGCCTCACGAATATTAATCTTCAAATGGTCAATTGTCTCTGATCCGTTGGCACAACATTTTTCTTTAACAACGCCCCACAGAAAATAGTCCAACGGTATCAAATCATAGCTTCTTGGCGGCCAATTGACATCACCATTTCTGCTAATTATCCAGCCATCAAACGTTTGACGTGGCATGAGCTGTGTGTGGCAAGTAGCATCATCCTGTTGAAACCAAACACCGTTCGTTCATATCAATAACATGAAGAGCGGATTACAAAAAACTCGGTTATCACGGTGTGATAGGTGTCTTCATTGAACATAAGGTTGCGCTGTCCTCATTTTCGAAGAAATGATGCCTGCCAGTGCCTAATTATCCAGCCATCAAACGTTTGACGTGGCATGAATTGTGTGTGGCAAGTTGCACCATCCTGTTGAAACCAAACACCGTTCATATCAATAACATGAAGAGCGGATTACAAAAAAATCGGTTATCACGGTGCGTTAGGTGCCTTCATTGACCGTAAGGTTGCCCTGTCCTCATTTTTGAAGAAATGATGCCTCCCAGTGCCTAATTATCTAGTCATCAAACGTTTGACGTTGAAACCAGACGTCGTTGACATTAATAACATGAAGAGTGGGTACAAAAAAATCGGTTATCATGGTGCGTTAGGAGTCTTCATTGACCGTTGTCCTCATTTTCAAAGAACTATGGGCCAATGATGCCTGTGCTATACAAGCCGCACTAAACTGTCACTCGTAATGCGTGCATTGACTTCTGTAAGACCACGTGAACTTGAATTTAATTGAATTGTAGTTGCCTTGCTGGCAATTCATTGTATTGTAGTTCTTCTTTCAATTAGGTATATTTCTCCAATTTCTTTACTGAATATACAATTCCAAAATCCAGCAAAATCAGATAAAATGTGCATCTGCGGGGGGAAATGGCCCTAATGCATTGGGTTACCATATTCACAAAGGTTCGTCGGTCGTTACTTGAGACCGCCGTAGGTAATTTTTTTGCTTCAAATGAGCAACAAAAGGTCCTCTATATAAATTGTCGGGATCGTGCGTTTTTCTGTAAATCACTTTCATGGGAATGGACCTAGTGGACTGGATGGCCATATTTCTTACCGACGCGTCAGTCATTACTTGTGACCGCTGTAGCTAATTTTTTTTTGCTTCAAATGGGCAACAAAAGGTCCTCTATATAAATTGTCGGGATCCTGCGTTTTTCTGTAAATCACTTTCATGGGAATGGACCTAGTGGGCTGGATGGCCATATTTCTTACCGACGCGTCGGTCGTTACTTGAGACCGCCGTAGCTAATTTTTTCAAATGAGCTTCAAAAGGTCCTCTATAAAAATTGTCAGGGTCCTGCGTTTTTCTGTAGATGATGACTTTCAGTTCTTGTCGATGGTTTGGAATTTTTTAGGCCGATGACTTGCATTTTTTTTTTGCAATGATTTACATATTTTGGTTGATTTTTGTTGTTTGTACTTTTTGTGCCCATGACTTTAGCGCCTGTATTAATTTTGTGACCAACATCTCCGATCCTAAGTAATATCCAACCGTAACAAAAACTGTTTTGGAATCCATGATACCAGGGCTATCGAGCCTACTATGTCGGCCACCCTCACCTCTTATACATCCGATTTTGACCGATTTAAATAGAGCCGATATATCGTGGCCTATATCTTCAGTGCCAAAAGTTACCCGATTGATGCAATGGCTATCCAGCCTATTAGATACGATTCCCCCGATTTCTGAAGGCTATATTTGGTGAAATAATTCTAATCTTTTAACATGACAATCAATGATAAGGAAACGGTGTTTGGATAGCTTTATCGAGGAATTCTAACTGATCAATGACATTTGGTTCCAACTAACATTCCAGAAGCGATTCTGTTCCCTGGCCATCTCTGCATTATTAGGTCATTTATTTCATTTCAAATATGCCAGAGCCTATCTTAAATAGGAAAGGAGTGTATAGAAGTCGCCGTGGTCTAGTGGTTAGTGTGTTGGCTTATTAGACGAAAGACCCGGGTTCGAATCCCAGGTCAGACATAAAAACGAAAAATATTTCTTCGGCGACTTCCTCTCAGCAGATTTCTGGCAAAGACTCTGAGAGTAAAAATTGCCATGAAAAGCTTCTCAAAAATCTGTCGTTCGGAGTCGACTTTAAACTGCAGGTCCCCCCCACTCATGTATAAAATTAACGCACACAACATAAGTGGTGTGAGAAGCTAGGTCGTAATCCTGACTGAAGGGTTGTAATGGCAATTATATATATATATGTATGTGTATAGACTAACCTCAAAATTTATTATTTTAGATATCCCAGCCCTGTGAAGAAATGATTGTTGGCTGCAATTATGGAGCAATAGACTATAAATGTAGCGACATTTTCAGGACCATAGTAACCGATGAGGGCCTTTGCTGTGTTTTTAACATGCTAAGTCCCAACTTTATGTACAATGTAGAGTAAGTAGAGTTAGGATTTAAAGCGTTTGTAATACGATTTTATCTTTCTAAATTTTATATTTTCTACAGGGTTTCTAAGCTGCGCAATCAAACATACAATGATGAAGCCGAAGCAGTAAATTGGGATCCTGAAAAGGGCTATCCAGATCGGTTGCCGGAAATCTTTTATCCACGCACTGCCGTTGGCACGGGCATAACATTGGGCTTAAGCCTTACATTCGACATTGATTTAAGCGATTACTATTGTTCGTCAACGGCCAGTGTGGGTTTGAAAATGGCTTTACATAGTCCAGCTGAAATTCCCCATGTCAGGGAAATTGGTACTCTATTGCCAGCAGGTAGTGAGACAAAGATACGCATACGCACGGATAAAACCGAGGCGGCAAGAAATTTAAAATCCATAAACAAACAATATCGAAAATGTCTTTTCGATGGTGAAGAGAAATTGGAATACTTTTCCTACTACAATCGTCGCAATTGCGAAAGGGAATGTCAGGCTAGACAGCTGTTGGACTCTTGCAAGTGCTTAAACTATTATATGCCGATGCTGGAGAAAGATGCCCGTATCTGTGGTCTGAAAGATACGCCATGTGTTGAAATGGTTTTGCAAAATAAACGCAATCGTACACATACAGCCATGGAGGATTGCCAGCATAAATGTTGGCCCAGTTGTTTCGATTTAAATTTCTACACGGATTTCTTTTCTGCGCCCATATCACATGAAGGCTTCCTAATTGCCAATAAGTTTGTTAAGAATACAAGCAGTGAGTATGCTGAAAAGAATATGGCTGTGGTCCATTTTTATTTCACGGACAATACATTTCGTAGCACCAAACAAACGGAATTCATTGGCATGACAGATTTTTTGTGTAAGTAAAACTGGGGAAAGTAAACATGAAATGAAAATTAATTCGAAAATATTTTGTTACAGCCAGTGTTGGCGGTTTGATGGGCTTGTTTATGGGCTTTAGTTTCATTTCAATAGCCGAATTCATTTACTATGCCATCTTAAGGCCTTATCATGTGGTCAAGCGCCATGATCGCATTAAAGGTGGCAATCGTGCAGATGCGTCTTATCAGAATTCACGTAATCCTTCATTACGTTTTGTAGATGGACCATCGTATTATATGACTACCACGGATCCTTTGATTAAATCCTCCAAATTACAACAGTTTCCACAGCGACAAATTGAACGCCGCAACAGTGATCATTTGGGACAAATGATACAAAAGCCAAATCGTAGACAGATAATCAATTAATAATTGTCCGTTGTATTGTATTGTGTAAAGTTTCATTTACTATTAAATAATAATGTATTGCGCAAATGCAGATCAATTGATTGCGAATTGTTTATATTCATCAAATTAAAAAATTTTTTTTTTACTTATAAAGGGTGGTTAATATGTATTGCAACCAACTTCAGGTTGTTATGTATTGCAACCAACTTCAGGTTGTTATCATTTGTAAACCGCTCGTCTGACATATACATAATTGGCCATTACAACCCTTCAGTCAGGATTACGACCTAGCTTCTCACACCACTTATGTAGTGTGCGTTAATTTTATACATGAGTGGCGGCGGGACCTATAGTTTAAAGTCGACTCCGAACGACAGAATTTTGAGAAGCTTTTCATGGCAATTTTTACTCTCAGAGTTTTTGCCAGAAAGCTGCTGAGAGGAAGTCGCCGAAGAAATATTTTTCGTTTTGATGTCTGACCTGGGATACGAACCCGGGCCTTTCGTCTAATAAGCCAACACACTGACAGATTTATTCCAGTGGACAGTTCATTTTATTATTTACAAGCTTACAAAAGCATTTTGATCTATTGCATTCAGAAAATAAGTTATTCGTGATGGAATTCAAGCGTGATAGTGTAGTTGCTTTATATTTGGCTGGAAACTCACAGGTGGCTATCGTTAGAGCCCTCCAACATTTAAATGTGAATAAATCTTTTGCTTCTCGTACCATTGCTTGTTACCGTGATGCTGGCAGTGTTGCTTCGTGTCCAAAAAGTGGACGAAGAAAAAAACGATAACAACACCAGAAATGATCCGAAAAGTGAAGGCCAGATTTGATCGAAATCCATGCCGCAGTGGTAAAAAAAATTGCTCGTGAGCTGAACATATCGCGAGAACGGATGCAACACGTATTGAAAAAATGACTTCAGACTAAAGCCATTGAAGTTCCAAAAAGTGAGCAAGAGCTCACCGATGTACAAAAAAAAAGTTAGACTGGAAAAAGCCAAGGTGGTTACTTCGCTTGCACGAAAGTGGCCAGTTACTGAATTTGGTTGTCTACGATGAGAAGCAATTCCAAATTGAGCAGTTTGTGAACAAACAAAATGATCGGGTTTACTTGCCAAAGAGGTCAGCTAAAAATTTACATCTGCGATTGGCTCCAGAACGCCGATTGTAATGGTGTGGACCGTCGTAACGGCCGATGTTCGTTCCCCGCTCGTTTTCATCGACCGTGGGGTCAAAATAAATGCCGAATATTATCGGGAAAATGTCTTAAAGACAGTATTGAAGTCCTAGGCAGACAAGCCGCCGGCCAATGAAATTCCAAAAGGACTCAGCATCACTGCACTCAGCATGCGTCAATCAAGAATGGCTTAAAAATGAGATTCCTCGCTTCATTTCTACCGTACAATAGCCACCAAAATCTTCGGATCTCAATCCATTGGACTTTTGCGCCCGAGGGCATTTTGGAGATTAAGATTCTCACTAAAAAATACCAAAGTGTCGATCATCTGAAGACGGCGCTTCGCCGGAAATGGACCAAAATATCGCAGAGCCACTTTCATGCAGCCTGTGATGGCCTTGTCAGCCGTTTGAAGGCCATAATTCGTACCAAGGGTGGCCAATTCGAACTTTTTTTGCTTTTGAATAATAAAATTAAAAAAATAAAGCGCTTTACTTTGTTGCATTATATATCAGCCACCCTGTACTACTACTGTATTATAATTATTGTGAGAATTACGGCTTCACATTCAATAAGTCAAGGCACTACCTACTAGTCTACGGCGACTTCCTACATAATGTAGTGTCTCGATTTCAGTTTCCTAACCAGAATAACACTCAAGTATTTCAGCTCAAATTCAAAATGGCGAATCTAATATGGCGGTCAAGTAAATCTGATTAATTTTTATAAACCTCAACCGACATATTGGATCCGCCATTTTGAATGTTTTAAATCTGAATGAAGATCTATAATCAGCGACCCCAAAAATTCCTGGAGTAACAATTTTCAAGTAAATCTGATTAATTTTTAAGGACCTCAGTCCTTGATATAAACCCTTGACACCCTACTTTAGGGGTACATGCAATCAATTTGGCTTTGGGCTCATTTTAAAGACCCTATGGTTTTCAGTCCGTGTTTGGCTGTACAATTTTTCAAAAATGGCCAAAAACGCTACTGTTAGGAGTTTTAACCTCACCTTTTTCTTGAAAGCCTTAAAGTAAACACTCCATTTAACCTACTTGAAATTGAATGTATTTTCTGGTGGCACTGTGGGCATGTTTTTCGGTTGACTTTTGACACATTCGCTGCCAAGGACGAGTATAGTCGTCTTGGCAGTGTGGATACCCTGTTAACGACGAGTATACTCGTCCTACTTTAAATATATTATAACATGCAGGCAGTGCGGAATACCCTGTTCAGACGAGTATACTCGTCCTACTTTAAATATATTATAACATGCACGCTTTTGAATTAGCAAATTTTTTTTGCTAAGATTTTTTTTGATAGGATTTGTAACAAAATCCAATACATAATGGAGGTTTATCAGAATAGCTCGGACAGTAATAACAGGGTTTTGTTAAACAATAATACTTAAAATATAAATGACAATGGGAATGACTTCATATAATTTAGGCTTGTTGTTAACCGTTCTTTCAAATTATCTTCTAAATACTATCTTGAAGTCATATAAGGACCTTATGCAAGAGTATTAAGCCTTGGAGGACTATTTTTTGTCAAAATATATTAGAGTACTAAGACTTTTGCTGTTCACTGTATATTAATGTTAACAATCAGGCAATAACAAAACATCCAAGGTGGTCTCTAGAGGGAATCAAACCCACGGTCTAGTACACACTACTAGGCCATAGGGGCACCATATATTATTAATGTGAGATTGAATAAGGAATTAAATAGTCGAATTAAAAATTATAAATTTACTTAAAAAATTATTTAAAAAAAAATAACCAATTAATGCCATGACAGTTACTAACTGACTATTGTGTACTCTCTTGGGTAACAAATTAAAATATGTATCTGTACAGTAGGACCCCGCTTAACGCAATGCCAGTGGTAAACGCAACAGCATTAAACGAGGCAACTTAATACGGTACATACATGTGTATACACCGAGTAACGTTGTGACGCAGGAAAGAAACGTTCGTATTGTAATTACGATTTCGGAAAATAAATTTGGAATCTTTATTCTAGATAGACTAATAAAAGAGCGTTGAAAAAGGATACGTAATATACACCATCGCTATATGGTGCACCATTTTTGGCTGATGCATGGCCGTTTCATTTGCACAGACATATACAACAAGTATCAATACAGCGTGAGATTTAGGGGAATCCCAATACAACCGCGTAATACTGCAACAGTGTTAAGCGGGGTCCTACTGTACATATCAATACCACACCGTATAATGCTAATAGGAAGGAATATAATTAATAAAATTAAATTTCGTTTATTTATTTTCATAAGCAGACAGACAGACATATTGAACCTATTCCAGTTAACAAATATTATCCTAATTCGTTTCAATTGGAACATATTGCCCCCCGTCCCATTAATTTAATTAAAAAAAATCCCCGTAAACCATATACAACAGAGGATATAAAATGCTAAACGCATTTTAATTAGTCAGTCAATAGGTAGACCTTTTGGTGTCTCTTTGGTAGAGTTATGAAGTGTTTAAAGTGTTTTGTGAATATGAAAAGTAAATATCGTGGCGTAAATTTAAAGGAAATTTTAAAACAAAATACCGAAGAATTTTGTCAAAATACAACATTACATGGCTTAAAATATGTTGGCGATAGTAATTTGAAGACAAGCGAAAGGTAAAGTAAACCGTAAACGGTTTTGAAGGGGATTACGTGTTTATTAAAGTTTCTGTTATCGGGTCCACCATCTAACGTTTTTTTTCAAATAGTGCTTATTTCGTGAATGGTAACACTTAGCTTATGTCTGATGTGACAGATAATTAGTTTTCGCCTTCCGCTTGAACAATGCTGGAAAATATTGCGGCATTATTTTGAAAATCATGGTAATATTGCAGAATGTGAGCGAAAATTGCGTACGGATTTTGGAAGTAGAGAAGCACCATCAGCTCCGTATGTGCGTTATCTTGTGAAAAAAAGTGAATGAAACTGGCATCCTCATCGATACTGTCGTTCTCAACAATTGAACATTTCGGAGACATCATTAAGACGAATTTTGCATGGTATGACGCCATACAAAGTCCAATTGGTTCAGGAGTTGAAGTCAATTGACCATCTAATGTGTTTTGGCTTCACTAAGTGGGCCTGCGGAAGTCGCCGTGGTCTAGTGGGTAGTGTGATGGCTTATTAGACGAAAGGCCCGGGTTCGTTTCCCAGGTCAGACATCAAAACGAAAAATATTTCTTCGGCGACTTCCTCTCAGCAGATTTCTGGCAAAGACTCTGAGAGTAAAAATTGCCATGAAAAGCTTCTCAAAAATCTGTCGTTCGGAGTCGACTTTAAACTGTAAGTCCCGTCACTGATGTATAAAATTAAGGCACACAACATAAGTGGTGTGAGAAGCTAGGACGTAATCCTGACTGAAGGGTTGTAGTGGCCAATTATGAATGTATGTATGTTTATTCCGTGAATGGTAACACTTAGCTCATGTCTGATTTGACAGATAATTAGTTTTATCCTTCCGCTGAACGAATATGGAATCATGAAAATCATTGAAAATCATGGTAATGTTGCAAAATGTGAGCGAAAATTGCGTACGGATTTTGGACGATGAGAAGCACCATCTGCTCCGCATGTTCGTTATCTTGTGAAAAAAGTGAAAGAAACTGCCATTCTCATCGATAAGCCAGAGCGTGAAAAGCCAAAAACATAGCGTACATCCGAGAATATTGGTGCTGTGGCAGAAAGTGTACGTGAAGTCCCATCAACATCAACTCACCGTCGTTCTCAACAATTTAACATTCCGGAAACATCATTGAGACGAATTTTTCATAAACTCCTTGGTATGACGCCATACAAGGTCCAATTGGTTCAGGAGTTGAAGCCAATTGACCATCCAATACGTATTCGCTTCACTAAGTGGGCCTGCGATCGACTACAGAAGATGCCGATTTTGCAAAAAAAAAAACATTTTTTCAGATGTAGAGCTCTTTTTGATCTTGGCGGGAATGTAAACGAGCTAAATTGTCGTATTTGGGGCACAGAAAACCCTCACGTCAACATTGAAAAGCCAACGCATCCGAAACGAGTCACTGTTTGATGCGGATTTTGGTTCAGAGGCATAATTGGGCCATTTTTCTTTGAAAATGAGCAAGCAATGACCCTTACAGCCAATGGCGATCGTTATCATGCCATGTTAAACGAATTTTTGTTCAGCAAAGAGTGGTCGTTACAGTCAATGGCGATCGTTATCGGGCCATGTTGAATGAATTTTTGTTCAGAAAAATTGAAGAGGAGGATGGATATTGGCAACATTCAGTAGGACGGCGTTACGTGCCACACAGCCTAAGCTACACTCGATGTTTTAAGCCCTGTTTTTGAAGATCGCTTTATCACCCGCAAAGTTAATGTCGTTTGGCCACCTCGGAGCTGGGATTTGACACCGTTGGACTATTAATTGTGGGTGTGGGTGCCGTCAAAGAAAAGAGTGTTACGCCGACAAGCCAGAGACAATTGACGCTTTAAAGGATAATATTCGTGAAGCCATCCAGGCCAGACATCAAAAGAAAATACAAAAAGTATTATTTCGGCGACTTCTTCTCAGCAGATTTCTGGCAAAAACTCCGAGATTAAATAAAATTGCCATGAAAAGTTTCTCAAGAATCTGTTGTTCGGAGTCGACTTTAAACTGTAGGTCCCGCCACTTATGTATAAAATTAACACACACAACATAAGTGGTGTGAGAAACTAGGTCAATAATCCTGACTGAAGGGTTGTAATGACCAATAATGTATGTATTCGTGAAGCCATTGATGAAATATAGCTGCACACAATCAATAATATGCTTAAAAATTGAACCGATCCTGTAGGCACTGCATGGCCAGCCGAGTCAGATATTTAAATTAAATTATTTTCCATTATCAAACGGAACGATTGTACTTTCATAAAATTTAAGAAAATATTCAGTAGAGTTTTTTTAAAGCATTTTCAAAAAAAAATAAAGTTATTTGGAGGACCCTTTATACATGACGATTGGTAATTAAAAGCCTTTAGGCACACCCTTATTACATTCATAATTGGCCATTACAACCCTTCAGTCAGGATTACGACCTAGCTTCTCACACCACTTATGTTGTGTGCGTTAATTTTTTACATGAGTGACGGGACCTACAGTTTAAAGTCGACTCCGAACGACAGATTTTTGAGAAGCTTTTCATGGCAGTTTTTACTCTCAGAGTCTTTGCCAGAAATCTGCTGAGAGGAAGTCGCCAAAGAAATATTTTCAGATTTTCGTTTTGATCTCTGATCTGGGATACGAACCCGGGCCTTTTGTCTAATAAGCCAACACACTACCCACTAGACCACGGCGACTCCCATATTGTGTGCGTTAATTTTATCCATGAGTGCCAGGATCTATAGTTCACGTCTACTCTGTGAACAACAGATGTCTTTGAGAAACTTTTCATGGCACTTTTAATTACTCTCAGAGAGTTTGCCTGAAACCTGCCTGAGAGAAGGCCGCTGAAGATATATTTTTTTCTATTTCATGTTGTTGGCGGTGTCTGACTTGAGGCATCAATCACAAGGACTCACACGGAAGGAATGATAATTTCAAAAATTTTTTTTCAGATACTTTTTCGGATTTTCCGTTATGACAGTACTTTGTTTAGCAATTTATTTAATTGCCCGAGTATACAATAAATGGTCAACATCACCAATTATTGTTGGCATTAATCCGGAACCAACGTTTATAACTGATGAACCATTTCCGGCTGTAACCATATGCAATTTGAATCAAGCTGAATCAACTAAAGTGGCACAATTTCCCAAGTAAGCTTGTCAATACAAAACTACTATTTACATCGGAATTAATTTAAAATGAAATTAATTTGAAATTAATTACAGAAATTCACCGGAATATGCTAAATTGCAATTGCTGTGTAAACGTGAAGTGAATGTAACTGTAGTGAAAACAATTACAAATTGGAATGATTTGGGAGGATTTATTAAGAATGTAAGTCGGAAATGTCTTGAGCACGCATAGTAGGCCCGTTGTGAGGCCACAGGTAAACGCAATCTCTGTACTCACCAGAGATCAGCAACGAGTATTCAAAATGATGAATAGATTCAAGTCATACTTATAATTTCTGATACTTATACGCATTCATATTAAAAACGATGAGTAGATTCGAGTCACATTTATAATTTCCTGATACCTATACGCATTCATACTTATTTTAATATGATACTCATACTCAAAGTTTGAAGTACTCGTCATACTCATACTTAACAATTCACACGATGTTGTTGATTTCGATTCTCCATGACTCAACGTATACACGAAGCACAAAATAATTCCAATTCAAGTACAAACACCACAGTACTCACAAGAAGGTTGTGTGTTTGCCTTGTTTGTTATATTTGTATTGCCTTTCGTCTTTGTTTGTACATGCAACAACAACTGAGACTGTAAATTTTAATGAATGATTCGAGTGACTCGAATCATTCGTAAGTATTATAAGTATTTTTCTAAATTTATGAATCTGAATGAGTAGGCGTATGAATCAAACATATTTCGAATGTTGTGAGTTTGATGTCAACGTTGTACTCATACTCATTGCAACATGTACTTAGAATTCACACACACATAACTTGGGTGCACTGAGAATATAGGTTGTAATCTTCTGTCTACAGGGTTGTAAGTATTTTTCTAAATTTATGAATCTGAATGAGTAGACATATGAATCAAACATATTTCGAATGCAAAATGTACTTAGAAATCATTGTTGCAGCGAGTATTCACTCTATCATACTCAAAATTGCATGAGTGTTTATGTGTAGCTGAAAAGCGATTCATTGCTGATCTCTGGTACTGACCAAGTTCCACTAAATTAAGGAAGAAGTTGGTCAGTTGGTCACGGCTGCACATTAAAAGCGGGGGTATCCTACGCTGGAAAACCAGAAACCGAAAGTTTGATAAACGATGCTATATCCTTAACATCAATAGGTGATAGCTCCGTCAAGCTGACAAGGATTGGAGAGCCAAAGAAAGTGGATAACACTCTCTTTTCTACACCCATGGCAGAAGTCTGCATTCTTGTCTTCCAATAATGCAATATTCTGTAAGCAAAGCCACAGTGATCGATATGAAGTAACGACCAAAACCGCCTTTTAATCATCGAGGGCTAAGTGAGTCTAGCAGGGGAGTAGGACTCCTCATTGACCCTGGATAGGCTGGCATTTCGAAAGATATTTCTTGCAATGATCAACTTGACCGAGGTAAGTAGTATACCCCAAAACGATTGAAGAGGATTCCGGAAGGAGTCAGCTCTGGCAAGCTGATCGAAATAACAGCAAATTCCCTAACGCTCCTGGAGTTATTCAGTAATGAAATAAAATTTGAGATAGAAGTATTTTGGTTTTCCTTAGCAGTTTGAAATCTTAAAACAGGCCGCTATGCATGCTCAAGTGAGCTTTGTGATAGCAGAGCTACCACTCCGACCTAGCCTAACCTAACCTATGCCCACACATACATACATAAGAACTCTACTCGAAATTAAGCTTAAAAATTCCAATTTATGCTTTCGCTATTTTTTTCTTTAGATTTCGCAACCCTGTGAAAGTATGTTGGTCCATTGTATATATGGCGGCCGTGATTACAACTGTAGTCACGTATTCTATACGTTAGTCACAGATGAGGGTTTATGTTGTGCTTTCAACATGTTGCATCCAAAGTTTATGTATCTTGCAAAGTAAGTGGGGATAATGTATACTTAAGTGTTCCTAAATTTTTTTTTTCTGCAGACTGCCAAGATCACATTACAATTATTCGAATTTCGTTTTCCATCAACCAGTGGATTGGTATTCCGAGAAAGGTTATCCTAAGGTACTGCCAAAATATTTCTATCCCCAGAAGGTAGCCGGTGTAGGGGAATCGGTGGGGTTGTCAGTTGTCTTGGATGTACAAAAGGATCAATATTACTGCTCCTCATCGAATAGTGTGGGTTTTAAGATAGCCCTGCACAGTCCCAATGAAACACCCAATGTACGGGAGACAGGACTTTTCATAGAAAACGGGAAAGAAACCAAATTACGCGTACGACCGGTTAAAACCGAATCCGAGCCCCATTTGAGATCGGTGCATAGAAAGTATCGACATTGTTTGTTTCACGATGAGGTGAATTTGAATTTTTTTGCCCATTATACGCAACGTAACTGTGAAATGGAATGTGTTGCAGAGGTGACTCACAAGTATTGTGGTTGTGTGAGTTTTTTTATGCCCCGGACAAATGTGAACATATCGGTTTGTAACATTTACGATGCAAACTGTGAACGTAAGGTACTGTTGCGTATGGACAATGGCATTAAATCGTGTCTGGATGAATGTTTACCCAGCTGTTATGATTTAAATTTCGAAGCGGATTCATTTTCAACCAAACTCTCTCACGATGGTTTTGATATTGCCAGCACTCGCATCATGAATCTGAGTCATTCGTATGTCGAAGAGAATTTGGCTGTGGTGCATATTTATTTTAAGGAAAATTCATTTCGCAGTAGCATACAAACGGAATTCGTTGGTATATCGGATTTTTTGTGTAAGTCGAGTCATATATGTCCACTAAGCGCCATAAGTGAGTTAACACCCACTATAATTTTTTATTATAAAAAATATGCTTGTAGCACAAGAATAATTTTGTTTTTTGTTTTTGTTTTAACATTTTATAAGTAATTGATCAACGTTTTTAATTTTCTTTCTATCCTAAGAAAATTAATTATTTTCGTGGTGTTTACTCTCTTTTGGCGCTTAGTGTATATAGTATATACGAATGCAGTTTAATCATTTATCATTAATCATTTCACATTTCACTTTTGTAGCCAGCATTGGCGGCTTAATGGGTCTCTTTTTAGGCTTTAGTTTTGTTTCCATTGCCGAACTTATCTATTTTGCCGTAATACGTCCCTATCGTGCCATACGTCAATTCAGAAAGTCAAAAGAGATTTATGGCAACTTGGAAACTGGCACTCAGATGCATCGTGCATCGCAATCGCAGACAAAAGCTTTGAGAAAATCTAATAAGCAGGATGTGAAGAAACCTTTCTTCTCATCTTCATCATCATCTTCAAACATGTTATTTGAAAAGAATCGTTTATTCGAGATCAAGAACTCATTACCTTATGTGATAAGCAATGATTTGGATAATCGTTGGAAGCGGGACAGTTGCATTTGGTTGGACTAAATGTCATTACATTTGAAATTATTTTATGAAATTGTTTATAAGGATAACAGTAAATATAAATTAATAAATGAAAATATTTTAAAAATTTTTATTTTGCAAGCCTGGTTACCTCTCTAGAATGAATAGGAAGCTTAGGTGATAAGATCATTGAAGAAAAAGTTGAAAGTACAGCACCTAAAGCAACCCTTTCTTCATAGAACCTGATGTGTGCTCTAACGACATACATCTAACCCAACATTTCGGCTGATTGGTAGCTCACTAATGAGAGTTTCCGAAAAACTTCTCTCCAAAAACTTTACTCTTCTCACATTAGTAATTCGTCGAGCAGACTGTTAACAAAATATATACGACGGCCTTGTTTCATTATTACGAAGTTATCTCAACATATTCTGGGCAGTCCCTGAATGTAGTGTGTTGGTTTATTATATACGAGAGCCAGTGGTTCAAACCCCAGCTTAGGCATCTCGAACGAAACGGAATATGAAGAATATATTTCCTTCGTCAACTGCTAAGACTTCATACAAAAACTATAAAATTAAAAGCCCAGAGACTTCCCAATAGTTGACCGACCCTAGTAGGTAGCTTGTAGGCTTATTAGAAGTAAGGCCTTAGTTTCAACTCCAGGTCAGACATCTCCAACGAAACGAAGTATGAGAAAAAAGATTTCTAGCAAACTCTCTGAGAATAAATAAAAAAATTGCTATGAAAAATTTCTCGACTTTAAACCATAGGTTCCTCCACTCATGCATACAAATAAGACACACAACATTATTGGTGTGAGAAGCTAGGGGTGCAATCTCTAGTGGAGAGTATGTATAGCCAACAAGTAAAGAGCAGTCTCCCAGTACCCATATTTTTGATCCCAAAGTGAAATTCAAATGTATCCCTCAAGCGAAGGTCGACATCAACGAAAGATTCTCTAAATTCAACTTTGACTGGAAACTACAAAGGATGGGACATAGCAATTATTTATGTATGTCATCGTTCCATACATCTTTAAGAACACAGTTCGTTCTACATTGAATATCTAGCATAAGAAATATGAGGACATATTAACCTAGCACGGAGGTGATGTGAACTAGCTACTGATATCATGCAATTCTATTCGATTTCTTCAGCCATAGGTGTCCCCATAGCCAACTTCAACTTCGGAGTCGAGTTAAAACTGTAGGTCACCTCACTTTTGTATAAAATAAAGAGACACAGAGGGTGTGAAAAATTAGATCGTAATCCTAACTTAAGGGTCATAATGTCTTAATTATGTATGTACGATATGTATGTAAGGCGTAGTAACTAGCCGAAGATAGTTTTGAACCCCATTAGTAGATTGTGTAATGATGAGAGGTTCTTACAGGCGTATTGTGTGAAAGACTGAAGCCACTCTTCAAAACACTGATTGGACCTTATCAATGCGGTTTCAGACCTGGCAAGTCCACCATCGACCAGATCTTCACACTACGCCAAATCCTGGAAAAGACCCACGAAAATCAAGTCGACACACACCATCTTTTTGTCGACTATAAGGCTGCTTTCGATAGCCTCATAAGGGATAAGGCTATGCAGAATGACGTTGAGCAATTCCTGCAGCTCCGTCAAGGTAGGAATGGACCTCCCCGCAGCTTCTGATACCGCGCGAGGTTTCAGACAAGGCGATCGCTTATCCTGCGACCTCTTCAACTTCTTCATGGAGAGTGTTCTGCGACAGGCGGGAGTGCATCGTAATGGCACTATTTTTCAAAAAAGTGTCCAGTTGCTTACGTACACTGACGACATCGACGTCATAGGGCGTAGCAAACGAGATGTCACTGCTGCCTTTAGTGCTATTGAACGGGAGTCTAAGAAGATGGGTCTGGCAGTAAATGAGGGCAAAACGAAGTATATGTTATCGACAAGTAGAGCCGTAACTATACTTTTGATACAGTCATGGAATTCATTTACCTTGGATCTGCCGTTACCATCGAAAATGAAGTCAGTCTGGAGATCAAGCGCATGATTACTCTTGCCAACAGGTGCTATTATGGTCTCAATAAGTAATTGAGTAGCAGAGACCTCTCTCGTGGCACAAAATTAAGACTTTGCAAGACGCTTATCCTACCCGTGCTTCTTTATGGTGCAGAGGCATGGACCCTATTAAAAACTGATGCAGCTGTCTTGAGGGTATTTGAGAGGAAAGTCCTACGTAAGATCTACGGTCCTGTGTGAGTTGGCGATGATTTTCGCATCCGATCTAACAGTGAGCTGTATGAGCTCCTCAACGACATAGATCCAGCGGCTGCGCTGACTCGGTTATGTCGTTCGAATGGAGGAGGATGCTCCGGCGAGACGAATATCTGATGCGGGGATCTGCGGAAGTCGGCGAAGAGGACGACCTTGTATCCGTTGGAAGGACCAAATCGAGGTAGCCCTGTCATCGATTGGTGTGACCAACTGACGTAGGCGCGCAAGAAGCAGAGGTGCCTGGAAGGATGTGTTGCGGCAGGCCGAAATCCGTTAATCGCGTTGTTATGGCCAATTAAGTAAGTAAGTAAGTAATGATGAGAATGACTTTCAAGAATACATATTTGAAGCCTAAGAGATATTACGGCTTTCCAGGAACGTATGCATATCATATGCTGAGAAGGGAAGGAATTATGATTGTTGATAACGAGCAGTATTCTAAAGTTTAACAGAGTAACAGCAGGCTTTGAGGTGAAGTTGGCACCTCCGTTCTATAACATTTTAAATGGAAAAAGTGTGTTTTAAGTTATGAGCTCTCAAAGTTTTCACGCGACATGCGACTAAATGAGTATTCTAAGTAGTTTCTTCCTATAATTTCAAAACGGATCGGCGCATCTTCACCCAATTTTGACAGAATTTAAGTTAGATGACGTAGAATTTAAAAATCCACATTAAAAACGTTCTGAATACACTTAGAACGAAGGCGGCGAAGTGATAGAGATTCCCAATAGCTTCAGGGTTGTATAATATATTGTATGGTCGGAGTATTATGATACCCCGCCTCACATTACAAAGACAATAAAGGGTGGAAATTTTAACGACATTAGTAGCGTTGTGCTACAAACAACTTTGTTATTCCAATGTAAACACACAGAGAGTGAGACAAGGTAAGTAATTACGTATTTTGATGTAACTTTTTGGCTCAAAGCCAAAATGCCAAATGGATAGGCCAATGAAAAAAAATATTTTCTTTAGAATAAAATTACAATGGAAGCATTTATGGGAATTATGATTCACTTATTAATTGAATGAAAACATTATTTTTATAAACAAAATTATAAGTGATTGGAATAATTATGGACTTTTGACCGCCTTCTCCATGATTTCAAGTCTACTATATAAAGTCTGGTAAGTCATAAAAATTATTTTAAAAATACAAAAGGCTTGCGATAAGCCAACACAACACAAGTTAAAATGTGTAAATTGGGAAGACAAAACCTGAAAAACTACTTCAGGAAACTAAATTTAAAACAACGCTTGAAATCATTCAAAACGAATGTCAAACAAAATACAAAAGAATTCTGTAAGCATTCAACATTGCATGGCTTAAACTATTTGGTTAAACGGGACTTGTATCCCATTGAAAGGTAAGCAAAAAAAAAATAATCCACGACTGGCTATTTAAAAGAAAATTTTTTCTTTTGGTGGGGGGGGGGCACCTTTTTTTAGAATCTTTTTTGCCATATCCTTCGTATCCGTGGTTATAATGGCAGGCTTTTTCATTAATAATGTGTACCTGAAATGGAATACAACGCCAGTTATTTTTAGCATTAATCCCCAGCCAACTTATATTACAAATGAACCATTCCCAGCCCTGACTATATGCAACATGAATCAGGCCTATCGCTCCAAGATCACAAAATATAAAAAGTAAGTTTTCGATTTAAGAAAAGAAACATTTTTATTAAAAATTGTTTTTTTTTAAAGAAATTCCGCAGATTATGCCGTCATTCAAATGTTGTGCAAACGTGAAGTTAACAATACTGTGGCACATAGCATTAACGATTGGAGTAATTTAAATAGTTTCATAACAAATGTAAGTAGCTGTTGATTTTTATTTATTACTGACTGTACCGTTCGTATGATCCTCATAATCATCCATCCTACCAAAAGCATAAATTCTTGTTTTCTGGGTTCAACCAACAATCGACCAAAATCCATACGTTGACAGAACACACAAGCTAGGGAAAATATTTCCGCTATCCGTGAATATGTATAGGGACAAATTGGCTACAAATTGGAAAATTTGTGTATGAAATATGAAAAAAAAACATTTCCTAGGCGACTCCCCCTCAGCGGTATTGTGGCAAAAACATGAAATTGAGGTGACAGAGAGATCGTGGTAAGGAGAGACACGATTTCACAAGAACTTGGCACTTCGTAGGCTACAAATTGGAAAATTTTTAAATGAAATATGAAAAAATAATTCCTAGGCGACTTCCCCTTTAGCGGTCTTGTAGCAAAAACACTGAAAGTAAATACAATTGCCATGAAATTGAGGTGACAGAGAGATCGAGGTAAGGAGAGACACGATTTCACAAGAACTTGGCACTTCGTAGGCTACAAATTGGAAAATTTATATATGAAATATGAAAAAAACATTTCCTAGGCGACTTCCCCTCAACGGTCTTGTGGCAAAAACACTGAAAGTAAATACAATTGTCATGAAATTGAGGAGAGAGAGAGATCGAGGTAAGGAGAGACACGATTTCACAAGAATATGGCACTTCATAGGCTACAAATTAAAAAATTTGTATAAGAAATATGAAAAAAACATTTCCTAGGCGACTCGCCCTCAGCGGTCTTGTGGCAAAAGCATGAAATTGAGATGACAGAAAGACAGAGCTGAGGAGCGAGACGATTTCACAAGAACATGGCACTTCGTAGGCTACAAATCATAAAATTTTTATATGAAATATGAAAAAAACATTTCCTAGGCGACTTCCCCTCAGCGGTCTTGTGGCAAAAACACTGAAAGTAAATACAATTGCCATGAAATTGAGGTGACAGAGAGATCGAGGTAAGGAGGGACACGATTTCACAAGAACTTGGCACTTCGTAGGCTACAAATTGGAAAATTTGTGTATGAAATATGAAAAAAAACATTTCCTAGGCGACTCCCCCTCAGCGGTCTTGTGGCAAAAACATGAAATTGAGGTGACAGAGAGATCGAGGTAAGGAGAGACACGATTTCACAAGAACATGGCACTTCGTAGGCTACAAATCAAAAAATTTTTATAAGAAATATGAAAAATTTAATTCCTAGGCGACTTTCTTTCAACAGTCTTGTGGCAAAAACATGAAATTAAGGTGACAAAGAGGCAGAGGTAGGGAGAGACACAATTTCACAAGAATATGGCACTTCGTAGGCTACAAATTGGAAAATTTGTATATGAAATATGAAAAAAACATTTCCTAGGCGACTTCCCCACAGCAGTCTTCCGGCAAAAACACTGAAAGTAAATACAATTGCCATGAAATTGAGGTGACAAAGAAGCAGAGTTGAGGAGAGAGACGATTTCACAAGAACATGGCACTTCGTAAGCTACAAATTATAAAATTTGTATATGAAATATGAAAAAATATTTCCTAGGCGACTTCCCCTTTAGCGGTCTTGTAGCAAAAACACTGAAAGTAAATACAATTGTCATGAAATTGAGGTGACAAAGAGACAGAGTTGAGGAGAGAGACGATTTCACAAGAACTTGGCTACAATTTGGAAAATTTTGTATTGTCTTTTGGACCAGCACCTAAATGCAAAATTCAACTGGAGTTGAGCGATTGGCAACTATTCGTCTAAAAACAGTTTATGAAGATGCCACGAGATTTCCTTGTTGATCATAGGAGCAAGAATTTTCTGTACCAAAACTTTCCCAACGGTCAGACATCAAAAACGAAATATGAAAAAATATTTTCTAGGCGACTCCCCCCCTAAGTGGTCTTGAGGCAAAAATACTGAAAGTAAATACAATTGCCATGAAAAGTTTCTCAAAAATCTTTAAACTCCAGGTCCCGCCATTTATGCATAAAAAATTAACACACGCAACATGAGTAGTGTTGAGAAGCTAGGGCGTAGTCCTGACTGAAAGGTTGGCAGCGAAACTGACAATGTGAAACCGTTTTTTTATTGAATTTAAGCAGTTGCTTGTTTCACCTGCTGTCTACTGCTAGACACCGTGGTTTTAAAATTCACCTAACAGGTGGATGGTCATACCATCCACGGTTTGTTGGATTCCATGCTGGGGCATATCCCCTTCAAACGTCAGCCAAGGTTAAGGTTCAGTTCATCGTATTACTTTTTTTTTGCAGATATCTCAACCTTGTGAAAATATGCTCCTATCATGCCGTTACGGCAGTATTGACTACAACTGCAGTCGTTTATTTCATCCCATTGTTACCGATGAGGGCTTATGCTGTGGATTTAATATGCTGCCGCCGAAATTTATGTATCAAAAAGGGTAAAAGTTTGTGTTTCAATAAAACAAAAAAAATTAAAGGAAATATAGTAACCTTGAAATGATTACAGGACCAAGTCACTTATTGATGAAGCCTCGACTAATCACAGTGAAGTGAATGTTACGGTGCCTTGGACACCAGAGAGGGGCTATCCCAGCAAATTAACAAAACAAATCTATCCCTTTAAAGCGGCCGGTACAGGTGAATCATTGGGCCTAACGGTTATACTCAATGCAGAAGCCGATGAGTACTATTGCAGTTCCTCTAATAGCATTGGCTTCAAAATGGCAATGCATAGTCCTACCGAAACACCAAATGTAAGAGAAGTGGGCCTACTACTGTCCGCTGGCTATGAGACTAAGGCACGTGTGCGGATAGAAAAACTAGAATCTGATCCCATGTTGCATCGGGTACATTTGAAGCATCGCCAGTGTTTGTTTCAAGACGAACACGATTTAGAATATTTTGCCAGCTATAGCCAGCATAATTGTGAAATGGAATGTGTTGCCAAAATGTTGTTGCGCCACTGCGGCTGTGTTTCGCACTTTATGCCTAAACGCATGGACAATACAACCGTTTGCAGTATTTATGATGTGGCCTGTGTAGAGCGTATACGTTTGCATTCCATGCGTAATGATAATGAAAATGAACGGGAATGTGATGAAGTATGTCTGCCGAGTTGTTTCGATTTGAAACATTATGCGGAATTCTTTACCACACCATTATCGAATACTGGCTTTCAAATTGCCAATAAATTATTACAGAATCTTAGCAGCGACTATATAGAACGCAACATTGCCATCATGACCATGTACTACAAGGATAATTTGTATCGTAGCAACAAACAAACGGAATTCATTGGCATGACGGATGTCCTGTGTGAGTTGTTAAAAACTTTTCTGAAAACTTCCTCTTATCGACTTAAATTTACTTACAGCTAGTGTTGGCGGTTTGATTGGCTTATTTTTCGGTTTCAGTTTTATTTCTTTGGCCGAAATTATATTCTATGCATGTCTAAGGCCCTGCCGTCGGCCTGTTGGCCAATCTAATCTACCCAAGACGAATGTTGTTAATCTGAGTGCCACTTTAAGGAAATCACCTTTTACAACACCTTACAGGTTAAGAAGCAAACGGAAATTTACAGTCAATTATCCTGCCAATCCTTCGCTATTTCGTGTTGTACCAAAAGCCTCCAGTATTTCAAGTGCCATTACCATGGATCAGTATTATATGGGGCGCCATTTGACGCCAAATCAAAATTCAAATCGCCGGTTGATGCCTACCATTCGCATTAATGATTTTTCGGCAGAGGACAGACGTTATGATTACATACATTGAACTCTATTTACACATATTTTTGCAACACTCTGTTACCACATTTTATAAAAAATATTTCTTTTTTTTCCAAATAAAAAGCACTTTAAAATTTCTGAATTAAGATAGATAGTTATGGGATCAGGGAATCTAAAACAATTTTCCTTACTGTTGAGCGTTACTTAAGACCGGAGGTATAGGCGACGAGCTAAATAAATTAGCAAAAAAATCAACCGAAATCTTTTAGAAATGGAGGACACTGGAGGAGAGGATAGGCATAGTCTCAAGGATTCCAAAACAGGTTTCCTTACGGTCGTACCTTACTTGGGGCCGGAGATATAGACGCCTAAGCTAATTGTTTTCTTCAAATGAGCATGAAATCGACCGAATCGGATAAAAATGGACCTAGTGGGGGAAATGGACCTAGTGGAGGAAATGGACCTAGTGGAGGAAATGGACCTATTACACTGGATAGCCATAGTCTCAAGGATTCAAAAACAGGTTTCCTTACGGTTGAACCTTACTTGGGACCGGAGATATAGAAGTCGAAGCTAATTGTTTTCTTCAAATGAGAATGAAATCAACAGGATAAAAATGGACCTAGTGGAAGAAATGGACCTAGTACACTGGATAGTCATAGTCTCAAGGATTCTAAAACAGGTATCCTTGCGGTTGAACCTTACTTGGGACCGGAGATATAGAACGGCGAAGCTAATTGTTTTCTTCAAATGAGCATAAAATCAACCGAAGTGGGTTAAAAATTGACCTAGTGGAGGAAATGGACCTAGTACACTGGATAGCCATAGTCTCAAGGTCTTGGGACCGGAGATATAGACGTCGAAGGTAATTGTTTTCTTCAAATGAGCATGAAAATTTAATTTGCACTTATTTTCGATGACGTGCATTTTTTTGGTCGATTACTTGCACTTTTTTGGTCGATTACTTGCATTTTTCTGCGTTCTGTTAATGATAAGGATATTAGCTTCAGCACGTACGTTAGATTAGTTCTAAGTAATGCTCGACCATAACAAAAACCGTTTTGGAATCCTTAATACCAGAATTATTCAGCCCACTAGGTGCGTTTCCCGATTTGAACCGATTCTATATAAAGGACTGTTTTTCTTGCTAATGTAAAAAAATAAAAGTTAATTTCATTGCCTATATCTCCGGTCCCAAAGGTTACCCGACCATAGCTAAAGCTATTTTGGTATCCTTTCCTTACAGGTGGACAAGAGTATTGGAAACGAGGTAATTAGGACCAAGAGCTTGGTAAAATACCTGAGAATAAGGCAGGATCCCAGACTGACATTTTCGTATCAGTTTCAGTACTCATCTAACAGAGCTCAGAAGATCGTTGGACAGCTCATCAGATTAATGGCGAATATTGGAGGCCCCCTACCAGCGAGACGGAGACTCCTGATGGAGGTTGGAAACAGGATTATGCTCTATGAGAGCGAAATTTTGTCTGAAGCGCTAGATGATAAAACCAGGCAAACTCGTTTGTATCGATATATAGAGCGGCTGCATTGAGCATCGCGTCGGGATATCGCACAGTGTCTGCCCCAGCCGTACTTGTGATAGCAAGTACAATACCCGTGGATCTGCTGGCAATAAAGCGGATGGAGATTTATAAGGAGAGACCGACTGGAAATCACATAATCGGTCACTTCAGGGAACACACCATTTCCGAATGGCAATGACGTTAGAACAATAAAAGATAGAGGAAGGTGGACGGCGTGACTTATTCTGGACAATGGATTGGTCGGAAATTTGGAGAGGTAAATTACTACGTTACACAGATGCTATCGGGTCACGGATATTTTAGGAAATATCTGCAAAGAACGGGCAAGACCGCCTCCTCTTACTGTCTCGATGAGGAAGGGGAAGGAATTAATTGATGATGTAGAGTACATAGTTTTCGAATGTGCACGCTACCGCTCTCTTATGACGTCAATACTTGGAACCATCATGGCCGTTAATATTGTCGGGGTTATGATTGCGCGTAGGGAGAATTGGTCCTCAGTGGCGAATTATTCTAAGACTGAAGAATAAATATCTTGAGGTTACGAAACATGTCAACACGCCGGCATTGATGATGTTGGCACATGTGTTAAACGAGATTCGAAACAGAGATCTAGACGAAAGGAATAGTGCAGACACTTAGATGTCTTCTAAACCTTCGATTCACAATCCGGAAGCAGATAAGGGCACACAGGGGCCAAAGGGTCAAAAGGACTCGAGTCCGAAGTAATATCACCGTAGTTCCGGAGTGGGGACAACAAGTTCACGAGATAAGGCGGGGGCGGGGACATTTAGTGGGTGAGGACCCCACACGTGAAGGACGACAAATTCCTCTATGGTGCGGTTAGGTATATTTACCCCTCCTCGGCGTGAAAAAAAATTTGGATTCCTTGGTCCAAACAGGTTAAGAGTTTAATTAGTCATCTCCTAAAGAGCATGGATATATTAAAAAAAGATAACAACCTAGAGTTACTCGGTGCTGAATCCCAAGTCATATGGGATAGAGTCAGGAAAATGGTCAGGCAAATGAGTTTATTAGAAGCAGGGCTTAAAAAAGAATTGAGCAAAGTAATTATATTCCTTAAAATTAAGTTAGAGAATGGCAAAGATTTCTTAAATCAGATAGGTTTGAGATAACCTCTTATACTATTTTATAGAGAAAAGATATTGTACCCTAACTATCAGACTATCCAAGAGTAGCCTGAGGATATAACTAGTCTTATGAATTGATATGAGTTAACTTAAAAAACACTTACCTTATATGAAGCAAAGCACGTACTTGGAACCACTAGAGATATTTATCTTGATACTGAACAGCTTGCCAAGGTTTATCAGGCATAAGTGTAATCTGGAGCTCCAACATTATCTCGGTACTTTTGACAGAATATTATTGAGGGAAGAAGAGTGCCACTAGAAATAAATTTAAGTTTTGAGATATAAGATAAGGATTTGAACACACGATGTCTTACTTACTATACTACGATCGTATATATTCTTAGAAATTTTTTTAAAATTGCAAACTTTCTTATGAACCTATTAGAATATACCAACTTTAATAGTGTAGGGTATTTGAAGTTATAAAATTAACTAAAAACTGATTATTCTAGAGCTTTAGATAGTTACGATTAAAACTGTTTAGATATTTAAGGTTAAAACTATTGCCTAAGAACGATGGCATTCTAGGTTTGTCCTGATATTGGTAACACCAAAGAAAAGTAAGTACACTGCGTCCTACTTTGTCCTTTACCTTCTGGACAGACCCAGTAGGAAATCCTTTACAACTAGATTAAAAGAGGGTGTCAGGATCTTAGAAAAACGGCGTATATGAATTCCGATTCCATGGCGAAACTATAGACATTGACAGCCTTAATCGCTTCATCAGGAGCTTCGAGTTGTGTCAAGACTAGGGTATAGTGAATAACTGTTGTATCACAATAGGTTGGGCGACCTAAGAAATATTTTCGTTTTGATATCTGACCTGGGGTTTGAACTCGGACCATCAGTCTAATAAGTCAACACAATACCTACTAGATTACGACGACTTCGGAGATTGCTTTTCACATACTGGAAACATGACTGGCACTATGTGAAAGGGGTTAAGGGCATCTTGCCGCCCTACTATAAGGTTCTGAATGTGGAGGAACTGTCAAGCATTGACAATCGCAGTCCAAGTTTCTTTATCAAAAGCTCAGTGTTATAGTATTGGGATCTAATGGAGAGACTGTGATATCACAATATGGACCCTATTGGGTCTAATTCAGAGATCAGCAATAAGTATTCAAAACGATAGGTAGATTCGAGTCATACTTATAATTCATAGTTATTTTAGTATGATACTCATACTACTCATACTCAAAGTTGTAAGTAATCGTCGTATTCATACTTAACAATACGCATGATGTTATTGACATCAACTTGTCTCGACTTAACATTTACACGAATCACAAAATAAGTATGATTCGCGTACGAGTACTGCAATACTCACAAAAAGATTGTGTGCATGCATTGCTTGTTGTCTTTGTCTTTCCTTTCTTCTTTGTTTGTATATGCAAGAACAACAAAGGCTGTAAATTTTGATAAATAATTCGAGTGACTCGAATCATTTCGAAGTATTATAAGTATTTTTTTTAATTTATGAACCTGACTGAGTATAAGGCATATGAATCAAACATATTTGGAATGTAACTCATTGCAACTTGTACTTATAAATCAATATTTTAGCGAGTACGAATGAATCAGAGTAGTTGAATTTTAAATACTGTTCATTCACTCATACTCAAAATTGCATGAGTACTTATGAGTAGTGAAAAAACGATTTATTGCTGATCTGTGGTATGAATCGAATACATTTCGAATGTTGTGAGTTTGAAGTTAACGTTGTACTCATACTCATTGCAACCTATAGTTATAACTCAATGTGGTAGCGAGTACGAATGAATCAGAGTAGTTGAATTTCAATTCTATTGATTCACCCATACTCCAAATTGCATGAATGCTTATGAGTAGTGAAAAAACGATTTATTGCTGATCTCTGGTATGAATCAAACACATTTCGAATGTTGTGAGTTTGATGTTAGCGTTGTACTCATACTCATTGTAACCTGTACTTATAAATCAATGTTGTAGCGAGTACGAATGAATCAGAGTAGTTGAATTTTAATTACTGTTCATTCACTCATACTCAAAATTGCATTAGTACTTAAGAGTAGCGAAAAAACGATTTATTGCTGACCTCTGGTATGAATCAAACACATTTCGAATGTTGTGAGTTACTCATTGCAACCTATACTTATAACTCAATGTTGTAGCGAGTACGAATGAATCAGAGTAGTTGAATTTTAATTCTGTAGATTCACTCATACTCAAAATTGCATGAGTACTTATGAGTAGCGGAAAGACGATTCATTGCTGATCTCTGGGTTGTTATGGATATCCACTTCTAGCTACTACGTATCTATGAGAAACGAGTAGGATATCACAGATGGCTACCTGAACGACTGCTGACTCTAGGGTGTCTGCAACAATAATTTGGCATGTCAAATGTAATTTGCAAAATCCTTTTCCATTTTATAAGAGTATTTATTAAGTCAATATGATTATGTTGATGGCTTTTGATTACAATTACAATATAATTTCGTATTTGCACCAAAATATTTACACATTGAAATGGACATTATCGCTGGCAAAAATCTAACAAAATACGGGGATATAAAAACGAATACGATATGCCACAGAAGAGTAATTAAAAGTGCAACATCAACACGTCTAAACCAAAATCTCGGATAAGAAACGCATCAAAAAATGGATTGGAAAGTGAATGAAAATAATTTCAATAAATTGAATAAAAAATCACGGATTGATAATGGTAGGTTGAGGTATAAATTATTCCAAAATAATTAAAAAAAAAAAGTTTAATTATGTGTAGACTTTGAAAAGCCGCCTGATTATTCAAGTGACGATGATAAGGTGTGTTCACGTGTGTCTGTCAAAAAGAATATCAAATATTATCTACAAAATACTACATTGCATGGCTTGAAATATATTGCAGAGGATGAAATTACCATACCCGAGAGGTAGGTATACCAACCAAATTAATACTCAAATCAAAAAATTCCGTTCCTTTCCAGAGTATTCTTTGGCTTCTCCTTTATTGGTGTCGTTATATTGTCGGCATTTTTCATTTCGAATGTATATGAGAAATGGCGTGCCTCACCCATTATAATATCAACGAGTGCTAAACAAACTTCAAGTACAGAAATTCCCTTTCCAGCCATAACCATATGCAATTTGAATCAGGCCCAAAAAAGCAAAGTCCAGTTTATAAGCAGGTAAGGAGCCCAATATTGCCTTTGTAATCCTTTAAATTTTCCAATTCAATATTTTTCTTTTCCCTTTTTTTGTAGATCCAGTTCCAATTATTCCTTGCTAATGAGCTTATGTGATCAGGGCACTAGCGATTTAGCCATAACTTATGTAGGCACTTGGAAATATTTTAAGGCCATCTTAATCGAGGTTAGTAGTATTGGAGTTCGTGGGCTTGCTATTACGGTTCTGACTGTTTTTAAGGAAACACTACGAGCTATTCAAAGTCTAACTTTTAGGTTTTTAACCCTGCATTATTTATTAGGTGAGGTTAAGCTACGGGGCAGCCTGCTGTTCACAGGCAAGTTCACTCGTTGGCCCATGTGTTAGGTTAGGTTAGAGCACGTGTACTTGTCGGTTAAGACAAGTACTTGACCCATTGTAAAATATCTTTAGAGAAGGAAGACTCATGTAGTTTCCTTTTTTCTTCTTTCATTTCAGGTGGCCCAATCTTGCGAAGACATGCTATTGTATTGCAGTTTTGGTTCTCAAATTGAAAATTGTTCGGTGATCTTTAATACTGTATTAACTGATGATGGCCTATGCTGTACTTTTAATGCTTTGGATCCGAAATTTTTGTTAAGAAATTATAGGTATGGATTGATAAGAATAACAACTAATAATTCCATTCTTTTTTTTTTTTTTTAAACGGATTTAAAGTGAAACTGTAGAATGTAGAATTACCCTATGCTTGTCTTATTCCCTGACTTTCTAGACATTAACTGTAAGATGTTAGAGTTTTAAGCTATTGTCAGATGTGGACAAGCTTTTTAGCCTCTGCTTGTGTCTTATGCCCTGACTTTCTAGACGTTAAGTGGTATTCCTTCAAAATTTTGTTCCTGCTGATAACTTTCTTTAGTTCATGATTAGAGTCTTGGGCGGTATATGCAACCCAGTGGCAGATCTGTGACCGGAAGTTGTATTTTGACAATAGGAACGATAGGATAATATGTATACGGATGTATTCGGTCTTCCATTAAATATCATTGAAATTTCTCATTATGTGTGGAGTACAATATAATTTTAGAGGCCGCCATTGCTCCCCTGTGTAAAGCACATCTGAAATGTTAAAATTTTCATAACTCCGATGTATAAATCAGGCTGCAGTTGACCCATGGTATGGGTGATGTTGGCTCTGAATTCCACTGTGGTTTGTCACTTATTCCCATATACCTGCGGCTTAAGAAAAACCCACAAGAAAGACTCCAAAGGGGTCAAATTGCACGTACAAGTGAGATGACCATGCCCTCAAATTCCTCTTGCAGCATATGCAATGTGGCATTAGCATTATCACATCTTCTGTTGCCTCTACATCTTGCTAGCTCCTGCAGTAATTCTGGTGTGGCAATGCGAGCTTGTAAACAAAACTGCTAATACCGCAGTATCCTCTTAGAATTCCTGTTAGAACGCGTACCAAAGTCTTCTTGTGGAATTTAAGTATTTCTTCGGTTCTTCTGAAGTCTACTTCTGGACACAGTAGTCTTGAAATTTGGTAACCAGATATGTCCGACCATCCACATATATACATACAGTTAGGATTATTGACCTAGTTTCTCACACCACTTATGTTGTTTGTGTTAATTTTATACATGAGTCGCGGCGGGACTTACAGTTTAAAGTCGGCTCCAAACGATAGATTTCGGAGAAACTTTTCATGGCAATTTCATTTTTACACTCAGAGTTTGTAGCCAGAAATCTGCTGACTGAGAGGAAATCGCCAAAGAAATACTTTTTTTTTGCATTTTATTTTGATGTCTGGCCTGGGGCTCAAACCCTGACTTTACGTCTAATAAAACAACACACTACCTACGAGACTACGGCGACTTCAAAGCACGGCTTTTCCACAGTTTATTTCGAAGATTCATGGAATTGTTAATTACATAGTAGCCCATACAATCAAATTTTTAGAAAACTTTGCTTCCTAAAATAGGTCCAAAGACGTAAAGCTGCATTAGTTTGAAGGACAAATGACGTCACCAAAATGTAAGTTTACTTTTTTGGGAAAATTACGTATGCAATGATTTGGGAAATGCTAGTAGTAGTAGGTAGTGAGTTGGTTTTGAACCGAGGCCTCTCGTCTAATATCAGGTCAGATATCATTCTACATTCCACGGTTTATTGAAATCCATGTCTCCTCCTCAGATATCGCCAATCCCTTTCGTGCCAGTTCGTCGGCCTTTCCGTTTGCCTCTATGCTACAGTGACCTGGAACCCAGTAGACGTGAGTAATCTGTCGAATTCTAACGTGTAGAGGGTTCAAGCAAGTCCTGACGCCATTTGATTTGGTAAGATGGTATGCCACAGCTTTTATTGCTGCTTGACTGTCCATACAGATGATTTAGTTTGAAGGCGGTATGTACCCGTTTTTCAACCATATGTGGAGCTTATTAAATAGCAAAAATTTCCGAAAAAAATATTTTGACCCGGTTAGGTAATCTGTGCGTCGTGTTCAGTGCCTGTGTATTGGAATAGACCCCAGATCCATTCCGTTTTTGAGCGCCGTCGGTGAAGATCGTTACATCAAATGCTGATAACAAGTTCAGTATCCCATTCCTCCCACGAGGAAATATGCGTGAGTCTTGTATGTTCGTCCAAAAAAGTCTCCGGCAGCACGTAGTCGCATCTTAAGCTTGAATGATTCGGTTCTACTTCACGCACGACTTTAGTGTGGCCTAAACTGTCTTAACACCCTTAAATGAATTCAATTTAGAAAAACTTTGTTTACAGAAGCCTGACTATATAGTAGTTCCTTAGTTGAGGTTTAGGACCCTTGGCAGGGCCTTCTTTGAGAACTTGAGTTATGTGTCAAGAGCCGACATCAAGGCTCTCCACAGATTCCTTAGCAACTTAGGCTGGTTGAGAGGTGCAAGGGCTTCATAAGTGTAGTCGCGCTCTCATCCTCTTTTGTTCTGTGCCAGTTTTTTTCTGTGTAATATCTCCGTTTCCCCTTCTCCCTCCCCTAACCTACATTCCCTCCATTCATCCTGTATCCTTTATTTCCTTCCTTCCCTAAGAACATTGTACAATGGGTCAATTTCGACTTCCGGGTACTGTACTTGTCTTAAACGGCAAGTACACGTCCTCTAACCTAACCTAACCTAGTAGTTCCTTCAGTAACGGTGACGGAGTCATGGTGATGATCATGACGGTATCATGCTTTTCAGCGATGAAAATCTCCTATTGCCAGCGATGGAAAATCATTATGTACCGATTGACTGGATACCGGAAAGAGGTTATCCTGCCAAATTACCATCACATTATTATCCACGGGTTTCGGGTGGTACGGGTACACGTATGGGCTTAACGGTTATACTTAATGTCTCGTCGGAGGAATACTATTGCAGC
Source organism: Sarcophaga peregrina (assembly GCA_014635995.1). Classification (NCBI taxonomy): domain Eukaryota; kingdom Metazoa; phylum Arthropoda; class Insecta; order Diptera; family Sarcophagidae; genus Sarcophaga; species Sarcophaga peregrina. The sequence continues at coordinate 95,936,567 of CM025790.1, forward strand.
AAAACCAAATGTGTAGGCTTTAAGGTAACGGAAATACATGCTTGGTATTATGGTACGCCCAAAATTATTTTTATTTTCTTTCGATTTCTAAAGGTACTGGTTCACAATCCGGCAGAGTTACCCAAAATTAGCAATTACGGCTTTCTAATGACAGCCGGCCGTGAAGCTCGTATACCTATTGAACCGATTTATCAAGATGCTGTACCAAGCATAAGATCGATAAGAAAATCGGTACGTCGTTGCCTATTTTCCGATGAGGGTGATTTGGTGTATTATCGCACGTATTCACGTAAAAATTGTGAATTAGAATGCGAAGCCAAGATACTTATGCAGAAATGTGCATGCGTTCTATACTATTTGCCACGCTTTAATCCCGATATAGCAATATGTGGTCCAAATGATAATTTCTGTACGAATAAAGTACAATCGGAAATTGAATCGTCAAATAAAAGTGTTTCCTGTGATAGCTGTTTGCCGGGCTGTTTTGAATTAAACTATCAGACAGTGTTGACAGCCTCGAGCATAATTTATGGAAATTTTAAAACATCCGATGATTTTCCACCGGAAATATTTAATGCCAGCGATAAAATAAGCGATTTATCGATAATGCATTTCTATTATACCGGGAATATATTTCGCAGTACAAGAAAATCGGAAATGTTTGGTTTCACCGAGTTTTTATGTAAGTTTTGTAGTCCCAATCTCAACCAACCAAACCGTTTTCAAATTGAAATATTTTCAGCCAATACTGGTGGTCTATTGGGTTTATTTATGGGCTTTAGTATATTTTCCATTATCGAAATTGTCTATTACATTACCGTTCGGCCCTATTGTGCTGCACGTACTATGGAATTGGAGAAAAAGCGTAAAGAAGAGGAATTCAAGGTAAGATTTTGTGGAAAATAAAAAAAATAAAAATTAATACCCCTCCTTCCCCTTAGTGGCTTATGAGGAATGCTCAAAAAAATGATGGCTCCACATTCAACTTGAAAAAGAGATTTTGGTTTAAAAGATCAAAGAAGGCCAATCGAAAACCTAAAAACAAATTGGGCAACATATTCGCGACATCGTCTAGCCTGCAGAAAAATGATATTACGCAGGTGTTCCCCTATACTGAGTGAAATCGATAATTAAAATCAAGTTATCCTGCTTCTGTAATCATCATCATATTTGCTTAGTTAATAAAGAATATTTTTATGTGTGTGTTGGAAACTGTCCGCTCGTGGAAATCCAGAATTGCTGGGACCAGATTACTAGACATAGAATCAGATTGTTGCTAAGGGGCGACGCTTTTACTAAAGCAAAAAAGTTTAATTAACTCATGGGTAAGTAGCATGTAGAAGTGGCTGTTCGTTCAAGGAAATCATTTCGACACACTTGGGCCACATAGGAGCCATTGTAACACCACATTATCACCTAGTCCTGTAACCATACGTAGCTTCTGTTGAAGCGACCTACACAGCCTATGTCAATACTTGACAGTTCAGTACCAGATCATCCAAATAATAGTTGCCTTTTACTTCTTACACATGGTGCCAGTCATGTTATCAGTAGGTCATGAAGAGTTTCATCCTCTTCGACATTTCTGTAGCTTCTAGAGAAATCATTGGCAAAAGGTATCCCAGAGCAGAGCTCTATGGTTGTTCTAAGCTTACCTAGTTCATCCTTTCTACACTTCTCAATGTGTCCTGGCATCTAAATGATATAGATATCATATTTACACAATGTAAATAATTATTTACACAATGTAAATAATTGCTTACATTGTGTAAGTAATGCAATGTAAATAATTATTTACACAATGTAAACAATTATTTACACAATGTAAACAATTATTTACACAATGTAAACAATTATTTACACAATGTAAACAATTATTTACACAATGTAAACAATTATTTACACAATGTAAATATTTATTTACACAATGTAAACAATTATTTACACAATGTAAACAATTATTTACACAATGTAAACAATTATTTACACAAAGAATAAACAATTATTTACACAATGTAAATATCTATTTACACAATGTGAATAACAATAAAACCAATTATTTACATCAAATTATTTCATGTAAATAATTTTGAGATCATATTTTACATGATATAGACAATTTAAATATATTAAATATGACAATTCATTGTTTACACAATGTAAACAATTCTAAAATTATTGCTTGTAAATGATTTTAGATTATTATTTTAACGACCACATTCAAAGCCATTTTAAATATGTTAAATATTAAATTTTAATGTTTTACATAACGTAAATAATTATTTGTGACTATGTAAATAATTAAAAAATTAAATGTTTTCAAATAAATTTTAATCTAAAATCTTAATAGAGGATGTATAAAATAGTGTAAACATGTATACATATGCACCCTATACATATGTATATAAAGAATTATAAAATTATTAAAAAAATCTTATTTACACAGTATAAATAGTTATTAAAAAATCTTATTTACACAGTATAAATAATTATTAAAACTTCTTATTTACACAGTGTAAATTATTATTAAAAAAACTTATTTACACAGTGAAAATAATTATTAAAAAAACTTATTTACACAGTGTAAATAATTATTAAAAAAACTTAATTACACAATGTAAATAATTGTTAAGAGAAACTTATTTACACAATGTAAATAATAAAAAATATTAACAGAGTTTAAATAATTATTAAAAAAACTTCATTACACAGTGTAAATAGTTATTAAAAGAAACTGATTTACATAGCGTAAATAATTATTGAAAGAAACTTACTTACACAATGTAAATAAGTTTACAAAGTGTAAATAATTAAAAACATATTAACACAGTGGAAATAATAACGAAAAGGAATTTATTTACAACCTGTAAATAATTAAAAAAGTGTTAACTGAGTATAAATAATTTTTAAAACAACATAATTACACAGTGTAAATAAAATAGTAAAAGGAACTTAATTTCTTTATTATTTACAGCGTAAATAGTTATTAAAAGAAACTGATTTACATAGTGTAAATAATTATAAAGAGAAATTTATTTGCACAATTCTAAAGAGAAATTTATATATACAATGTAAATATTTGTTAAGAGAAACTTTTTTACACACTGTAAATAATTTTAATACGAAATTTATATACACGCTGGAATTACTTATAAAATAAATTCATTTACACAGTGTAAATAGTTATTAAAAGAAACTTGTTTACACAGTGTAAATAATTATTAAAAGAAACTTATTTACGCAGTGTAAATAATTATTAAAAGAAACTTATTTACACAGTGTAAATAATTATTAAAAGAAACTTATTTACACAGTGTAAATAGTTATTAAAAGAAACTTATTTACACAGTGTAAATAGTTATTAAAAGAAACTTATTTACACAGTGTAAATAGTAATGAAAAGAAACTTGTTTACACAGTGTAAATAGTAATGAAAAGAAATTTTTTTACAAAGTGTAAATAATTGTGAAGAGAAATGTAAACAATTCCAAAGAGATATTTATTTACACAATGTAAATAATTATAAAAGAAAATATTTACACAGTGTAAACAATTATAAAAAAAATATTTACACAATACACAATATTTATGAAGAAAATTTCTTTACACAAAGTAAATAATTGTAAAGAGGAATGTAAACAATTCCAAAGAGAAATTAATTTCCACAGTGCAACTAATTATAAAAAGAACATTGTAAATAATTATTAAAAGAAATTTTAAGGAGAAATTTATTTACATTGTGTAAATAATAATGAAAAGAGATTTATTTACAAAATGTAAATAATTATAAAAAGAAATTTTATAAAAAATTAAAAATAATTACAAGAAAATTATGAAGACTGCGGAAACAATTATAAAAAAATATTTACACAGCGTAAATAATTATGAAGAAAATTTATTTACGCAAAGTAAATAATTGTAAAGAGAAATTTATTTACAAAATGTAAATAATTATAAAAAGAAATTTTATAAAAAATTAAAAATAATTACAAGAAAATTGTGTACACAACGCAAATAATTAAAAAAAAATATTTACACAGTGTAAACAATTATAAAAAAATATTTACACAGCGTAAATAATTATAAAGAGAAATGGATTTACACAGTGTAAATAATTACGTTGCTGATGATGACGGAAAAGCCATACCTGAGGGAGTATGAAAATATATTTCACAGCAATAGATATAAAGTGACGGACGGGCTATCATTTCTCATAGACAACATAGTTCACAACGCATAGCGTTTTTTTTACCACAATTTTCAAGTAAATTTTCTTTATTATTCTTTTTTTTTTTGGGTTGTTTTTGTTTTCTTTTTCCAATGGTTTGTTTACATTTACAAGATCATTATGAAGTGGTTACGGAAATAAGTATTTTGGCTACACTTTATGAAAATATCATTGGCATAGACAGCAACCATCACATCAGCACTAAACCATGTGTTGTACTAGTAGGTATGCTTGTATCTGAAAGCCAAATATATAGTGCGGCATCCGTATATCCGTGTACCACATAAGCATCTGTAAACAATCGATAATAGCTCATGCTGGGCGAAAAAACTGATATAAACTGATCCAAATACCAAAAAATAACAAAAATTCTTCGTTTTTCTTTTGCTGAATGGAGTAAAAAACGAAGTGAAAAAAACCCAAAAAAAGAATTTTTAAAAAAATTGTATGAAGGAAAAGAAAATTTATGTAAATATTTACGCAACATTTAAAATAAAAAAAAACTCAAGTGAAATAAAATTCATGTAAAAAAAAACTAAATTTCGCAGAAAATACCTATTTTTTCTTCTTGATTTTATGGAATTTTTATGTCATAAAAAAGTTTTCAACGGATAGTGATGCGGTCGATAAACAAAACGGTCGTGTGGTCATGCCTATTTTAAGCTAATTTAAATGGGAATCTTATATTTAGAACTGAAAACAAACAAAAAAAATCAGAAAAACTAAATACTTAGCTTGAAAGGCAATTAATTTCTGCACAGACAAACGTGAGGCCATGGTTCAAACGCCAGCTCAGAAACCTCAGCAGTCTTCTTGCAAAAAAAGCTCTCAGAGTAAATAAAATTGCCTGAAAAGTTACTCAAAAATCTTTATCTTTCGGAATCGGCATTAATTAAGCTGCAAATACCGCTAGCCTACAGCCAGTATGAGAAGCTAGGTCGTAATCCTCACGACAGGATTGCAATTAGTAAGTAATTATGGCCTCGAACGTACATGAAGATTTCTACGTGTTAGCAATAAAGACAGAGATTAAAAAATTCCCAGGTAAATCCATAGAGAATTTTGGCATTCGATACAAATATTCTGGATCGAAAAATTTACTCTTGCAAGTAAAGAGTCTTTCATTAAGCGCTTCAAATTTTTAATTTTAAGTAAAACAAAGTGTATATGAAACATCATTGAAGTGTTTCTTTCATTTGAAAGACCTGTTGATGGTATTATGTAGGGAATATAACATTGTTTAAATGCTTGCAATGACTTCTCAAGGTGGAACGCACCCAAAACGGGGCCAATTTTTATGAGTTTGAAGTTTAAATGGCGGTATATCCACATACATCTGCTACTTAAGAAAATTACACAAAAAAGTGTCTAACGGAGTTAAATCACACGATCTCTATGGGCACTTCATCTGACGTGTCATGTCCACAATTCGCTTGTGCAGAATATCTAATGTGGCGCACACCACATTTGGTTGGTGTGCAGATCACCCTTTTTTTATTATTAAACTGCACTCAGGGGTTGGCCGCTACTCAAAGGATTACTTGAATTTTACAAAATATGGACCGATGACATCATCATTCTAAAATCCCCATAAAACGCTTTTGTATCTCATCTGAATTATAATCATTTCAAGCTTGACAATTTTGTTTAATCATCTAGAAACTGTGCCTCATTGCTGAAGATTTTTCTATGAACATTAAAGTCCAGTTACAAACTTCTTTAAAGCCTTACGAAGTCATTCTCTGTGGTAATTTATTTTATATTGTATGGGTGAAGTCTCGATGCAATATTTGCCAACCAAAAGAATCGCCTCCCCACCCATGGGTTCGCTCCCAAGTATAGCAGCGATGTTTCCTTCAGATCTTGCCTTTCGTCAGCGCATGGTTGTGGATCTGTGGAGTCAAGTTTATCCACTGCATTGCGAATAGTAGTCTCGAAAGGGCGATTATGATAATCAAAAAATAAAAGAAGAACGCGATACATACACACATACATACATAATAGGTCATTACAACCCTTCAGTCAGCATTTCGACCTAGCTTCTCACACCACTTATGTCGTGTGCATTGTGGCGAGATTTACAGGTTAAAGTCTACTCCGAACGATAGATTTTTGAGAAGTTCATGGCAATTTTATTTACTGCTCAGAGTTTGTGCCAGAAATCTGCTGATAGGAAGTCGCCGAAGAAATATTTTAATATTTTCGTTTTGATGTCTGACCTGGGATTTGAACTCGAGCCTTTCGTTTAATAAGCCAACACATTATCTACTAGACAAGTGCGATATGTTGCCAAAACAGAAAATTCATTCGAAATAAAACACAAATAATATCACAGAAGCCGCCTAGTAGCCTAGTAGGCAGTGCGTTGACTTATTAGACGCAAGGCCACTATTCAAGCCTCAGTTCAGACATGTCTAAAAAACGAAATATGTAGAAATATTTCTTAGGCGACATTCTCTTAGCAGTTTTCTATTAAAATCTCTTAAAGTGAACAAAAATGACAATGAAAAGTGTCACAAAAATCGGTTGTTGAAATACGAAATATGAAGAAATATTTCTTAGGCAACTTCCCCCCAAACAGTTTTCTTTTAAAAGCTCTCAAAGCATATAAAAATTACATGAAAAATTTCACAAATATCGGTCGTTGAAATACGAATTATGAAGAAATATTTCTGAGGCGACTTCCCCTCTGCAGTTTTCTTTTAAAATCCCTTAAACTAAATAAAAATTATAGGAAAAATTTCACAAAAATCTGTCGTTGAAATACGAAATATGAAGAAATATTTCTTAGGCGACTTCCCCCCAAACAGTTTTCATTTAAAAGCCCTTAAAATAAATAAAAATTACATGAAAAATTTCACAAAAATCTGTTGTTGAAATATGAAATATGCAGAAATATTTCTTAGGCGACTTTCCCTTAGCAGATTTCTTTTAAAATCTCTTAAACTAAATAAAAATTATAGGAAAAATTTCACAAAAATCTGTTGTTGAAATACGAAATTTGAAGAAATATTTCTTATCTTAGGCGACTTCCGCTCTGCAGTTTTCTTTTAAATATGCAGAAATATTTCTTAGGCGACTTTCCCTTAGCAGATTTCTTTTAAAATCTCTTAAACTAAATAAAAATTATAGGAAAAATTTCACAAAAATCTGTCGTTGAAATACGAAATATGAAAAAATATTTCTTAGGCGACTTCCCCCCAAACAGTTTTCATTTAAAAGCTCTTAAATTAAATAAAAATGAAATGAAAAATTTCACAAAAATCTATCGTTGAAATACGAAATATATAGAAAAATTTCTTAGGCGACTTCCCCTCAGCAGTTTTCTTTTAAAATCTCTTAAACTAAATAAAAAGGGCATGAAAAGTTTCACAAAAATTTGTCGTTGAAATACGAAATATGAAGAAGTATTTCTTAGGCGACATCCCCTTAGCAATTTCCTTGTAAAATCTCTTAAAGTAAATAAAAATTACATGAAAAACTTCACAAAAATTTGTCGTTAAAATATTAAATATGAAGAAATATTACTTAGGCGACTTCCCCTTAGCAATTTTCTTGTAAAATCTCGTAAAGTGAATAAAAATGACATCAAAAATTTCACAAAAATCGGTCGTTGAAATACGAAATATATAGAAATATTTCTTAGGCGACTTCCCCCCAAAGAAGTTTTCATTTAAAAGCTCTTAAAGTAAATAAAAATGACATCAAAAATTTCACAAAAATCTGTCGTTGAAATACGAAATATGAAGAAATATTTCTGAGGCGACATCCCCTTAGCAGTTTTCTTTTAAAATCTCTTAAAGTAAATAAAAATGACATCAAAAATTTCACAAAAATCTGTCGTTGAAATACGAAATAAGAAGAAATATTTCTTAGGCGACTTCCCCTCTGCAGTTTTCTTTTAAAATCCCTTAAACTAAATAAAAATGATATGAAAAATTTCACAAAAATCTGTCGTTGAAATATGAAATATGAAGAAATATTACTTAGGCGACTTCCCCTCTGCAGTTTTCTTAAACTAAATATAAATCTGTCGTTGAGAGCCGATTTTAAACTGTAGATCCGGCCATTTAGGTGGAAAATTAACACACACACACAACATAGATGGCGTGAGAAGCTAAGTTGTGACATTGACTAAGGGGTTGTGATGACAAATTAAGTCACTAGATAACTTGACAAAATTTAGTTTCAAAAAGAAGGTCGTTATCTAGTGTCAAAGTTCGAAAATCTCTTTTTTGGCATACCCTGTAATATCCAGAAACGCAGATAGTTTACATATGAATATTAAAGTTTTCAATTATAATGTTAACCTTCCTTATCATGTACAATAATTACCACAAAGTTTACAAAATTCGAAATTCCATTCGGAATTCTATTTACAATTGAAATAAATTTGGTAGCATTGGGTAAGTATGTATAGTAATTCAATCATATTTTGTTCTATTTGAACAAATTTATGGTCAACACATGAAGTCATACATGTAATGAGATGAACAATTTAAATTTATTTTTAAAATTTAATTTTACAACACAATCATCGCATTACTTCAGCTCCAAAAATAAATACAACATGATGGGGATCGTAAATTTATGTTTATTTAACAAATATTTTTGGTGTACTTTAATGTCATGCATATGTAATGTCATGTAAATATTTTGCGTAAATTTATGTAAATTAAAGGCGTGCGCGTACGGAATATTTTGTAAAAAACGTGTAAATTAGTATGAAAATTATGAATATTTTTAAAGATTTTTAAAAGTTTGCTTTTTTCACTGTGGCTAAAACATAAAATTTTATTTATTTTATCGATATTTTTTGTTTAAATTCGATAACTTTGCTTAAGCGTATGAGAAACCCATTTAAACATACAAAAGATTACAGTGGTAACAGTTGTTGTTGACGGATTACAAGCAGAAAATTGAAAGAAATCGATTACTTAAGTTGTGTAAGAAGTGTTTTTTTTAGTTGCTTGATGCAAGTATGGATATCGATAACTATGGTCACCAGAGATCAGCAATGAATCGTTTTCCGCTACTCAAAAGTACTCATGAACTGATTATAAGTATGAGTGAGTCAACAGTATTTAAATGCAACTACTCTAATTCATTCATACTCAATACAACATTTTTTATAAGCACAGGTTGCAATGAATATGAGTACAACTCATTTAGATTCGAGTGAGTCGAATCATTAATCAGTAAAACATACATACATTCATACATACATAATTGGTCATTAGAACCCATTAATCAGGATTATTGATCTAGTTTCTCACATCACTTATGTTGTTTATATTAATTTTATACATGAGTAGCGGGACCTACAGTTTAAACTCGACTCCCAACAATAGATTTTATGAGAAACTTTTCATGGCAATTTTATTTACTCTCAGAAATCTGATGAGAGGAAATCGCCGAAAAAATACTTTTTTTTGTATTTTGTTTTGATGTCTGGCCAGTAAAACATTGATAACTAAAGGTTGCAGTGAGTATTTTTTTTTTTTATTAAACATGCACTCAGGGGATAACCCCTATCATGCAGTGCATTCTGCAGGTTTTTTAGGAATGGTGGAAAGAGGTAAATAGGAAGAGGTAATAAGGAAACGAATTGCTGCTGGTGACTATAAAATGGCCAGTGCTATACCTTCACCATTAGACAGTCTACAGCAATCGTTCCCAAGAAGCCTGCAGTTTCTCACACCACTTATGTTGTGTGTGTTAATTTTATACAGACGTGGCGGGACCTACAGTTTAAAGTCGTCTCCGAACGACAGATTATTTTGAGAGATTTTTCAAGAAGAGAAAGAGAAGAAATCGCCGAAAAAATACTTTTCGTATTTTTTTATTTTTACTCATTCAGATTCAAGTGACTCGAATCATTAATGAAAATTTACAGTACAACATTGATTTAAAAGTACAGGTTGCAATCAATATGAGTACAACGTTGACATCAAACTCATAACATTCGAAATATGTTTGATTCATACGCCTTATATTCATTCAGATTCGAGTGACTCGAATCACTCATTAAAATTTACAGTTTTAGTTGTTGTTGCATTTTAAAAAAAAGAAAGAAGAAAGAAAAGACAAACAAAAAGACAACAAGCCATCTTGTGAGTATTGTGGTGTTCGTATGCAAATCATACTTATTTTGGGCGTCGTGTATATGTTGAGTCATGGGGAATTGAATTCAATAACATCATGCGTATTTTTAAGTATGAGTACGATGAGTACTTCCAACTTTGAGTATGAGTAGTATGAGTATGATATGAAAATAACTATGAATGCTTATAAGTATCTGAAATTATGACTCGAATTTGCTCAGCAGTTTAAATAATCATTGCTGATCTCTGGTGACTACTTTGCGGAGAATATATTCGATATAACTTTGCTTGTCGGCTGAGAAATATATTCAAAGATACAGTGTGGTTACAACGTGGTTGCTATTCTTATGTGTTAAATAAACATAGACACCACACAACATAAGTGGTTTGAGAAACAAGGTCGTAATCAGACATCGTCACAAAGAGAAGATGATAAAAATGTGAGTGTATTTATGAGAAGCATAAGTGTAATCCAGAAAGGAGAATTTTTAGCAAATATTTTTTCAAGCAGTGTTCGAACAAATATTTACAAAATATTGTGCCTTTTGATGCGAGAGTCATCATTATATATTACAGGTAGCTGAAATTCAATACACTCATTCGTAATACTCATTCAATAAATATTCATCGTACTCATACTTAACAATAAATACCATGTTGTTGGTTTTGACTCTCCATGACTCAACGTATACAAGAAGCATAAAATATGTATGATTCGAGTACGAATACCACAATACTCGCTAGAAGTTTGTGTGTTTGCTTGGCTTGGTGTTTTTGTCTTTTTTTTTGTAAAGGCAACAGCAACCAAGACTGTAAATTTTGATTAATGATTCGAATCACTTGAATCATTTCATGAGTGTTATAAGTATTTTCCTGAATTTATGAATCTGAATGAGTAGGCGTATGAATGAAACATATTTCGAATGTTGTGAGTTTGATGTCAACGTTGTACTCATACTCATTGTAACTCAATGAATCAGAGTAGTTGAATTTTAAATACTGTTCATTCACTCATACTCAAAATTGCATGAGTGCTTATGAGTAGAGGAAATATGATTTATTGCTAGTCTCTGGGGTGAATCCAACACATTTTTAATGTTGTGAGTTTGATGTCAGCGTTGTACTCATACTCATTGCTATTTATAGTTATAAATCAATGTTGTAGCAAGTACAAATGAATCAGAGTAGTTGAATTTTAATTCTGTTAATTTACTCATACTTAAAATTGCATGAGTGCTTATGAGTAGCGGAAAAACGATTTATTGCTGATCTCTGGTATGAATCAAACACATTTCGAATGTTGTGAGTTTGATGTTAGCATCGTACTCATACTCATTGTAACCTGTACTTATAAATCAATGTTGTAGCGAGTACAAATGAATCAGAGTAGTTGAATTTTAATTCTGTTGACACAATCATCCTCAAAATTTTATGAGTACTCAATTGGCCATTACTACCCTTCAGACAGGATTTCGACCTAGCTTCTCACACCACTTATGTTGTGTGCGTTAATTTTATACATGAGTCGCGACGAGACCTACAGTTTAAAGTCAACTCTGAACGACAGACTTTTGAGAAGTTTTTTCATGGCAGTTTTATTTACTGCCCAGAGTTTTTGCCAGAAATCGCCGAGAAATATTTTCATATTTTCGTTTTGATGTCTGACCTAGGATTTGAACTCGGGCCTTTCGTCTAATAAGCCAACACACTATCTACTAGACAAGCGCGATATGTTGCCAAAACAGAAGATTCATTTTGATGAAACAACATTCGAAATAAAACACAAATAATTTCACAGAAGTCGCTTAGTAGCCTAGTAGGTAGAGCTTTGGCTTATTAGATGCAAGGCCGCTATTCAAGCCTCAGTTCAGACATCTCTAAAAAACGAAATATGTAGAAATATTTCTTAGGCGTCATCCCCTTAGTTTGATCCTCAAAATTTCATGAGTACTTATGAGTAGCGAAAATACGATTCATTGCTGATCTATGGGATAAACTTTATCAGTCAACATGGCTTTAGAAAAACACCATCGGCTGCCTACTAGACTACAGCGATTTTTCTTTGCTTATTTTAAAAATTTTGTTTTGTTTGTCCCACTGTGTTTAATATACAACTTAACCAGTCAATATGGCGTCAGAAAAAATCAAACATTGATTGACATCTCAGACCAATACGATTCATATTACCACTATTGGTTTGCAGTCAGCCAACGATATTTACATTCTGAATTTTAGTTTCGTCTAACGACGCCATAGCCATATTTGGATGAATATTTTTGTATTTGGTAATCATATTTTCATTAATTAATGTTATGGAAATTGTACATATGTAAAGTACGTTTGTTTTTGGATGATTTTTATTTTTTTAATTTAATTTTCTTAAAATATTTTTGGCCAAATTTCAAACACACTGCTTGTGTGTGTGGCAATGTGCTTTTCCATTTGCGTTTTGCGACCACCAAGTTCTGGTAACCAAATGCAAATGAATGAATGAAAGAAATATTCGATGTTTTTCAGGTAAAACGCTTGATGATTCAATTTCTATAGTGATTCTAAAGTCTTTTCTTTCACTATTTTTCGTAAAAGAAATAAAAAATAAAAAAGAACTGCACGAAACGGAAAACCAAAATAATAAAATTGAGGTTTTTGCGGTAAAACATCAATGAATTGCTCACATAATCGTATAAAAAAGAAATTCTTAGCATAGTTCCAATAAATAAATTATTTTAACCCATATTTATCGATGTTTATGGCGGAAGAAGAGTTTAATGAACTCTCTCTTGTAAAACAATCAATAAAACTTTAAAAACAACACTGGTAGGTAGGCCACCATAAAGTCAACTTGTTAACATACACCAGGAAGGAAATGTTGTGTTAATGTTGGTCAATTATAATCACCTTTAGTTTCAATTGGAAATATAAAAAAAAAAATTCATAAATTTTTAATTGTTTTTATAAATAAAACATAGCATTGAACGGATAATTGAAACTTGGAATCCAGTTTATACTCATATGAATACTCATTTGAATACGTTATTACACAGGCATCTGGTATATTTCACATGACGCTTATTGCCACAGCTAAATGATTGGGTCCTGTATTAAACACTTTCGATTTTCAAATTTAAAGAAAACGAAATTGATCATATCAACCCTTTATAGTAAAGGGCTATCCATTTTGTGGTTGCAAAAGTATGGCACAGAAATCTGTCGAACTAAGTTGTGAAAGCAATTTTTTTCGTTTTCAGTTGAAAGTCTGACATTGACGAAAATGGATCCCAAAACCTACAACAAAAATAGTGATTCTGTCACAGCCACGTATCATGCTTTAAGAAGAGGTTACATACATACATAATTGGCCATTACAACCCTTCAGTCAGGATTACGACCTAGCTTCTCACACCACTTATGTTGTGTGCGTTAATTTTTTATACATGAGTGGCGGGACCTACAATTTTAAAGTCGACTCCGAACGACAGATTTTTGAGAAACTTTTCATGGCAATTTTTACTTTCAGAGTCTTTGCCAGAAATCTGCTGAGAGGAAGTCGCCGAAGAAATATTTTTCGTTTTGATGTCTGACCTGGGATACGAAGCCGGGCCTTTCGTCTAATAAGCCAACACACTACCCACTAGACCACGGCGACTTACGAGGAGGTTATGGTTCACATAATCGTTCAACTAAGCAAGTAATTGGCAAAACTGTGAAGAAATTTGAAGAGACTAGAGTGGTTACAAATATTCAAAGCCCTGTGCATCATCGTTTCCCTCGTTCCCTTGAAAATATCGCTATTGTAAGTGAACGGACCCGAATTTGTTGATTCATCGTCGTACTCACGAATGAGGACTATCTTACGTCACATTATGGCATATTTTGCATTTAGATCTACACCTACATCTATATAAACTCCAGCTTATGCAACAACTGAAGCCTGGTCAGCTGGCAACATCGTCACAACGTCGTAGATAAGTAAAATGGGTGCTTGAACAACTCGCGGTGGACGACAATTATTCGAACAAAATTTTATTCAACAATGAAAGCACTTTTCACACTCGATGGGTATGTTAATAAAGAAAATTATCGTATTTGGGGTCCTAAGAATCCTCAAGTAATTGAAGAGAGGCCATTACATCCAGAAAAAGTCACTGTTTGGTGGGCTCGATGGAATGACTGTCACCGTCAGTACGGAGCGTTATGGTCATATGATAACCGCCTTTGTTTTTATGCCTGCTATTGAAGAATACAACTTGAAGAATATGTGGTTTCAACAAGACGCTGCTACATGCCACACAACTCAAGCGAATATGGCTTTATTACAAAAGACATTTCCTGGCCGCGTAATCTCTCAACTGGTCACCAAGATCATGTGATTTCACACCATTAGACCTATTTTTGTGGGGCTACTCGAAAGACCGTGTTTATGCAGATAAACCTTCAACTCGTGAACACTTAAAAACCAAGACATTCGTCAAGTTATGGCTGAAATACCACCCAATATGTGTCAAAAAGTGGTCGAAAATGACCTCAAAAGAATCAATGCTTAAAAAACTTCGCGTCGAGGTCATTTATGGCATCAGGAATGTTGGCCTTCAAATGCTTCATTGGCTTAAAAAAAAGCGGAATCGACAGTCCCGGATTTTCCAGGACACTTTAAAGGTCTATGGTTCTTTACCTTTAGTTTCTCGATTGAATTTTATACACGTGCATGCCCAAATCATATCGGAAAATTCGGCAAGTTGTGGTTTAAGAAAGTTTAAGTCTCCGATTCCCCTAGATACTCTCACGGACAACGCCTATACATCCGCTAGATCATGACTTTCGTTAATGTAGGGATAATGATCGTCTCCTTACTTAACCAGTGGACTTGTAATTCAATTTGTAACACAATTTGTGGCTCTCGGTAGGACGATTTTATTATTTTCCCACGTTGTTGATTATTGTTCCATGTCCTTAGTGATTTGGCAAAACAGATTGAATATGACATGAACGGCAACTAATTTCATGACTGTCGCTTTAAAAAAATGGCCCCTGCCATCTGGCAAAATTCGATAGCCCCTGTTAAAAGACCCTGCACAAGGAAAGTAATAACAGAAAGCAAAATATTACGCACACAATAAAGGAAAATTGGAAATTTACTGGCCAAGGAGACTAGTACCGAAAGAAGAAACACCGCCATACGTCACTGGCAACAAATTAAAAACTTTCGGTTTTAAAATTAGAATAGAGCACGGATGGATACCTTTGAATTTATAAACACTAATTAAACTATAAGGTAGAGTGTATTAATAAATAAATAAATTAAAAATTTATATACGAAATTAAAATCAAATAACAACAACAACAACTAATTTTTAGGGCAACTTTTGGTGTTTGAAGAAGTTTGTTATAGGATAAGTGCCTTGGCCCTTGACACTAAAAGTCATTTTAGGTAATTTTAATGTGGAATAATAAGGCGAGAAGCTATATATAGAGGCTGTAGATAGGTTCAGCCTCTATACGACCATTACCGAATTCATTATTGAGTGTTTAGTGGGATTTAGTACCAAGTGCTAACATCTCGATAGTCACAAGGCCACTTGGATGTTCCACTTCGATTGTACATCTAACCAAGATTAGGTTAGAGGACGTGTACTTGTGTCAATTAAGACAAGTACACCCGGAGGTCGAATTGACCCATTGTCCAACATCTAACCAAACTGACCACAAATATCGATGAAAAGCACGTGTCCAATGTATTAACATATTCGTTGTCAAGCGTAAATTATATGAAGTCATTCCCATTACCATTTATATTTTGATTGTTATTGTTTACCAAAACCCTGTTATTACTGTCCGATTTATCCTGAAAAACTTTCATTATGTTTTGGACTTTGTTACAAATCCTTTCAAACAAAATCTTAGCAAAAAAAATTTGCTAATTCAAAAGCTTGCATGTTATAATATATTTAAAATAGGACGAGTATACTCGTCTTTGACAGGGTATTCCACATTATAATATATTTAAAGTAGGACGAGTATACTCGTCTTTGACAGGGTATTCCGCACTGCCAAGACGAATATACTCGTCCTAAATTCCTAAATTTGCTAATTCAAAAGCCTTCATGTTATAATATATTTAAAGTAGGACGAGTATACTCGTCTTTGACAGGATATTCCGCACATGCAGGCTTTTGAACAGGCTATTCCGTACTGCCAAGACGAGTATACTCGTCTTACTTTAAATATATTCTAACATGCAGGCTTTTGTATTAGGAAATTTTTTTTGCTAAGATTTTTTGACAGGGTATTCCGCACTGCCAAGACGAGTATACTTGTCCTTAACAGCAAATGTATTAAAGTGACTATTTTTAGATGATTTAGTCCACTAACTTGTCGCAGCTAAGTTTCAGAGTACATGCCAAAAGCTGGACATCAAGAAGCTGCTATCTTAAAGGACAGCCGAGATGTTCACTGTTCAATTCCCGAATAAACTCCGTCGGTTCCCATCTAATCTCAACGACATTGGTCTAACATCTTCCGTTCTATGTAAACAATTACAGAGACTATTCTCTGTCGCCGTAGTCTAGTAGGTAGTGTGTTGGCTTATTAGACGTAGAGCCTGGGTTCATATCCCAGGTCAGATATCAAAACGAAAACATGAAAATATTTCTTCCGCGACTACCTCTCAGCTGGTTTCAGGCAAAAACTCTGAGAGTAAATAAAATTGCCATGAACAGTCGACTTTAAACTGTAGGGTCCAGCCACTTATGTATAAAAATTAACGCACACAATATAAGTGCTGCGCGGAGAAGCTAAGTCGAAATCCTGACTGAAGAATTGTAATGACCAATTATGTACGATGAAGAGAAGTCGCTGGTTACAAGAAAACGTTGCAGTCTGTAACAAAGCGAGAAGTTGTCGAGGAGTACAGAGGGAGAGAAGAAGAGAGGAGAAGGGAGTAGAGACGCCTTTTCTGACGCAAAAAATTAAAACTGGAAAGTCGAGAGCGTAAGGAAGTCGAGTTGTGCACATGTAAGAATGCGTAATACATTGTCAAATATGCCTTTTTAGACGCAAGAAGAGCGAGCTGGAAAGGCGAAAGGGCGTGAGGAAGTCGAATTATGCAGATGCAGGAATGATGTTTGAAAATTTTAAAGATTTCAAACAGGGAGGTTACAAATCCTGCATGAAATGTTTTCCGAAGCAGTAGCATCATCTTAATTGTACAGTAAGACCCCGCTTAGCACGGGGGATATATTCCAATGAGTTACAGCGCTAAACGATACAGCTTTAAACGAGGCAACTTAACACGTACATATAAAATACTGTTGGGATCTTTATCCTGGACAGACTAACAAAAGAGGGCTGAAAAAGATACGTAGTATACACCATCGCTATATAGAGCACCGCTTTTGATTGGTGCATGGCCGTTTCATTTGCACACATATACAGCAAGTATCAATACAGTGTGCGATTTAGGGGAATTCCAATACTACAGCGTAATACTGAAACAGGTTTTAGCGGAGCAGCGTTAAGCGGGGTCTTACTGTATAATAATACAGGTAGTACAGGCACGATTCATAGTATGAACACTCGCAAAACAATTAAAATTTTTTTTTTTGATTTTCCTTGTTTTTAAAAATACAATTTCTTTTACTTTTACCACTCCCTCCCCCCGGATAAACTTTATTCAAATTGGTCTTCATTATTGTGGTGGAGTTTATTTATAAATTATTTGGTTACTTGACGTGCGTATGAAAAATATTTTTTTAATTTCTATCGAAACTATCTAAATCGGGTGGTTAATATAAACAAATTATTAAAATAAACAATTTCGAAAACTAAAAATATAAAGTAGAAAGGAAAAATTCGAAATATTAAATCGTGAACAATTTGTGGGTGAATGAAACAAAAGAAAAATTTATTGCTGGTTGAAGGAATAAACAATAAAATGAATCACTTACTCACGAAGTACGTTACGAATTTGTTAAATCTTTAAATATTTTATTATAATCGTATTATTTATTTATCGTTTCGTTTATTCAATAAATGATGATAGAAATTAAGTTTAATTAAATTGGGAAAATATTTTTGAATGGTATGTACCATGTATGAATCAAACCATAGACTAGGTGCTCTAATAGTCTAATAGGTAGTATAGACTACAGACTAGTCCGTCTTTATGGTAGTAATTACTACAATCCCTACCAGACTGTAGAAATACGATAGTAATGTCATGTGGCCAATGGAGTTTATTGGAACCTTCTTAACACAATTACTCTGTGGCTGTGAGTTTTTGAAATTACTTGTCATAAATACCACTTGCATACGACAGATTTGGAGGCAATTCACACAAGCCGTTGTATCGTTGTATTCAATGTATTGTTGGATGATTATACAACAGTGTACACTTGTTGTTATGATAATTTTCAATCAATAATCCGCTACACTTGTACACAAATTTTTTCATATGTTTTTCAAAAGTTGTATTAGTTTTATGCTATCAAATTGTATGAATGCCAAAAAAATACATTTGGAATACGAAATACACACTACAGCACACTTGAGCGTTCACAAACAACCAAATGTATTCAATACAACATACACGATACAAAGTCATATGAATTGTCCAATTGTGTCAAGCTGTTGTATCAAAAATTGCTATATAAAGAAAAATCATGGAGTTTTAGAGCAAAGTAGGAAAAGTTATCAAGTATTCTTAGGCCCTACATTTCGCCGGCCTTATACATTGCCAACAAGATTCACCAAATAGTACAAGCAGTATCGCTTTCATAAGAGTAGTGAAATCATTCTATCCGCTAGTTCATTAAGTTCCAAAGTAATTTACCAAAATGTAACACTTGAATACATACATAATTGATCATTATAATCCTTCAGTCAAGATTACAATCAGAGATCAGCAACGAGTATTCAAAACTATGAACAGATTCGAGTCATACTTATAATTTCTGATACTTATACGCATTCATACTTATTTTAATATGATACTCATACTCAAAGTTGGAAGTACTCGTAGTATTCATACTTAACAATACGCACGATGTTATAGAGTTCGACTCGCCGCTACTCAACATTTACACGAAGCACAAAATAAGCATGATTCGCGTACGAGCCCTGCAATACTCACACGAAGATTGTGTGTATGCTTTGCTTGTTGTCCTTGTCTCTCCTTTCTTCTTCGTTTGTATATGCAACAATAACCAAGGCTGAAAATTTTGATGAATGACTCGAATCACTGGAATAACTTATAAGTATTTTTCTAAATTTAGGAGTCAGAATGAGTATGAGGTGTATTAATCAAACATATTTCAAATGTTGTGAGCTTGATGTCAACGTTGTACTCATACTCACTGCAACCTGTGCTTATAAATCAATGTTGAGTACAAATGAATCAGAGTAGTTGAATTTCAATTTTGTTGATTCACTCATATTCAAAATTGCATAAGTACTTATGTATAGCGGAAATGCTATTCATTGCTGATCTCTGATTACAACCTAGATAATAAGAATCAGTTGTCATCCGCCCCAGAGCCTATTCAGAGAACTCATGCCATTGTCATTATGATTGTTTACCTTCAAATTCTGGCTATGAAATTTGTAATTCCTGTAAGTGACATAATATCGAATGGTTCGAATACATTCTGCATACTGTAACGAACAAGGGCGATATTTTCGTTAAATTTTGTTTAATGACCTAGTGGAATAGAATACAGTAATCCCTCGATTACGTAAATCGAAATGACGTAAATTGAATTTCATATTAGTAGTCTACTTTTAACAAAAAATCTAAAAAAATTGTTTGTTTTTTACAGTAATCTCTCGTGTTACGCCGCAGTTGGTTCCAAAAAAAGGCGATGTAAATCGAATGGCGACGCAAATTAAAGTTAGAGAGGACAAAAAATTTGACAACGTAAATCGAAACAACGTTAATCGAGGTGTAGTACTAACTCGCTGTAGGAGTATTACGACCAACGTAAAATGCATTGCTTACACCGCTCAGGTATAAAATTAGCACACACATCAAACATAGGTAGTGTGAGAAGCTAGGTTGTAATCCTGACTGAAAGGTAGTATTATGGATATTTTATTACATTATGTTTGTATGTGTGTGTTAATAAATTTTAGAATTACCAGCCTAGATTTTGGGTCTGGCAGTAAATCAAAGCATATCGCAGCCATTCTATTTTAAAATTCTTGCATTTTTAAATTTTGCGTTCTCTAACTTAAATATTGTAAAAATTTGGTTAAGATGCTCCAATCCTTTCCGAAGTTATAAGGAAAATATCTAATTAGAATATACATATAGTCGTATGTCGCGTGAAAACTTGAGAGCTTATAACTCAAAACATACTTTTTCGACTTGGAATGTTATAGAACGGAGGCGTCGATATATTATCGACAAGTAGAGACATGCGGCGTGCGTATTGATTATCAGAATACGGCCAATAACTATACTTTTGATACAGTCAAGGAATTTATTTATCTCGCCTACGCCGTTACCACCAAAAATGATGACTGTCTGGAGATCAAGCGCAGGATTACTCTTGCCAACAGGTGCTACTATGGTCTCAATAGGCAATTGAGTAGCAGAAACCCCTATCGTACGACAAAACTAATACTCTACAAGGCGCTTATCCTACTCGTGCTTCTTTATGGCCCAGAAGCATGGATCCTATTAAGCACTGAATCAGCAGCCTTGAGAGTATTCGAGAGAAAAGTCCTACGTAAGATCTTCCAGGTCCAGTGCGAGTTTTGGCAATGATTTTTGCATCCGAATCAACGATATAAACGTTCTGCAGTGTATTAATATCCAGCAGTTATGCTGGCTCTGTCAGGTCGTTAGGGGATCTGCGAAAGTCGGCGAAGGTAACGACATTGTTCCGTTGAAAGGACCAAATCGAGGAAGCCCTGTCATCGATTGTAGGATGCTCCGTCAAGACGGGTATTTGAAGCAGGGATCTGCGAAAGTTTGCGAAGAAGACGATCTTGTCTGCGTTGGAAGCATCAAATAGAGGAAGCCCCGTCATCGATTGGTGCGACAAGCTAGGGCAGATGCTCAAGAATCAGAGGCATCATGAAGGATGTGTTAAGGCAGGCCGAAATCCATTAATCGGATTGTTATGGCCAATTAGTAGTAGTCTAGTAGGTAGTGTGTTGGCTTATTAGACGTAAAGACCGGGTTCGTATCCCAGATTTGGCATCAAAACGAAATATAAAAAAATATTTCTTTGGCGATTGCCTCTCAGCAGATTTCTGGCAAATACTTTGCAAGAGTAAAATAAAATTGCCATGAAGAGGTTTTCAAAAATCTGTTGTTCGGAGTCTTCGACTTTAAATTAAAGGTCCCGCCACTTATGTATAAAAGTAACGCACACAACATAAGTGGTGTGAAGAGGAGTTAGGAGTCGAAATCTTGACTAAAGGGTTTTAATGACCAATTATGTGTGTATGACGAATTAAGTAAGTAGGTAGCTGAGTATATAATACATTGGATGGATATGTGTTCTAGGCTTCAACAATAATTTCTAATAAATTTTGAATGAATGCTTTGGGATGAGATGAAATGATGACTTGACGCCACTTATTAATCATTTTAGTTTGTATAAAAACATGTACTTTCAAGTAGGTATGATTAATAATCATAATGAAAATCATTTGTTTTGGCTAATTAAACGAAAGGTTAAACGAGAACCATTTTTTTAGGAATTAAAATTTTTATTTTCAAATTCCTACATATGCTGAGAAGAGCCAATAGGTACGAATTATACGCAAATAATTTAGCGTTCAAATAAATATTTTTTTTATTATTTTGTTGTTGTTGTTGTTGTTGTTGCTTTTTCTCTTATTTATTTAAATGGAAAAATAAGTAAAAAAGATTTTCTTATTTTGTAGAATAGAATTGAAAGCGAGAAATTGTTTTAAATTTTTTTTTTGTTTTGTTTGTTAGTGGGCTGACTGACTGAGCTGTTTGCCAGCCGTCTGGCGGGCGTAAATATTGAATTGTTTTTTGGTGTGATTTCTCACAATTGTTAATAGAATTTTTTATATTTTTTTTTATTTTTATCTACAAATGTTTAGTTGTTGTACGACGTACGGTATTCTAAACAGTTTTAAAGATCAGAAATGCCAGAGAAATCTCATGTTCATGAAACAAACGGGGTGATAATGACTAAAAACGTTTGCAGGAATTTTAGTCTACAATTAAACACCAGCAAAGTTGGGAGCATTATTTTATCCAAAATTTCCAAATTTCAAACAAAAAAAAAAGTTGCTTTTCTCCTACTTTAGCAGCTCATACTCATTATTCGTTTGTCATCCTTTGCCAGTGCAGTAATAGCGCAGTCATTACGTATCGAAAAAATTTAATATTTTGCACGTCATATTTACATATGCATTTAATGTACAGATTAAATACGTAAAGAAAAATAAAAGAAAAGAGAAAATGATAAAAGAAAATTTATAAAAAAAAAATCTTTTTCTAAATAAAAAATAATAAAAAAAAAAATCTGCAAAAAAAAGTGAAAAAAAATAAAATGAAAATTATTTCATATTTTTCATGATACGTTGCCAAGAGAGTCGCGTGCGTTTAGTGTTTATTTTACAAAAAAAAAAAATTTTTTTTTTGTTGTTGTCATCGTTTTCTATAAAATTTTAGTGCGTGCCATTTACAATATTTAAAGAATTTTCCAAAATATAAGCAAAAAAAAAACAAGCATCTGTTGCTTCTATTAATACAACAACAACAAGTATTTATACGTTACGTTATAACGTAAAAAAAAAGTTTTTTTGTGAAGTGAATTGTTAAACGTTAAAAGCTTTAAAATGCATTCGACGACATGTGGCATTGGTGCCAGTACCAGCACCAGTTCAAATAATATGAGTTCAGCAACAATGCAAGCGTAAGTTAAATTTTAACATTAAATACACAGTCCTGCCAGGGTTTTTGCAAATAAGATGGCTTCAGATGTTTCCGAAGATAAGAAAACTTTCAATCACCTTAGGTTTTCAAGAAAAGAAAGGTTGAAACCCCTAAAAATAGCGTTTTTGGCAAATTTTTGAAAAATTGTAAAGCTAAACCCTGAAATGCTAGAACCATCGCCATCGATTGTCAAAAATTAACAATTGATCTTTTGCTCTTTAAAATGAGCCCAAATTGATTGCATGCACCTCTTAACTTAGGAAGCGGATTTAGGTCAAGGGCTGATGCAAGAGAAAAAGAAACACATTACGGAGGCAGGTCCTTAAAAATTCAGTTCAGATTAACTTGAAAATTCCTACTCCGGAGTGTTTCAGAGGTTCCTAATTACAGATCTTGATTCAAATTTATAAAAAAACAAAAATCAAAATGGTGGATCCAATGTGGCGATCGAGGTTTATAAAAATTAATCAGATTTACTTGAAAATTGTTACGTCGGGGTTTTTGGGGTAGCTAATTACAGATCTTCATTCAAATTTAAAAAAAAAAATTAAAAAAACGGATCCAATATGGCGTTCGATGTTTATAAAAATTAATCAGTTCTACTTGAAAATTCTTGCACTTGTGTTTTTGGGTTCGCTGATTACAGATCTTCATTAAAATTAAAAAAAAAAAATTCAAAATGGCGTATCCAATATGGCTATCGAGATTTATAAAACTTGATCAAATTTACTTCAAACTTCTTACCCTGAGGTGTTTGGAGTCACTGATTACAGATCTTCATTCAAATTTAAAAAAAATTCAAAATGGTGGATCCAATATGGTGGTTGAGTTTTATAAAAATTAATCAGTTTTACTTGAAAATTCTCACTTCTGGGGTTTTTGGGATCCCTATTTACATATCTTAATTCAAATTTAAAAAAAAAATTGAAAATGCCCAATATGGCCATCGAGGTTTATAAAAATTAATCAAATTTACTTGAAAATTCTTACTCCGAGGTGTTTGGAGTCACTGATTACAGATCTTCATTCAGATTTAAAAAAAAAATTCAAAATGGCGGATCCAATATGGCGATCGAGGTTTATAAAAATTAATCAGCTCTACTTGAAAATTCTTACTCCGGGGTTTTTTGATGTCGCTGATTACAGATCTTCATTAAAATTAAAAAAAAAAAATTCAAAATGGCGAATCCAATATGACTATCGAGGTTTAT